>CM060111.1:23170247-23817047 GCA_030522415.1 Channallabes apus | reverse complement strand
GTACTATCTGTTTAAGAAAATGTGTCGGTATAGGATCTAATATACAGGTTGATGAATTTGCAGAAGAGATGAGTGAAATTAGTTCATTCTCTTCAAGAGGAGTAAAGTATTCTAGGTTTGAATCTGACATGGCTAGGTTAACATCAGTATCAATTACATTGTTTGGTTTCAAAGCCTCAATTTTATGCCTGATATTTACAATTTTATTATTAAAAAAGTTCATGAAGTCCTCACTATTGCATGATGTTGTTGTGGAGATTTCTGTAGTGGTCTTATTTCTGGTTAATTTGGCTACGGTATTAAATAAAAATCTAGGATTATTTTTATTTTCTTCTATAAGAGTGGAGAGATACGTTGATCTAGCTACACTAAGAGCTTTCCTATAGTTCAGGATGCTCTCTTTCCATGCTATTTGAAATACCAACAATTTAGTTTGACGCCATTTACGCTCTAATTTCCGAGCAGTCTGTTTTAAAGTGCGCGTGTGATCGTTATACCAGGGAGCGAGTTTCTTATCTCTAATAATTTTTCTTTTAGCTGGAGCTACATTATCTAAGGTACAACGAAGTGTCGATTCTAAATATTCAGTCGCCTGATCAAGTTCTGTGGGGTCAGACGGTGGCCTAATCGAAGTTGGTAACTCTGGGAGATTACTGATAAAACTCTGTGTGGTAGTTGATGTGAATGTACGTTTAATACGGTAGCGCGGTGCTGTGCGTACATTATCACTGTGACACGCTTGAATGGAGACAAGATAGTGATCTGAGATAATTTCAGACAGTGGAATTGTGAATACATTTCTTATAATTAATCCGAAGAATATTACTAAATCTAAAGTGTGACCTGCTTTATGAGTGGGTCCTACTACACACTGATTTACACCTACGGAGTCCAGTATGGATATAAATGCTGTTCTCAGAGGGTCTTCTGGATTCTCAAAATGAATGTTAAAATCTCCAGCAATTAACACTTTGTCTACAGAAATGACCAGGTCTGAGATGAAATCTGCAAATTCACTAAGAAATTCAGAATACGGCCCTGGAGGTCTGTAAATTATAATTAGTGGAATCGACTGAGCTGATTTAATATACTTAAATACACTTATGTTACTATAGAGAATTTCAAATGAGTTAAATTTGTGTCCATGTTTTTGTACGATAGACAGATTATCATTATGAATAACTGCGACGCCTCCTCCTCTACCAGTTAACCGAGGCTGGTGTATGTAGCTGTATCCAGGAGGACTAGCTTCATTTAGAGCTACATACTCGTCCTGTTTAACCCATGTTTCAGTTAAACAGAGTATATCAAACGCCTGATCTGTGATAATTTCATTAACAATAACTGCTTTTGATGTGAGAGATCTAATATTTAACAATCCTAGCTTCAGATCAGAGGTGCCGGCTGCGCATTCAGTATGATCTGAGTTTGTGGTCTTTATGTTAATTAGATTATTGAAACAGACTTTCTGGGTTTTTCTACATTTTTGCTTAGATCGGGGAACAGACACAGTCTCAATATGGTGAACCCTGAGTGACGACTCTATGCAGCTAGCAGACGGTTGGTTTAGCCTGTCTGTCTGCTCCCTGGCCTGGGCTCTGGATTGTCACCGATTAACTAGACCTCTACTGAGACTATGAGCTATACTACAGGAAATGAGAGCAGCACCTTCCCGAGTGGGATGGACACCGTCCCGCCCTAACAGGCCAGCTTTGCCCTCAAAGGTCTTCCAATTATCTATGTAGCCCACATTATTTTCGGAGCACCACCTGGACATCCAGCGGTTCAGCGACCATAACCTGCTGTAAGCTATGTCGCCACGTCTCATTGGGATGGGACCAGAGCATACTACTTCATCGGACATCGCCTTCACTAATTTAAACACCTCTGTAAAGTTATTCTTACTAACCTCTGACTGACGAAGGCGTATATCATTAGCTCCAGCATGTACCACTATCTTAGAGAACCTATGCTGTCCTAGAGCCCTAAGATTACCTGCTATGTCCGGTGCTCTGGCTCCCGGGATACACCTAACCACTGCCGCTGGCGCCCCTAAAGGTCTAGCTAATGTCACGTGTCTCAGTATAGAGTCTCCTATAACCAGAGCTCTTTCAGGTTTCTCAGCGGGTGCAGCACTGAGGAGAGCAAACCTGTTGGACACGTGAGGCACAGAGGAGGTGTGCTCCGGTGGGCTAGCCTTAGCGTTAGCTTTGGCTCAACGAGTATGCCGCCGAGTCGTCACCCACTCGCCCCGCTGTGAGGGCTCTAATGCCGGAGTCGGGGGCTGTTTATCTCCGCCTGTGGGACCCAGACTGTCCGCCACAGGAATAACGCTGCTCTCACACTGTCTAACACTCTCTAAAGTCTGGATGCGCTCCTCTAATGCTGTGATCTCCTCTCTGTCAGAGTGCTCACTAACACACACCTATCACAAATAAAATTATCACTAATGACGGAGGAAGAATGTCTAAACATCCTGCACTCTACACACTGAACAAGCTGAACGGTAGACATTATAACGTACCTCTGTGTCGGAGTTTTAGTTGTTTGGAGATGAATTCCGTTTGTTGTTTTTAGACGAGGAAACTCGCGCGTTGCGAAACTTTCGCGGCAACAATACGAAAACAGGAAGCTACGTCACCAACCTTATCTTATCTTCTCAATTCACTATCAGTACAACTGTTAGTAATCTGATGCATGCATTCTCTTCTGGAAACAAAGCCCATTTTAAATTACTTGAGTTGGAGAGGCCTTTATTAGGTGTCCTTACCATCATGGGTGATCCTCAGCCAACAACACAACCTAAGTATATAAGCAAAAGTTGCTTACCTTTGTAAGTGGCCACCTGGTTGCGTTGCCGACCAAGGAAGCCCACGTCGGTCAGTCACCTTTGCCCTTTTTCCACCCTGCTCGCAGCGCCATTATGTTGTGGAAAAATACTCAGAGTCGGGCTTTGCTTACAAAAGATTACGACCTTTATTATCAGGCCGGAGCTGTGTCCGTGGAGCAACTGAATTCTGTTGCTGTGCATTATAGTACATATGCAGTGCCTGCCCCTCCTCTCTCCAACATCTGGGTTTCATTAAAGGGCCGTCTTTAGCCCCCCCAATGTAAAGCTTGGGTTTCCTATATGCAATGCACATAAAGAAGCCTATGTCCCAGCTTGCACGCACATCCACGATTATATACTGATAAGGTATCTTCTAACCCCCCAAAAGTAAGTAAAATCAAATGAAATCAAATGAAATCAAATAAAAATTTCTCCCATAACATCTGGCAGAATAAATCTTTTGCTATGACCTTTTTCACAGCTGAAAGGTCATTTGTAATCCAAACCTTTCTCCTTACAGAAGAGAGGACACCACTTCTGCCTCCATGACCAAGCTGCAAGTGGTAATGATGGAGGATAAGGTAGGAGATGTGTTGGTCCTTTGACAGAATGAGGGGATGTTTTAGGCCCTCAGGAATAGCTGCTTTGCTCAGCCGGCCCCCAACATGCAAAAGTCCTTCATCCAACACAGGGTCCATTCTGTAGATACTACTACTCCTGGGTATTACTGGATTCTTGGAGGTCAATACAGCAATTTCATTTAGGAATCTTTCCTGTTGACAAAAGGCAACTATGGCTGTCTCAGCTTCTATAAGATCTTTTAAAGACAACCTTTGATTCCCCAGTGAATCTTTGAAGGCTTGCATCTCTTTTGTCACATTCAATAATTGTGCTCCATTAGCACCTGCAAACTGAAGTTCCTTTCTCCTTTTACACAGTTTCGAAAGAGCTCTTTTCAGCTTGAGGATCCAAGCAACCGCAACTTTTAATCTTTGCCAGTCTGAAAAAAAAGATATTAATTGAGAAGTGGCATTCGTATTGATAATGGTTGCATTGATTATGGGACTCCTTTTTAACTCTGGATCATCAACAGTCATACTGAAATCCAAAGGTGACTTTGGCCATTTTTCTTCAGGTTCCCATAAAAATTCAGGGCTTACCATCCATCTTTGTTTCAAAAGACCATCTGTCTTTATTCCACGGGACGCATCATCTGCAGGGTTTAGAGTTGAAGGAACGTATCTCCATTGTGAAACTTCAGAGCTACTCCTAATTGTAGCTATTCTATTTGCAACAAAAGTTTGAAACCTCCGGTCCTCATTTCTTATATACTTTAAAACTGATGTGCTATCAGTCCAAAAGCAGGCTTTCATTAATGGTAGCTAGAGCTCTGTTTGAAGCATTTTGTCTATTCTGACCGCAACAACAGCAGCAACGAGCTCTAGGCGTGGAATGGTAACAGGCCTAAGCGGAGCTACTCTTGATTTGCCATACAAAAAGGAAACATGAGTCCTAATTTTAATATATGTAGCCGTGCCATAACCCTTCTCACTAGCATCAGCGAAATGATGCAACTGGGCACAAGCCACCTTCCCAAATCCATCAGGCTTGATACACCTTTTGATCTGGAAATTTGTTAGCCTTTCCAGATCCATCAGCCACTTGTTCCACTTTACTTGGAATGTTGAAGGTATAGGATCATCCCAGTCACATTTCATCCGGCATAGTTCCTGTAACAGCAATTTGGCTGGAAGTATGAGAGGTGCTAGGAATCCTAGAGGATCGTAAATGGAGCTGATCATGGATAGCATACCCCTTTTGGTGGAGCGCTTCTCCTTGACTCTGACTTTAAACTTGAAACTGTCCATCTCGATGCACCACTGCAAGCCCAAAGCCCTGTCCACAGGCAGCTCGTCTTTGGCTAAGTCCAGCTCCTTCAGAGTTTGAGACCTTAACTCAACTGGAATACTTTGGAGTACCTTTCGGCTGTTGCTAATCCATTGGGTTAGAGTAAATCCCCCTCTACTACAAATCCCCCTCTACTACATGGCAACAGCATCCTCCTCTAAAGGCAGGCTCTTTAGAAGGTCGTCCATATACAGATGTCACCATTAAAAACGCACGTTTCGAGAAAAGGGATCCCGTGACTTGCCGCGGCTTTCCGCGGCTGCGTGCGGGAAAGGGTGAACATGCCCTTCATTACCTGTAGGGGGCAGTCGTGTTTCAGTCTGAAGTATTGTGTGTCTACTGAAGCCGAAAATGTGTCCAAATTATAATGCGCATGCGTGTTTGGAGACGCTGTGCCCGCGCTGTGGATCAGTCGGTTGGGAATCATCATGGAGGTACAACACGGTGTGGCTGGAGCTGGAGTTTGTCGTGTTCGAGGTAAGTTTAGCTTTCTTTTTTGGATGTGATTCTCGCTTTCATGACTCCCAATTAATGTTCATCTTAATCTCAGGACGTACAATTAGCAATATTTCAGTTTTTAATGGTGTGGAGATTCACAAAACACAGTTTTCATGTAAAAACCTGAACCTACGGAGCCCCCCAGGGGTCCTGTGGTAAATACATGAATAAATAAATAAAATAATAACGAACCGAGCGCGCGGATTAATAAACCGAGATGTGTTTCTTACCCCCACACCTCGTGAAAACGGCGTGTTCAGACAAAGGCTCGCCAGTGTGATGCCATTCCTGAACAAACTGAGTCGTGTGTGTTAAAGCATTAAATGGTAAACGAGCACTAGCAATAAACGTTTTTTTCTGAATCCGAATTTTATTAATAAGTTACAAGTTAAATTTCAACTGTAAAGAACCTGTACATATGTTCATACAGTATTGACAGCAGCTCTAATTTGTCTAAATCGCATTGCAGACAAGAAAAAGAAGTAGAGTCATCCTGTGACCTTGCATGCTTAATCTTTCCACACATGATTCTTGCTTCTCACTTTTTCCTTAATCTCCGGTTCGGTTCGGGTTTCGAAAAAAAGTTGGGACAAGGCCATTTTCACCACTGTGTGGCATCTCCCCTTCTTCTTACAACACTCAACAGACGTCTGGGGACCGAGGAGACCAGTTTATCAAGTTTAGAAATAGGAATGCTCTCCAATTCTTGTCTAATACAGGCCTCTAACTGTTCAATCGTCTTGGGCCTTCTTTGTCGCACCTTCCTCTTTATGATGCACCAAATGTTCTCTATAGGGGAAAGATCTGGACTGCAGACTGGCCATTTCAGTACCCGGATCCTTCTCCTACGCAGCCATGATGCTGTGATTGATGCAGAATGTGCTGTGGCATTATCTTGTTGAAAAATGCAGGGTCTTCCCTGAAAGAGATGACTAGAGATGACTAATAACATCTTTTAAGCTCACAACACTGACTGGACAATCATGGACACATTCATGCACACTTGCACTAAATACTCATACATCTGGACAATTGCACATGTCACCTTTCATGCATATTTGCACAACCACTGACACTTTAATTCTATATACATATACAGATGTCGCCATTAAAAACCTGCGTTTCGAGAAAAGGGATCCCGTGACTTGCCGCGGCTTTGCGCGGCTGCGTGCGGGAAGCTGTGAACATGCCCTTCATTACCTGTAGGGGGCAGTCGTGTTTCAGTCGTGTTTGGAGATTCACAAAACACCGTTTTCGTGTAAAAACCTGAACCTACGGAGCCCCCATGGGTCCTGTGGTAAATAAATAAATAAATAAAATAATAACGAACCGAGCGCGCGGATTAATACACCGAGATGTGTGTTTCTTACCCCCAACCCGAGTGAAAACGGCGTGTTCAGACAAAGCCTCGCCAGTTAGATGCCATTTCTGAACAAACTGAATCGTGTGTGTTAAAACATTAAATGGTAAAAGAGCACTAGCAATAAACGTTTTTTTTTCTGAAGCCGAACTTTATTAATGAGTTACGAGTAAAGAACCTGTACATATGTTCATACAGTATTGACAGCAGCTCTAATTTACTGCGGTAAAGCCAGCCGCGGTTCAGAAAAACACGGTCAAGCCAGCCGCGATTGATTTTAGTGCGCGCGCATATTACAGCGATTACGGTAGTTTCATGAACAACACAGAGAGAATGCCCCATATCTGAAAAATGCTGCAGTAAAATAGTTTCATATGTGGTGTGTATATAGTATGGGACGTCCTGAATAAGAACTGATCATTGTTTTTTTTCTGTTTCAGTCTGAAGTATTGTGTGTCTACTGAAGCCGAAAATGTGTACACATTAAACTGCGCATGCGTGTTTGGAGTCGCTGTGTGTGCCCGCGCTGTGTACAGTATCAGTCGGTTGGGAATCATCACGGAGGTTACAACACGGCGTGGCTGCAGCTGGAGTTTGTCGTGTTCGAGGTAAGTTTAGCTTTTACACTTATTAGAAATGGGGTCTTTATACCCCTTTGAAATGTAATAATGCCCCATATCTGAAAAATGCTGCAGTAAAATAGTTTCATATGTGGTGTGTATATAGTATGGGACGTCCTGAATAAGAACTGATCATTGTTTTTTTCTACTTTTTTTTTTATCATATAATGTGTGTACATTATATGGGATAAAAACTGACCATGGCGTTTTATACTTACTAGAATTAATTTTTTCATAGGTCTCTGAAGTGAAATAAAGGCATTTTATTTAACTTTTTTTCCCCATTGTGAACATTTGTTTATTTGACCTCTCTTCCAAAGCAGACGTTAATCCTCATTATAGAAAACATTCATTGAAGAATAACTGCTACTTTTGAACAGTAAAACAAAATAAAAATCAATTCTGGTATTTAGAAAGACTAAATACATTATTTTGTCTGTTTTCTACGAATTCTGCTGTAACTTATCTACATAAAACAATTATTTGAATGGTGAATATTTAAGAAAAATATTGTAACAGACAACCGTCAAAGTCACCAATAAATAACACGGATATTAAAGCAGAAATGCAAATATCTGTTTCTAACGGTGTCAGAATCTTTGTGTTAGTAGCACTGCTTGACATGCTTGATGCCTTCCTCTTTTGTAATTTGCTTTGGATAAAGGCCTAAATGTAGTTGTACGAATAAAAGATTATGTAATGATACAATGTAAATATTTTCACAGAAACAAAGCGTAAAGATGAGACGTGAATCTGAAGAGGATCTCTTTGATGATTGCCTGGTAAAGCATTGTTTTCTTATTAATTATACAATTTATTAATACCTTGAATATAGTGTTTGTTGTATTGGACAGAAGCATATAAATGCAAATGAATATATAAATATGAGTAATTATTGAACGAATTTTCATGTTTGGACTAACCCTTTAAATACAAACTCAGCATTCATCACAGGATTTCCTGACACTGTAAAGCCATCTCATGCCATGTTTTACTGATGCAAGATTAGTGCTAAAGCAATTTAACCCAAGTTTAACAATATGAAGTATATGAAGTGATGGTCATTTTTTTATTATCATTTATTTTTATTATTATTTTTTTCTCAATGAAGTCAGCACAGGTTGAAGCAATTCAGATTTTTTTTGTTTCTCAAAATAAATGATTTATTTTCTTGTAAATTTTATGCAGGGGGACAGACGAAGTGACACCTTCTTAAAATCCTTGTCGTCCGTGCTGTTGATGGGGAAGAACCGGTTGGTGTATCCATAATCCTTGAAGGAGAGGCTATTTTCAGAAAGTTCTTCTAGAACTTGATGGGATTAAGCTATCACCAAAAGTGCAAGCTTCAAAGATGAAGTTATCATCTTAAAACATTTGATTTGGCTTGACTACAAGTGTTTACATGTTGTGTTTACATGTTCAGCTTAAAATGTTTTCATGCATTAAGGTTTCAATGGCATACTTTTGTGCACTAGTCCAGAGTGCTGATTTGAAAGTTGCAACTTCACTGCTTCAGAGGGCTATTACGTTTTAACGTTTATTCTACAGTTTGTTTAAAGTATTTTCTGCTGCATTTTATTTCTAAATGAATGCTGTATTTTATTTATTTATTATTTTACACAATTTTGTTTAAAACAAGTATTTCAGGCCCTGGTGCCGTGCAGTTTTTTTCTATGGATGCAAAATTTAGCTGAATGCACTTTTATTAAAAAGACAACTTGGATCTAGACTGTGAATGTCACAAATATTTGGTAATGTTGGTGAATAAACTGTTTAATTATATTTTAGTTGTGTGATTTATGAAAGATATAGATGAAATAATTACTTAAGTTTCTTTCCAAAACATAAATTAGCAATGTTTACATTATTATAGGGAGTAATATAAATTGATAAAACCAAGTAAGGGAAAATCTCACAAAACATGTGTATATATATATATATATATATATATATATATAGTTAATTCAGAGACACCTTTTTACGTTTTAAATATGTAAAACCTCCGCTGCGTGTATTCATTCACAGGCTGCAGCGCGCGCACAGAGAAATAGGAGACTGTGGTGTATGAGTGGATTGGAGAGAAGAGAGCTGTTCAGTTACTATAATATATATATATATAAACATAATATGATCTTTTTGAGTTATAATGTTTTTTTTTATTATTCATAAGAAAACCTTTCAGTTTTGTAAATATTCTAGTTATAGTGTGTTATGTTTTTCTTTAGGTTAAACGGTTTTGAGAATTAGACCATCCAGCTAAGATAAATATTATGTCGTTGATTGATAAAATCTGGATTAAGGATAATTTATTTTATTTAATTTGTATTTTTCACCTCCCCCCCCCCCCTGAGGGATTGCCACCTTATTGTGGTCAGGGGGTTTGCGTGCCACAGTGACCTTAAGAGCTATACCAACAGGAGCTTAGTCTTTGGAGGTGGGGGATGCATGTTGAAATGCAGACTTTTTAACCCAAGACTATATAAGTTTTTACAGTACTTAGATAAGGGGGAATCAAAAACTGCCCCCAAAAATGTTTTACTGCAAGTTTGAAAAACCCACTCTCACATCACCTAACACACACACAAATTATTTGCAAACCGGTTTCGCTGACACTTTGAGTGTAATTCATAAATTTACTGAACATATTCAAATAAACACACCATACGGCAAATAAATCATCTCAAAGCGTTTATTTTTTACACCTACACCTCCAACCAAAAGAGAAATGAGACACCTCTACCCCTGCACGTGAACGCGCCAAATGGAAGAGTAGGGGGAAGGGTTGGGATTCAGCCTTAATATTGGAGCAATAAAATTTACTTAAAATCTGTGTCCAAATTGTTATGAGGATTTTATCAAGTAAATCTTACAAGTTCTTTTTTTCAGTGCATGGGTGAACACGATGTTTTAAGAATTTAATTATATATATATATATATATATATATATATATATATATATATATATTTATTGTGTGTGTGTGTGTGTGTGTGTGTGTGTGTGTGTGACCGGTGCAACTCACACGTCCTATTCCATTGTCATTCAGACACATTCAGCGCGTTCAGACACAAGCAGCGCCAAATGCAGTGGACTCAGATTCAGTACAGCAGGCCAGGATATAGTCTGTGAATACGGACGTAAAACTAACAGCAGATTAAACAGCTAAATGTAAAAGTATAAATATGATCCCTGTCAGTCTCCTAATCTAGTGACTGTTTGTCAGAAATCAGTATTGTGAAAGTATTGTAACAAAATTCTAGCCATATGGCAATATTAGTATATTAGTTTGACACCAATAGACAATCCACTTCAGAAAAATAGTTTTTAAAATGCATTCACTTACTTGGCGAACATTAATGATTTGATTCGAGGTTTGCACACTAAGACTCAGAAAAAGTGAAATAAAATGATTGCTGTTTAAATGGCATGTGTTTATCCTGTTTTGTCAGGTAACAGAACCTAAACACCTGTGCTGTATATCAGACAGCGATGGAGAGAGTGTAGATTACACACAGGTGCTCTCTAGTCATTAGCACTCATCAGGCAATGTCTATGGCCAACTGACTGCACTCAGACCAAAGGGGGCTGAATAATTACACACACCTCACTTTTCAGTTATTTATTTGTAAAAAAAAAAAATTTTTGAAATCATGTATGATTTTCGTTCCACTTCTCGCGTGTACACCACTTTGTATTGGTCTTTCACGTGGAATTCCAATAAAATTGATTCATGTTTGTGGCTGTAATGTGACAAAATGTGGAAAAGTTCACGGGGGGCGAATACTTTTGCAAGCCACTGTAGTTGTCCTGAGATTTAACATTGTTACCAATAATAGGCTGAGGCATTCTCTGTCCATGCTCATAAGGAATCCCTCAATGTTTTTCAATTAGGGGACAGAAGCAGATCAGCCATGTTGTAGTTCAGGTGAAGAGGCGAGTTCACAGGAGGTCAATCTGAATGTTGATTATACAGTATATAACATATAATATGTGTGCGTGTATTATACATGTTGATTATACTAATATTTAGCATTATGAGGAGTGATAGGCTGAGGATGTAAGTGATTCATTAGTGTTTTTGGCAAAAGTTTTGAACTGACATTTCACTTTTTTGTCACGCTATTTCATCAGGTGGCAATGCTGTCCGGTCCTAGTGCAGTCAGAGGGGAAGAGTTAGGGTCAAAGCCATTGTTCACCCGCAAAAAAACTTTACTCACTATTTACTCCTTAAGTGGTTCCAAACTTTAATGATTTTCTTTATTTTGTTGAATACAAAATAAGATATTGGGGAAAAAAGGGGATTGGGGGATGGGGTATTAGTTGGAGTCATAGGTAGCAAACCTACGCCCTTGTGTGTGTGTGTGTGTGTGTGTGTGTGTGTTTGTATGTATATATATGGAAATATAATTAATATTTTCGTGTTTAATAAAAAAAAAAAAACATTTTAATGGTTAGTGATTGTTGCAGACATTTACACTATTTTTGAGAACTATTAAGTTCTCCTTCAACGTGTCATAGCCGATAACTGCCCCTTTGAAGCCTTTGAATGGTGTTAAAAATACTTGCAAAACAAGTATTGCAGCCATACATTGGAGGGAACTTCTGAGGTGGTCAGTGATTGATGGCACGGTCGGTCGGAGGGGGTTGTGATCACACCTATAGATCTTTTGTTCTAGGCTATCGGTCAAATATCTCTCCACTTGGAAGCAAAAACATGCAAGGGATTTCAGCATCTCGACGCACATACTAAGCTGTTTATAAAGTAGACACTGTTTGTTTTTTCATTTTGTAATCTTTCCCGTGTTTACCGTGTACTGTACAATGTATATTCATTTTTTAATGAATTACTGTAAATAAACTACACATTCCGTTGATTTACCAGAAATGACTTTTCTGTTTTTTTGTGTGTGCTAAACTAAACTTCAGGGTCAAAGTAATAGCGATTTTATTTGAAAAGTATTATATATTTACAATGCTGATAAGTTCAAGCTTAGATTCATATATAAACTGCTTCAAAGTCTTTCCGTGACCGCTGAAATCCGACAGACGCAGGGCTCAAGGGAGGTGTGTCTGTGTGTGTGTGTGTGTGTGTGCGCGCGCGTGTGTATGTGTGTGTGTGCGGGTTAGTGTGCCTGTCCTATTTCAGCGGATTTTTCCGCTACCGCAGATCAGTTCATCAACTTGTAATATATACATTTTAGGAATATATTAACATGTGCAGACATTTAAGGGTGCGCTGCCCTCTCTTGCCCCTGCGTAGAGCCTACACACACACACACACACACACACACACACACACACACACCTATCTATCTATCTATCTATCTATTATATAAATACACATTTGGAATCTGCATCTACATTTTCTGTTACAAGTATAGAATTAGGTTCAGCTGAGACTCATGATCAATGGTGTTAGGGTACTTATGTAGTGATAATTAGTTTCAGCCAGATCATTAAAACTAACAATGGACTATGACACTCTTGAGAGGGGATATGAAGGTGTTATTCATTTATTTATTCTCTACAAGAGTGCGAACAACAGTACAGACCAAACTATAACTCTCTCTTACTACTATAAAAATTCTAGATATAAACAAACAAAATACAGCTTTTTTTCCTCAGAGGTAAACGGAAAAGTGAAGTTGTTCAGCTGTCACTGCAGCTTCTTCAAAGTCTTCCCACTCCGTGACCACTGAAATCCGACACGACACCACGTTAGGCTACGTCTTGACTCATTTGTATACCGACGGTGATTTGATGTTTCCCGAGGGCTCAGGGGAGTGTGTGTGTGTCTGTGTGTGTGTCTATGTGTGTGTCTGTGTGTGTGTGTGTCTATGTGTGTGCGTGCGCGCGGGTACTTGTTCTACTGTTATAAAAACTCTAAATATAAACAAACAAAATACAGCTTTTTTTTCAGAGGTAAACGGAAAAGTGAAGATGTTCAGTGTCACTATGCAGATGTTACACTCAGTGGAGTTACCGAAATCATTGGTTTAGTCCTCATTGAGCTTTTGTTCCTCTTATGTGAGCATAAACAGTGAAACATTCCACAGGTTTATAATACACCGCGGCCAAGTGAACCACGTTCCCGTCGAACGAAACGAGGCATAATCGTGGTGTTTGCTTCGGTTATGACACACCATAGTTTATTACCTGCTGTGGTAGATCTGAATATTTATTCAAACACAATAATAAAGCTTTATATCCTCAGGAGGGCTCAGTACATTGTTTTAGCGATAGTTTCACGGAAGCGAGTTCAGAACTAATCTAACCAAACCAAAAAAAAAAACATCCGAAGCTTCAAATAGAATGAACGAACTAATGAAATTGATATATATGTAATTGATATACTGTATATACAGACGTGTGTGTGTCATTTTAATTCAAATGAACATTTTAATGCTTTCTGATACACTTATCAACTTATCCACATAAACTTATCAACACATACTCTCCGTGCACGCACATACAATCTCTAAAAAAGTAAAATTAATAACATACATATACAAATAAACAAAAATATAAACGTCTATGTATATTGAAGTTTACGGTGAACGCAGAGTCGGCTAAGCACATGTGATGACGCGCGCGCCCTCACCTCTTGTTACGACTGCCTATTTGGCCAAAAAATAATTGAACGATATGCCTGGTCCTGGAAAGAGACAATAAATATATATATTTTTTTATACATTTATTGCATTGTTTGTTGTTTACAGTCAAGCCATCAACATACAATAAAATGTAAACATGAGATCTAAACTAAAAACTGTGCTCCCTGTGCTGGTGCTGGCAATATCATCTCTTTGTTCTGCTGTCTCCGGCTCCCTCCCTGGTCCTGAACCGTACCATACATACCAGATCAAGAACTTGAAGATGAAGATTATATCTCTGGTCTTCTCTCTGACGGGTTCCTCCCTAGTTTCTGATGATCTCAATTAGTTTGTAGTGTTGCTTGTCCAAGGAAACCAGTAATCTTGCTTGAAGTGGAGCAGATATAATTCTCAGAAACTCATTACTGATCTTTAAAAAAAAAAAAAAAAGGTAAAAACAAAAATTGGACTGGCTCAAGTTCTTATGTTAGCAAATCTTAATTACAGTGTGTATAAAGTATAGAAAGCAGTACACTACAAACAGCACTCACTCCAAATTAGCTTGTTCTATGTTTACGTCACTTTCCTATTAATTTTTACATCGTTAACCAACGGTACTTAAATATAATTATTTTCTTCGGCGCCGCTGACTTACTGTATAAACTCCGGTGTTTTTGAAAATCACCACGTTAGTTAGCTAATGCTAATGCAGGTAATATAGGTGGTTTTAGCTACAGTAGCAAACACGGACACAAAACTCAATCTACAAAGTAGTTGTTCCTGACATAAACCATGAATTTGCTCATAGAAGAGAAACATTTAACATAGAAATGACATGAGTTTGCTTTCTTACCTGGTTTAAAGGAGTTTTCTTTGAAAAACTCGGGCCACCAGCAGAAAGTGATTCAGTCCGTGATAATGCTGCGTCATGAGGTCATGTGACACGGTGAACTTTGGTTTGAAGCAGAAATGTCCTTTGTGAATGGATTATATTTAAGTTTAATCAGGGGCTTTAACTAACAGTAACTGAAATACAGGTTCTGATATCCTTCCTTACTTGTTTCAACGTCATGCTCCGGTTTGAGGCGGAAATAAAATTATACCGGCAAAACTATGGTTTAAAGACTGCGCATGCGCAAATCACACTCAACCTAATAAGAGTACCTTGATCAAAATGAAATATTTCACTTTGGTTCCCTGCTGTAAATAGCATTCAACTAAAGTAAAAAAAAAAAAAAGATTCACCCATAAGCATAAATTAGACACTTAAGTTTAAAAGAGCAAATAATTTTTTTAAACGAATGGAATGAGAAAAAAACACATTAAACGAACGATAGCTAGGTTTACTTTTTTCAGTGACCTGTCCCTCAAAAATTTCTGTCTCCTTTGCCTGTGTTTGATAATATGATGCACATATACACTCATTCATCATGAAAGATCTATTATAAAACAAAATAAAATTCATGTTCGCTTCATCTTCACCACTGTTCATCCGCGTCGTTACATTCATTGTTGTACTTGGTCCGGCTTTTAGATAAAGTCCTTCCATGCGCCATCTGGCGGAAATTCAGTGAATTTTGCGATAAATTGCGGCATCCCGCGGGAAAACACGCGCAGTCTTAAAGGCGACATCTGTAGAAATTTCTATTAACTGTCTCAATCACATCTGGTGAAAAGTTGGTCTGGTTATCCTTAGCAGTTTTTCTAAGTGCAAAGCAAGCACAGCTTGGGGAGGAAACTGCTCCAAATAAATGCACAGTCATACGATGTTCTTTCAGATCTTGTTCCAGATTACCTTCAGGCCACCACAAAAATCGCAAATAATCCTCATGTTCCTCAGTTACATGTACTTGATGGAACATGGCCTTTATATCAGCCATTAAGGCCACGTGTTCTTGTCTGAATCTCATCAGGACCCCTACCAATGAGCTTGTTAGGTTGGGACCTTGCAAAAGTTGACTGTTGAGTGAAACCCCTTTATATTCTGCTCCACAATCAGACACAACCCGTAACTTATGTTTCCTTGGGTGGTATACACCATGATGTGGTATATACCACACCTTACCTCTTGTCGCTAGTAACTGATGCTGCGGTACCGGTTGAGCATAGCCATTATTGATAGCATCAGTGATGAAATTGGTGTACTCTTCATGAAAGCTTGTATTTCTTTGCAGTTTATTTTTTAAACCAAGGATGCGTTGCTTAGCAACAGAGATGTTATTTGGCATTGTGATATCTTTCCTTCTAAAGGGCAATTGTAATTTGTAATGTCCATTTTCAAGTTGAACAGAGCACTCCATTATGTCTAGGAACCTCTTTTCCTCTCTTGACATTTCTTCTTGCTCTATAACAGATTTTTCGTTGAAGTCATAATTATACTGGCTGGTTAATAGCTCCTCTATTCTGTCGACTACAGTCCTATTAGCATGAACCAATGGGCAACCCGTCACACCATCATTGCAACCTTGTACCGAGCCATTTATAACCCATCCTAGCAAAGTTTTGACTGCATAAGGCCCATCAGCCTGGCTGTTAACCACCTCCCATGGTTCCATCAACTTAGATGCATTGGTGCCAACAAGAAGATCCACATCAGCATTTATATGTCGAACTTGAACATCTTTTAAATAAGGCCATTTAGCTAGTTCCCTTTCACTGATGATGTTATCTGTAGAAACAGGCATTCCTTCTTGAGTGAATACACAAGGAAGTTGATAGAAACGTTTTCCGGTTAATCCTAAAATATCCAGGTCTTTGATGATAGATGTTGTCACAGTTTTATTACTGTATGACCCATGGTGCGAAGATGAATCTGAGCATTTCGTCCTTGGATATTTAACTTATGTAGAAGCCTTTGTGAGCAGAAAGTGTCTGTGCTCCCTGCATCCAGAAAAGCATATGTTTTAATAATTTTAGTTCCCTTTGAACTCTTCACTTGAACAGGCAAGATGGGAAGAATACCATTATGGTGTCCATCCCCTGTATGACCACAGGTGGAGGAGGGTTTGCAGCTTACAAAAGACCTCTTGAGGTTATCCATACCCTTCTGATTACCCTTTTCCTTTTGTCCGATATGCAGAATACCAGGATGCATTTGACTACAGTGCTTGCAAATGATGCGTTTATCGCAACTCTTACGCAAATGTCCTGTGTTCAAGCAGCCAAAGCATAGACCTTTCTCCTTTAGAAAGTCTAATTTTTCCCGATGCGCCCTTTTTTCTAGTTGATGGCAATGTTCCAATACATGACCATCTTGTGCACAATACGAACAAGAAAAGTTTATTTTGGGGGAATCCTCCTTTTCTTTGTAAGCAGCCATTTTGTGTCCATCCTGAATAGAAACATGCGTGGCAAAGATGTTTCTTTTTAACTGCGATTTCATGTGAGAATTGCTTGGTCTCATTATTCCTTTAACAGGCAAAGTATCCTGAATGACCCCAAAAACTGGGTCTGAAGTAATTCTGATCTGTTGCTCAATGAAGTTAACAATATGTGGAATATGTGCCCTTTGACCAGTTCGTTCAAGGATTTCATTCGCCTTTGTTCTCCACTTTTCTTTGAGTTTATAGGGAAGCTTCTGAATCAGAATCTTCATGTTAACTGGCATGTTTAATTCCTCCAAATATTGTAACTTCCATGGCATTACAGCACTCACGAAGGAAAAGTCCATATGCCTTTAGCGCTTTGACGTCTTCGCTTTTGATACTTGGCCAGCTGATAACCTTTTCCATATAAGCTGCAGTTATGTTGAACTCATCTCCAAAATGTTCTTTGAGCAACTGCTTGGCTACAGCACATCCCTTTTCTGCTGTCATGTGAAGACAACTGCGTACCATGCCTCTAGGTTGTCCTCTGGTGTATTACAATCAATACAGACAATCTCCTTTACAGCTGGTCTTTGCTTCCACACAGTGCTCAAAGGCTTTCATAAATGAATTAAATTGAAGTGGATCTCCATCATAGGTAGGGATTTCCCTATGCGTTAATAATTGGGCTGTTTGCATTTTGACGAGAAGAGCTGTTATGTCATTTTGTTGTTTCAAAACACTATAAAAGGTCTCCCATTGGGTTGTTTTGACTTTGTAGAGGTAATGTATTTTGAGTGACAGTTGGATTTGTAGGCAACGTAAAAGAAGGAGGGACAGGACTTGTGACATAAGATGACTTTGTTTGTAGCATAAAAGGTTTTGATACAGTGTCGCCTATACAGGCTGGGTCTTGACAGTCGTAGGCTGTATTTGTAACAGATGCAACTTCCTTAACCACCACAGGCTCAGCTTGGTTTTGCGGCGGCTGAAGAAATGCGTGCTGCTGTGAAGGCTGAGACACAAATGGTGGCACATGAGGATTGAGCAGAGTAGGCTTGACCTTGGGTCTAGCCCCCCTTTTGACATAAGACTCTAATCCATCAGAAATCTTGGAAGCCATGCTGCAACTGCTACTGCCTTGTAGCACCGTTAGCTTCGCATTAGCGACAGCTATTTTAGTTTCCAGCTCAAGTTGTTCCTTTTTTCTCTTTAACAAATATTCCTGTTCTTCTAGAGAATGTTTCTCCTTTAAACCAGCAGCACAAGTCATGAGTGCAGCCCTTTCTGCCTCTACTCAGATGCATTCAGAAGCTGTGGATGATTTACTGCTAGAAGAAGAATTTGTAATTGAGGAACCTATTCGATGCCGCTTTTTCCCCAGAAGATCTTAAGGAAACATTTGAGATGCTGTCATGAGGTTCAATTTGAGGTTCCTTTTCCTCGTCTTCATTGCCTACATCTTTATGCTGAACTTCATTGCCACTTCCAATATTAACGTCCATGTTCTTAACAAGAGTGGCAGAAGTTTCTACATTCTCAAAGTCATTTTATTTAACAAGTTCACCTTGAGTTTGTACCACATTTTGTTCAGCATCAAATAACACAGCTGTACCACCTTGAGAATCAATCAACCATTTCTGAGTATTAGCAACAAAACCATGGACATTCAACATTTTAGCTTGATACCATACTTCATGTTTTTGCGGTTCATCAACAGGCAATAAATCCAACAACACTTGGTGTACCCAACATGTTTCTTCAGACAAACCCAAAAACACTTTAAGTTCATTTTGAACTTCATTTACACACCCTTTATTTCCTTTAAATGCAGTAATACTTTGTTTTAATTTAGAAAGTTTAATAAAATTAGTCTTTCATATTCTAAACGACTTATTTTCTCCAAGAAAGCCTTGGCTGTTAATTTAACCTCTCGTTTTTTCTCTGTCCCACCATGCGCTAATGAAGCATTTTCACGCACATTAAAATTAAGTTCAGTCGCCAAAGTCTGATCAGTTGTGTTCTCTTCTGCCATGCCGGCCAAAAGTCAATCGTTTGTTTATAAACGCGCGACTCGAATACTTTGCATCAACGCAGGCATCAAGTATCGACTTGGCGCATTTTACGGCGTTAGCTAACTGCTACCAATGCATTGGTTTTACGCTGATACAGATGTCGCCATTAAAAACGCACGTTTCGAGAAAAGGGATCCCGTGACTTGCCGCGGCTTTGCGCGGCTGTGTGCGGCAAGCTGTGAACATGCCTTTCATTACCTGTAGGGGGCAGTCGTGTTTCAGTCTGAAGTATTGTGTGTCTACTGAAGCCCGAAAATGTGTCCAAATTAAACTGCGCATGCATGTTTGAAGACGCTGTGCCCGCGCTGTGGATCAGTCGGTTGGGAATCATCATGGAGGTACAACACGGCGTGGCTGCAACTGGAGTTTGTCGTGTTCGAGGTAAGTTTACCTTTCTTTTTTGGATGTGATTCTCGCTTTCATGACTCCCAATTAATGTTCATCTTAATCTCAGGACGTACAATTAGCAATATTTCAGTTTTTAATAGTGTGGAGATTCACAAAACACCGTTTTCGTGTAAAAACCTGAACCTACGGAGCCCCCCAGGGGTCCTGTGGTAAATAAATAAATAAATTAATAAAATAATAACGAACCGAGCGCGCGGATTAATAAACCGAGATGTGTATTTCTTACCCCCACCCCTCGTGAAAACGGCGTGTTCAGACAAAGGCTCGCCAGTGAGATGCCATTTCTGAACAAACTGAGTCGTGTGTGTTAAAGCATTAAATGGTAAAAGAGGACTAGCAATAAACGTTTTTTTCTGAATCCGAATTTTATTAATAAGTTACAAGTTAAATTTCAACTGTAAAGAACCTGTACATATGTTCATACAGTAGTGACAGCAGCTCTAATTTGTCTAAATCGCATTGCAGACAAGAAAAAGAAGTAGAGTCATCCTGTGACCTTGCATGCTTAATCTTTCCACACATGATTCTTGCTTCTCACTTTTTCCTTAATCTCCGGTTCGGTTCTGGTTTCGGTCTGTTCTCATGAGTTGTGAAGCGAGAGGAACAAAGTATAAATATTGTTCATTTGCTAAATTAAGTATCATGAATTTTAATTGAATATCTATCTCTATTTTTTTCACAGCAGTTTGTGACTGAAAGTGTGTCTGCATCTGACTTCAGGAGTTTCCTGACCAACGTATCTAACGGTCATATTTAAAAATCATAAAGTACAAAACGTTTCTGTTAGTGTTTAATTTAGTTTCTATGATTAATACTTATTTGTGGTGTTTTATGTTTTGTACATCTTTTCAAATTGAGACCTCATTTGTAAGTTACGGTTTTCTCGTTTTTCTATAAATTAATCAAATGTTTGCTTGTTATTAAATGTATTTTTTATTAAAAAAAAATAAACGAATCTGTGTTTTATTATTAGCTGAGAGTGTGGTTTATTTATTTATCATAGTTGGTCATTGTAACATGCATTAGGGAGCATTATCTCTGCGAAGTGTGTCTGCTATCTGGGAATTAATTACCTTTACTTGGCTATTTTAAATAAATCTAATTTGTGCATTAAATATAATTATGTAACTTTTACTTCATTTCTTTGATTGTTAATTTAATTAAGTAGATTTTACCTGACAATTACGGGTGAGTTTTACTTAATATTGGAGCAATAAAATTTACTTAAAATCTATGTGTGCAAATAGATGTTAAGAGGATTTTATCAAGTGAATCTTACTAGTTCTTTTTTTCAGTGCATGGGTGAACACGATGATTTAAGAATTTAATTAATATGTGTGTGTTTACCGTACAAACTTTTTTCTATGTACAGGTACAATCAAAAATGTAACCAGAAAACAGCATATATCTTTAAACTTACATTGATTAGCAATATAAACAACACACCTATGAGGCTGGACAATGGAATAAACTGTGTGGGTGCCAATAATATTAAATATTTATCTGTTGATTCTTTGACAATACTGCTGCTTTTTGATGGAAACTGGCAGACATAAAAAATATGAAAAATACTTTAAATAAATATTAAGGGGACGATGGGCTAAAGCACCCCTAAAAATGGCCTAGCGATGCCCGTGTATATATAATGAAAATATTATGTGTAAAGAAAATACAATTTATATATTCGTGTTTAATTACAAAAAACCTTTTAATGGTTAGTGATTGTTGCAGACATTCACATTATTTTTTGGGGAAGAGCTTGGGTTGTACAGGCTACTCATCAGCAGTCGGCGCCCCGCTGCAACCAGACCCACAGAACCCCCACTGTATTATAATGCCTCTTCTCACCTTTCATTCATGATTTCACTGATCGGGGAATTCGTAGAATTAGGGGTTTTAAAAACAATTAACAAGGCCGAGTAGACGTCTCTGCCTAAAATGTTTTTCGCCAGCAAAACACCTCTCTCTCTCTGTGAATATATATATATATATATATATATATATATATATATATATATATATATATATATATATATATATATATATATATATATATATATATATATTCACAATCACATTCCAGCTCTTATTCCCAGCCGTGGTCAAATAATGGATGAAATAATTATTCAATGTTGGACACAAACAGCAAAAAATATGAAAAGCCCTAAGCACTTTATTGCTTTTCATCATGTTTTTTGCTGTTTGTGTCCAGTATATATATAGTTAATTCATGTCTATTTATGATCTAAAAAAATATATAAAAACATGATCTTTTTGAGTTGTTGTTTATTATTCATAAGACAACCTTTCAGTTTTGTAAATATTCTAGTTATAGTGTGTTAAGTCTTTCTTAAACGGTTTTGAGAATTAGACCATCCAGCTAAGATCAATATTATTAATATTAAGCATTTTATTTCTATTTATTCTATGCTTTGCTGGAGAAATGCATTTTAGGCAGAGATGTCTCGGTCTTGTTAAATAGTTTTAAACCCCTGAATTGTGCCAATTCCCCCATCCGAAACCGGTTTGATAACTTCTCACCTATCAAAGGTGAGAAGAGGGACTGAGCTGTAACTGAGCGCGCTTTCACGTTGTATATACTGTAAAGACACACACACACATACAGGCACGTGCAGAGGGGGGAGGGCGGCGGGTGCTTGAGCACCCGCCCCTTTCCTCCAGGATGCCTCAAGCATGGGCGTAAATTTCATTTAACAGTAGGGGGGACAATAAATATAAAATTTCTCATGAGCAATTTTTGAAGGGGACACATATAATACAGTCAAATTGTACTTATAAAGATATGTCCCCACAGTGAAAAACTTTGCTTCTATCATTATTATTGTAGCACGGAGACTGCACCATTATGGTTATTTTCAAAGTTTTTCTCAGGTTCAATGACAAAGCAGATTTTTCTTCAAAACTATTTATTGCATTGTTTATGTTGTTTACAGTCAAGCCATCAACATACAATAAAATGTAAACATGAGATCTAAACTAAAAACTGTGCTCCCTGTGCTGGTGCTGGCAATATCATCACTTTGTTCTGCTGTCTCCGGCTCCCTCCCTGGTCCTGAATCTGCCCCTTCCTCTACTCTCACTGTCTCAGAACAGACTGACTCCTGAAGCAGAAAAAAATGCAGGAAAAGATGTTTTCCATACTCATAATAACTAACTTGTTTACATTACACTTGCTAAATTGAAAGATCATACTGTAAATTGGTGAGCCTATTACTTTCTACTAAACAGCCACAACTCAAAAAACATTAAAGAAATTGTTCACCCCCCAAAAATGTTAAAAAATCTGTCATTATCCCTTCAATAAAAGCACCACACTTACCCAACACTGTACATCTGATTGACCCTGGTCTACCTGTCCCTCAATAATTTCTGTCTCCTTTGCCCGTGATTGATATTGTGACATATCATTTTCACAAGCACCCATTCTTAAAGCCAAATTTCCTTAATATGTGAACTTGTACTTACTTGGCGTTTAAGTCACTGAAAAATTATCTTATGTCCATTTATCTAGGACACTGCAAGGCAAGTTTATTTATACTGTAGCACATTTCATACACAATGGTCATTCAAATTGCTTTACATAAAGAAAGTAAAACTACCAAAAAATAATCACAACAATAAAAACAAGGAATAAAAAAAGGTTCAAAATTGTATTTAAAATTAATTAAGATACTTAGAACAGAATGGATATTGATTATACAAAAATATACAATTCGGACTAGGCACAGTGCTCATTTAGTAAATGTACAGCTAAACAATATGCTAATTGTGGCCGTTAATGTTAAGTTAACATTATGCCAAGTCGTCACAAATAAAACACTGCATGGGAAACGGTGTTTGTTGTGTTAGTTGCAGTGCACTATGCAACAAGCCATTGTAAACAAGATAACGTTAACTAGATCAGTAATAATTTAATCGCTAATATAGCAGATTCATGGAAAATTACGTCGGTAATCAGCATTTTTGCCGCAACTAATTTATGAATGAGTCTGCATCAAATATATTAAAGAGAATCGCTTTATTTACAGTGAATAAAATACCCGACTTGAACTGGGAAAGCTGGCAGTGGGCCAAACCACTGTGAGGAAGCGGAGGGGGAACCCAACTGTTTCTAAATGAATTTTTTGCGGGGGGGTTTTTCTACTTACACAATTATCTTAGGTCTACATACATATATTTTTTCACAATAGAGAATGCGTTTTTATTTATTTTTTTGGGAGGGGGCGGGATTTACGCCCGGGATTTACGCCCCTGGCCTCAAGTGCCCTTTTTTCTGTGTATGTGCGTATGGAGCCCTGTCTTTGCCCCTCAACAATAAAATGTAACTATTAATCTGAATTTTGCTAAATAAAAGGATCTGGCTTGCATCAGTCACATGCCTGCCATTAACCAATGCTCGCCCTTGAGGGCAGAGCGCGCTCGTTACGAGCCGGGTACGAGCACGCAAATTATTTTTTCACGGTTTTGAGAATTAGACCATCCAGCTAAGATCAATATTATGTCGTTGATTGATAAAATCTGGATTAAGGATATTTTATTTTGTTTTATTTATTTAATTTGTATTTTTCATCTTCCCCCCTGAGGGATTGCCACCTTATTGTGGTCAGGGGATTTGCGTGCCTCAATGCTTGGATGTTTACCGAGGGCTCAAGGGAGGTGTGTCTGTGCGCGCGTGTGTCTGTGTGTGTGTGCGCGTGTGCTGCAACCTGTCCTTTTTTCTGCGGATTTTTCCGCTACCGCGGATCAATTTATCAACTTGTAATATATACATTTTGGGAATATATTAACATTTGCAGACATCATTATATGTTGAATGGAACTTGTAAGCCTTTGAATGGTGTTAAAAATACTTGCAAAACAAGTATTGCAGCCATACATTGGAGGGAACTTCTGAGGTGGTCAGTGATTGATGGCACGGTCGGTCGGAGGGGGTTGTGATCACACCTATAGATCTTTTGTTCTAGGCTATCGGTCAAATATCTCTCCACTTGGAAGCAAAAACATGCAAGGGATTTCAGCATCTCGACGCACATACTAAGCTGTTTATAAAGTAGATACTGTTTGTTTTTTCATTTTGTAATCTTTCCCGTGTTTACCGTGTACTGTATGTATATTCATTTTTTAATGAATTACTGTAAATAAACTACACATTCCGTTACCAGAAATGACTTTTCTGTTTTTTGTGTGTGCTAAACTAAACTTCAGGGTCAAAGTAATATCGATTTTATTTGAAATGTATTATATATTTACAATGCTGATAAGTTCAAGCTTAGATTCATATATAAACTGCTTCAAAGGCTTTCCACCCCGTGACCGCTGAAATCCGACAGACGCAGGGCTCAAGGGAGGTGTGTCTCTGTGTGTGTGTGTGTGCGGGTGTGTATGTGTGTGTGTGCGCGTGCGCTTCAGCCTGTCCTTTTTTCAGCTGATTTTTCCGCTACCGCAGATCAGTTTATCAACTTGTAATATATACATTTTAGGAATATATTAACATGTGCAGACATTTATTTGAGGGTGCGCTGCCCTCTCTTGCCCCTACGTACAGTAGAGCCTACACACACACACACACACACCTACAGGTATCTATCTATCTATCTATCTATCTATCTATCTATCTATCTATCGATCATATGAATACACATTTGAAATCTGCATCTACATTTTCTGTTACAAGTATAGAATTAGGTTCAGCTGAGACTCATGATCAATGGTGTTAGGGTACTTATGTAGTGATAATTAGTTTCAGCCAAATCATTAAAACTAACAATGGACTATGACACTCTTGAGAGGGGATATGAAGGTGTTATTCATTTATTTATTCTCTACAAGGGTGCAAACTACAATACAGATCAAACTATAACTCTCTCTTACTACTATAAAAATTCTAAATATAAACAAACAAAATACAGCTATTTTTCCTCAGAGGTAAACGGAAAAGTGAAGATGTTCAGTGTCACTATGCAGATGTTACACTCAGTGGAGTTACCGAAATCTTTGGTTTAGTTCTCATTGAGTTGCCACACATCATTTCCACATTTCACTCGCTTTTATTACTCTTATGTGAGCATAAACAGTGAAACATTCCACAGGTTTATAATACACCGCGGCCAAGTGAACCACGTTCCCGTCGAACGAAACGAGGCACAATCGCTTCGGTTTGCTTCGGTTATGACATAGCATAGTTTATTACCTGCTGTGGTAGATCTGAATATTTATTCAAACACAATAATAAAGCTTTATATCCTCAGGAGGGCTCAGTACATTGTTTTTAGCGATAGTTTCACGGAAGCGAGTTCACAACTAATCTAAAAAATAAAAAAAAACATCCGAAGCTTCAAATAGAATGAACGAACTAATGAATTTTCTTAAAACGTTAGAAAATTAAGTAGAGCTAAATCCCTAAATCTCCTTATAAAATATCGCTGATTATCAATGCGAGAATGAATGGCGAATTGTCATATGGCGAGGGATAGGCTTCAGTGAAATTGATATAATTGATACAGTATATATGTAATTGATATACTGTATATACAGACGTGTGTGTGTCATTTTAATTCAAATGAACATTTTAATGCTTTCTCATACACTTATCAACTTATCCACATACACTTATCAACACAAACTCTCCGTGCACGCACACACAATCTCTAAAAAATTAATTTTAATAACATACATATACAAATAAACAAATGTACGTGTAATAAAAGTAGTCGTGATGTCAGTACTCGCCCAGCAAACCAACCTTTTGCAGCGGCTAAAAACTTATGAATTATCTTCAAATAAACAAAAAAAAGCGAAAAGACACTCGATTATTTTGCATAGGTTATTTGTTTAATTCAAAAAGTTCGTAAAAACACTTTAAAACGAGAGAAAATCTGTTAAAATCCTCGTTCGCCTTCTCAGCGTTAGGTTGCGAGTGACGTCATGATTTGAATCTGCGCGCCACCGGGGAAACATAGGGAAACTGACTTTCCCGGACCACCGGCTTTTAGATAAAGTCCTTCCATGCGCCATCTGGCGGATATTCAGTGAAGCACAACACATTAATTTCAAATTCCCGAATGTTGCCTCCGGCAAGTCGCGGCACGCCGCGCGCTAAATTGCGGCCTCTCGCAGGAAAACACGCGCAGTCTTAAAGGCGACATCTGTACAAGTGTGCACACACAAAAAATCAGAATGGCCATTCATAAACAGCGCTGAACCACATACCCCAATGGTGCGTTGGCCGGCATATGATGCTCCGATGTCCACTGCTGGAATCTCGGTTTCTCCAATAGCTTGATCTCGTGTCACCTGTGCAGCTTCCGGACACCTGTTGTTACGACGGCTCCAGTGTAGCTCAGCTTCCGCTGCATGCCGCTACCGGTACTTCCATTAGCTCCTTTAGCTTATTCCAATCGGCCTTCTTCCTGGTGCTTGTCGCAGCAATAAAACTAAGTGGCCCCATTGCCCACTCCGGTGCGACCTCTCTTAATGAAAACGAGTCTGGATTATTCCAACAAGACAGTTTTTTTACCTAAATGTAGCTTCTACGTACCTCTAAATGCTACCGGTTGATGACTAATAGATTACTTTCTTACGTGTTTTCAATAAGGCTCCTGCTCACACTCTCATTATAACAAAGTGTACATTTATTTGTCTTCCACCCTTTGAGCCAAAAGCTCATTACTAAACACAGTAAAAAAACTGTTTGCCTCTTTAATCATCATCACCTGAACGACAAACAGTTGACCGTAAATAACCCCCAAATCACAGACGGAACACCCTAACTTTGAAACACCCCCTCTAGCGGTTAGGAGGAAACTGAAAGGTAAACATGGCTCCTACAACATGCTTTGCATATGATGCCTGGGATGCTGGCTGTGCTACCGGTTTGAGTGTGGTCATGTGACTACATGTGGTTACTGTTATTGCGGCTGATTGGTCAAACTGAGTCATGTGATTATTGTTACTGTGCCTGATTGGTGAAACAGTCAGGTGCTAAATCTACTGGTGGCATGTGTAGAACAAATGGTTAGAAAAATAACGAGTCGAGTGTAGCAGAGTAAGAGTAACGTTTCTTCTCCACAAATCTACTCAAGTAAAAGTAAAAAGTATAGTGCAGTAAAACTGAATTTTTTTTCAAAAAGTTACTCAAGTAAATGTAACGGAGTAAATTTGACTCGTTACTACCCATCTCTGGTTATAAGCAGGTGAGTTACATCTTCTGGCTCTGAGTTTACTGTTAATGTAAATAGATCAAGGCCGCTACTCCCTGTACAGCTTCCTCTTTCTTGCACATTGTGAGGGTTGCCCACTAGAGGGCAGTGTTTTTGGTTTGTAGTTTTGGTTGTAGACCCAGTTTCCCAGAAGGCACCTGTTTGTTCTGGGAAGCTGGGTCGAGCATTAATGTAATTTAATTTCAAGTTCTCTGTTAAGTGGGTTTTGTTTTGTCTTGATATGTTCAGTTTGAGTTTGTTTAGAAAAGCACCATAAAGCAGGATGCCAACCGTTGGAAAGGATAGGAGAGGAGGGAAGGAGGAAGAGAGGGAAAAGGGAAGGGGGAGAGAGGGAAAGGGGGAAAGGGGAGAAAAGTAGAAAGGAAGAAAAAGGGAAAAAGAAGAAGAAAAAAAAAGGGGGGGGAGGGGAGTTTATGACCAGAAGGTGGCGGTAATGCAACATAATGGATGCCAACCGCCGGAAAACATTAACCCGTTTAATCCCAAATTTTTAAATAAAATTTCATTACATGGGTTTTACTCCTGAGACCTTCCTAATGCACAAACATTGTGTATTTTTTTATTTTATTTTGATTAAGTTGGTAAAATTTTATGTTTTATGTTCGGTCACAATTGTGACCAACGGGAAACAACATAGTCCTTTTTTGGAAAAATTCATATAAATTGGTCAATAAAGTGTATTTGCACACTTGAAATCTTAAAATGAATTGAGCAATTACAGTGCCCATTAGGCACAGAATAATAAGATATGGTTAAGTTTTTTTGCTCATAACTTTTATTGTGCATATAACAAAAACGTTGCTATTGGTTATAATACCCCAATGAATACATCAGCATAAACAGGAGACACACTTTCACATGGTGGTCAATTTAAGCCGTTTAATATTTTTCATTTATCCTGTAGATAAATCATAACATAATCACTCTTACTTAACAGCAGGGACCCCCTGCACACACACCATGCCCTTTTTAACTGTCATCCCCATCCACTGCAACATAACCCTACCAACAAACCCACACACTCAGCTGTGACTTCAACTGACCTGTAACATAGTCTTTTCAAAACTTATCTTGGAAATAACTCATAACACTTATAAAATGCAAAAAAAACTTTCAATGAGTGGTCATTTTTTCTTTGTCTTTTAACTTCATCCTACATGAAAAAGTTGAAAGCATTCAATATGGAGAGGCACACCACACTTTACATACATACACAGTGCGCTTGTCACACCATCTGCATCTGCGGAAACGGTTTCCTGTGTTTTCAGGCCAGTGATCTTTTCCATTGTCATTTTTGCAGACTGACAGTCTCATAGCTGATGGTCTTCCTTGGGTAAGAGCTGGTTTGCCAAATTTTGTTAAGAGACCCATTGCCACCTGTCGCTGAAAGGCCAAGAGATCATATTCACTCCCCATCACATCTCTGAAGAACAGCCAGCTGTTGACCATTGCGCTATGACGGGTCCAAGAAAAGATTGGCCACCACCATTTTTTCGACCTTATTATTGACATGTATCTGGACACATTCAGATCATGCAGATTGACACCCCCCATATTTTGGTTGTACTCGAAGACACATGTGGGCTGTAGAACTTTGTCATAGCCTTTTTTTCCCTTATTCCACCTGTTGACAGGAACCACAGAAAACATCTTTCCAGAATTTGATGCTATGGTCACCACATTGTTGTCTTTCCACCTTACTAGCAGCTTCTCTTTCTCAGTGAGGATCTCTGTTGTTCCACGAGGCTCTTTATGGAATTGCTTAACATCAGTGAATGGAACATTGTGTAGACGACACTGTCTGAGTGTGCCAAGGCACCCATAACCACGCTGTGTCATCTCATCAAAAAGACTGAGAGATATAAACAGGTTGTCATGCACAAAGTGGCACCCAGGAGGTATCTCAGCCTGTTCAGCATGTAGATGCGGTCATGTCATTTCACTAGTTTTGACGCGTAGCTTTGGTTGGATCATTTACTCACAAGAACGGAAGTCCGATGATTTCTTTGTTTTGGTATTTTATTTTCAGCATCAAAGATTCAACACTTCATACAGTTGTCTTGAGTAAATTCACTGTGGTTACAACACCTGTTGCTGTATCTTGTAAATTTCTGACTTTTACAACAAGCTATGTTATATCTATCTGATTGCGTTCAGCTCACACATCTAACAACACTTTCGTTGTATATATCTGCTTACGGGTAGCTCACGGTCAAAAGCTTGTGTTTCCGTCGACTTCCGCATCTAAACTGACTTTTCTATCATGCGATAGTCATACAAATACATGTCATAGTGGAGTGACATCACAGACCAACTTACGATTGTCAAAATGGATGCATAACTAACAAATTTAAAGCTTACGGCTTATGTAATAAACTTAATGCTTTGTTAATGAACAGAATAAGATAGAATGAATGAAATAAAACAGATAAACACAACAACAAATTCTGCAGATCCATCTTACATAACAAATGTGATATGGCTCTTACACAGCAAGACCCAGGACAACACTTGGGCCTTGTCCAAGGCCTGTATCAGGAAGGTGAGTGCCCTCCACAGTAAGGCTCCATATGGTACATGTACCCTGTAGATGATGCAAGACTCCACAGCTTATAGAATCCAAATCGGATTGGCTTCCCCTTGATAAACTGCTTGCAACTGTGCCTGCCATAATAAGGGACCATACTTTCATCAACTGACAGCCATTTTGAGTATGGCATAACTTTGAAAGATTCATTTAGTGCAGTGAATATGGGTCGCACTTTGTAGAAAGGGTCATTTGTAGCCCTTGAGATATCCACCATGTGAATTGAAGCCATTATGTCATCAAACCTATTCCTTCTCACTGCATTGGAGATGGATTCGTTGTAGACATCAGGGTCTTATGACAACAGCTGGTTGTCATCTCCTTGAAATGTCACCTCTGCTATCCCATTCAGCAGCCTTGCTGGAAAATGGTGTGTTTCTCCCAAATATTCCTGATCTGAACCGTCACTATCACAATCACTTTCCACTGCATCTCTCTCAAGTGTAGGGATAACAGTAATGCTACAAACAGCATGTGGGTGGGGGGGGGTTCTAAGTCTAGGAGGTCCTAGACATCTGATAATTTTAAACTGTATGAAAAAAAAGTCAAAAAGCCAACATAAACTTATATTTATTGCCAAAACATGTGTACTGCATTCAATATGCTAGTAATACAGTGTACTATACTAGCGGTCACAATTGTGACCGTTAGCATACATGTCCCTCTCCTAAGCAAAAATATATAAAGAGGAGTGTAATTCTCAATATATATCAGCAGTAGACCCCTTCAAGAGTATATGCACAAAACATGATAGTGTTTTCTGTAAATTAAGATATTTTAATTACCTTCTTTTGTACAGCTCTGAGGAAGACATTCCTCTTAGCAGGTGCAAGCAGGAAATAAGGTGATCTGGCCAGTTGACCTTTCACCCTTGTCACATGATCTTGATAACAGTTTAATCAAGACAGTCTATTGTTTCATTTTTTAGGAAAATTTGTCACCCAAACCCAACAGAGTAAATACTGGATCCTCCAAAAGAAAGAAAAAAAATATGTCACTATTGTGACCATTGGGATTAAATGGGTTAAGAAGAAGAAGAAGAGTTTGTTTAGTTATAGTTGGCATTTAGTTTCTGGAGCTCTTTAAGTTAAGTTTGCATTTGCTTTGATTTAGTTTATGTCTCTTTGTCTCCTAGCAGGATTAGCCTCTAGGAGAATTAGCCTTTCGTGTTTACCCTTTTGTGTAAGTAACTCCCATTGCATGTTTAGTTATTAGTCTGCTTAAATACTAATGAGGGTGATACTAACATGTTTAGATCTTAGTCTGTCTAGTCTTCGTGTCTATCTAGTCTCATCGTCTGATTAGCTCTTAGTAGCTCTGATTAGTCTGTTTAGGTACTAACATCTTTAGCCACTAACCTTCAGAGTTCTTGGTCTGTTTCATACCTAGTCTGCTGTGTACCTTGTCTGTTCATTCCTTTGGGTCTCAGGCTACTAGCCTGTTTAGCCATTAGTCTGATTAGTTACTAGCTAGCTTAGCAGCTAATGTGCAGAAGAGGTGGTAGGCCTAGCCAAGCCTGTCTTGTGTTTATCCCTTGCATGTGTAGTCCTTTGTGTCCTCTAGTCTGTTTAGTGTGTCTTGTCTCGTCCAGTTTGTATCCCCATGTCTGTATTGTATATTAGTTGTGCAATCCCTACCCAGATAGCAGAACAACATTGAATCATCGTTGAATCAACATTAAAGCATCAACCAACTTGTCATTGAATCAATGTTGAAATTTCAATGTTAAATGTTGATTTTTCATCAGGTTTGCACCTTGAAATAATGTTATTTCAATGATGAAAAATAGATCAAGATGGGCATAAAATCAATGTTTGTTCAATGTAAATTCAATCACTTATTTTACATTGAATCAACATTGAATCAACATTGAAGCAATTATAGTTTAGTCTTGCTTTATAAACAGCAAGATTCTATGACAGTAAATCATGTCCGTTTTGATTTATTTCTTTAAATCAGAGACCATGTAGGGCTGAAAAGCTTTTTTTTTTTTTTTTAAACAAAAAGTCAGTAACTCAACATCCTTCAGTTTACATGTAAACATATTTATTTATTTATGCTCCATACCCATTTAAACAGGAAGTAACATCACAATTACAATAAAACAACTATATAATAAAACACACTACAACTTACATACAAATTATTATAAACTGGATGACAAAATGACTTTTTAGAAGAGAACTATTAGAAGAGATTGTTAATTCAAAATTCATAAAACAGAATCTAACTGCCAAGAGAAGAGACTGGAAAACCATAATATAAAAATGGCAGCCTGCCTCAGCAAAATTCAGTCAAATGCAAATAGAAACAACCAAGTCAGAAACACAACAGATGACTGAAACATTATTCGTAAGTTGAAATGTATTTACTCAGCAAAACAGATAATAAGACATGAGTCTGAACTTATGGTTTTCCACCACGAGCAATTTCCCCCAGCCGTTCTGGGGCATAACGAAGCCATTTCTGAACTGTTGAAGCAAAGAAACTCTGTGGCCTCCTTTTCTTCAGCTTTCAACTCTTGTTGTTGTAGTGCATCTAAAGAATGAAAAACAAACAAAAGGTTAGAACTATACAATGCTCTAAAAACTTGGAGTGGTAGTTGTTTATGAATGACAGAAGGTGGGTCCTAAATTTTTGGAAATGTGACTTTTACAAATGTACAGATATGCAACATATGTTTTGAAATGTCCTACAATCTTCCATAGATACAATGCACACATTAGATTTTTTTTTATTTACAGGTCCTTCTCAAAAAATTTGCATATTGTTATAAAGTTCATTATTTTCTGTAATGTACTGATAAACATTAGACTTTCATATATTTTAGATTCATTACACACAACTGAAGTAGTTCAAGCCTTTTATTGTTTTAATATTGATGATTGTGGCATACAGCTCATGAAAATCCCTATCTCAAAAAATTAGCACATTTCATCCGACCAATAAAAGAAGTGTTTTTAATACAAAAAAAAGTCAACCTTCAAATAATTATGTTCAGTTCTGCACTCAATACTTGGTCGGGAATCCTTCTGCAGATTATTGTGTCTTGTGTCTCTCAACTTTCTCTTCACAATATCCCACAGATTCTCTATGGGGTTCAGGTCAGGAGAGTTGGCAGGCCAATTGAGCACAGTAATACCATGGTCAGTAAACCATTTACCAGTGGTTTTGGCACTGTGAGCAGGTGCCAGGTCGTGCTGAAAAATTAAATCTTCATCTCCATAAAGCTTTTCAGCAGATGGAAGCATGAAGTGCTCCAAAATCTCCTGATAGCTAGCTGCATTGACCCTGCCCTTGATAAAACACAGTGGACCAACACCAGCAGCTGACATGGCACCCCAGACCATCACTGACTGTGGGTACTTGACTTCAGGCATTTTGGCATTTCCCTCTCCCCAGTCTTCCTCCAGACTCTGGCACCTTGATTTCCGAATGACATGCAAAATTTTCAACCTGTAGCCCATTTCCTGCACACGCCTGTACACGGTGGCTCTGGATGTTTCTACTCCAGACTCAGTCCGCAGGTCCCCCAAGGTCTGGAATCGGTCCTTCTCCACAATCTACCTCAGGGCCCGGTCACCTCTTCTCGTTGTGCAGCGTTTTCTGCCACACTTTTTCCATCCCACAGAGGTGCCTTCATACAGCACTCTGGGAACAGCCTATTCGTTCAGAAATGTCTTTCTGTGTCTTACCCTCTTGCTTGAGGGTGTCAATGATGGCCTTCTGGACAGCAGTCAGGTCGGCAGTCTTACCCATGATTGCGGTTTTGAGTAATGAACCAGGCTGGGAGTTTTTAAAAGCCTCAGGAATCTTTTGCTGGTGTTTAGAGTTAATTAGTTGATTCAGATGATTAGGTTAATAGCTCGTTTAGAGAACCTTTTCATGATATGCAAATTTTTTGAGATAGGGATTTTGGGTTTTCATGAGCTGTATGCCACAATCATCAATATTAAAACAATAAAAGGCTTGAACTACTTCAGTTGTGTGTAATGAATCTAAAATATATGAAAGTCTAATGTTTATCATTACATTACAGAAAATAATGAACTTTATAACAATATGTAATTTTTTTGAGAAGGACCTGTATGTGTTATTTCACAATCTGCAAATGTTGTCCTACAATGTACATATTCAATGCTATGAAAACAAATATACTTAATGTAACAATGTAGTCTGTTATGTGCAAAAAAAAAAAAAAAAAAAAAAAAAACCTGTAGGACCAAAAAAATAAATAAATTAAAAAAATCAATCCGTGGCGACGGTTTTGCAACTTGTCCCCCGCACTCACAAATACTTAAACTGTTCCCTCAGTTTAACAAATCGTGGCCACGGATTAACAAACTGTATGCACAAATTTCCAATCCGTACGCTCAGATACCGTACTGTTTGCATATTTATTCTTAACATGAAGACTTATTTTGGTGATTTTATTATAAGCTTTTTACCCAGAGTTAGATGCATGCTGCACTGTTAATCTTATTATTAAATAACGCCTATTATTACATTGCATTTAGTTTGAGAGCAAAGTAATGACAACATAAACTGTACATTATTTGTTTTGTATTGCTTTTTACCTTCTCCTCAAACTCACACTGCATGATTTTCAAAGTCATCGGATCACCATTGTTTTCACACTGTACTATCTGTGGTAGCATTTAGTTGCTGCTGTGTTCACACTGCACAATGAATTGGCGACAGGAGATTACACACTGCATGACTTTACAAAAGGAAGAATCGCCAACAACTCTGTCTGGTGTGCAAGCTACAGCCAAACGCACACAAGAAGTGATAAGGAAACAACCCAAGATCATGCTGACATTGTGGTCTATAATTCCTCCCTGAACAAACAATAATTAAAAAAAGATGACGTCCTTGTTTAAGATCCCATATGGTCCAAACTGAAATTTCATGGCTTTTTTCATGGTAACTGAGGTCTAGGGGCTATGTAACTACCATATAAGTTTCAAAACAGTCAATCCACAGTAGAATGCACACAGCCTGCATAAAGTAGCTCTGCCTTTTCACGAGCTGCTGTGACGTCCAATCTACTCAGTCACCACTTTCAGTCACCATCAACCACCATCCCACCCTTCTTTTGCCAAAACATCACGTTCATGCCATTGCTGAACAACAATAACATGAAAACAAGTCGAAAAAACGCTGTTCAGTCGATAGATGTCGAAACTACATCATTACACAGGCTTCCGAACAACATTAATATAAAAGACCAGAGGCACGTCAGCTTCAGCATCTTTCACACAGCCATTCCATTAAACTTTAAAAATTTACATTTAAAATTTTATTTAGTTAATAGAAGTTAATTGATAAAGAAAATCTATTTATGACATTTTTGACAGCATTATGATTATTTATTAAAACTTCAGACAACAACAATTAGTGCCACGAGGTTATTTGCAACACTATATGTTCTACAAAATAGAGGACTACACACCTTACAGCGCAATATAATGTGGCTTTAGAAGAGGAAAGGTAGGATTAAGAAGTGAGCAAGCGATGAATTAGGATTATAGGTCCCAAGCAGATACAGTAACAATAATGGGTGCCCTACCTTATGCAGTCTCCATTGATGCCTAATAAACATTGATACAAGTAGGCTATGGTTAAAGTGGTGAACTTATAAAGTCTTAAATGTTTTGTTTTCCCTTCTCAACGCATTATGCATTTACTCACCAATAATGGCTACCTTTTTAATTTGGTCAAGTCTCCAAGTCGAAGGTGCCCAGCAGCAGATTCCGTACCATGACAGTAGCAGAGGTGGCAAGGCGGGCTGCTCTCCACGCTTCTGCCTGGCAAAACACCCCAGAGCCCTTTATAACTTCAATCTGAAAAATTATTTCACATCACAGTATTAATTTATTGGCAACTTTTAGAAACTTTTCATGTTTCATACTGATTCTTATGTTTATCTTCCCAATAGTTAATAGGATTTTATGTATAAATGCAGATTAATGATAAACATACATGCAGGGTAAAACTGCAACAGGAACAGTACAAAATAAAAACTGAAAAAGGACGGACATTCAGAGTAAAACAGTGCAAGATAAAAAAAAAACCTGTACAAAACATACATGCAGGGTAAGCATTGGTGGGAGCAATGTCCAAGCAGTGTAGAGAAATATTTCTGTACGACTTCATTGTTTTGTGCTGTGTAGTATAGTATTGTAACAGCTGATCAGAGTGATCAACTCCCCATGTGCTGGTTGTACGCAGTCACATGACATGGAAATGTCCTACGTAAGGCAGTATTTTAGCCACCTGGAACGAGCTTGTTTGTGCTAAATAACATTACCGATAGCAGTGTTATAAGCTAACCAAAATGGAGCCAAATACACATTAGCAACCATAATCTAAAGCTATCCAAAACAAGGTGAATATAAACATCTATAAACTCCATAAGGCATTAGCTTAGCCACCGGGAAATGTCATGTTTGTGCTACATGAGGCAGCATGTTAGCATGATTTACCTAAACTATATAAATGGCATTGAAAGCCAATGTGTCACACAAGCTGACAAGAGCTAGCTGTAGTGAGGAAAATATTTACTAATATTAGTTTAATATTATCAGAATAAGAGTTATATAAGACTTAATAACTTACCCAGTGTAGCATGGGTCTATTCTCTCTTCAAAATGCTCCCGTTCATCGTCGGAGTCTTCTTCTGAGGTAAATGTAATCTTTCCAGAACATTCTGAAGACTTCCTTGGATGTGTAAGCGCGTGCCATCTTCCAAAACGCGCAGAAAACTCACTGAATCGGAGTATTTTCAAACCTGTCTAGCTGTGTTCGTTTTTCATGCCGGTGTCCGGGGGCGTGGTCTAGTATGTAAATTACCCGGACTGATTTTCGTGTGATGGGCGTGTCCTGCATCTGGTCATTAGCATATAAGTGTGACAGAAATTCTGTGCCTCTCCTTGGTTTATATGGATTACATAAACTGAGAATATTTGTTTTCAATGTGACTTGCATCATTTAAAAGTAGACACTTTAAGCTTTCTATAGATATATTTCTCATTTCAGTTAATTTTAGTGACGTGTTTCAAAAAGATTTTCACGGAGTCTGAGGTTTCATATATGTGCATATATCCTCATATACTGTATGTGGGCAATTAGGATTAGTTTTTTGCATTTTTTTTTGTTAGTTCTTAGTTATTGCCTTGATAATAGAAAATATGAGCTAGGCATCATGTATGACAGTTGCCAAAGTGAGATAAGAGCTAAAATGACCAGATCCTGCCATAGGAGACATATCTTGTATGTACATATAGGGCTTATATGTGGATATAAAGAAGCAATACAGGAGACCTATATGGCCTGTATATGCACCTCAATGTTGCCTACATGTGGCATATATACGCATATATGCAGCATATATATTATCATATATATGCAAATAGGTTTCATATATGCGCATATATCCTCATATTTACATTTACATTTAGGCATTTGGCAGACGCTCTTATCCAGAGCGACTTACATTTTTATCTCATTATACATCTGAGCAGTTGAGGGTTAAGGGCCTTGCTCAAGGGCCCAACAGCAAACACCCAACTTGGTGGTTGTGGGGTTTGAACCTGGGATCTTCCGAACCGTAGTCCAATGCCTTAACCACTGAGCTACCCCTGGCCCCATATAGGTGCGGTTATATGCGCATATATACTGCATATAGGTTTCATATATGCGCATATGTCCTCATATACAGATGTCGCCCTTAAAACCCTGCGTGTTTTCCCGCGGTATGCCGCAATTTAGCGCGCGGCTTGCCGCGACTTGCCGGAGGCAACATTCGGGAATTTAAAATAAATGTGTTGTGCTTCACTGAATATCCGCCAGATGGCGCATAGAAGGACTTTATCTAAAAGCCGGTGGTCCGGGAAAGTCAGTTTCCCTATGTTTCCCCGGTGGCGCGCAGATTCAAATCATGACGTCACTCGCTACCTAACGCTGAGAAGGCGAACGAGGATTTTAACAGTTTTTCTCTCGTTTTAAAGTGTTTTTATGAACTTTTTGAATTAAACAAATAACCTATGCATAATAATCGAGTGTCTTTTCGCTTTTTTTTGTATATTTGAAGATAATTCATACATTTTAAACCGCTGCAAAAGGCTGGTTTGCTGGGCGAGTACTGACATCACGACTACTTTTATTACACCTACATTTGTTTATTTGTATATGTATGTTATTAATATTAATTTTTTAGAGATTGTGTGTGTGCGTGCACGGAGAGTTTGTGTTGATAAGTGTATGTGGATAAGTTAATAAGTGTATCAGAAAGCATTAAAATGTTCATTTGAATTAAAATGACACACACACGTCTGTATATACAGTATATCAATTACATATATATCAATTTCATTAGTTCGTTCATTCTATTTGAAGCTTCGGATGTTTTTTTTTTTTTTTTGGTTTGGTTAGATTAGTTCTGAACTCGCTTCCGTGAAACTATCGCTAAAACAATGTACTGAGCCCTCCTGAGGATATAAAGCTTTATTATTGTGTTTGAATAAATATTCAGATCTACCACAGCAGGTAATAAACTATGGTGTGTCATAACCGAAGCAAACACCACGATTATGCCTCGTTTCGTTCGACGAGAACGTGGTTCACTTGGCCGCGGTGTATTATAAACCTGTGGAATGTTTCACTGTTTATGCTCACATAAGAGGAATAAAAGCGAGTGAAATGTGGAAATGATGTGTGGCAACTCAATGAGGACTAAACCAATGATTTCGGTAACTCCACTGAGTGTAACATCTGCATAGTGACACTGAACATCTTCACTTTTCCGTTTACCTCTGAAAAAAAAGCTGTATTTTGTTTGTTTATATTTAGAGTTTTTATAACAGTAGAACAAGTACCCGCGCGCACGCACACACACAGACACACACACACACACACAGACACACACACTCCCCTGAGTCCTCGGGAAACATCCAATCACCGTCGGTATACAAATGAGTCAAGACGCAGCCTAACGTGGTGTCGTGTCGGATTTCAGTGGTCACGGAGTGGGAAGACTTTGAAGAAGCTGCAGTGACAGTAAACAGCTGAACAACTTCACTTTTCCGTTTACCTCTGAGGAGTTAGTAGTAGTAAGAGAGAGTTATAGTTTGGTCTGTATTGTAGTTCGCACCCTTGTAGAGAATAAATAAATGAATAACACCTTCATATCCCCTCTCAAGAGTGTCATAGTCCATTGTTAGTTTTAATGATTTGGCTGAAACGAATTATCACTACATAAGTACCCTAACACCATTGATCATGAGTCTCAGCTGAACCTAATTCTATACTTGTAACAGAAAATGTAGATGCAGATTCCAAATGTGTATTTATATAATAGATAGATAGATAGATAGATAGATAGATAGATAGATAGATAGATAGATATGTGTGTGTGTGTGTGTGTGTGTGTGTGTAGGCTCTACGCAGGGGCAAGAGAGGGCAGCGCACCCTTAAATGTCTGCACATGTTAATATATTCCTAAAATGTATATATTACAAGTTGATAAACTGATCTGCGGTAGCGGAAAAATCCGCTGAAAATAGGACATGCTGCAGCGCACGCGCACACACACACATACACACGCGCGCACACACACACACACACACAGACACACCTCCCTTGAGCCCTGCGTCTGTCGGATTTCAGCGGTCACGGAAAGACTTTTGAAGCAGTTTATATATGAATCTAAGCTTGAACTTATCAGCATTGTAAATATATAATACTTTTCAAATAAAATCGCTATTACTTTGACCCTGAAGTTTAGTTTAGCACACACAAAAAACAGAAAAGTCATTTCTGGTAAATCAACGGAATGTGTAGTTTATTTACAGTAATTCATTAAAAAATGAATATACATTGTACAGTACACGGTAAACACGGGAAAGATTACAAAATGAAAAAACAAACAGTGTCTACTTTATAAACAGCTTAGTATGTGCATCGAGATGCTGAAATCCCTTGCATGTTTTTGCTTCCAAGTGGAGAGATATTTGACCGATAGCCTAGAACAAAAGATCTATAGGTCTGATCACAACCCCCTCCGACCGACCGTGCCATCAATCACTGACCACCTCAGAAGTTCCCTCCAATGTATGGCTGCAATACTTGTTTTGCAAGTATTTTTAACACCATTCAAAGGCTTCAAAGGGGCAGTTATCGGCTATGACACGTTGAAGGAGAACTTAATAGTTCTCAAAAATAGTGTAAATGTCTGCAACAATCACTAACCATTAAAATGTTTTTTTTTTTTGTAATTAAACACGAAAATATTAATTATATTTCCATATATACACACACATACACACACACACACAAGGGCGTAGGTTTGCTACCTATGACTCCAACTAATACCCCATCCCCCAACTTTCATTAAGTTAAATTAAGGAATAGTGTAAAGTTAAAGGAATGTTTCATAACTGACAAAAAGATAGTCTTTAATAAAATAAAAACTATTCTTTATTGAGCCCTAGTGCAAATGAAACATCTCAATCATCTGTATATATATAAAAGTAGATTACATCTAAACATGAACTACTAGGTACAGTACCACACAACAGCTCAATGCCTATTGCTCCTATATGAAGGAGACAAAAACATGCCTTCGCCTCTCGTTAACAAAAATAAACTGCTGGCATATTTGTTTGACATCAATATTGTCCAGGCTGTTCTTTTTTTCTTCTGATAAACACTAAAGATGATATTTTGTAGAATGCTGAAAACCTGTAATCATTGATTTACATAGTATTTGTTTTTCCTGCTACGGAAGTCAATGTTTTCAGCTTTTTTCCCCAATATCTTATTTTGTATTCAACAAAATAAAGAAAATCATTAAAGTTTGGAACCATTTAAGGAGTAAATAGTGAGTAAAGTTTTTTTGGGGGTGAACAATGGCTTTGACCCTAACTCTTCCCCTCTGACTGCACTAGGACCGGACAGCATTGCCACCTGATGAAATAGCGTGACAAAAAAGTGAAATGTCAGTTCAAAACTTTTGCCAAAAACACTAATGAATCACTTACATCCTCAGCCTATCACTCCTCATAATGCTAAATATTAGTATAATCAACATGTATAATACACGCACACATATTATATGTTATATACTGTATAATCAACATTCAGATTGACCTCCTGTGAACTTGCCTCTTCACCTGAACTACAACATGGCTGATCTGCTTCTGTCCCCTAATTGAAAAACATTGAGGGATTCCTTATGAGCATGGACAGAGAATGCCTCAGCCTATTATTGGTAACAATGTTAAATCTCAGGACAACTACAGTGGCTTGCAAAAGTATTCGCCCCCCGTGAACTTTTCCACATTTTGTCACATTACAGCCACAAACATGAATCAATTTTATTGGAATTCCACGTGAAAGACCAATACAAAGTGGTGTACACGCGAGAAGTGGAACGAAAATCATACATGATTTCAAATTTTTTTTTTTTTACAAATAAATAACTGAAAAGTGGGGTGTGTGTAATTATTCAGCCCCCTTTGGTCTGAGTGCAGTCAGTTGGCCATAGACATTGCCTGATGAGTGCTAATGACTAGAGAGCACCTGTGTGTAATCTACACTCTCTCCATCGCTGTCTGATATACAGCACAGGTGTTTAGGTTCTGTTACCTGACAAAACAGGATAAACACATGCCATTTAAACAGCAATCATTTTATTTCACTTTTTCTGAGTCTTAGTGTGCAAACCTCGAATCAAATCATTAATGTTCGCCAAGTAAGTGAATGCATTTTAAAAACTATTTTTCTGAAGTGGATTGTCTATTGGTGTCAACAAAATTCTAGCCATATGGCAATATTAGTATACAGTACAGTGGTGTGAAAAACTATTTGCCCCCTCCTGATTTCTTATTCTTTTGCATGTTTGTCACACAAAATGTTTCTGATCATCAAACACATTTAACTATTAGTCAAAGATAACACAAGTAAACACAAAATGCAGTTTTTAAATGAGGGGTTTTATTATTTAGGGAGAAAAAAAATCCAAACCTACATGGCCCTGTGTGAAAAATTAATTGCCCCCTGAACCTAATAACTGGTTGGGCCACCCTTAGCAGCAATAACTGCAATCAAGCGTTTGCGATAACTTGCAACGAGTCTTTTACAGCGCTCTGGAGGAATTTTGGCCCACTCATCTTTGCAGAATTGTTGTAATTCAGCTTTATTTGAGGGTTTTCTAGCATGAACCGCCTTTTTAAGGTCATGCCACAACATCTCAATAGAATTCAGGTCAGGACTTTGACTAGGCCACTCCAAAGTCTTCATTTTCTTTTTCTTCAGCCATTCAGAGGTGGATTTGCTGGTGTATTTTGGGTCATTGTCCTGCTGCAGCACCCAAGATCGCTTCAGCTTGAGTTGACGAACAGATGGCCAGACATTCTGCTTCAGGATTTTTTGGTAGACAGTAGAATTCATGGTTCCATCTATCACAGCAAGCCTTCCAGGTCCTGAAGCAGCAAAACAACCCCAGACCATCACACTACCACCACCATATTTTACTGTTGGTATGATGTTCTTTTTCTGAAATGCTGTGTTACTTTTACGCCAGATGTAACGGGACGCGCACCTTCCAAAAAGTTCAACTTTTGTCTCATCGGTCCACAAGGTATTTTCCCAAAAGTCTTGGCAATCATTGAGATGTTTTTTAGCAAAATTGAGACGAGCCTTAATGCTCTTTTTGCTTGAAAGTGGTTTGCGCCTTAGAAATCTGCCATGCAGGCCGTTTTTGCCCAGTCTCTTTCTTATGGTGGAGTCGTGAACACTGACCTTAATTGAGGCAAGTGAGGCCTGCAGTTCTTTAGATGTTGTCCTGGGGTCTTTTGTGGCCTCTCGGACGAGTCGTCTCTGCGCTCTTGGGGTAATTTTGGTCGGCCGGCCACTCCTGGGAAGGTTCCCCACTGTTCCATGTTTTTGCCATTTGTGGATAATGGCTCTCACTGTGGTTCGCTGGAGTCCCAAAGCTTTAGAAATGGCTTTATAACCTTTACCAGACTGATAGATCTCAATTACTTTCGTTCTCATTTGTTCCTGAATTTCTTTGGATCTTGGCATGATGTCTAGCTTTTGAGGTGCTTTTGGTCTACTTCTCTGTGTCAGGTAGCTCCTATTTAAGTGATTTATTGATTGAAACAGGTGTGGCAGTAATCAGGCCTGGGGGTGACTACAGAAACTGAACTCAGGTGTGATAAACCACAGTTAAGTTATTTTTTAACAAGGGGGGCAATCACTTTTTCACACAGGGCCATGTAGATTTGGAGTTTTTTTTCTCCATTAATAACGTAAATCTTCATTTAAAAACTGCATTTTGTGTTCAATTATGTTATCTTTGTCTAATAGTTAACGGTTTTTGATGAGCAGAAACATTTAAGTGTGACAAACATGCAAAAGAATAAGAAATCAGGAAGGGGGCAAATAGTTTTTCACACCACTGTATTAGTTTATCAATTTCTTTCACAATACTGATTTCTGACAAACAGTCACTAGATTAGGAGACTGACAGGGATCATATTTATACTTTTACATTTAGCTGTTTAATCTGCTGTTAGTTTTACGTCCGTATTCACAGACTATAACCTGGCCTGCTGTACTGAATGTGAGTCCACTGCATTTGGCGCTGCTTGTGTCTGAACGCAGCCAATCGTCTATCACATGATGGCAGGGAAAGGCACAGCCAATCAAAATGTTCATATGTGTTTTGGGGGCGGGAGGACTCAAGGAGAGAACGTGATTTATCCCTTTCTGCGTGTCTAGGTTAATGTTGACAGAACGATTTAAAAAAAAGTGGATTAAATTATTGGTGGGGACATTTCAATGGTCGGAGGCTATTGGTGGGGACACATCCCCTCCGTCCACCCTAAATCTACGCCCCTGTATATATATAATTTAAAACTATTTATTCATTTGTCTTTTATTTACTTACTTACTAGCGAATGCTTTTTTAGGGCTCTAAAAACTACGGCAGTATGAATGACAATGGAATAGGACGTGTGAGTTGCACCGGTCACACACACACACACACACACAATAAATATATATATATAAAATTAAATTCTTAAAACATCGTGTTCACCCATGCACTGAAAAAAAGAACTTGTAAGATTTACTTGATAAAATCCTCATAACAATTTGGACACAGATTTTAAGTAAATTTTATTGCTCCAATATTAAGGCTGAATCCCAACCCTTCCCCCTACCCTTCCATTTGACGCGTTCACGTGCAGGGGTAGTGGTGTCTCATTTCTCTTTTGGTTGGAGGTGTAGGGGGAGGGGGGAAGGGCCAGATAGCCCTCCAAACGAAGATTTTTCAGGACCTCACTTCAAACGAAGGGCTAAGCGAAGTTTTCAACATGGCTGCTCACTCGAGCAAACAGACCCATAAATGTTAAGTCATTTTTGCCATTAATAAAGATTTTTATGACAAGTTTTCATTGTATGTATATTACCTTTAGTCTTGTGTTTGTGTTTATGGTGATGTTCTGTAAAGAAACGTTTGCAAAAAAAATCGCTAAAGTTTGCTAGCGGATAGCACATATTGCACAATATTACAAATATATATTTTTATGTCACATACACTTTACTGCATGCTACAAACAAATATGAAAGTTCAGTAGCACGGCATTTTGCCGAGCATTTGATAACGCATTGTTTGTTTTGCTTACGGCCATACACTATTGTTTTGCTTACACTATTCTTACTTATTGCAACGTGACCACAGTTTTGTAATTTATATTCTGTATATGGACGGCTGAGGAAACCCGAAGACTCATCCGTGTTCGTGGTGAAAATGAGCAACTTTTTTAAAAATCGAAATACGGCGCAAAAAACCTTTGGGAGTGAGTAATCTCTCTTATTGGAATGTGTGATAAACATCGGCGCATGTCCTCTGACGTAACATGGACACACAGGAATGTAAATGAACACTGCATTTATGACCCAAAAAATAAACGCTTTGAGATGATTTATTTGCCGTATGGTGTGTTTATTTGAATATGTTCAGTAAATTTATGAATTACACTCAAAGTGTCAGCGAAACCGGTTTGCAAATAATTTGTGTGTGTGTTAGGTGATGTGAGAGTGGGTTTTTCAAACTTGCAGTAAAACATTTTTGGGGGCAGTTTTTGATTCCCCCTTATCTAAGTACTGTAAAAACTTATATAGTCCTGGGTTAAAAAGTCTGCATTTCAACATGCATCCCCCACCTCCAAAGACTAAGCTCCTGTTGGTATAGCTCTTAAGGTCACTGTGGCACGCAAACCCCCTGACCACAATAAGGTGGCAATCCCTCAGGGGGGGGGAGGTGAAAAATACAAATTAAATAAAATAAATTATCCTTAATCCAGATTTTATCAATCAACGACATAATATTTATCTTAGCTGGATGGTCTAATTCTCAAAACCGTTTAACCTAAAGAAAAACATAACACACTATAACTAGAATATTTACAAAACTGAAAGGTTTTCTTATGAATAATTAAAAAAAACATTATAACTCAAAAAGATCATATTATGTTTATATATATATATATATATTTTATAGTAACTGAACAGCTCTCTTCTCTCCAATCCACTCATACACCACAGTCTCCTATTTCTCTGTGCGCGCGCTGCAGCCTGTGAATGAATACACGCAGCGGAGGTTTTACATATTTAAAACGTAAAAAGGTGTCTCCATCATAAATAGCCCTGAATTAACTATATATATATATATATATATAGTTAATGATAAGTTATGATAATGGTCGCATGATAAGAACGCGCACAACGACCGCCCCCTCCCATACTCCCCAGTGCCCCCCCCCCTCCGTCGCATGATCAGAACGCGAGACCTTAATGCTTTTGTCGCCCCGCACGGTACTTTTACTTTTATACTTTAAGTTGTTTTGAAACCAGTACTTTAAAACTATTACTTAAGTAAAAAGCTTGGGTTGATACTTCAACTTCTAAAGAAGTATTTTTGAACCCTAGTATCTATACTTCTACTCAAGTAACGAATGTTTTGACACATGTTTTGACACTTTTGACACCACTGTTTATTGGTGACTTTGACGGTTGTCTGTTACAATATTTTTCTTAAATATTCACCATTCAAATAATTGTTTTATGTAGATAAGTTACAGCAGAATTCGTAGAAAACAGACAAAATAATGTATTTAGTCTTTCTAAATACCAGAATTGATTTTTATTTTGTTTTACTGTTCAAAAGTAGCAGTTATTCTTCAATGAATGTTTTCTATAATGAGGATTAACGTCTGCTTTGGAAGAGAGGTCAAATAAACAAATGTTCACAATGGGGAAAAAAAGTTAAATAAAATGCCTTTATTTCACTTCAGAGACCTATGAAAAAATTAATTCTAGTAAGTATAAAATGCCATGGTCAGTTTTTATCCCATATAATGTACACACATTATATGATAAAAAAAAAAAGTAGAAAAAAACAATGATCAGTTCTTATTCAGGACGTCCCATACTATATACACACCAAATATGAAACTATTTTACTGCAGCATTTTTGAGATATTGGACATTATTACACTTTAAAGGGGTATAAAGACCCCATTTCTAATAAGTAGAAAAAAACAATGATCAGTTCTTATTCAGGACGTCCCATACTATATACACACCACATATGAAACTATTTTACTGCAGCATTTTTCAGATATGGGGCATTATTACATTTTAAAGGGGTATAAAGACCCCATTTCTAATAAGTAGAAAAAAACAATGATCAGTTCTTATTCAGGACGTCCCATACTATATACACACCACATATGAAACTATTTTACTGCAGCATTTTTCAGATATGGGGCATTCTCTCTGTGTTGTTCATGAAACTACCGTAATCACTGTAATATGCGCGCGCACTAAAATCAATCGCGGCTGGCTTGACCGTGTTTTTCTGAACCGCGGCTGGCTTTACCGCAGTAAATTAGAGCTGCTGTCAATACTGTATGAACATATGTACAGGTTCTTTACTCGTAACTCATTAATAAAGTTCGGCTTCAGAAAAAAAAACGTTTATTGCTAGTGCTCTTTTACCATTTAATGCTTTAACACACACGACTCAGTTTGTTCTAACTGGCATCTAACTGGCGAGCCTTTGTCTGAACACGCCGTTTTCACTCGGGGTGGGGGTAAGAAACACACATCTCGGTGTATTAATCCGCGCGCTCGGTTCGTTATTATTTTATTTATTTATTTATTTACCACAGGACCCATGGGGGCTCCGTAGGTTCAGGTTTTTACACGAAAACGGTGTTTTGTGAATCTCCACACTATTAAAAACTGAAATTGCTAATTGTACGTCCTGAGATTAAGATGAACATTAATTGGGAGTCATGAAAGCGAGAATCACATCCAAAAAAGAAAGCTAAACTTACCTCGAACACGACAAACTCCAGCTGCAGCCACGCCGTGTTGTAACCTCCGTGATGATTCCCAACCGACTGATACACAGCGCGGGCACAGCGACTCCAAACACGCATGCGCAGTTTAATTTGCACACATTTTCGGCTTCAGTAGACACACAATACTTCAGACTGAAACACGACTGCCCCCTACAGGTAATGAAGGGCATGTTCACAGCTTCCCGCACGCAGCCGCGCAAAGCCGCGGCAAGTCACGGGATCCCTTTTCTCGAAACGCAGGTTTTTAATGGCGACATCTGTAGGTGCGGATATATGCGCATATATACTGCATATAGGTTTCATATATGCGCATATATCCTCATATAGGTTCTTTCCATGTGGGGCACGCACACTGCTCTGGGTCAGACACAGACAACAGGAAACAGGAACTAAGCTCTCAAACAAATGCTTCCCAACAGAATACCGTAGGTCGCATTGCCAAAATTCTTTCACCGTGAGTGGCAGGAACTTCCAGACTACAACATATTGAATTCTCATGCCTGTAGAGTGTATTATAATGACGTGGCAACAGTGTAAAAACACCCTCCGATGTTAAATGCGAGCCGAAAATTGAGTACTTTTGAACGGCAAACAGGAATTAAGCTCTCAAGTGAGTAAACTAGACAGCAAGGTAAATACACAAAACTTACCGTCAAATTATTTTTTTTCCTTAATAACTGTATATATATATATATATATATATATATATATTTTTATTTTTTTTTTATTTATTTTTTTTTTAATAATTTTATTTATGTATTTATTTAATTTTTTTAAGCACCATGGCAAATCTCTCGTAGTCAATTTTTTAACCTGTTTTAAACACATACACACATGCATACACATTTTTATAGAAATGCACTTAGTTAATTTAATTTGCCTTACATTGTTGAATGAGGATGGGTTCCAAAACCAAAAATCAACATTGATTCAATGTTTGTCTTTTCAACACAGAAAAGCATTGAATTATCAACATTGATTCAACATTATTTAGCATTGAAAAATCAACCTCAACCAAAATGATGATTCTGATGAAATTTCAACATTGAATCAATGTCACCTTGCTATCTGGGTAGTCTGACGTCTAAGTGTTTGAGTTCTGTTGATAGCTTGCTCCAAGTTTAAGCCAACTTCCTTAGTTCATGTTTTGTTCATGTTTGGATTTTGTTCATTATTATTATTATTATTATTATTATTAAAGACTCTTTGTTTAAACTGCATCCCCTCTGCGTCTATGCCTCCACACCAAGCCCACAGTCCAACAACTAGCAGAACGTGACACACGTACAGTACATACTGTCCATTCCTAGCTCTGCAATTCTGACCCACGATTATGCAGACTATTAGTAAGACTCATAGTTGATTAAAAATTTCTACTACACTTTATAAAAAATAAAAAATAAAACACTTGGTGGGTGTCAGAGTAAAAAGCAATTTTTTGGCAGTGTCATCTTTGGGACTGGCACAATTTCTCCTGTGTTGCTTTTAGGTCCTGAATGTAGTGACTTTCATTTTTACTTTTAATGTTGAATAATAGGATATCCATTTGTTTCTTTTGACACTGTTTTTCATATTTAATTTGACTTTTTTTCTTAACAAACGGTGAGTTCACATGAACAAATTAATCACAGAGAGATGTGAGGAGAAGAGAGAAAAAGATTTAGGACCAGGATAGAGACGTAAACAAAACAGATTAATATAGCTGTTATATTTGTTTGTTTTTCCTTTTTATGGTACCTCCTTGTTTAATTTGTTTAGTTATATTCTTATGAAGCTGCCTTTCATTTCCGCCTTTTTTGTTTTACATTTTCTTGTTTTTTTTCTCTTTGACTTAGCTATTGTACAGTTTAAATGCTTCTGTGATGTAAATTTTTTTTTTATTTGCAGTATGTGGTAATGCAAGAAAAATATTTACAGAGAATTTGATTTCATTTAATCTAAAGTTTTATATGCCAAAAACACAAAACCCCAACACCTTTCCCTTAAAGCCTCAACTTCCTCCTGTTTTAAAGCCACGCCCAAGCTCTCTGACACACTGTACACACACACACAAACAGGAAGCTTCTTTCTGAGAAAACGAAACTCATAATCCTTAGAGTGGATGAGCTCTTAGATAAGCTGCTCTTCCCCGCTCCCTCTCTCTGCCATTGTCAGTGGATCAGTCCATAAAAATGTCAGAGGCAGGTATTTCAGTGGATCAGGATCAGTTCAGCTGTTCAATTTGTCTGGATCTCTTGAATGTTCCAGTGACTACTCCCTGTGGTCACAATTTCTGCAAGGAATGTATTAATCGTTTCTGGGATGAAGAAAATCAGAAGAGAGTCTATAGCTGTCCACAGTGTAGAGAGACTTTCAGTCCAAGGCCTGTTTTACGCAGGAACAACATGCTAGGTGAAATGGTGGAGAAACTGAAGAAGTCTGAACTCCAAGCTGCTTCTCCTGCTCACTGTTACGCTGGACCTGGAGATGTGGAGTGTGATTCCTGCACTGGGAGAAAACGCAAAGCTGTTAATTCTTGTCTGGTGTGTCAGACCTCCTATTGTGAAGATCATCTTAAACCTCACTATCAGTCTCCTGCCTTTAAGAAGCACAAGTTAGTGGAAGCCTGTGCAGAGCTCCAAGAGAAGATCTGCTCTCAGCATGATGAAGTAAACGAGACTCACTGTCATACTGACCAAAGCTTCAACTTTTATTTGTGTACGATGGATGAACAAACAGGCAACACATTTGGTTCAACCAGTATGGTGAGAACTTGTCTGTTATCTAAATTCTACTTATAATAAATAAAATAATACATTTTATGATAAATGAAAGTATAAATTCAAGTTTAATTTTATATTAAATCATTATTTAATGAATAAGTGAATTTCTATTCTATATTAATGGATTATTTGTAAGAAACTGTTAAATGACTGGGTTAAATCTTCTGTGTCAGGGTGAAGCAGGTCTGATTTTTTTTGTGTCAGCTAAGAATGTGTAGGTCTGTGTCCAGAGGATTCAGGTTACGTTGACGTGAAGCACTTACATTTAGGCATTTGGCAGACGCTTTTATCCAGAGTGACTTACAAAACAGTCAAAAGTGATCAAAAAGTTGTCACATTGAATGAGTTTGAAGTTTTTGTCACTGGATAGATACTTACATCGGGTTACTAGGTTACTAGCTAAGTGCCATCAATCAAACACAGATGGGAAAAGATTTAAAGAAACAAATACTGTATGTCTTGAGTCGTTGTTTAAAGTCAGTCAAAGACTCCGCTATACAGACATCTAGAGGAAATTCATTCCACCACTTCAGTGCCAAAACAGAAAAAGTCTGCATGAATGTCTTCCTTGATCCCTGAGAGATGGTTGGACCAGGCAAATAGTGCTGGAGGATTGGAGGAAACGTGGTGTGGTGCGTGGTGTGATTGGAGCTGAGAGGTAAGTGGTAGCTGGGCCATTTTTAGCTTTGTAGGATCAGGAATCAGGGTTTTAAATTTGATGGGGGCAGCTACAAGCCAGTGCAGCGGCCAGAGAAGTGGGGTAGTGTGGGAGAACTTTGGAAGGTTGAAAACATTCTGGATCAGCTGCAGAGGACGAATGGTGGACAGAGGCAGACCTGCCAGGAGTGAGTTGCAGGTCCAGTCTTGAAATAAAAAGGGACTGAACAAGCACCTGTGATGGAAATTCTGAAAACATTATAAAGACAAGTAAATCATACAGTACACTGGATAAGAGCAAAGTAACAAAGGTTTTATTTTAAACTTCTGCAGAAGGACCAGTCTCATACAGCATTCAAACCTACATTCAAACTCATGACTCTGACCCAGACCAGATGTCCATACCTTATCATTTATTCAGGGACAACTACAATCAGGTTGTTTCTGTTCTGTTCTCAGCCTTATGTTTCTATGTTTTAGACAGGTTTAAAGCGTCTATAGTCTACATGGCACACTTACTACAAAGATCAGAATTAATACTGTATATGATTAAAATGATATTTTTCCATTACAATTTCCCCCTTCTGTCATTATATGACAACTTTTATACATTTATTACATTTAATAAATACATTTTAATATTACACTATTAGGACTATATATCATTACAAATATAATGTTGTATATTAGGTAAATCCATCAGACATCGTCTTTCCAACTAATACTACTGTATAATGCACACAAAAGACATTAAAAAAAACTGCATCATGCTCAAACTGCTTACATGCCTCATAACGTTCTGAGAATTTAAATAGGACGTTTCATCTTTGTGTGATAGTCAGTATTATAAAAATTGTCACCTGGTGTTTTAGGCCAGTCAGGAGTCCGGTCTTTCCAGTTATTCCCATTGTGTGGAACCCATTAGTCTCAGTCAAGTCAGTGTTCTGTTGCTCTATGTTGTTGTCAGTCTGCTGCAGCATTTGATATTTTACTCTGTTCATAACTAGTTCTTGTATACATACAGGTTGCTAAACAGAGGCCTATCGAAACTACAGTATAATCACAATTGATAGAACACTATAAACCATCGAATAACCCCAGTCTCCCCACAACTGCGTTAATCATGAGTTCCAAGACTCTACTCTGGGAGGTGTTTGCAAACCCTTCTTCATGTGATTTACTATATGTATTTTTACTACATATGGTTCTATACTACATTTAGGCAGAGGTGTCAAGTAACGAAGTACAAATACTTCGTTACCTTACTTAAGTAGAAATTTTGGGTATCTATACTTTACTGGAGTACTTATTTTTGAGGCGACTTTTTACTTCTACTCCTTACATTTTTAAGCAATTATCTGTACTTTCTACTCCTTACATTTAAAAAATAGCCTCGTTATTTTTATGATCAGAACACGCAACCCCCCTCCCCCCCATGGTCGCATGACAAGAACACGCACAACGCCGATTTACATATTCCCCCCCCCCCCTTCGCATGATCAGAAAGAATCAGAATCAGAAAGAGTTTTATTGCCAAGTACGCTTGCACGTATAAGGAATTTGTTTTAGTGACGGAGCTTCCAGAACAAAAAATACAAATGACAAGACAAAAACAGCATGACGCAAAAAAAAAAAAAAAAAAACTTTTTTTAAATGGTTGACATCAAATGGAGTACGATGTGAGATACTTTTAAATAAGTTACATAAATATCTGAATTCTGTGGTATTATACAGTGTAGATGCGGTTGGCTATTTTCACTAGTTTTGACGCGTAGCTAATGTCTTAAAGTTTCACTCACATGACAGAAGTCCGATCTCTTTGTCTTTTGTCGTTTATTTGTCAGCATCAAAGAATCAACACTTCACACAGTCGTCTTGAGTAAATCCACTGTTATTACAGACACCAGTTGCTGCATCTTGCAAATCTCTGAGTTTTACAACAACCTGTTTGCTGTATCTTGTAGATTACAATCTTGGCTTGGGTATATAACAACACTCTTGTTGTTTCTTACTTTCCCAGCTTACGTTAGCTTACGGTTACAACAACCTCGTTGCTGTATTTTACATTTCTAGCTTACCGGGAGCTCTCACTAGCTGACGGTTACAACAACCTCGTTGCTGTATTTAGCATTTCTAGCTTACCGGGAGCTCTCATTAGCTGACGGTCTAAAGCTTGTGTTTCCGTAGCCTTCCAAATCTATACTGAGCTTTCTAGCATATCACAGTCACACAAATGCATGTAATAGTAGAATGACATCACAGACCAACCTACGATTATCAACTTATGATGCATGACTAAGAAATTTAAAGCTTATGGCTTATGTAACAAACTTAATGCTTAATGCTTAATGCTAATGAATAGAACAAGGTAGAATAAATGAAATAACAGCAAGTAAAATAAAATAAAATAAACACAACAACAAATTCATAAAAAGTGCGATATGGCACTTACATTCCAGCCCCTAATTGACAGGCATGGAGACTGACAATTACAATTTTGTGTTTTTTTTTTTTTTTGATAAAGCAATGAAATCAAACATTCTTAACCTTCTAAAACGTTTTAAATCTTTTAAGTGTGTAATATTCATCTCAGGTGTTTACATTTGCATATCAAATTTCATAACATATTACCACACATTTAACAGTCCATTTCACATGTGAGACAGCTTGTCGATGGGTCTTTCCAGAGTGTTGGTCTTGGTTTTAACTAACACACGTTTCACCAGTCCCCCTTTGTTGGGGAACACTTTCGTGATTCTTCTCATGACCCATGAATTTCTTGGAGAAGACTCATCAGTTATTAAAACTATGTCTCCAATCGAAAGGTTTTTTTTGTTTTGAAACCACTTTTGCCGCCCCTGGAGCAAGGGCAAGTATTCACGTACCCATCGCTTCCAGAGCAGGTCTGATCGATGCTGGATCTGCTTCTCCCTGCGACGTGCATAGATGACAAATCCAGGTGGCAGGGTTGGCTGTTTTTTCATCAGCAGCAGGTGGTTTGGTGTCAGAGGTTCCATTTTAGGCGAGCAGCTGTTTCTTTTCCCAGATGCCTTTCGTTTTTGCTGTGTGCGAATTCCCTGTTTGAATTCTGCTGCTGCTTTACCCTTTTGCAACGTGAGAAGTTCTTCCTTGAAGTTTTGTCTTTGAGTGAGCTTAATGATTTCGTTTTCTGCTTTTGTTAGTTCTTGAACTGTTAGCGACTTGTGATTTTCTGTCTTTGGGTTATCTACTTGTATTTTAACCCTTTCTGTGTTTTGTTTGAGCATGTCTCTGATGCGAAGGATCCAGGCAACGGATCTTTTTAACTTGTGCCAGTCAGAGTGATGATTAATCAGTTTACTCACTGCGTCTGTGTCTGTGCATTTTGTAATGCTCACAATATTCACTAAAGCTGAGAGCTTAACTTCATCAGCATTTTCATCAAAATTTTCTTTTATTGATGTGTCATGAATATTTTTAGGCCATTTGCACTCTGCTTCTTTGAGAAGGGAGGGACCTTGGATCCAGTTGACATTTTTCATGAACCTTTCACAGGATACCCCCCTGGAGGCAGAATCAGCTGGGTTTTGTGAGGTATTAACGTACCTCCATTGCTGTGACTTGGTTGACTCTCTTATAATGGCGATTCTGTTGGCCACGAAGGTTTTAAAACGAAGTGTTTCGTTATCAATGTATCTCAAAACAGTTGTACTGTCAGTCCAGAACATAGAGTCCAGCAATTTCAATTCTAGCTGTTCTTTCAACATTTTGTCATTTTTTACAGCGACCACTGCCGCAGTCAGTTCCATTCGTGGAATGGTGGTTTGTTTCAGGGGTGCTACACGGGAATTCCCCATCATGAATGCACAATGTGTAAGTCCATCAGCGTTTACTAACCTGAGGTATGAGACAGCTCCGTATCCCATTTCACTTGCATCCGAGAAGTGATGGAGTTGTGCTGTAGCTGTAACTCCGAAGTCGGCTGGTTTTATGGACCTTGCTATGCTGAACTCGGACAGTCTGTGCAGCTCTTGCAGCCAGGTTTTCCACGCCGTTGCAAACTGCTCGGGAATGTCATCATCCCAGGCAAGTTTTTCTTTACATAACTGTTGCATTAGGATTGTAGCTGGCAGTATGGCAGGTGGGAGAAAGCCTAACGGGTCGTATGTTGAGCTAGTGATTGACAGAATTCCTCTTCTTGTCACAGGTCGTTCCTTTAAGCTAATCTTAAACTTGAACATGTCTGAGTTAATGCACCACAGCACCCCCAGAGCTCTCTCTATGGGCAGTGCATCGTTACTCAAGTCTAAGTCTCTCATGTCTTTGGTCCTTTCACTCTCGGGAATGACAGTCAGTAGGGCACGGCTGTTGCTTGCCCATTTAGTGAGGTTAGACCCTCCACTTGTACAGAGACTTGTGAGATCATTGTATAGGGCGACTGCTTGGTCATGACTCGAAACAGATTTCAGGCAGTCGTCTACATGAAAGTTTTTAAGCACTGTGTTAACTGCCACAGCAGGTGCATTCCTGCAGTTTTCTTCTGCTGTCTTTCTGAGGGCGAAGTTAGCACCACTAGGCAACAATTTTACACCGAACAGATGAACTACCATTTTATTTTCAACTAAGTCTTGGTTCACATCTCCATTCGGCCACCATAGGAAGCGCAGCAGATCAGTGTCCTTCTCGGGGACTTTCACGTGATAGTACATGGCTTCTACTGTGTCCTTTTTCTTGGACTTTATTTTAACGGGCACAATGGGGAGGATGCAATTACCTCCAGCCCCAGTGAGCGCATTTGATTCGTGACTCTCTGCCGGTGGTGTGTTTTTTGTGTCACTTTCGGTTTCGTTCTCGTCAGCGCGTGTAACTGGCTGCGCCGTGTCTTGCACTGCGCTGTGTAACATGCTTGGATGTGACTTTGAACACAATGAACATACAATTTTTCTGGTACAGTCTTCCCACAAATGACCCGTTCTTAAACATCCGAAACAGAATCCGTTTCTTTTTAAGAATTCTACTTTGTCTTTGTGTGTCTTATCATTAAATTGGAAGCAATCATCTAAGATATGCTCCCCTTTGCAGTGTGCGCACGGTTTAGTGAAAGCGCTGACAGGTGATGTACCGGCATTCTTCATTGTAATCAATTCTTTGTGAATTTTACCAACCTGTCTGTCCTCGGTTGCGACGCTGACCCTGGGTTTTCCTTGGCCCGTTTGTTTGGGTCCTTGAAGGGATGTGTGACAGGGTTTTCTGTCGCTGATTGCGGCGTCCAGGTCCGTAGTGTGCGCTGCTCAGGTGCGCGTTGCTCAATTCAGTGACCGCGCTCTCGTTCGCAGGCTGCGCTCGGCTGTTGCATGTTGAGTTGGAGAGGTGAAAGTGCGCGCTGCTCAGGCACGCGCTGCTCGGGCGCGCGCTGCTCGATTCAATGAGTGCGCTCTTGCTCTTGGACGATCGGCTGTCGTATTTGCGATCTTGACGTTGAAGCACTCTTAATTCGGCATCATGCATAGCAAGCACCGTTTTGGTTTCCAGTCTGGGAGCGCATGCGCTACTTGGTTCGTTGACTGTGCTCTCTTTTACTGGCTTTCGGCGGCTGTCGTATTCAGGTTTGTGGCCCGTCCAAGGCGGGCTGCTCGAGCGTGTGCAGCTCGGGTCGATGACTCCGCTCTTTGATGCAGGCTGTCGTTTTTTACAACACTGATAAACCTGTAATTCAGCGTCGACAATTGCGAGCGCAGTTTCTAATTCCAACTTTTCTTTATCAGCCTTTAGTTCTGCTTCTTTTGCCTTTAATTGTGCTTCCTTCTGTTCTAACGCCCGCCGTTCTGCTAAGGCTGCTGCTTTAATCAACAAGGCTGCTCTGTTGGCTTCCGCTTTCTTTATTAGGGCTGAGGATGATGTAGAAGTTACAGACCTTTTGGATGCTGCCGTTGTCTGTGACACGCTGACGCCCGGCGAGACATCTTCGCGTATTCGCGACGTCACAGAGTGGCTCTTAGTGTCCTTGGTGTCCGCTTTCCAGCGACCCACCGTAGATATGAATTCTGTGCGGCCTCGAGCCTCAGGTGCGCCGCAAGCGACCTGATCGCGTCTGTGTTTGTCTTCATGAGTGTACACAAGCACATCAACGTTACTTCTCATGAAGGCCTCTCTCAGCTTCCCGTATTTGGGTCTGTACTCAGTTTCAAGGATGTCTAACTTACGTGCATAGTTCATGGGTGTCTTTAATGCAGTAGACGTTGCATTCAGTCGAATTCGCTTGCCTTTTCTTGCATCCAGCGCCTCGTTGAGGTTTTTTCTGTTCATCTCGTGGAGCGCCGTTAGGCTCCCCAGCCAAGTGCCGGGAGCGTTGTCCTCGTTGTTCGGCATGGTGAAGTTCGACGGCTATTCTCTTTCACTTTCCATTTCAGTGTTCACTTGTTTTCGTTCAAACAGCGGAAAAGCTTTAGACTTTTGTAGATGCGGTTGGCTATTTTCACTAGTTTTGACGCGTAGCTAATGTCTTAAAGTTTCACTCACATGACAGAAGTCCGATCTCTTTGTCTTTTGTCGTTTATTTGTCAGCATCAAAGAATCAACACTTCACACAGTCGTCTTGAGTAAATCCACTGTTATTACAGACACCAGTTGCTGCATCTTGCAAATCTCTGAGTTTTACAACAACCTGTTTGCTGTATCTTGTAGATTACAATCTTGGCTTGGGTATCTAACAACACTCTTGTTGTTTCTTACTTTCCCAGCTTACGTTAGCTTACGGTTACAACAACCTCGTTGCTGTATTTTACATTTCTAGCTTACCGGGAGCTCTCACTAGCTGACGGTTACAACAACCTCGTTGCTGTATTTAGCATTTCTAGCTTACCGGGAGCTCTCATTAGCTGACGGTCTAAAGCTTGTGTTTCCGTAGCCTTCCAAATCTATACTGAGCTTTCTAGCATATCACAGTCACACAAATGCATGTAATAGTAGAATGACATCACAGACCAACCTACGATTATCAACTTATGATGCATGACTAAGAAATTTAAAGCTTATGGCTTATGTAACAAACTTAATGCTTAATGCTTAATGCTAATGAATAGAACAAGGTAGAATAAATGAAATAACAGCAAGTAAAATAAAATAAAATAAACACAACAACAAATTCATAAAAAGTGCGATATGGCACTTACATACAGTATATTGCACAGTGGTATTGTACACAATATTGCACATATTTTTATTGACCGTTAGAATGATGTTTAACTGTTAAGGAGGTAGATTGCCTGAGGGAAAAAACTGTTCTTATGCCTGACTGTCCTGGTGTTCGGTGCTCTGTAGCGTCGACCCGATGGCAAAAGTTCAAAAAGAAGGTGGCTTGGGTGTGAGGGGTCCAAAGTGATATTCCGTGCCCTTTTCTTCACTCTGGATATATACAGTTCTTGCAGCGTGGGCAGGGGAGTGCCAATAATTCTTTCAGCAGTCCGAACCGTCCTTTGTAGTCTTCTGATGTCTGCTTTCGTAGTTGAGCCAAACCAGACAGTTATTGAAGTGCACAGGACGGATTCAATGATGGCTGAGTAGAACTGTGTGAGCAGCTCCTGTGGCAGGTTGAATTTCTTCAGCTGGCGAAGGAAATACAACCTCTTGTGGGCCTTTTTAACAATGGAGTCAATGTGAATGTCCCACTTCAGGTCCTGAGATGGTCGTGCCCAGGAACCGGAATGACTCCACTGCCGTCACAGTGCTGTTCATGATGGTGAGTGGGGGAAGTGCAGGTGGGTTTCTCCTGAAGTCCACGATCATCTCCATTGTTTTGAGCGTGTTTAGCTCCAGGTTGTTGTGACTGCACCAGACAGCCAACTGCTTGACCTCCCTTCTGTATGCAGACTCGTCACCGTCCTGGATGAGGCCGATGATTGTAGTGTCATCTGCAAATTTCAGGAGCTTGACAGTGGGGTCTGTGGAGGTGCAGTCATTGGTGTAGATGGAGAAGAGCAGTGGGGAGAGAACGCATCCCTGAGGGGCTCCAGTATTGGTGGTGTGACTGTTGGACATGAATTTTCCCAGTTTCACTAGCTGCTGCCTGTCTGTCAGAAAGCTGGTGATCCAGTGACAGATAGAGCTAGGAACAGAGAGCTGGTTTAATTTGGTCTGAAGCAGTGCTGGAATGATCGTATTAAAAGCTGATGAAAAGTCTATAAACAAGACCCTTGCATAAGCCCCTGGTTTGTCCAGATGTTGAAGGATGAAGTGCAGTCCCATATTAACTGCATCATCAACAGACCTGTTTGCTCTATAAGCAAACTGCAGGGGGTCCAGTAAGGGTCCTGTGATGTCCCTCAAATAGGCCAACACCAGTCTTTCAAATGACTTCATGACCACAGATGTTAGGGCGACTGGTCTGTAGTCATTAAGTCCTGTGATTTTAGTTTTTTTTGGAATGGGGATGATTGTGGAACGTTTAAAGCACAAAGGCACTTCACATTGTTCCAGTGATCTGTTGAAGATCTGTGTGAAAATGGGCGCCAGCTGGTCAGCACAGGATTTCAGACAGGCTGGTGTCACGCCGTCTGGGCCTGGAGCTTTCCTTCTCTTTTGTTTCAGAAAGATCTGGCGAACATCCTTTTCACAGACCTGGATTGCAGGGGGGGAAGAGAGGGTGGTTGTCAGAGGTGATAATGGTGGTGTAGAAAGAGGGTAGGACAGGAGTGTGGTGTGAGACTGGGAGTTTCAAATCTACAATAGAACTCATTCAGGTCATCAACAGCCACTGTTGATGACCTTAATGCTTTTTTTCCCCCGCACGGTACTTTTACTTTTATACTTTAAGTAGTTTTGAAACCAGTACTTTTAAACTTTTACTTAAGTAAAAAGCTTGGGTTGATACTTCAACTTCTAAAGAAGTATTTTTGAACCCTAGTATCTATACTTCTACTCAAGTAATGAATGTGAATACTTTTGACACCACTGCATTTAGGTGACCTACCTTTTAAACAATTGGTTATGTGAACACAAGTGGTTCCCCATTTTCCTTTTGCTCTTACACAACAGGAGTGTCTACTTTTTGCCAAGGGACCACATAGGTGGATTGTCTCCATACAGGATTTCTTAACAGGCAGTGGGGTGCAATAACTTCCTGGGGAATCAAAACGTAGGTTATTGGTATAATTACACCCAAGAACTGCTGAGTTTGGCCTCCCTGTTTGTTTGTAGTACTATGTGCCAATATCTGCAGGACGGTCATTTGAGTGGTGAGTGGTTCTGCTTTGTTCCTGTCCACTCTAGTTGGTTCTTCTGACCTATGCACTTTGCGTGCAGGTGAGGTTCTGTCTGGGTTTACAGGAAAGGTTACTAGCACATCACTGCTCACCCTTGTTGACCTCTGTTTTCTCTTAGGTTCTGGAACATGTTTGGGGTGGCTGCGTGTACCCACATCTCTGTTTCTACTACTTTGACTTTTTTTTGTGGTGTTAGGAGCACTGTCATCTTAATTCCTTTACCTACAGTACAGTATGTTATTAGTAATACAAATGCACATACTATCGCTTATTCCCCCTTTTGACACATGGTCCTTACCCGTGTGTCAACTTAGCATAGAATGAAAGTAGCTTTATACGGTAGACATGGCTCGTGATTGGGGTTGTACCAAACCCCTTCTGTCAAAACACATCTCGCTTTTCTTCAGAGTGTTTTCTCTCCTGGAGTGGCTGTACTCTCTGCTGTAGTGTGAGCATTACATTTACACTTTTAAAATTTAATGTGCTATAACCATGACAAACTCCTGTTAGCACCTATTTCTGTATCCCAAAATATTGATCCATCCACGTTCATTTTATATCCGAATTCTGTAGTGGTGCTTACTGTGGATCAATCGTAACAGAACAAAGTTGTTTTACAGTGAAAGAAAAGAGTTACAGGGTTAGAACTATATATCTTTCCACATTGATATTTATAATTTAGCATTGTACTTTAACCACCCTGTTGCAAATAAGTGTGATTCTTCTCTGTATAAAAGATACTGAAACTTCATGAACTTGAAATGTCAATTTACTGTAGCCTACTATATATCTTTATTCTATACCTGCCTTCTCAGTTTCTGGTACTGCACATAAACACATGGGTGATCCTGCTACTACAGGATCTGAATTGGCTGAAAAGTGAGATAAAGATCTTTTTTTTTTTGTAGCAAGACTGAAATCATGCAACTATTCTTTTCATCAACAGTTTTTGTAAAAGGCCTTTTAGAATTTGGAATGTCCAATATTAAAGTAGTTTATACTGCCAAATTTAATTCAGTGAAAGAATATTCTTGCTTCCAGAGTTGCATAGATCAAAATACGTTTCTGCAGTAAAAACACTTACTTTTTACATTTCTACTTTGGCATTAATTTTTCTTATTTGTTTTAGAATATTTTGCACTACTACTGTACTTGGATCCATTTGACCTTGTACTGTATGTGCAAATTGTAGTTTTGATATGACTTGCTTTATGACCTTGTTCTGCTGGACAATAAGAAGTTGCCGGTGTGTGCCATGACAACAGCTTTCAATAAAGAATTAAACACTGGAATTATTTCAGCTAAAGACTCGGGTAGGAGGGGATACTGTATGAAGTAGTAGGGCCTAAATTTTACTTTGGGGTGATCACCGCCAGTTCAATTCCGTTAATTAAACCTACATCATGCTTGACATTTTAGTGAGTAATGATAAACGTAAATTGTCCTTAAAAAAGAAAAGAAAAGGCTCCGCATGCTGATAATGCATCTGAGTAGCTTGTGAAGAAAGAAATTGGCGGATTCTTCTGATGTTGTAAAGAAAAAAATCGACAAGAGAAAGTAAGTTTAGCAATGTGTGGTGAAAATAACAGATAATTGGCCTCAGTTACTCCAAGATTTCGGGCAGTGGCTGAAGGAATGATCTAATTGTTGTCCTGGGATATTGCAAGGTCTTAAACTGGGTTTGAGTGGCTAGGGATGAACAGCAGTTCAGCTTTACTCTGCTTGAGTTACACAGATTACAATACTTATATTGAATAGATAATAGAATCTTGTGGTTTACTGTGTCAAATGCAGCTGACAGGTCCAGGAGGATCAAGACAGATGATAGTTTAGCTGATCTAGCATCATGGAGCTTCCTAGTGACTGACAGAAGAGCAGTCTCTGTGGAATGTGCCACTTTGAAAATGAAGTTGTAATGTGAGAGAGAAGAGACATCTAGTTTTAAAACAGTCCTTTCATGAATTTTGGAGATAAAAGAGAGAAGCGCTACTGCTGGTTTCAGGCAGAGTTTCTTGATAATGGGAAAAACCCATGTTTCCTTAAACGGGCGGAAACCCACCCAACATGGGGAGAACAGGCAAACTACATGCACACAGTCCTGAGGCGAGAATCAAACCTCGACCCTGAAGGTGCAAGGTGATGGTGCTAACCACTATGCTTTGGGTACATTTAAACCATGGGAGAAATTGAGGACACAAAAGAGTTTTTACAAACCAATCTCTTGGTTGACTATCTAAACTTGTGAATTGTACCCAGATACAATTATTGAGTACAATACAAATATTTTTGTACAATCTTATTTGTAGAGCTTACAAAAGGCACACTGGCCTTCAATGCAAACTGAATATGGAGCAATGTAATGGCTCAAATGAAGCATGATTGGGGCAGGATCATTTCTTCACCAGATTCCTTGCACAGTAAGGAGTAGAGACATGAAAGCTTTAAAGTTCTGAGATGCTATTAAAGGGTGAAGTGAAATCTTGAAGACAATGAGGCAAAGGGAAAAGGTGAGATAAGTGCACAACCACTTCCTGGGATTGCTTCAGTTGCTCAGGTCTAAGGTCAGCAACATTATCTGGCAATAAAATCAAGTTAGCTGATGAAGTTAGCTCAGACGATGAAAAAATTGTTGAGGGAGCATGAGGAATAATTTTACCTGAATGGGACACTACTGTATATAGTGCATACTGTATGAAAAATTACGGTGTACATTAGGGTGTACTTTTTGACCGGCAGTGTATCCAAGAACAAAGTAAAATTGGAGTTCTGCTTACAATTTTGTGCTTCAAATTTACAATTGTACATTTCTCCATATTTAAACAGCAACTAAATAGAACATGAGTGAAATAAATTTGTTTACGGTGAATAACACACATATCTTCTAATGCAGAAATAATAAAATGTATTTAATTTGGCATCAGGATGAACTAAAGGATGAGCAGTTGCAATCACAACAGAAAGTAGATCAGAAGCTGGAACCGACAGTGGACTCTGTCAGTGTGAGCACACACACACACGCGCACACACACACACACACGCACACAATATTTGGCTAAAAGATTATGGAAAGTACTTCAGTGTTTGTGATGAACATTTAAACTCAGTGTACAGTAGATGCGGTCATATTATTTCACCAGTTTTGACGCGTAGCTTTGGGTTAAAGTTTCACTCACACAACAGAAGTCCGATCTCTTTGTCTCTTGTAGTTTATTTTGTCAGCATCAAAGAATCAACACTTCATACAGTCGTCTTGAGTAAATTCACTGTGATTACAGACACCAGTTGCTGCATCTTGCAAGTCTCTGACTTTTACAACAACCTATTTGCTGTATCTTGTAAATTACAGTCTTAGCTTACGTATATACTGTAACAACACTCTTGTTGTATGTCTCTACTTACGGGAGCTTACGGTTACAACAACCTAGTTGTTGTATCTTACATTCCCAGCTTACGGGGAGCTCACAAGATTACGGTCAAAAGTGTGTGTTTTTCCGTAGCCTTCCGCATCTAAACTGAACTCTCTATCATACGACAGTCATACAAATGCATGTAATAGTGGAATGACATCACAGACCAACTTACGATTGTCAAAATGGATGCATAACTTAGAAATTTAAAGCTTATGGCTTATGTAACAAACTTAATGCTTAATGCTTTACTAATGAATAGAACAAGGTAGAATAAATGAAATAACAACAAATAAAATTAAATAAAATTAAATAAACACAACAACAAATTCATAACAAGTACGATATGGCTCTTACATTCCAGCCCCTAATTGACAGGCATGGAGACTGACAATTACAATTTGTGTTTTTTTTTTGTTTTTTTTTTGATAAAGCCATGAAATCAAACATTCTTAACCTTCTGAAACGTTTAAATCTTGTAAATGTATAATATTTATCTCAGGTGTTTATATTTGCATATCAAATTTCATAACATATTAGCACACATTTAACAGTCCATTTCATATATGAGGCACAGCTTGTCGATGGGTCTTTCCAGAGTGTTGGTCTTGCACACACGTCTCACCAGTCCCATGACCCATGAATTTCCTGGAGAAGACTCATCAATTATTAAAACTATGTCTCCAATCGAAAGGTTTTTTCTCTCTTGAAACCATTTTTGACGTTCCTGGAGCAAGGGCAAGTATTCACGCATCCATCGCTTCCAGAATAGGTCTGATAAGTACTGAACTGAAAAAGAAATGGTAGGCACAAACCACTGGGACTGCAGATAGCTTAATAGCTCTACACTTTTCTGCAAACATATTTCAATTAATTACTTAGCATATTAATAACTTACCGTGGTAAAATTCACATTAGCCGTTGTGAAATCTCTCTTCCTTTCCTCTGTGCGCGCCACTTCAAACTTCGGAGCCAAAGACTACTTCAAAGCGGAAGTACGTCACGAGTCTGCGTGCAGGTAGTCCATTATCTTGCCGAACTGAGTACATTTTACTTGAGTTGTTCATTTTTGGTGTGATTTGATTAGATGGCAAACACTAAGTAAATATTACTTAGGAGATTGTATTTAAATTCACATATGTATTTTAGAACAATAAATGACAAAGAAACTGTAAGTAATGTACTGAATTAAACATGCCATTTTTAAGTAAAAAGACAAAATAGTATTTGTTTGTAAAACATACTTAAATAATGTTTCCATTATTTACAAGGTCAAAAAATCACTTTTTACAGTGTACTTCTGCCACGTTTGACCTCGAAGGGTCCGAAGTAGTCTACTCCCACATTAGTGAAAGGGGGGTGGTCTGGTATTATTCTGTCGATTGGCAATTCTGACATTTTTTGCTCACATGTTTTAGTTCTAGACTTCCTGCATATCACACACCTGGAGAGAAACTGTCTTACGAGTGAGGGGACAGGTGTAGCTCAGTGGTTAAGGCATTGGACTATGCTTCGGAAGATCCCAGGTTCAAACCCCACAACCACCAAGAGCGTCTGCCAAATGCCTAAATGTAAAATGTAAATGAGTTAGCAGTCGGAATCCAGTATTTCTGCCGCAATTCTGAAAGCATGTACTTTCTGCCACTATGTCCTATCTTGTGATGAACGTCTCTTAATATTAACGTTGTAATATGGGAGTCTTTAGGTACAATGACTGGGTGTTTAACGTGCTCTGGCATTGCGGACCTGCCAAGACGTCCTCCAACTCTCAGCAATCCATCCTGTAGTACTGGGTCCAGTTTGGACAAGCAACTGTTTCTTTTTACAGATGCCTTGCGTTTTTGCTGTGTGTGAATTCCCTCTTTGAATTCTGCTGCTGCTTTACCCTTTTGCAACGTGAGAATTTCTTCCTTAGATTTTTGTCTTTGAGTAAACTTAATGATTTCGTTTTCTGCTCTTGTTAGGTCTTGAACTGTTAGAGACGTGTGATTTTCTGTCTTTGGGTTATCTACAGATGTCGCCATTAAAAACCTGCGTTTCGAGAAAAGGGATCCCGTGACTTGCCGCGGCTTTGCGCGGCTGCGTGCGGGAAGCTGTGAACATGCCCTTCATTACCTGTAGGGGGCAGTCGTGTTTCAGTCTGAAGTATTGTGTGTCTACTGAAGCCGAAAATGTGTGCAAATTAAACTGCGCATGCCTGTTTGGAGTCGCTGTGCCCGCGCTGTGTATCAGTCGGTTGGGAATCATCACGGAGGTTACAACACGGCGTGGCTGCAGCTGGAGTTTGTCGTGTTCGAGGTAAGTTTAGCTTTCTTTTTTGGATGTGATTCTCGCTTTCATGACTCCCAATTAATGTTCATCTTAATCTCAGGACGTACAATTAGCAATTTCAGTTTTTAATAGTGTGGAGATTCACAAAACACCGTTTTCGTGTAAAAACATGAACCTACGGAGCCCCCATGGGTCCTGTGGTAAATAAATAAATAAATAAAATAATAACGAACCGAGCGCGCGGATTAATACACCGAGATGTGTGTTTCTTACCCCCACCCCGAGTGAAAACGGCGTGTTCAGACAAAGGCTCGCCAGTTAGATGCCATTTCTGAACAAACTGAGTCGTGTGTGTTAAAGCATTAAATGGTAAAAGAGCACTAGCAATAAACGTTTTTTTTTTTCTGAAGCCGAACTTTATTAATGAGTTACGAGTAAAGAACCTGTACATATGTTCATACAGTATTGACAGCAGCTCTAATTTACTGCGGTAAAGCCAGCCGCGGTTCAGAAAAACACGGTCAAGCCAGCCGCGATTGATTTTAGTGCGCACGCATATTACAGTGATTACGGTAGTTTCATGAACAACACAGAGAGAATGCCCCATATCTGAAAAGTGCTGCAGTAAAATAGTTTAATATGTGGTGTGTATATAGTATGGGACGTCCTGAATAAGAACTGATCATTGTTTTTTTCTACTTATTAGAAATGGGGTCTTTATACCCCTTTAAAATGTAATAATGCCCCATATCTGAAAAATGCTGCAGTAAAATAGTTTCATATGTGGTGTGTATATAGTATGGGACGTCCTGAATAAGAACTGATCATTGTTTTTTTCTACTTATTAGAAATGGGGTCTTTATACCCCTTTAAAGTGTAATAATGTCCAATATCTCAAAAATGCTGCAGTAAAATAGTTTCATATTTGGTGTGTATATAGTATGGGACGTCCTGAATAAGAACTGATCATTGTTTTTTTCTACTTTTTTTTTTTATCATATAATGTGTGTACATTATATGGGATAAAAACTGACCATGGCATTTTATACTTACTAGAATTAATTTTTTCATAGGTCTCTGAAGTGAAATAAAGGCATTTTATTTAACTTTTTTTCCCCATTGTGAACATTTGTTTATTTGACCTCTCTTCCAAAGCAGACGTTAATCCTCATTATAGAAAACATTCATTGAAGAATAACTGCTACTTTTGAACAGTAAAACAAAATAAAAATCAATTCTGGTATTTAGAAAGACTAAATACATTATTTTGTCTGTTTTCTATGAATTCTGCTGTAACTTATCTACATAAAACAATTATTTGAATGGTGAATATTTAAGAAAAATATTGTAACAGACAACCGTCAAAGTCACCAATAAATAACACGGATATTAAAGCAGAAATGCAAATAAATAAGCAAGTAAAAATTGACGAGCATGTTGTATTATCTCTCAGTCCTGGGCGTCTAAATGAAAAGCGCTCTGAAAGCGCGTTGTCTCTGTGTCGGTCCTGAAACTACCGTAATCACTGTAATATGTGCGCACACTAAAATCAATCGCGGCTGGCTTGACCGTGTTTTTCTGAACCGCGGCTGGCTTTACCGCAGTTCTAATTTGTCTAAATCGCATTGCAGACAATAAAAATAAGTCGAGTCATCCTGTGACCCTGCATGCTTAATCTTTGCACACATGATTCTTGCTTCTCACTTTTTCCTTAATCCCTCACTGTTCTATCTTGTATTTTCTAACGGTGTCAGAAACTTTGTGTTAGTAGCACTGCTTGACATGCTTAATGCCTTCCTCTTTTGTAATTTGCTTTGGATAAAGGCCTAAATGTAGTTGTACGAATAAAAGATTATGTAATGATACAATGTAAATATTTTCACAGAAACAAAGCGTAAAGATGAGACGTGAATCTGAAGAGGATCTCTTTGATGATTGCCTGGTAAAGCATTGTTTTCTTATTAATTATACAATTTATTAATACCTTGAATATAGTGTTTGTTGTATTGGACAGAAGCATATAAATGCAAATGAATATATAAATATGAGTAATTATTGAACGAATTTTCATGTTTGGACTAACCCTTTAAATACAAACTCAGCATTCATCATAGGATTTCCTGACACTGTAAAGCCATCTCATGCCATGTTTTACTGATGCAAGATTAGTGCTAAAGCAATTTAACCCAAGTTTAACAATATGAAGTATATGAAGTGATGGTAATTTTTTTATTATCATTTATTTTTATTATAATTTTTTTCTCAATGAAGTCAGCACAGGTTGAAGCAATTCAGATTTTTTTTGTTTCTCAAAATAAATGATTTATTTTCTTGTAAATTTTATGCAGGGGGACAGACGAAGTGACACCTTCTTAAAATCCTTGTCGTCCGTGCTGTTGAAGGGGAAGAACCGGTTGGTGTATCCATAATCCTTGAAGGAGAGGCTATTTTCAGAAAGTTCTTCTAGAACTTGATGGGATTAAGCTATCACCAAAAGTGCAAGCTTTAAAGATGAAGTTATCATCTTAAAACATTTGATTTGGCTTGACTACAAGTGTTTACATGTTGTGTTTACATGTTCAGCTTAAAATGTTTTCATGCATTAAGGTTTCAATGGCATACTTTTAAGTGCACTAGTCCAGAGTGCTGATTTGAAAGTTGCAACTTCACTGCTTCAGAGGGCTATTACGTTTTAACGTTTATTCTACAGTTTGTTTAAAGTATTTTCTGCTGCATTTTATTTCTAAATGAATGCTGTATTTTATTTATTTATTATTTTACACAATTTTGTTTAAAACAAGTATTTCAGGCCCTGGTGCCGTGCAGTTTTTTTCTATGGATGCAAAATTTAGCTGAATGCACTTTTATTAAAAAGACAACTTGGATCTAGACTGTGAATGTCACAAATATTTGGTAATGTTGGTGAATAAACTGTTTAATTATATTTTAGTTGTGTGATTTATGAAAGATATAGATGAAATAATTACTTAAGTTTCTTTCCAAAACATAAATTAGCAATGTTTACATTATTATAGGGAGTAATATAAATTGATAAAACCAAGTAAGGGAAAATCTCACAAAACAAAATGATAGTAATTTCATAAAATCAAGGTTCCTGCTGATACAACAATGCATTAACTTTAGATTTATTTAAAATAATCAAGTAATTTGTGCATTAAGTATAATTATGTAACTTTTACTTGATTTATTTTATTGTTAATTTAATTAAGTAGATTTTACCTGACAATTACGGGTGAGTTTGTTTGTAGCATGCAGTAAAGTGTATGTGACACAAAAATATATATTTGTAATATCGTGCAATCTCTGCTATCCGCTAGCAAACTTGAGCGATTCTTTTATTTTTTATATAATATAAAGTATGTTTACAGTATAAACTTTCTATGTACGGGTCCAATCAGAAAAATTTAACCAGAAAACAGCATATTACATTGATTACATTGTCCTGAGGCTGGACAATGGAATAAACTGTGGGATAAACTGTAGAACTGAACAGAATTTTTTTTTCCATGTGACTTGAAAAAACTTCCATCTAGTTAAATATAAATATTAAAACTCTGATCATGTTATCTAGTTTAATTTCGTGTTTTCGCTACATAAATAAGACAGTAGGTTCTCTATTCAACCCCTTAAAATTTCAAATGTAATCTAAAAATGGCCTAGCTTGTACAGGCTACTATACGCTCATCAGCAGTCGGCGCCCCGCTGTAACCAGCAGATCAAAGGAGCAGTTATCGGCTGACACGTAGCCTTCTGAGTTTGGAGACCCACAGAACCCCCACTGTAATTCCCCCATCTCACCTTTCATTCACATAAGGTGTGAAGTTATCAAACCGGTTTCCGGGAATGGGGTAGAATTGGGGGGTTTTAAAACAAACGAGCAGGCGTCTCTGCCTAAAATGTTTTTCGCCAGCAAAACACCTTTCTCCTCTCTCTCTCTCTCTCTCTCTCTCTCTATATATACAGTGGTGTGAAAAACTATTTGCCCCCTTCCTGATTTCTTATTCTTTTGCATGTTTGTCACACATAAATGTTTCTGCTCATCAAAAACCGTTAACTATTAGTCAAAGATAACATAATTGGACACAAAATGCAGTTTTTAAATGAAGGTTTATGTTATTAAGGGAGAAAAAAAACTCAAAATCTACATGGCCCTGTGTGAAAAAGTAATTGCCCCCCTTGTTAAAAAATAACTTTACTGTGTTTTATCACACCTGAGTTTAATTTCTGTAGTCACCCCCAGGCCTGATTAGTGCCACACCTGTTTCAATCAAGAAATCACTTAAATAGGAGCTACCTGACACAGAGAAGTAGACCAAAAGCACCTCAAAAGCTAGACATCATGCCAAGATCCAAAGAAATTCAGGAACAAATGAGAACAAAAGTAATTGAGATCTATCAGTCTGGTAAAGGTTATAAAGCCATTTCTAAAGCTTTGGGACTCCAGCGAACCACAGTGAGAGCCATTATCCACAAATGGCAAAAACATGGAACAGTGGTGAACCTTCCCAGGAGTGGCCGGCCGACCAAAATTACCCCAAGAGCGCAGAGACAACTCATCCGAGAGGCCACAAAAGACCCCAGGACAACATCTAAAGAACTGCAGGCCTCACTTGCCTCAATTAAGGTCAGTGATCACGATTCCACCATAAGAAAGAGACTGGGCAAAAACGGCCTGCATGGCAGATTTCCAAGGCGCAAACCACTTTTAAGCAAAAAGAACATTAAGGCTCGTCTCAATTTTGCTAAAAAACATCTCAATGATTGCCAAGACTTTTGGGAAAATACCTTGTGGACCGACGAGACAAAAGTTGAACTTTTTGGAAGGTGCGTGTCCCGTTACATCTGGCGTAAAAGTAACACAGCATTTCAGAAAAAGAACATCATACCAACAGTAAAATATGGTGGTGGTAGTGTGATGGTCTGGGGCTGTTTTGCTGCTTCAGGACCTGGAAGGCTTGCTGTGATAGATGGAACCATGAATTCTACTGTCTACCAAAAAATCCTGAAGGAGAATGTCCGGCCATCTGTTCGTCAACTCAAGCTGAAGCGATCTTGGGTGCTGCAGCAGGACAATGACCCAAAACACACCAGCAAATCCACCTCTGAATGGCTGAAGAAAAACAAAATGAAGACTTTGGAGTGGCCTAGTCAAAGTCCTGACCTGAATCCTATTGAGATGTTGTGGCATGACCTTAAAAAGGGGGTTCATGCTAGAAAACCCTCAAATAAAGGTGAATTACAACAATTCTGCAAAGACGAGTGGGTCAAAATTCCTCCAGAGCGCTGTAAAAGACTCGTTGCAAGTTATCGCAAACGCTTGATTGCAGTTATTGCTGCTAAGGGTGGCCCAACCAGTTATTAGGTTCAGGGGGCAATTACTTTTTCACACAGGGCCATGTAGGTTTGGATTTTTTTTTCTCCCTAAGTAATTAAATCCCTCATTTAAAAACTGCATTTTGTGTTTACTTGTGTTATCTTTGACTAATAGTTAAATGTGTTTGATGATCAGAAACATTTTGTGTGACAAACATGCAAAAGAATAAGAAATCAGGAGGGGGGCAAATAGTTTTTCACACCACTGTATATATATATATATATATATATATAGATATAGTTAATTCAGGGCTATTTATGATGGAGACACCTTTTTACGTTTTAAATATGTAAAACCTCCGCTGCGTGTATTCATTCACAGGCTGCAGCGCGCGCACAGAGAAATAGGAGACTGTGGTGTATGAGTGGATTGGAGAGAAGAGAGCTGTTCAGTTACTATAAAATATATATATATAAACATAATATGATCTTTTTGAGTTATAATGTTTTTTTTTAATTATTCATAAGAAAACCTTTCAGTTTTGTAAATATTCTAGTTATAGTGTGTTATGTTTTTCTTTAGGTTAAACGGTTTTGAGAATTAGACCATCCAGCTAAGATAAATATTATGTCGTTGATTGATAAAATCTGGATTAAGGATAATTTATTTTATTTAATTTGTATTTTTCACCTCCCCCCACCCCCGAGGGATTGCCACCTTATTGTGGTCAGGGGGTTTGCGTGCCACAGTGACCTTAAGAGCTATACCAACAGGAGCTTAGTCTTTGGAGGTGGGGGATGCATGTTGAAATGCAGACTTTTTAACCCAAGACTATATAAGTTTTTACAGTACTTAGATAAGGGGGAATCAAAAACTGCCCCCAAAAATGTTTTACTGCAAGTTTGAAAAACCCACTCTCACATCACCTAACACACACACAAATTATTTGCAAACCGGTTTCGCTGACACTTTGAGTGTAATTCATAAATTTACTGAACATATTCAAATAAACACACCATACGGCAAATAAATCATCTCAAAGCGTTTATTTTTTGGGTCATAAATGCAGTGTTCATTTACATTCCTGTGTGTCCATGTTATGTCAGAGGACATGCGCCGATGTTTATCACACATTCCAATAAGAGAGATTACTCACTCCCAAAGGTTTTTTGCGCCGTATTTCGATTTTTAAAAAAGTTGCTCATTTTCACCACGAACACGGATGAGTCTTCGGGTTTCCTCAGCCGTCCATATACAGAATATAAATTACAAAACTGTGGTCACGTTGCAATAAGTAAGAATAGTGTAAGCAAAACAATAGTGTATGGCCGTAAGCAAAACAAACAATGCGTTATCAAATGCTCGGCAAAATGCCGTGCTACTGAACTTTCATATTTGTTTGTAGCATGCAGTAAAGTGTATGTGACATAAAAATATATATTTGTAATATTGTGCAATATGTGCTATCCGCTAGCAAACTTTAGCGATTTTTTTTGCAAACGTTTCTTTACAGAACATCACCATAAACACAGACACAAGACTAAAGGTAACATACATACAATGAAAACTTGTCATAAAAATCTTTATTAATGGCAAAAATGACTTAACATTTATGGGTCTGTTTGCTCGAGTGAGCAGCCATGTTGAAAACTTCGCTTAGCCCTTCGTTTGAAGTGAGGTCCTGAAAAATCTTCGTTTGGAGGGCTATCTGGCCCTTCCCCCCTCCCCCTACACCTCCAACCAAAAGAGAAATGAGACACCACTACCCCTGCACGTGAACGCGTCAAATGGAAGGGTAGGGGGAAGGGTTGGGATTCAGCCTTAATATTGGAGCAATAAAATTTACTTAAAATCTGTGTCCAAATTTTTATGAGGATTTTATCAAGTAAATCTTACAAGTTCTTTTTTTCAGTGCATGGGTGAACACGATGTTTTAAGAATTTAATTATATATATATATATATATATATATATATATATATATATATATATTTATTGTGTGTGTGTGTGTGTGTGTGTGTGTGACCGCTGCAACTCACACGTCCTATTCCATTGTCATTCATACTGCCGTAGTTTTTAGAGCCCTAAAAAAGCATTCGTTAGTAAGTAAGTAAATAAAAGACAAATGAATAAATAGTTTTAAATTATATATATACAGGGGCGTAGATTTAGGGTGGACGGAGGGGATGTGTCCCCACCAATATCCTCCGACCATTGAAATGTCCCCACCAATAATTTAATCCACTTTTTTTTAAATCGTTCTGTCAACATTAACCTAGACACGCAGAAAGGGATAAATCACGTTCTCTCCTTGAGTCCTCCCGCCCCCAAAACACATATGAACATTTTGATTGGCTGTGCCTTTCCCTGCCATCATGTGATAGACGATTGGCTGCGTTCAGACACAAGCAGCGCCAAATGCAGTGGACTCACATTCAGTACAGCAGGCCAGGATATAGTCTGTGAATACGGACGTAAAACTAACAGCAGATTAAACAGCTAAATGTAAAAGTATAAATATGATCCCTGTCAGTCTCCTAATCTAGTGACTGTTTGTCAGAAATCAGTATTGTGAAAGAAATTGATAAACTAATATACTAATATTGCCATATGGCTAGAATTTTGTTGACACCAATAGACAATCCACTTCACACAAATAGTTTTTAAAATGCATTCACTTACTTGGCGAACATTAATGATTTGATTCGAGGTTTGCACACTAAGACTCAGAAAAAGTGAAATAAAATGATTGCTGTTTAAATGGCATGTGTTTATCCTGTTTTGTCAGGTAACAGAACCTAAACACCTGTGCTGTATATCAGACAGCGATGGAGAGAGTGTAGATTACACACAGGTGCTCTCTAGTCATTAGCACTCATCAGGCAATGTCTATGGCCAACTGACTGCACTCAGACCAAAGGGGGCTGAATAATTACACACACCCCACTTTTCAGTTATTTATTTGTAAAAAAAAAAAAATTTGAAATCATGTATGATTTTCGTTCCACTTCTCGCGTGTACACCACTTTGTATTGGTCTTTCACGTGGAATTCCAATAAAATTGATTCATGTTTGTGGCTGTAATGTGACAAAATGTGGAAAAGTTCACGGGGGGCGAATACTTTTGCAAGCCACTGTAGTTGTCCTGAGATTTAACATTGTTACCAATAATAGGCTGAGGCATTCTCTGTCCATGCTCATAAGGAATCCCTCAATGTTTTTCAATTAGGGGACAGAAGCAGATCAGCCATGTTGTAGTTCAGGTGAAGAGGCGAGTTCACAGGAGGTCAATCTGAATGTTGATTATACAGTATATAACATATAATATGTGTGCGTGTATTATACATGTTGATTATACTAATATTTAGCATTATGAGGAGTGATAGGCTGAGGATGTAAGTGATTCATTAGTGTTTTTGGCAAAAGTTTTGAACTGACATTTCACTTTTTTGTCACGCTATTTCATCAGGTGGCAATGCTGTCCGGTCCTAGTGCAGTCAGAGGGGAAAAGTTAGGGTCAAAGCCATTGTTCACCCCCAAAAACTTTACTCACTATTTGCTCCTTAAGTGGTTCCAAACTTTAATGATTTTCTTTATTTTGTTGAATACAAAATAAGATATTGGGGAAAAAAGCTGAAAACATTGACTTCCGTAGCAGGAAAAACAAATACTATGTAAATCAATGATTACAGGTTTTCAGCATTCTACAAAATATCATCTTTAGTGTTTATCAGAAGAAAAAAAGAACAGCCTGGACAATATCGATGTCAAACAAATATGCCAGCAGTTTATTTTTGTTAACGAGAGGCGAAGGCATGTTTTTGTCTCCTTCATATAGGAGCAATAGCCATTGAGCTGTTGTGTGGTACTCTACCTAGTAGTTCATGTTTAGATGTAATCTACTTTTATATATATACAGATGATTGAGATGTTTCATTTGCACTAGGGCTCAATAAAGAATAGTTTTTATTTTATTAAAGACTCTTCTTGTCAGTAAAGAGATCTTTTTGTCAGTTATGAAACATTCCTTTAACTTTACACTATTCCTTAATTTAACTTAATGAATTGCATTTCGAGTGGATTAATATAAATCGAAGCATTGCTAGTATTAATGTAAAGTGATTTCGCACCATATTAAGAAAAACGTGTATTCAGTGGACATAGTTGGGGTGGGAGATTGGTAGGTGGATGGGGCAGGGGGTTGGGGGTTGGTGGGTGGAAAAGGGGATTGGGGGATGGGGTATTAGTTGGAGTCATAGGTAGCAAACCTACGCCCTTGTGTGTGTGTGTGTGTGTGTGTGTGTGTGTGTGTGTATGTGTGTATATATGGAAATATAATTAATATTTTCGTGTTTAATTACAAAAAAAAAAAACATTTTAATGGTTAGTGATTGTTGCAGACATTTACACTATTTTTGAGAACTATTAAGTTCTCCTTCAACGTGTCATAGCCGATAACTGCCCCTTTGAAGCCTTTGAATGGTGTTAAAAATACTTGCAAAACAAGTATTGCAGCCATACATTGGAGGGAACTTCTGAGGTGGTCAGTGATTGATGGCACGGTCGGTCGGAGGGGGTTGTGATCACACCTATAGATCTTTTGTTCTAGGCTATCGGTCAAATATCTCTCCACTTGGAAGCAAAAACATGCAAGGGATTTCAGCATCTCGACGCACATACTAAGCTGTTTATAAAGTAGACACTGTTTGTTTTTTCATTTTGTAATCTTTCCCGTGTTTACCGTGTACTGTACAATGTATATTCATTTTTTTATGAATTACTGTAAATAAACTACACATTCCGTTGATTTACCAGAAATGACTTTTCTGTTTTTTGTGTGTGCTAAACTAACCTTCAGGGTCAAAGTAATAGCGATTTTATTTGAAAAGTATTATATATTTACAATGCTGATAAGTTCAAGCTTAGATTCATATATAAACTGCTTCAAAGTCTTTCCACCACGTGACCGCTGAAATCCGACAGACGCAGGGCTCAAGGGAGGTGTGTCTGTCTGTGTGTGTGTGTGTGTGTGTGTGTGTGTGCACGTGCGCTGTAGCCTGTCCTATTTTCAGCGGATTTTTCCGCTACCGCAGTTCAGTTTATCAACTTGTAATATATACATTTTAGGAATATATTAACATGTGCAGACATTTAAGGGTGCGCTGCCCTCTCTTGCCCCTGCGTAGAGCCTACACACACACACACACACACACACACACACACACACACACACCTATCTATCTATCTATCTATCTATCTTTCTATCTATCTATCTATCTATCTATCTATCTATCTATCTATCTATCTATCTATTATATAAATACACATTTGGAATCTGCATCTACATTTTCTGTTACAAGTATAGAATTAGGTTCAGCTGAGACTCATGATCAATGGTGTTAGGGTACTTATGTAGTGATAATTAGTTTCAGCCAGATCATTAAAACTAACAATGGACTATGACACTCTTGAGAGGGGATATGAAGGTGTTATTCATTTATTTATTCTCTACAAGGGTGCGAACAACAGTACAGACCAAACTATAACTTTCTCTTATACTACTATAAAAATTCTAAATATAAACAAACAAAATACAGCTTTTTTCCCTCAGAGGTAAACGGAAAAGTGAAGTTGTTCAGCTGTTTACTGTCACTGCAGCTTCTTCAAAGTCTTCCCACTCCGTGACCACTGAAATCCGACACGACACCACGTTAGGCTGCGTCTTGACTCATTTGTATACCGACGGTGATTGGATGTTTCCCGAGGGCTCAGGGGAGTGTGTGTGTGTGTGTGTCTATGTGTGTGCGTGCGCGCGGGTACTTGTTCTACTGTTATAAAAACTCTAAATATAAACAAACAAAATACAGCTTTTTTTTTCAGAGGTAAACGGAAAAGTGAAGATGTTCAGTGTCACTATGCCGATGTTACACTCAGTGGAGTTACCGAAATCATTGGTTTAGTCCTCATTGAGTTGCCACACATCATTTCCACATTTCACTCGCTTTTGTTCCTCTTATGTGAACATAAACAGTGAAACATTCCTCAGGTTTATAATACACCGCGGCCAAGTGAACCACGTTCCCGTCGAACGAAACGAGGCATAATCGTGGTGTTTGCTTCGGTTATGACACACCATAGTTTATTACCTGCTGTGGTAGATCTGAATATTTATTCAAACACAATAATAAAGCTTTATATCCTCAGGAGGGCTCAGTACATTGTTTTAGCGATAGTTTCACGGAAGCGAGTTCAGAACTAATCTAACCAAACCAAAAAAAAAAAAAAACATCCGAAGCTTCAAATAGAATGAACGAACTAATGAAATTGATATATATGTAATTGATATACTGTATATACAGATGTGTGTGTGTCATTTTAATTCAAATGAACATTTTAATGCTTTCTGATACACTTCTCAACTTATCCACATACACTTATCAACACAAAAAAGTAACACACTAAAAGTAGTCGTGATGTCAGTACTCGCCCAGCAAACCAGCCTTTTGCAGCGGCTTTAAACGTATGAATTATCTTCAAATATACAAAAAAATAGGTTATTTGTTTAATTCAAAAAGTTCATAAAAACACTTTAAAACGAGCGAAAAACTGTTAAAATCCTCGTTCGCCTTCTCAGCGTTAGGTAGCGAGTGATGTCATGATTTGAATCTGCGCGCCACCGGGGAAACATAGGGAAACTGACTTTCCCGGACCACCGGCTTTTAGATAAAGTCCTTCTATGCGCCATCTGGCGGATATTCAGTGAAGCACAACACATTTAGTTTAAATTCCCGAATGTTGCCTCCGGCAAGTCGCGGCAAGCCGCGCGCTAAATTGCGGCATACCGCGGGAAAACACGCAGGGTTTTAAGGGCGACATCTGTAGATACCCAAGCCAAGATTGTAATCTACAAGATACAGCAAACAGGTTGTTGTAAAACTCAGAGATTTGCAAGATGCAGCAACTGGTGTCTGTAATAACAGTGGATTTACTCAAGACGACTGTATGAAGTGTTGATTCTTTGATGCTGACAAATAAACGACAAAAGACAAAGAGATCGGACTTCTGTCATGTGAGTGAAACTTTAAGACATTAGCTACGCGTCAAAACTAGTGAAATAAGCCAACCGCATCTACAGGGAGGATGCAATTACCACCAGCCCCAGTGAGTGCATTTGATTCGTGACTCACTGCAGGTGGTGTATTTGTTGTGTCACCTTCAGTTTCGTTTCCGTGGGCGCACGTAACTGACCACGCCGTGTCTTGCACTGCTATGTGTAGCATGCGCGGATGTGACTTTGAACACAATGAACATATAATCTTTCTGGTACAGTCTTTGTCATGCTCCACGCCCTGTCTGCCGTCCTTTTCCCACGCTGTCATTTCCCCACGTGCTCATGTTTTTGTCTAGCCGTCACGTGCGCTCTCACGCCCCCGTTTCCGCCCCGTCTGCTCAGCTGTTTCTCATTCCATGACTGATTACTCCAGCGATTTAAGCATGCGCGGCGCGCTGCTTAAATCGCTGGATTATCTTGTGTTTTTCATGCCCCGATCTTCTCGCGTTTATTTTCCCTTGATCTCACGTTGCCAAGTTCGCTTTGTTTCTCGTTTTTCGCTTTCGGTTTCTCGTCTCGGATTTGTTTGCCTCGCCCTTTGATCTCCCGGTTTTTGAATTTACGCTTCCTCTTTTGACCACGGCTTCCGCTTTACGATTTGGCTTAGACGCTACGCTGACTGATCACCCGGCATTGACTTCCGCATTCCGACCACGCTCTCGCCTGACATTTCAGCACGTCATCTGCACTTGGATTCACCTCGTTCCGTTCCGCTTCGTGACAGAATAATCCAGCCATCGATATGAATCCAGCAGATGTCGACTGCATGAATGTAGCACTGGAGCATCAGGGTGCTCCTCTTGAAGCTCACCACCAGGGGCTGCTCAACACCAAGCAAACCCTTGCTGACGTCACAACCCAGCTCAAAGGACTCCAGCTCTCTCCAACGCGACATGAGGACTCCATCATGCAACGCGAACCACGCCTCCCTGCCCCCCCGACCTATGAGGGTGATCCTGGTACATGTCGCTCGTTTCTCTCTCAGTGTACACTGATATTCGAGCTCCAACCCTCCACATTCTCCACCGAACGCTCCAAGGTGGCATATGTGATAACGCTGCTCTCAGGACGAGCTCAAGAATGGAGCACTTCTCTTTGGGACTCTCGCGACCCCTGCTGCTCCAACTACGAGGACTTCGCTGAGGAGATGAAGAGGGTGTTTGATCGCTCATGTCATGGAAGGGAAGCTGGTCACAAACTGTTAAAGCTCCAACAAGGCTCGCGTTCGGCCTATGATTACGCCATAGAATTCCAGACCCTAGCTCTCTCCAGTGGGTGGAATAATCGTGCGTTGAGTGATGTGTTCTTTGAAGGACTGACAGAAGCACTTCAGGATGAGCTAATCTCTCGTGAACTACCGTCATCACTCCAAGATCTCATGGATTTGGCCGGCCGAGTGGATTCACGTCTCCGCCTTCGGAAAGGGGCCAGGATGGCACCACCTAGAGCCTTCCAGCGACCCCACCCTCAGGATGAAACCATACAACTGGGCAGAACCCGCATTTCACCAGAGGAGCGACGACGTCGTCGAGTGGAGGGAGCCTGCTTCTACTGTGGAGAATTAAACCATCTACTTAAGAACTGTGCAGTAAGGAGAAGGAGTCCTCAGGTTCAGCTGGGAGCACTGGAGGGCACTTCTCCAAAGAAACCTCCAGACCGACGCCGACTGCTTCCCATCTTCCTCATCCACGAACAACGAACCCACCTGGTGCAGGCACTGATCGACTCCGGTTCAGACCGTAACCTAATCAATGCCGCCTCAGCCAAGGCCCTGGGAATCCCTGCTCTGCCTTTAGAGACTCACCTCAAGGTTCAGGCCCTCGATGGGAGTCCACTTCCTTCTATCACCCACAGGACCCCTCTTCTCGGTCTAAGGGTCTCAGGTAACCATTCTGAGCAGACCTCGCTATCCATCATGGAGGGATCTCATGCCACGGTCATTTTGGGCCTCCCCTGGCTGATCCGACATAACCCACAGATTGACTGGGCCGGAAACTCGATCTCAGCATGGAGCCCATCATGTTCCACGACCTGCCTACGCGCTGCCCTCACGTCATGCCCCGATCCCGCCCAGGCGGATGAATCACTGGAACTCACCCATGTTCCACCTGAGTATCACGACCTCAAGGCTGTGTTTAGCAAATCGCGCGCCATTTCTCTTCCCCCCCATCGGCCATACGACTGCGCTATTGATCTGCTCCCAGGCACCTCTCCCCCCAAGGGCCGTCTTTACTCATTGTCACCCAAGGAACGCCAAGCCATGGACCATTACATCACCGAATCCCTCGCGGCGGGGATCATTCGTCCTTCTTCCTCTCCAGCGGGGGCCGGGTTCTTCTTCGTGGGCAAGAAAGACGGTTCCCTTCGTCCCTGCATAGATTACAGGGGTTTGAATGAGATCACTGTGAAGAACCGGTACCCCCTCCCACTAATGGCCACCGCCTTTGAGCTTCTCCAAGGAGCCAGGATTTTCACCAAGCTCGACTTACGCAATGCTTACCACCTTGTCCGCATCCGAGAGGGTGACGAGTGGAAAACGGCCTTCAATACCCCTACAGGGCATTACGAATACCTTGTGGTTCCGTTCGGCCTCACTAATGCCCCCGCAGTCTTCCAGGCCTTCATTAACGATATACTCAGAGACTTTCTCAACTTATCTGTGTTTGTCTACCTGGATGACATCCTGATCTTTTCCCGGGACCTGGAGGAGCATCAACAGCATGTCCAACAGGTGCTACAAAGGCTCCTAGAGAACAAGTTATTTGCAAAACCAGAGAAGTGCGAATTCCACACCACTTCCACCACATTCCTTGGATTTGGCATCGGACCTTCAGGAATCCAGATGGAACCCGCCAAGCTTCAAGCCGTCACGAACTGGCCCACACCCACCTCACGACAGGAACTCCAGAGATTTCTGGGATTCTCAAATTTCTATCGCCGTTTCATCCGCGGCTACAGTTCTATCGCTGCCCCCCTAACAGCCCTAACCTCTCCCAAGGTTCGTTTTCGTTGGAACCAGGAATCTGAGGCAGCCTTCACCAAACTTAAGAAGCTGTTCACATCCGCTCCTATCCTCACCATCCCGGACCCGTCACGGCAGTTCATTGTGGAGGTCGACGCCTCCAGCACGGGAGTAGGAGGCATTCTCTCCCAGAGATCCGCCCATGACAACAAGCTGCACCCCTGCTCTTTCTTCTCACACCGATTAACCCCCACCGAAGGAAATTATGGCATCGGAGATCGCGAGCTCCTGGCCATAAAACTAGCCCTGGAGGAGTGGAGACACTGGCTTGAAGGAACGGAGATCCCATTCCTGGTCTGGACTGACCACAAGAACCTGGAGTACCTTCGAGGCGCCAAGCGGCTGAACTCCCGCCAGGCCCGTTGGTCACTCTTTTTCACCAGGTTCAACTTCACCCTCTCCTACCGTCCAGGATCCAAGAACGCCAAACCAGATGCTCTCTCCAGGCAGTTCACCCACACCCAAGACTCCACCATCAGCAACACCATCCTCCCTTCGCACTGCCTACTCGCAGTGGCTGAGCTAGATATAGAGACTCGGGTGAAGCAGGCCTTGTCCCGTGAACCAGGCCCCAGTAATGGACCCCCCAATCGGCTATTCGTCCCACTCACTCTACGCTCCCAGGTCCTGGAATGGGCACATTGCTCCAAACTCTCTTGCCATCCAGGCTCTGCCCGAACCCTGTCCCAAGCCCAGCAGCGTTTTTGGTGGCCAACCATAAAGGAGGACGTCCCTGGCTTTGTGGCAGCTTGTGACATTTGTCAGCGATATAAACACCTCAACACCGCCCCAGCAGGCCTCCTCAGACCTTTACCAATCCCGCACCGTCCATGGTCCGATATCGCACTTGATTTTGTGACAGGATTACCCACCTCTGACGGCCACACCTGTATCATGACCGTAGTGGATCGGTTCTCCAAGGCAGCCCACTTTATTCCCATCCCAAAACTCCCGTCCGCCAAGGAGACTGCAGAACTCATGATCCTCCACGTTTTTAAGCTCCACGGCCTGCCCAAAGATATCGTCTCCGATCGTGGCCCGCAGTTCACCTCTCAATTCTGGAAAGCATTTTGTAAGCTCATCGGAGCCACCCCAAGCCTGTCATCAGGGTTCCATCCTCAATCCAATGGGCAGACGGAGAGGAAGAACCAGGCTCTTGAGGTCGCCCTGAGATGCATGACCTACCGGGATGTCACCTCGTGGAGCAGATTCCTGCCCTGGGTCGAATACGCCCACAACTCTCTAGTCTCTTCGTCTACTGGGCTGTCCCCCTTCCAGTGCTGCCTGGGTTACCAACCACCCTTGTTCCCCTCTCAGGAAGAGGAGGTCAGCGTCCCCTCTGCCCAAGCCTTCATTCGCCGCTGCAGGAGGACCTGGACTCAGGCCAGAAGGACGCTGCTACGACAAGGCAGAACTTATAAGGAGCAAGCAGACCGCAGACGCTCTCAGGCCCCCAAGTACAGGATAGGGCAGAGAGTCATGCTCTCCACCAGAGACCTCCCTCTAAAGACCATTTCTCGTAAACTCTCTCCCCGATATGTAGGCCCATTCACGATTACCAAGATCATCAACCCATGCGCTGTCAAACTCTTACTCCCCTCAACCATGCGAAGAATAAACCCCACGTTCCACGTATCCCAGCTACGCCGTCTTGCCTCAAGCCCATTAAGTCCCCCCACCCACCCTCTGCCTCCTCCCCGTATCATTGATGGCGGTGAAGCCTACACCGTCCGCCGCCTCCTGAAAGCTCGCCGCCGAGGTAGAGGCATTCAGTACCTGGTGGACTGGGAAGGCTATGGCCCTGAGGAGAGAAGCTGGATCCCCGCCAAGTTCATCCTAGACCCCAAGCTAATCTCTGACTTTCAGAAACGCTTCCCTGAGGCTCCCCGTCCTAACGCCCAGAGGCGTTCGTAAGGGGGGGGGTACTGTCATGCTCCACGCCCTGTCTGCCGTCCTTTTCCCACGCTGTCATTTCCCCACGTGCTCATGTTTTTGTCTAGCCGTCACGTGCGCTCTCACGCCCCCGTTTCCGCCCCGTCTGCTCAGCTGTTTCTCATTCCATGACTGATTACTCCAGCGATTTAAGCATGCGCGGCGCGCTGCTTAAATCGCTGGATTATCTTGTGTTTTTCATGCCCCGATCTTCTCGCGTTTATTTTCCCTTGATCTCACGTTGCCAAGTTCGCTTTGTTTCTCGTTTTTCGCTTTCGGTTTCTCGTCTCGGATTTGTTTGCCTCGCCCTTTGATCTCCCGGTTTTTGAATTTACGCTTCCTCTTTTGACCACGGCTTCCGCTTTACGATTTGGCTTAGACGCTACGCTGACTGATCACCCGGCATTGACTTCCGCATTCCGACCACGCTCTCGCCTGACATTTCAGCACGTCATCTGCACTTGGATTCACCTCGTTCCGTTCCGCTTCGTGACAGTCTTTCCCTTTCTTAAACATCCGAAACAGAATCTATTCCTTTTTATGAATTCTACTTTGTCTTTGTGTGTCTGATCATTAAATTGGAAGCAATCGTCTAAGATATGATCCCCTTTGCAATGTGCGCACGGTTTAGTGAAGGCGCTGACAGGTAATGTACCGGCATTCTTCATTGTAATCAAGTCTTTGTGAATTTTACCAACCTGTCTGTCCTCGGTTGCGACGCTGACCCTGGGTTTTCCTTGGCCTCTTTGTTTGGGTCCTTGAAGGGATGTGTGACTGGGTTTTCTGTCGCTGGTTGCGGCGTCCAGGTCTGTAGAGTGCGCGCTGCTTAGGTGCGCGTTGTTCGATTCAGTGACCGCGCTCTCGTTCGCAGGCTGCGCTCGGCTGTTGCATGTTGAGTTGGAAAGGTGAGAGTGCGCGCTGCTCGGGTGCGCGCTGCTCGGACGCGCGCTGCTTGATTCAATGGGTGCGCTCTTGCTCTTGGACGATCGGCTGTCGTATTTGCGATCTTGACGTTGAAGCACTCTTAATTTGGCATCGTGCATAGCGAGTGCCGTTTTGGTTTCCAGCCTTTCTTTTTTTGCCTTTAGTTGTGCCTTTTCCATTTCTAGTCGTGCTTTTAGTTGCGCTTCCTCCATTTCTAATTGGAGACGTTCGTCCAAGGTTGCAGCCTTTGCCATCAGAGCTGCTCTGTCGGCTTCTTCTCTCTTTAGTCGGGCTGAGGATGATGTAGAAGTTACAGACCTTTTGGATGCTGCCGTTATCAGTGACACGCTGTCGCCCGGCGAGACATCTTCGCGTATTCGCGACGTCACAGAGTGGCCCTTAATGTCCTTGGTGTCCGCTATCCAGCGACCCACCTTAGCTATGAATTCTGTGCGGCCTTGAGCCTCATGTGCGCCGCAAGCGACCTGATCGCGTTTGTGTTCGTCCTTATGAGTGTACACTAGCACATCAACGTTACTTCTCATGAAGTCCTCTCTCAGCTTCCCGTATTCGGGTCTGTACTCAGTTTCAACGATGTCTAACTTACGTGCATAGTTCATAGGTGTCTTTAATGCAGTAGACATTGCATTCCGTCGAATTCGCTTGCCTTTTCTTGCATCCAGCGTCTCATTGAGGTTCTTTCTGTTCGTCTCGTAGAGTGCTGTTAGGCTCCCCAGCCAAGTGCTGGGAGCGTCGTCCTCGTTGTTCGGCATGGTGAAGTTCAACGGCTATTCTCTTTTACTTTCCCTTTCAGCGTTCACTTGTTTTCATTCAAACAGCGGAAAAGCTTTTGACTTTATGTAGATGCGGTCATATTATTTCACTAGTTTTGACGCGTAGCTTTGGGTTAATGTTTCACTCACACAACAGAAGTCCGATCTCTTTGTCTCTTGTAGTTTATTTTGTCAGCATCAAAGAATCAACACTTCATACAGTCGTCTTGAGTAAATCCACTGTGATTACAGACACCAGTTGCTGCATCTTGCAAATCTCTGACTTTTACAACAACCTATTTGCTGTATCTTATAAATTACAGTCTTAGCTTACGTATATAACAACACTCTTGTTGTATGTCTCTACTTACGGGAGCTTACGGTTACAACAACCTAGTTGTTGTATCTTACATTCCCAGCTTACGGGGAGCTCACAAGCTTACGGTCAAAAGCGTGCGTTTTTCCGTAGCCTTCCGCATCTAAACTGAACTCTCTATCATACGACAGTCATACAAATGCATGTAATAGTGGAATGACATCACAGACCAACTTACGATTGTCAAAATGGATGCATAACTTAGAAATTTAAAGCTTATGGCTTATGTAACAAACTTAATGCTTAATGCTTTACTAATGAATAGAACAAGGTAGAATAAATGAAATAGCAACAAATAAAATAAAATAAACACAACAACAAATTCATAACAAGTACAATATGGCTCTTACACTCAGAATTGTTACTCTTTGTTGTTATAATGAGCTCCTCTATTCTTTAATGGCTTTCCACTAGATTTTGAGACTTATTTGTGTTCATTTAGCTACCAGAATATTAGTAGGTCTGGCAGATAGTCAACATCAATGTAACCCAAAGGTGTCCAGTGGGGTTAAGGTCACGGCTTTGTTCAAGACACTTGATTTTTTTCCATGTATATGTGTTAAAAAATGGAAAATATCCAGCATTCTTGCTTACACATTTAGTACACATTGTGTTTCCTCTCTATAGAGTTTCCCGTCTCTCTGTGTTTCTCCTGGATGTGAGGACTCACCCAGCTTCACTGTCAATCAACATCTCTCAGTTCATGAAGCGAGGAAATCTCTCTCAGTTCTGAAAAAACAAGTCGAGGAAATCTGTGAGGAGGAATTCAACAAAATCCGTCCACACGGTAAACAAAATAAAAAGAAAACAAGACAAGATAAAATTACAAAATATTAGTATTAGCCTTGTAAATGACATCAAGATAAACCTTCCAGGTTAAACAAATTCAATGGTGCTTTATTGCAAATCCACACACTTATCTTACTTAACTTAACATATGACAAACATTATTATGAACATTAGATAAGAACAAAAAACATATTTTCACCCTCAGAACTGAAGAACAGAGAAGATTTTCTGCACTGTAAGTGAAAAATACACACACACATGCGCACACACACACACACACACACACACACACACACACACACACACACACACACACACACACACGCACACACACACACTTTGACCCATTTTATCCTCTTACTGAGTTTAGGTAATATTTAACATATTTCACGTAGAGTATCACATGCATACATGTAGAAACACATACAGTGGAACCTGCATAATTTGTTCTGGAAGCGGACTCATACTTCAAAACACTAAAATTAAAGCGAATTTTCCCATAAGAAATAATGAAAACTCAAATTATTCATTCTACAGTCCCAAAAAATAAATACTTAAAAATAATTAATACAAAATATTAATACAAAATAAAACAAATTAACCTGCACTTTAACTTTAAAAAAAGTAAAAATAAATCCCAATAAATCCCCAAAACACAATCCTAAACACAATCTTCTCATCTTACATAGTAAACCTTCCTCCTCTCTTATTTGTGTTTCACTCTCACACACACACACACACACACACACACACACACACACACACACACACACACACACACACACACAATAACAGAAAGACTGTTTTAGCAAGGAACATCGCTAATAAGTCTTGCATGAGCACACACTAACAGAATCACTGCTAAAAGGGAAAAAAAATTTACCTGCACTTTACCTTTAAAAAGAATCGCGTCAGAGCAGTGTTTCTGTGTAGAGCAGAGTGCGTGTGTGAAAGCGAGAGGAGGAGGGGGTGGCTGTGTGTGTTTGTGTGAAGGTGAAAGGAGGTGTGTGTGTGAAGGGTCCAATGACGCGTGCGCGCACAGATGCAAACGTGCAAGTTGATACAGAGAGGGAGAGAGAAAATAGATTTTTAACCTCTCTAATGAGACTTTCTTTTGCTTTACAGGCACACACACACACATCTGTTATAATAAATATTTCATGTACGCTGTACACAAACACGCATACAAACACAAAATATAAGATGTTTTACGCGCACACATATGGTCACAGTGTTATAGTAAACAGTACATGCGTGCACGGATGTTGATTATACCAGTAAGAGACGAGCACTAAGACCCAGCCGGGGAGACGATTACCTACAATCCCGCATCGCAAGAGAGAGAAAAAAACGTTGGCTCAGTTGTGATCACGTGACGCTCTGCATCAAAACAAGAAACACATGCGTGATACATGATACTCTGTAATTGTAAACCAAGACTTGTTCGTGTTTCAAGCAAAAATTTATTAAAAATCTTTGCTCGTCTTACGGAACACTTGCAAACCACATTACTCACAATCTGAAGTTCCACTGTACATGTGTCTCTCACACACCCATATGATTATAATCTCTTTACTAATATTGCTTAGTTCTCCTTGTGCCACCAAAACAGCGCTGAGTCGATCTCTGAAGGTATGCTTTGTTAACTGGAACCAAGCTGATTCCTTAAGTCCTGTAAGTTGTGAGGTGAAGTCTTCGTGGATCGACTTTCTCCAAGCACATCCCACAGACACTCAAATGGTCTAGTCATCACTCTCATTGTCATGTTCCTCAAACCATTCCTGAACAATGTTTGCAGTGTCAGAGTGCATTATTTTGCTGAAAGAACCCATTGCCATCCTTGAACACCCTTTCCATAAAGGGCTGTACTTGGTCTGCAACAATGTTTAGGTAGGTGGTACAGTACAGGTCAAAATAACATCCTTATGAATAGCAGAAGGCTTCCTAGCAGAAAATTACCCAGAAAATCAGACTTCCTCCACTGGCTCGCTTTTTTCCCATTGTGCAACCTGGTGCCAGCTCTTCCAGATGGGTTAGCCTTCGTGTCTCATGCACATCAGTGAGCCTTGGCTCTTAGCAAAGTTGTTCAGATTATGACTATTGTCTATTTTTACTGGTTTAAAGCATTAACTATAACAACTAACTGTTCAATTCCTCTCTTGATACAGTAGATGCTAATGTCATGAGATAAACTGTATATTAAAATGTAACCTGTGGACATTTTATTGTTCTAGATTTCTGTTATCTGACTCTGGATCCCAATACAGCACATTGTCAACTCCTTCTGTCTGAGGAGAACAGAGCAGTAAAACATATTTTGACAGAACAGCGATACACACGTCACCAAGAGAGATTTGACTCCAGAACTCAGGTGTTGTGTGAGGAGAGTGTGTGTGGACACTGCTACTGGGAGGTGGAGTGGAGCGGTTGTGTCTCCATATCAGTCTCATATAAAGAGATCAGCAGGAAAGGAGGAGGTAATAAGTGTGGGTTTGGCTATAACAGTCAGTCCTGGAGTCTGCGTTGTTCTTCTTCTTCTGTCTCTTTCTGGCACAACAATGTAAAGACTGAGGTCCAAGGACCAGCATCCACAAGAATTGGAGTGTATGTGGATCACAATGCAGGAACTCTGTCCTTCTACAGTGTCTCTGACACGATGAGGCTCCTCCACACAGTTCACACAACATTCGCTCAGCCTCTCTATGGTGGGTTCAGGGTATGGTATAACTCAACTATGAGGTTATGTGATCCAAAATAAAATGATGATTTAAAAAATTGAATGTTTAAATGAAATTATACTGAGATACCATATTTTAAGATGTATAGTTTTATAAAATAGAATGGCATGTTTTTTTTATACTTAAATAATAATAATAATAATAATAATAAATCATTATGTTTTATGTATCATTTTCATAGTTTTTAAATGTTACTCATTGTTGGATGTTAAACATACTTGTTAATGATAAGCACAATTTCTCAAATAAAATAACATTTACTATTGTAGTTATCAGATCAATGTTAAGATATAATATATATTGAAATTATTCATAAGCCCTTTACACCAATCTGGACAGATTTCGTTGGTCCATTGATCTGCTTTTCTGGGCTTATGACTGGGCTTTATTTTATCTGTTGACAACCTCAAATTCACTGCAAAAATAACTAAAAGGTAAGTACCCAATAAATATTTTATGTCCAAAAGATATCAATGGACAAAAAGAAAATCTGAGTGGAACATGAATATCCTGAGCTATTTGTGCAAAAGATGTAATTCAAGGATCGAACACATGATACCTTAATCTGCTGGTCATGGGGTGGTTCAGTATATTTTAAACCTTAGATTTTTAATGGCCACAGGTCATGCATGTTTGAGATGTTTCAAACATGGAAATTGGAAATGATAAAACATTTCAATTCATCTATCTGTCAATTCATCTGTCATTCAGGATTCAATTATGTGGTTCACTGAGAAAGAGATTAACAGATCAATGTTGAGATCAATGCAGACCTGCTCAAAAGGACTCAGGACCTCACACTCAGTACCCACTCATAGTAATGCTTGTATTTCTTGCTTCCTATTGTGTAAACTTCTCTTCAAATAGTGCCTATGTAAATGTTTTAACTGTGTAATGTTGCAGTGGTTTCCTTAACCTGTTATTTATTCACAACCATTTCAGTGATTATGTAAAAACACAAGGCGGCGCTATGGTGTAGTGGTTAGCACTGTCGCCTTGCACCTCCAGGGTCTGGGTTCGATTCCCGGCCAGGCTCGATTCCCGTCTCTGTGTGCATGAAATTTTCATGTTCTCCCCATGCTTAGTGCACGTACAACTGTGCAGTACAATGATATTTTTCTCCAAATCAGTCTTAAAATGCCTCTTTATTTTAAAAACAAACTTACAAATATTTTTGTCTTAAACCTGAGCTTTAAAGACATGTTTAAAAAATTCAATAGCATAGTTTCATATTTCATATTTACTCTCTTTTGATAAAAGTGATCTTGATAAAAATTCTCTAAGTGATTAAATGTAAAGTAATTTTAGTGCAAGATATACAAATGGCTGTACATTAATGTTAGTAAACAATGGCAATATGTTTAGATAGATATTGATAAGAAGTTGCTCTCGTACAAACTGAACTTACATTACAAGTGCCAGGACTGTCCAAAAGAGGGCGCTGTACACCCAATTAACCCTGTGTGTTTTGGACTGTGTAGAACAATTATTTTATTCCTTGTGTTTGCCATTGTAGTTTTGTTTCTGATTATATTTATTGTTTAAGCTCCAAGTTTTCATTAGAATCTTGTCTGGTGCTTCTGTATCTCCATTTTCTGCTACTGTTTTTAATAGATTTCAGAAAGCAGGTTTAGTAAAAGCTCAGAGGTAGTTAGTTGAAGATCTGAGTTTTCAGTTTCTAAACTCCAGTTCCACTTAACTTTTGGGCTTGCTAGCATGTTCAGCTCAGCTCAGTTCAGCTGAATCACCCTTACCCAAATATTTTTAAAATCAGCCTAAATTTCAGCCGATTCAGTTGTAGCATGAAGCGCAGCATGAGTCCTAGTGCATAACTAATCACCCAAACACCCAGGATTTTGGCTGCTGGATGAGTGCATGTACTACTGGCATGTCAGAAAGAGCACATACCTCACTCCACATCAGACATACCTTACTCCCAGCATCTTCTCAACCATTTTTTATGTCCATTTTCGTAATTTGTTTGCTTAGTTTAGTTTCTGTTAAGAGTAAGAGTAGCTCTGCTTTACTTTTTTTTGACACATAGAATTGCTTGCCTATGAGGCTTTAGATATATGGTTCAAATAAAAAAAATAAACTTTATAGGAATGCTTTGAGCCTTGAGAATTCTCATAATTAAATAAATAAATTCACTAATTAATTTGGTATTAATCATTTGATCATTCCATTTAATTGGTATAAAGTAGCATCATTTAATCTGATCCATGTTAGAGTTTGCAGGTGAGATTAGTGGCACAGATACTGTAGCACTTATAAATTACCCAGCACAGCTGAGTGTGCAGCTGGGATTAAACAGAAGTTAGCATTCCAAATATTTCACAATAGAGAGAAAATAGCTAAATACTGAAGATATACAATATTATGCAGCTATATATATATATATATATATATATATATATATATATATATATATATATACACACACAACACAGGACTTTTTTCTCATCTGCTGGTATGTGAATGGATGAATAGTCCAGAGTCCTGAATACTGTGAGAGTGTGTCCGCGATGGGGTGTTGTATAGGCCTCACCGGTTTTATGAGTCAGTCCAAGAGCATGATAATGATACTGTCCCAGTGGATGAGGTATTCCAATGTTGATGTACAGATGTCGCCTTTAAGACTACGCGTGTTTTCCCGCGAGAGGCCGCAGTTTAGCGCGTGCCGCGACTTGCCGGAGGCAACATTCGGGAATTTAAAATTAATGTGTTGTGCTTCACTGAATATCCGCCAGATGGCGCATGGAAGGACTTTATCTAAAAGCCAGTGGTCCGGGAAAGTCAGTTTCCCTATGTCTCCCCGGTGGCGCGCAGATTCAAATTATGACGTCACTCACTACTTAACGCTGAGAAGGCGAACGAGGATTTTAACAGTTTTTCTCTCGTTTTAATAATCGAGTGTCTTTTCGCTTTTTTTTGTATATTTGAAGATAATTCATACGTTTTAAGCCGCTGCAAAAGGCTGGTTTGCTGGGCGAGTACTGACATCACTACTACTTTTATTACACGTACATTTGTTTATTTGTATATGTATGTTATTAATATTAATTTTTTAGAGATTGTGTGTGCGTGCACGGAGAGTTTGTGTTGATAAATGTATGTGGATAAGTTGATAAGTGTATCAGAAAGCATTAAAATGTTCATTTGAATTAAAATGACACACACACGTCTGTATATACAGTATATCAATTACATTTATATATCAATTATATCAATTTCACTGAAGCCTATCCCTCGCCATATGACAATTCGCCCTTCATTCCCGCATTGATAATCAGCGATATTTTATAAGGAGATTTAGGGATTTAGCTCTACTTAATTTTCTAACGTTTTAAGAAAATTCACTAGTTCGTTCATTCTATTTGAAGCTTCTGAAGCTTCGGATGTTTTTTTTTTTTTTTGTTTAGATTAGTTCTGAACTCGCTTCTGTGAAACTATCGCTAAAACAAACAATGTACAGAGCCCTCCTGAGGATATAAAGCTTTATTATTGTGTTTGAATAAATATTCAGATCTACCACAGCAGATAATAAACTATGCTATGTCATAACCGAAGCAAACACCACGATTATGCCTCGTTTCGTTCGATGGGAACGTGGTTCACTTGGCCGCGGTGTATTATAAACCTGTGGAATGTTTCACTGTTTATGCTCACATAAGAGTAATAAAAGCGAGTGAAATGTGGAAATGATGTGTGGCAACTCAATGAGAACTAAACCAAAGATTTCGGTAACTCCACTGAGTGTAACATCTGCATAGTGACACTGAACATCTTCACTTTTCCGTTTACCTCTGAAAAAAAAGCTGTATTTTGTTTGTTTATATTTAGAGTTTTTATAACAGTAGAAGAAGTACGCGTGCACGCACACACACACACTCCCCTGAGCCCTCGGGAAACATCCAATCACCGTCGGTATACAAATGAGTCAAGACGTAGCCTAACGTGGTGTCGTGTCGGATTTCAGCGGTCACGGAGTGGGAAGACTTTGAAGAAGCTGCAGTGACAGTAAACAGCTGAACAACTTCACTTTTCCATTTACCTCTGAGGGGAAAAAAAGCTGTATTTTGTTTGTTTATATTTAGAATTTTTATAGTAGTAAGAGAAAGTTACAGTTTGGTCTGTGTACTGTAGTTCGCACCCTTGTAGAGAATAAATAAATGAATAACACCTTCATATCCCCTCTCAAGAGAGTGCCATAGTCCATTGTTAGTTTTAATGATTTGGCTGAAACTAATTATCACTACATAAGTACCCTAACACCATTGATCATGAGTTTCAGCTCAAACTAATTCTATACTTGTAACAGAAAATGTAGATGCAGATTTCAAATGTGTATTTATATAATAGATAGATAGATAGATGTGTGTGTGTGTGTGTGTGTGTGTGTGTATGTGTGTGTGTGTGTGTGTGTGTGTGTGTGTAGGCTCTACGCAGGGGCAAGATAGGGCAGCACACCCTCAAATAAATGTCTGCACATGTTAATATATTCCTAAAATGTATATATTACAAGTTGATAAACTGATCTGCGGTAGCGGAAAAATCCGCTGAAAAAAGGACAGGCTGCAGCGCACGCGCGCACACACACACACACACACACCTCCCTTGAGCCCTCTGTAAACATCCAAGCACTGAGGCACGCAAACCCCCTGATCACAATAAGGTGGCAATCCCTCAGGGGGGAAGATGAAAAATTCAAATTAAATAAATGAAACAAAATAAAATATCCTTAATCCAGATTTTATCAATCAACGACATAATATTGATCTTAGCTGGATGGTCTAATTCTCAAAACCGTTTAACCTAAAGAAAAACTTAACACACTATAACTAGAATATTTACAAAACTGAAAGGTTGTCTTATGAATAATTAATAAAACCTCATAACTCAAAAAGATCATATTATGTTTTTATATATTTTTTAGATTTTTTTTTATAGTAACTGAACAGCTCTCTTCTCTCCAATCCACTCCTAAACCACAGTCTCCTATTTCTCTGTGCGTGCGCTGCAGCCTATGACTGAATACACGCAGCGGAGGTTTTACATATTTAAAACGTAAAAAGGTGTCTCCATCATAAATAGACATGAATTAACTATATGTGTGTGTGTGCAGGGCCGTGCAGAGACGTTTAAAGGGGTGGGTGCTCAAAGTTAAAAAAGATAGAACATGCTGAATAACAACAACTCACATTCATAACGACTATTATGGAACGAGGAATTACATCATACTGTATGACTGTCATCAGATCGGGACAATGCAAAGCAAACGTAGCCTATGTTTTACCTGATGGCGTACAATGTTGCTGTTGATTATAGAAAAATTATTACTAATAATATAATACACATAAAACACACAAACATGCACAAGCAGTGCTTATTAAATGTTTAAACTGTAGAGATACAATAATTTTACTGCTGGAAAATCAGCATTTTATCTAATTTGAAATATAAACCTAATATTATCTGTTACTTAATATATTTTCTTTAAAAACAGTGTTTTTTTATATCATAAATATAATAATCCATAATTATGTGGGTATCCATATTAGATGGCTTTTAGTGAAATAAAACTGTAACTTACTTTAAAACTAAACATGTTCCCTAAAACGGAGCTCTGGACACAGAGCTACAGACCCCCCTGTAACCCCCTTACCCAGTTAGCTAGCAGTTAATGACCACCACTACTTGTGCAGTTCATAAAAGGGCAGGTAATGTTTGTCGCGCTGTTGCACAAACAGCACGCTCATTTATTTAAATTCATTTGTTGTTATAGACTATAGTGTGCGCTACACCCTATTTACTGTTTTGCTACAGTCTGCACCTTCCAGTTAATTTGCCTGCTTCTCCTCCAGCTCCGCACCACACAGCCTGCAGAAAATGCGCGTGCACTTTGCGTGCTCGTACCCGGCTCGTAACGAGCGCGCTCTGCCCTCAAGGGCGAGCATTGGTTAATGGCAGGCATGTGTCTGATGCAAGCCAGATCCTTTTATTTAGCAAATTTGAGATTAATAGTTACATTTTATTGTTGAGGGGCAAAGACAGGGCTCCATACGCACATACACAGAAAAAAGGGCACTTGAGGCCAGGGGCGTAAATCCCGGGGGGGGGGGGACATGTCCCCCCCAATCCACGGGTTGTCCCCCCTGCCCCCCTGCCCCCCCCCCAAAAAAACAAACACATTCTCTATTGTGAAAAATATATGTATGTATACCTAAGAATTGTGTAAGTAGTAAAAAAACCCCGCAAAAAATTCATTTAGAAACAGTTGGGTTCCCCCTCTGCTTCCTCACAGTGGTTTGGCCCACTGCCAGCTTTCCCAGTTCAAGTCGGGTATTTTATTCACTGTAAATAAAGCGATTCTCTTTAATATAGTTGATGCAGACTCATTCATAAATTAGTTGCGGCAAAAATGCTGATTACCGATGTAATTTTCCATGAATCTGCTATATTAGCGATTAAATTATTACTTATCTAGTTAACGTTATCTTGTTTACAGTGGCTTGTTGCATAGTGCACTGCAACTAACACGACAAATGCCGTTTCCCATGCAGTGTTTTATTTGTGACGACTTGGCATAATGTTAACTTAACATTAACGGCCACAATGAGCATATTGTTTAGCTGTACATTTACTAAATGAGCACTGGGCCTAGTCCGAATTGTATATTTTTGTATAATCAATATCCATTCTGTTCTAAATGTCTTAATTAATTTTAAATACAATTTTAAACCTTTTTTTTAATTCCTTGTTTTTATTGTTGTGATTATTTTTTGATAGTTTTACTTTCTTTATGTAAAGCAATTTGAATGACCATTCTCTATGAAATGTGCTACAGTATAAATAAACTTGCCTTGCAGTGTCCTAGATAAATGGACATAAGATAATTTTTCAGTGACTTAAACGCCAAGTAAGTACAAGTTCACATATTAAGGCAATTTGGCTTTAAGAATGGGTGCTTATGAAAATACTAATGTCACAATATCAATCACAGGCAAAGGAGACAGAAATTATTGAGGGACAGGTAGACCAGGGTCAATCAGATGTACAGTGTTGGGTAAGTGTGGTGCTTTTATTGAAGGGATAATGACAGATTTTTAAAAATTTTGGGGGGATGAACAATTTCTTTAATGTTTTTTGAGTTGTGGCTGTTTAGTAGAAAGTAATAGGCTCACCAATTTACAGTATGATCTTTCAATTTAGCAAGTGTAATGTAAACAAGTTAGTTATTATGAGTATGGAAAACATCTTTTCCTGCATTTTTTTCTGCTTCAGGAGTCAGTCTGTTCTGAGACTGTGAGAGTAGAGGAAGGGGCAGATTCAGAACCAGGAGGGAGCCGGAGACAGCAGAACAAAGAGATGATATTGCCAGCACCAGCACAGTTTTTAGTTTAGATCTCATGTTTACATTTTATTGTATGTTGATGGCTTGACTGTAAACAACATAAACAATGCAATAAATAGTTTTGAAGAAAAATCTGCTTTGTCATTGAACCTGAGAAAAATTTTGAAAATAATCATAATGGTGCAGTCTCCGTGCTACAATAATAATGATAGAAGCAAAGTTTTTCACTGTGGGGACATATCTTTATAAGTACAATTTGACTGTATTATATGTGTCCCCTTCAAAAATTGCTCATGAGAAATTTTATATTTATTGTCCCCCCTACTGTTAAATGAAATTTACGCCCATGCTTGAGGCATCCTGGAGGATGCACCAGGATGCACTCAAGCACCCGCCGCCCTCCCCCCTCTGCACGTGCCTGTATATGTGTGTGTGTGTGTGTCTTTACAGTATATACAACGTGAAAGCGCGCTCAGTTACAGTCCCTCTTCTCACCTTCGATAGGTGAGAAGTTATCAAACCGGTTTCGGATGAGGGAATTGGCACAATTCAGGTGTTTAAAACTATTTAACAAGACCGAGACGTCTCTGCCTAAAATCTAGTTCTCCAGCAAAGCATAGAATAAATAGAAATAAAATGCTTAATATTAATAATATTGATCTTAGCTGGATGGTCTAATTCTCAAAGCCGTTTAAGAAAGACTTAACACACTATAACTAGAATATTTACAAAACTGAAAGGTTGTCTTATGAATAATAAAAAACAACAACTCATAACTCAAAAAGATCATATGTTTTTATATATTTTTTTAGATCATAAAGAGACATGAATTAACTATTGGACACAAACAGCAAAAAACATGATGAAAAGCAATAAAGTGCTTAGGGCTTTTCATATTTTTTGCTGTTTGTGTCCAGCATTGAATAATTATTTCATCCATTATTTGACCACGGCTGGGAATAAGAGCTGGAATGTGATTGTGAATTTATATATATATATATATATATATATATATATATATATATATATATATATATATATATATATATATATATATATATATATAGAGAGAGAGAGAGAGAGAGAGGTGTTATATATATTTATATAATTCCCCTATATTTTGTAAGATTTTTATTATGCCCTCATTTGTACAGTTTATTTTACTAGTTAAATGTATTTTTTATTGATATTTATTCCTTACTTATCAGCTTTTATTTTATTTTTAAGGTCACTGGCTGTCGTATAAGCATTTCACTGCAAATCATAGTGTGTATGACTGCGTATGTGACAAATAAAATTTTTATTTGAATCAAAGGAGAGGAAGATAGATAGGTGGAAGGAGACAGAGGGGGAGAGAGAGAGGGGGAGAGAGAGAGACAGAGTATGGGAAGGTGAGCGTGAATGAACAGATGCAAGAGGAGACTTGAAGATAGCAGCAGGGAAGATTTAACACGTCAATATCAGATCTATGAGGAAGAGAGCAAGAGAGTAGAAATAACTCCTTTATATATAAAATAATTCTAACATCATGTAAAATTATTTTTAACTGTTTTTTAAATATTTTTAACTGTTGTCAAAGCTATACCCCACTTGTATTGTGAAGACACGCCCCACAGACCTGGGGGCGGGTTCAGTAGAGGTCATTAACATTTAAAGGAGCATGTACTGAAACAGGTTGCTGAGAACAGAGCTACTTTTTACCAGGTAAAAGTAATGCTTTTTTACACAACAATTGAGAATTTTTAATTAAAGTATATTACAAACTTTTCATTAGGACCCTAAAGAATCATATTAACCTATGCAAAATTGAGACTGTATGTCTCCTTTAACACACACGACTCAGTTTGTTCAGAAATGGCATCTCACTGGCGAGCCTTTCTCTGAACACGCCGTTTTCACGAAGGGTGGGGGTAAGAAACACACATCTCGGTTTATTAATCCGCGCGCTCGTTTCGTTATTATTTTATTTATTTATTTATTTATTTATTTATTATGAGATAAAAAAAAATGTAAGTCGCTCTGGATAAGAGCGTCTGCCAAATGCCTAAATGTAAAATGTAAATTTATTTACCACAGGACCCCTGGGGGGCTCCGTAGATTCAGGTTTTTACACGAAAACGGTGTTTTGTGAATATCCACACTATTAAAAACTGAAATATTGCTAATTGTACGTCCTGAGATTAAGATGAACATTAATTGGGAGTCATGAAAGCGAGAATCACATCCAAAACAGAAAGGTAAACTTACCTCGAACATGACAAACTCCATCTCCAGCCACGCCGTGTAGTACCTCCGTGATGATCCCCAACCGACTGATCCACAGCGCGGGCACAGCGTCTCCAAACACGCATGCGCGGTTTAATTTGGACACATTTTCGGCTTCAGTAGACACACAATACTTCAGACTGAAACACGACTGCCCCCTACAGGGAATGAAGGGCATGTTCACAGCTTCCCGCACGCAGCCGCGGCAAGTCACGGGATCCCTTTTCTCGAAACGTGCGTTTTTAATGGTGACATCTGTACTGTATCTTCATAGAGACAGAAGATTTGACAGTCTGAACCTGGAGATCGCTAGTATAGTGTGGCGTGGGCAGGGCGGCGGCTGACGACCGTCATGCCTTGCGGGGGTTTTCTATGTGTCTACCATGAGAGAGAAGGGTGTTTGGGTTAGTGGCTTCGGCCAAGTTGGGCGTGTGTATGTGTGTGTGCTTGACCTGTGTATGTGTGCTTGTGCTGAGTTAATAAACTACTCCCCAGCCATTTGCATTGGGGAGCAAGCAAGCTCACTCGTCCTCCAAGATCCCTGCTAGCGTCGAAAAACGCTACATTGGTGTCAGAAGTGGGATGGAGAGTTACGAGTTGGAGCGAACGGCGGAGGACCTGCGGGAAGATTCAGGAGGGCCGCCGAGTTGCAGCACAACTCAGGAAGAAGAAGCATCTCCCGGATGGAACCAGTGCCAGCAAGGTGGCACGACGAAAGTGGAGCGGTGAGATGATGATCCCGGCACTGGATTTCGGAGCGGAGCCCAACGTTGACGCTGCGCAAGTGCTGGAGCAAGCTACAGCTCCGTGCCGGCGATGTGCACTGCAGCTGCGCCTTCCCTCCTACAACGGCGCCGTTGAACCCTACGCTTTCTTCGCCCAAGTGGAGCTAGCCGCCGACTTCGCATGCTGGTCTCCGGTGGAAACGGCCGTAAGGGTAGCACTCTCGCTGAAGGGCGATGCGCTCCGGGCGCTGGAAGACCTCCGATCCGATGAGCGGTAGGACTGGGCAAAGCTCAGAGAGTCGCTTCACCTCCGGTTCGGCGCCGGTGACCGTCAAGAAGCAGCGTGCGAGGAGCTGGCGGTCCGCGAGGCTATCCAGAGTGCGAGCCCAATAAACAGGAAGAGCTAGTGTATCGCGCTTTTCTTCGAGGACTCCGACCGCCGCGGCTCCGTGAGCACATCAGGTTAGCAGCACCAGCTTCCCTTACTGAGGCGCTACGCGCAGCATAGCGCGCTGAACCCATAATTGCGGTGCCTCACGGCGAAAGAGCCGAGTGACCGCCCGCAGCTCGGGGGCACTCGGTAGGTGATTCTAGCCGGGGACAGGGCTACCCGTCATGGCTAGACAACGAAAAAGTCTCGGGGGTTTCGCGGCGATGCCGAGGCAACATTCCTAGGCCTGAGGGACAGCGTACCCCAGCAGCCGTCGAACGAGCGCCGGTGGTCGTGCCAGGTGAACATCCGTGCAGCAAAGCGCGTCGTCGGTACTGTGAGCAAGGTGAAGAGCGCGTGTGCCGAGTTACTCCCTCGCCGAGAGCATCGCCCGCAGTCGTTTCACCTGCGCCGCCGCTGGTCAGTGAACGCTTTGTCCACTACACGGGGCACCTGTGGAGTGTGGACACTCACAGCCAGGGGCGAGGCTTTGCTGCTGGTGAGCAGGTGTGGGTGTGTTCCTCCGGAAGGAAGAGAGGGCGTTCACCCAAGCTCATGTCTCACTGGGTGGGCCCCTGTACGGTACTCGCTCAGCTCGCCGAGTTCATCTACCGGGTGCGGTTGGCGGGGCGGGCGCGAGTGTTGCTCCACCGAGACCATCTTGCGCCTTACCAGCTGCACACTGGCGAGACATCGAACTCTGTGGAGGCTGGACTGCCTCTGGGACAATGTGCTTCTCCACAAAAGGACCCCGGCATACACAGCGCCGACCGCCTTCACGCCTCCAAGACTGAGAGTCACAGCTCGGGTGGGGGCAGTGTGGCGTGGCGGGTTTTCTATGTGTCTACCATGAGAGAGAAGGGTGTTTGGGTTAGTGGCTTCGGCCAAGTTGGGCGTGTGTATGTGTGTGTGCTTGACCTGTGTATGTGTGCTTGTGCTGAGTTAATAAACTACTCCCCAGCCATTTGCATTGGGGAGCAAGCAAGCTCACTCGTCCTCCAAGATCCCTGCTAGCGTCGAAAAACGCTACATTGGTGTCAGAAGTGGGATGGAGAGTTACGAGTTGGAGCGAACGGCGGAGGACCTGCGGGAAGATTCAGGAGGGCCGCCGAGTTGCAGCACAACTCAGGAAGAAGAAGCATCTCCCGGATGGAACCAGTGCCAGCAAGGTGGCACGACGAAAGTGGAGCGGTGAGATGATGATCCCGGCACTGGATTTCGGAGCGGAGCCCAACGTTGACGCTGCGCAAGTGCTGGAGCAAGCTACAGCTCCGTGCCGGCGATGTGCACTGCAGCTGCGCCTTCCCTCCTACAACGGCGCCGTTGAACCCTACGCTTTCTTCGCCCAAGTGGAGCTAGCCGCCGACTTCGCATGCTGGTCTCCGGTGGAAACGGCCGTAAGGGTAGCACTCTCGCTGAAGGGCGATGCGCTCCGGGCGCTGGAAGACCTCCGATCCGATGAGCGGTAGGACTGGGCAAAGCTCAGAGAGTCGCTTCACCTCCGGTTCGGCGCCGGTGACCGTCAAGAAGCAGCGTGCGAGGAGCTGGCGGTCCGCGAGGCTATCCAGAGTGCGAGCCCAATAAACAGGAAGAGCTAGTGTATCGCGCTTTTCTTCGAGGACTCCGACCGCCGCGGCTCCGTGAGCACATCAGGTTAGCAGCACCAGCTTCCCTTACTGAGGCGCTACGCGCAGCATAGCGCGCTGAACCCATAATTGCGGTGCCTCACGGCGAAAGAGCCGAGTGACCGCCCGCAGCTCGGGGGCACTCGGTAGGTGATTCTAGCCGGGGACAGGGCTACCCGTCATGGCTAGACAACGAAAAAGTCTCGGGGGTTTCGCGGCGATGCCGAGGCAACATTCCTAGGCCTGAGGGACAGCGTACCCCAGCAGCCGTCGAACGAGCGCCGGTGGTCGTGCCAGGTGAACATCCGTGCAGCAAAGCGCGTCGTCGGTACTGTGAGCAAGGTGAAGAGCGCGTGTGCCGAGTTACTCCCTCGCCGAGAGCATCGCCCGCAGTCGTTTCACCTGCGCCGCCGCTGGTCAGTGAACGCTTTGTCCACTACACGGGGCACCTGTGGAGTGTGGACACTCACAGCCAGGGGCGAGGCTTTGCTGCTGGTGAGCAGGTGTGGGTGTGTTCCTCCGGAAGGAAGAGAGGGCGTTCACCCAAGCTCATGTCTCACTGGGTGGGCCCCTGTACGGTACTCGCTCAGCTCGCCGAGTTCATCTACCGGGTGCGGTTGGCGGGGCGGGCGCGAGTGTTGCTCCACCGAGACCATCTTGCGCCTTACCAGCTGCACACTGGCGAGACATCGAACTCTGTGGAGGCTGGACTGCCTCTGGGACAATGTGCTTCTCCACAAAAGGACCCCGGCATACACAGCGCCGACCGCCTTCACGCCTCCAAGACTGAGAGTCACAGCTCGGGTGGGGGCAGTGTGGCGTGGCGGGTTTTCTATGTGTCTACCATGAGAGAGAAGGGTGTTTGGGTTAGTGGCTTCGGCCAAGTTGGGCGTGTGTATGTGTGTGTGCTTGACCTGTGTATGTGTGCTTGTGCTGAGTTAATAAACTACTCCCCAGCCATTTGCATTGGGGAGCAAGCAAGCTCACTCGTCCTCCAAGATCCCTGCTAGCGTCGAAAAACGCTACATTGGTGTCAGAAGTGGGATGGAGAGTTACGAGTTGGAGCGAACGGCGGAGGACCTGCGGGAAGATTCAGGAGGGCCGCCGAGTTGCAGCACAACTCAGGAAGAAGAAGCATCTCCCGGATGGAACCAGTGCCAGCAAGGTGGCACGACGAAAGTGGAGCGGTGAGATGATGATCCCGGCACTGGATTTCGGAGCGGAGCCCAACGTTGATGCTGCGCAAGTGCTGGAGCAAGCTACAGCTCCGTGCCGGCGATGTGCACTGCAGCTGCGCCTTCCCTCCTACAACGGCGCCGTTGAACGTGTGTGCTTGACCTGTGTATGTGTGCTTGTGCTGAGTTAATAAACTACTCCCCAGCCATTTGCATTGGGGAGCAAGTAAGCTCACTCGTCCTCCAAGATCCCTGCTAGTGTCGAAAAACGCTACAATATAAACCACAATGGAGTGTTGGCCTCTCTGTGTACTCATGGCTTCTCTTTAAACAGGGACCTCCTTGTGTCACTGGGATTTCCCTTGTGATTTGGGGAGAAAGTCTTGTAACAGTAAAAATGCGGAATCAAAACAAAACTGATCAGGCAATAAATTATATGGAAACATTATAAAGAACACAACACCATATTAAAAAATGATCGGCAGCTTTCCACTTTCAGTTTTGTTTTTAAAGCAGACAGTGCCAAGGGAAACCATACATTAAGGTTTAATGTCTATTTACTTTATATTTTACTTAATTCATATGTCTTTTTTAAATGTTTTCATTGATTTTATATGCAAAAATATAATTAGGATAGGAATTGGTAATATTGGTAATATTTTTGGGTGGTTGGAACAGATTATGTGCATTTACATTATTTTTTATGGGAAGGTGCATTTCACTATACAAATTTTAGAACTCACCTCCAGAACAGAACATTTTTTTGTTTTTGACGTAAGAAACTGTAGGTTTAACAAAGGAGTTCAGATAAGTTTAACACATTTCTACATGCATACCTGATAAATCTTTGTCAGGACAAAAATGCACAAAGTGTGCAAAGTCATTAGCCAGGGCATCATCAAAAACAATATTAGAAGACAATAAGTACTGCTCAACGCCCTAATAGTTTTGACAGTTCATTGAATACTGTAAGCTCAAACAATATATTTTGCACAGGCTTATATATTTGAGCTGTATAATCTATATAAACTGTATAATCGAGTAAACATCTTTGTGGTAATAAGGTAATGGATATCTGTGCCTTAAAGATCAGCATTCCTGAAATGAATGGCCAATTTTGTGGCGGAAATGATAGAATTTTCCTTGATGACTGTATGCCTTGAATATGTTGACTTAACCGCATTCCTCTGGTTTTGCATTCTGGTTTCTCATCAACAATCCATTGAACTGATGCAATCTGTTATGAGTGCACCTTTCCCAACTAATTATAGTAATAAATATGTTTGCAGGGGGATTTGCACAGAGAAACGGTTCCAGTTGCGTAGACCTGCAATGTTTATACTGTAAGGCACTCCAACAGAATCTGATAATTTAAGGTTACTCAGAGGTGGTCAGAAATTCTTTCAATTATAAATGTTTGTTCTATTACAGCTATATGTGACAAAGTTTGATGTTTTCGCTCTTGTGTTGAGATTAAGCGGGTAGAAGAGAATAAACTCACTGCTCGTACAGTATGTCTCCTTGACATCATCATATTTGCATACATCATACTTGTTGATCTTATATTTGCTTTCCCAAGGAACTGGTTACAAAGCTAAAGGTTTTTATTAGATCATGCATGTTGGAGTCACTGACAAACAACTATTTATTTATTTATTTATTTATTTATTTTATTTGTATAGCGATTTAACAATGGTCATTGCCTCAAAGCAGCTTCATAGAATCAAAAGGGTTAGGGTTAGGGTATGTGTATGAAATATGAGAAAATGTGTATAAATCAAAATTATCAGATGATCCCTGATAAGCAAGCACATTTGATTCATATACGTTCACATTCAATACAAACTTAAATAATTATTTTGATTGTTTAAAGCTGCTTTGCGGCAATGACAATTGTTAAAAGTGCTATACAAATAAAATTGAATTGAATTGAATCAAGATTCCAAGACTCCCAGGAGATTCAACTTAATTTGGATCTTGCTTTGGGTCTTGCTGTAGTATGCCAGTATGAAGATGAAAAAATTATATTTATAACAAAAAGCCCCATGATTCATAAACTTACCTAACATACCAAAAATGTTTCCCCTGGATAAAAGGATTCATCTATATTCACTTTCAATCAACATCTCATTTGATGGAGTGAGGAAATCTCTCTCAGATCTAAAAAAGAGAGTGCATTTATTGTCGATAAAGAACTAATGGCATCAAAATCAATTTAGTATAAGATTTGATTCAATGTCAACCATTGTCTGTAAAAAAAAATGAAATTAAATCTGTTTTATTTCTTTTATTCTGTATGTATCTATGTATGTATATTGTATTAAAATTATCCTGGCAGCTAGACATAGCTGGAATGTTAATATGGTGGAATGCAACATCCGGTCATGTCACTGCAAACCCTCTATAGGCTGTGCTATGCTAAATATGTGTCTGTGTACAAATCCATGAGATTTAAAAGGTGTGGTAAGCTCCTGTGATTATTATTATTATCCTGAAGTAGTGTCACTTGCAAAAATGCTCTGTCCATGTGACATGTTCCTTTGGCAATCCATTATCAAAAATAAGTTTAAGTGTGCTCATCGTACACTTCTTTTAAACTAAAAATAAGTAAGTATACTTTCAGTTTACTTTTTATATATTTAGAGATATCTCAGTCACAGTTTTATTACTGCTTATCTTGTACTGTCGCAGGAGGCCCGAAGCCTATTCCAGGATATATCACAGGGTACACAATCACACTCATTCACACACTGTGGGCAATGTGGAAGCACCCGCAGTGTTGGGGGATGTTACTTAAAGTAACTACTTACATAAAAAAATTACTGTCTTTAAAAAGTAATCAGTTACATTACAGCGTTACTTTCTGATAAAAGTAACTAGTTTGAGTACTTTTCCATTGCAGAAAATGAAAATTCACACACCTCACGCACTCATTCACACACTATGGGCAATTTGTGAACACCAATTAGCCTAACCTGCATATCTTTGGATATATACTGTATACTGTATACAGGTGCATGTGTGTGTGTGTCTCTCCTGGCACCAGAAAAGCTTACCAAAGCACAGCGGACAGACAGAGCAAACTCGCCTCTTCTACTACGCAACTTTAAAAACTTTACATATCATACATGCTCTATGCAAATAACCTTATTCTACAGGGTGTCTGCATACACACTGGGAAATGAAGACTTTTTAGCAAAATCTTTTTGTCTCCTTCACAAAACCTTCTCTACATGACCGTAGAAATAAAACAACTTAAACTCAGACTTAAATAAAATTTAGGGCCTAAATGTGATATTATATCTGCACAATGCAATGAGTTGAAAAAAAAAACAAGGTATGTTTTATCTTTTTATTTACTTGATAATAACATTTTAGCTCATCAGCTTGATGAATAGGTAATAGCGGTCTTAGCCAGCTATTGAGTGGTTGAGCCAGTTGTAAAAGGGTTAAAACCTGAACCTTTTTTTTTAAGTCACGCCTGCTCTTTGTGTCATGCCATAACATCCACAGGATCATAAAGCTCTCTTTTTTTTAGATGATGTAAACCTTGAGTGCATCTCTCTCTTTCTTCCTGTCTCTCACTCAGTGTGTGAGTTACAAAAATGGCAAAGATTGGGATTTTAAAATCCCAGGATCTGTTCAGCTGTCCGTTGTGTCTGAATCTCCTAAACGATCCAGTGACTCTTCCCTGTGGCCGCAGTTTCTGTATGGTGTGTATTTATGGCTTCTGGGATCAGGAGGATGTGAAGGGTGTCTACAGCTGCCCCCAGTGCAGAGACATTTTCATTCCAAGGCCTGTTTTACGAAGGAACAACGTGCTGAATAAAAAGGTGAAGGAACTAAAAGAGACTGAACCTCAAGCTACTTCTCCTGCTCACTGTTACAATGGACCTGGAGATATAGAGTGTGATCTCTGCACCAGGAGAAAATATAAGGCTGTTAATTCCTGTCTGGTGTGTCTCGCCTCTTATTGTGAAAATCGTCTTAAACCTCACTATCACCTTCTTGCCTTTAAGAAGAACAAGTCAGTGGAAGCCTGTGCAGAGCTCCAAGAGAAGATCTGCTCTCAGCATGACAAACTGATCAAGATTTGTTCTTGTACTGACCAAAATTTTATCTGTTGCAAGATATATGAATATAAATGCCATGATACAGATACCAATGGAGAAAGACCTGAAAAACAGGTAAGAGCTTAATGTTGTTATTTTTTCATGTACATTGACGTGAAATATTTTTAATAATATATTAAAAAATAATATATAAATAATTTGTAATCTAACTTCTGTTGGGTTCTGATAATTAATAAGCCACTGTTGTGACTACTGTAGGTGAGAGATGTTCTTGCTCAATAGAACAATCAGTGGCTCAAGTTTAAGTTTACCAGTGGTTTTGGCACTGTGAGCAGGTGCCAGGTCGTGCTGAAAAATGAAATCTTCATCTCCATAAAGCTTTTCAGCAGATGGAAGCATGAAGTGCTCCAAAATCTCCTGATAGCTAGCTGCATTGACTTCAGGACTTCAGGCATTTTGGCATTTCCCTCTCCCCAGTCTTCCTCCAGACTTTGGCACCTTGATTTCCGAATGACATGCAAAATTTGCAACCTGTAGCCCATTTCCTGCACACGCCTGTACACGGTGGCTCTGGATGTTTCTACTCCAGACTCAGTCCAATACTTCTGCAGGTCCCCCAAGGTCTGGAATCGGTCCTTCTCCACAATCTTCCTCAGGGCCCGGTCACCTCTTCTCGTTGTGCAGCGTTTTCTGCCACACTTTTTCCTTCCCACAGACTTCCCACTGAGGTGCCTTGAACCAGCACTCTGGGAACAGCCTATTCGTTCAGAAATTTCTTTCTGTGTCTTACCCTCTTGCTTGAGGGTGCCAATGATGGCCTTCTGGACAGCAGTCAGGTCGGCAGTCTTACCCATGAGTAATGAACCAGGCTAGGAGTTTTTAAAAGCCTCAGGAATCTTTTGCAGGTGTTTAGAGTTAATTAGTTGATTCAGATGATTAGGTTAATAGCTCGTTTAGAGAACCTTTTCCTGATATGCTAATTTTTTGAGATTTTGGGTTTTCATGAGTTGTATGCCACAATCATCAATATTAAAACAATAAAAGGCTTGAACTACTTCAGTTTCTGTGTAATGAATCTAAAATATATGAAAGTCGAATGTTTATTAGTACATTACAGAAAATAATGAACTTTATCACAATATGCAAATTTTTTTAGAAGGACCTGTATTTTAACTAACAGGAATAAAACAAAGTGCACAGTAAAGTTCCCCATTATTGGAAGTCTTAAAAACTCTGGAAGCCTTAAATGAAATACAGTTTGTACTTTCAAATCAAAGCCATACAGTATATACAAACTTTAAAAGCTTTATCATGTTAATGTATACACTTTGGCTGTAAAATCATTGTAAGAATTTGTTATGGTCAATATACTATGTGTAAGAGCCATATCGTACTTGTTATGAATTTGTTGTTGTGTTTATTTTATTTTACTTGTTGTTATTTCGTTTATTCTACCTTGTTCTATTCACTATTAAAGCATTAAGCATTAAGTTTGTTACATAAGCCATAAGCTTTAAATTTCTAAGTTATGCATCCATTTTGACAATCGTAAGTTGGTCTGTGATGTCATTCCATTATTACATGCATTTGTATGACTGTCGTATGATATAGAGTTCAGTTTAGATGCGGAAGGCTACGGAAACACAAGCTTTTGACCGTAAGCTCGTGAGTTCCCCGTAAGCTGGGAATGTAAGATACAACATCTAGGTTGTTGTAACCGTAAGCTCCCGTAAGTAGAGTATGTATGAAGTGTTGATTCTTTGATGCTGACAAAATAAACTACAAGAGACATAGAGATCGGACTTCTGTTGTGTGAGTGAAACTTTAACCCAAAGCTACGCGTCAAAACTGGTGAAATAATATGACCGCATGTACACTATGTGCTAGACAGCTAAGATAACAATAAATACAAAACATTCACACAAAACACTTTTAAATTGCCATCAACTAAATGACATTAGTTGGACATTAGGTGTTTGTGTGGTTAAATTGAATCTTCATCTTGGTCTAGCTGGAATATCTCAATATAAACGTTAAGCCTAAGCCTATCATTATAACATAAAGAATATACAGTAAAGCATGTGACTCCCAAGTTTAGGACTGAGTCTGCTAGATTACTCCAATCAAGAAATAATAACCAAGGATAACTAGGCTTCAGAAATGGTCTTTCTAACAAACACGTTTCTTTATGAAACTTACTTTTTATATTATTTAATTATCTCAGACAATCGACAGTGTGGGTGGATTTATGATTTATTTCATGACAGTAGATTTTCCTGAACTAGCTTAAAGTTTCCGTAGCACATACATTACTTAACATGCATAAAATGCATAGGATTATGTGGACAGAAGTTCAAGATTCAAGATTCAAGATTCAAGATTCTTTATTTGTCACATGCATAGTTATACAAGTACAACACGCAGTGAAATGTATCCTGAACCGCTCCTACTTTGTGCAAATAACAAGAAACAAAAGAAAAGAAATAATCTATAAATAGAAATAGAAATTGAAATTTAAAAAAAAAAAAAAAAAAAAAAAGGTGCAAATGTAAACATAATAATAAAGTGTGTATCTGAGCAGGATAAAGATGTTAGTGCAAGTGATGCTTACAGTCCAGACTAAAGTGCAGTGTGCAGTGTGGAATGTCAGCACAGCAGTGTGTGGGTGAACTGTTACCAGTCCTATGAATGGGAGAGTGGCCCATCATGGTTGAGGAGTCTAATCGCCTGTGGATAAAAACTCCTCCTGAGTCTCTCCATTTTGGCCATAATGACCCGGAACCTTCTGCCTGAATGCAGAAGTTTGAACAGTCCGTTATTGGGGTGCGACAAGTCCTTAATGATACGAGCTGCCCTGGTTTTACATCTCCTGGTGTAGATGTCCTGCATGGAGGGGAGAGTTAACCTGCAGCAGCGTTCAGCTGCCCGGATCACTCTCTGGAGGGCTTTCCTGTCCTGTACACAGCTATTCCCAAACCAGGATGAAATGTTCTGTGTTAGGATGCTCTCAACAGCACCCGAGTAGAAAGCCTTAAGGACAGCAGGGGAAACCCCAAACTTCCTCAACTGCCTCAGGTGGTACAGACGCTGCTTTGCCCTTTTCGTCTGAGCACAGATATGCTCAGTCCATGTCAGATCCTCGGAGATGTGGACGCCCAAGTACTTAAAGCTGCTCACCCTCTCCACTGGAGCTCCATTGATGATGAGGGGTTTGTGGTCCAGTTGTCCCCTTCTGAAGTCCACCACCAGCTCCTTCGTCTTACTGACGTTCAGTCGGAGGCAGTTTTCTTCACACCATAGTGCCAGGTTCTCCACTTCATCTATGTAGGCCGACTCATCGTTGTTGGAGATGAAGCCCAGCACCACCGTATCGTCAGCAAACTTAACGATGGTGTTGGAGTCGAACATGGCCACACAGTCTGAAGTGTAGAGAGAGTATAGCAGTGGAGAGAGAACACATCCCTGTGGAGCACCTGTGTTGATGGTGATGCTGCTGGAGAAGCACTTGCCCACTCTCACCGCTTGAGATCTGTCCGAGAGGAAGTCCAACACCCAGGCACACAAGCGTTTGTTAAGTCCTAGATCTCTCAGCTTTGTGAACAGTCTGTTAGGCACTATTGTGTTGAAGGCAGAGCTGTAATCTATAAAAAGCAATCTCACATAGTTACCTTGCATCTTGTCCACGTGGCTGAGAGTGGTGTGCAGAACATGGGAGATGGCATCCTCTGTGGATCTGTTGGGGCGGTAGGCGAACTGAAGTGGATCTATGGAGCTGGGGATGGAGGAGGAGATGATGTTTTTTAGCAGACCCTCAAATACCTTCATGACCATCGATGTCAGTGCAACAGGCCGGTAGTCATTCAGGCATGAGGGTTTGTTGGTCTTGGGCACGGGGACAATGGTGGATCTCTTGAAACACGCCGGGACCACAGACTTCGCCAGGGACTCATTAAAGATACAGGTGAACACACCTGACAGCTGGTCAGCGCAGCAGCGCAGCAGGCGCCCAGAGATGCCATCTGGACCCGCCGCTTTCCTGGTGTTCACCCTCCTCAGCGCCGTGCGCACGTCGTGCTCTGCGATGCTGATGACGCAATCCTCGCTGATGACGTCATCACTCTCAGTCAGCAGGCTGCTAGCATTAGCCGCCTGGCTAACCTCGAACCGGGCGAAGAATGCGTTCAGCTCGTTGGCGAATGCAGAGTCGGCGACGATCGTCGTGGTGTCTTTGGCAACCTTGTAGTCCATGATTGTGCGTAATCCGTGCCACATGCGGCGTGTGTCACCCTGATGGAAGTGTGATTCAGTTCGCTGTCGGAACCGCCCCTTTGCTTCCCTCACCGCTCGCCTGACGCTATAAGAAGCCGCTTTGTATGCGCTCATATCGCCGCTAATGAGTGCGGCATTATAAGCAGCGGTCCGGGCATTCACAGCATCGCGGATCGATCGGTTCGAAGTTGTTTCATGTTTTGTTTATTTTCTTTTAGTAAGCTTGACAGGCAAAAGTTCTAAAATGTTTATAGGAAGACTCTCGTTACCCTTTATGGTTGAACAGTGCATAAATAAATTCATAGTAGAATATTGGAATTTTGTGAAATTTTTTTTTATCTAAAGTGAAACTTATATTTTCTAAATTCATTACACAAGAAGTTAAATATTTCAAGCCTTTCTTCTCTTAATTTTGATTATTATGGCTTACAGTTCATGAGTTGAGTAAAATATTATTCATTATTAATATATAATAAATACCGTGTATCTATCAGTCTGGTTCAGTACATGCAACCACTAGCGAAGACTACTGACTTGATTGTTGTCTAGAAAATAATTAGTGACACTTTCTATAGGGAGAGAAGGCCACAGAAGGTCATTACTGAAATGGCTGGCTGTTCACAAAGGGCTGCATCAAAGCATACAGTATTCATGCAAAGTTGCCTGGAAGGCAAAAGTGTGGTAGAAAAAGTTGCAAAATGAACTGGGATGACCACAACCTTAAGAGGATTGTCAAGCTACTGTAACCTGTTTCAAAAAATTGGGAGAGTCCCCGCCCCTGATAACCCGCCCCCTCTGTTACTTCTGCTATTATATCCCTATCTCACCTATGCGATTTGACCTTCGGTGAGAAGCGGTGTTAGGCACTGTGAGCCGTCCCGAGTCACCGCCCGACGTTCCATAAAGTCCTGCAAGAAGTGCAAGCTTCCGCAAGGACCGTCGCGCAGAAAGATTGAAACCTAATCACAGCGCCAAAACTCGTTACTTATGGCCACCGTGTAGGTGAGATAGGGGTATTATAAGTTAATATATTATGAGCCAAACTTCGCTGAGTGATGATGGTAGAATAATTATAAAGATCTTGACTAAAACAACATGCATGAGGAATCGCAAATGAGTTTTCATTATCTGCAATGGAAAAGTACTCGAACTAGTTACTTTTATCAGAAAGTAACGCTGTAATGTAACTGATTATTTTTTAATGACAGTAATTTTGTAATGTAATTAGTTACTTTAAAAAGTAACTAATTTTTTAAGTAACTCAAAACTGATTATACTGTAGTTTAAATCAACACTGATTATACTGTAGTTTAAATTTCAAGTTTAAATATTTAGCTGCTGTTAATACTGAGAAATAATGAGATTTATTTATTTTTTCTCATAATGAACCAAAGGAAGAACAAATTAAATTCCAGCAGAGGATCCAGGAGAAGCAGAAGGGGTGGCTGAGACAGATTGTTGACATGATTTCGGTAAGGAGTAAAAAGAGAAATTCTCCTAAACAAACCCACAAACAAAACAACAACAACAACAACATAAAAACAATAACAAAATGCAACAAAATGTTCCTATATGAGATAATAAAGTCTGAGATTCATTCATTCATACACTTTTCTCCTTCTCTATGATGTGTTTCCTCTCTGTAGAGTTTCCCGTCTCTCTGTGTTTCTCCTGGATGTGAGGACTCACTCAGCTTCACTGTCGATCAACATCTCACATTCGGTGAAGTGAGGAAATCTCTCACAGATCTGAAAAAACGAGTCGAGGAAATCTGTGAGGGGGAATTCAACAAAATCCGTTCACAAAGTAAATAAGCAAACATTTTTGCTCTGCATCACAGTACAGAGAGCCATAAAATTCATCTAACAGAAATAAGTAGAAAGCAGGAACAAAACTGCATAAAATCACAAATCACTTAAATTTGTCACCACTTGTGGGTTTCTCAAAGATTACACTTTAGGTGGCTGACTGGATTTAAAAAAGGATTTGCCACCTTTCTGATTTATTTTTTTTTTTTTGCATATTTATCATACTTAAATTTTATTTTTGGAAAACCGAGTTTACTGCCAGACCTGTTGAATCAAGGAATCACCAAAATAGAACCTCTCTGAGAAACTGAAAAATGCTAAATGATCTCTAAAAGCAAAACAATCTAAATCAATTCAAGAATGGATTTTTACATCACTGTGAAATTTTCTATATTTCTCTTTTTAAGTATAATTAATTACAAGTCTAGTCTCTGGTGGGCCCTTCTGAGGCTTTCAGGATATCGCTATCACTGGACCACTGGGGAACTAATAGCAATGGGTGTTGGAGGAGTAAGAGCCTTGGTAGGTTGTTTTTTAGACTTGGGTTCTGCTCTGACACTTCCATTTCAGAAGATTTTTCCATGCTAGGTATGGAGGGACTAGAAGCAGTAGAAGTGATGTACAATGGTGAATTTTTGCCCCTCAATGATAAATACTGGTTTAGTCTTGGCAGACTGTGGTCAGTGTAAACTAAGCATCTCCTGTTGCCTTCCTGCACTAATTAAGTAGTAGTAATAGACCCAAACATCTTGCTGCTGTCTTGCACTTCATCCCTCCCCCCCACCCCCCTTCTGAAATTTTGGACTCTTACTTTGGCATTGTCCTGAAAATCCCTCAATTTTGAACCCTGACCATTGTCTAGACAGATGTGATCTTAACTAACTGGAACAGGTGCAAATCTCTCTGCCCTGATTTAGACTGGCTTGTAACTAAGTGAGGTGGTTTTATAACTAAGTAGAACATTTGTCAGCCTGCTTTGGGTGCGTTTCCCGTACAATGATGTAGCTCTTTGCTTAACCACCATTGTACGATGCAACGTTGAAGAAACTAACTAGTCACGACTGTTTCCCAACACCATAGTACCTGTGTCGCACTTCCATCGTTAAAATCATGTTGGTTTAATCGGTCGTACTTCTGCTTCTTCGTCGATATAATGGCGGAGTAGTGCCATAGGCACATATCGCCCCCTACTGTAAAATGTTTTTTTGTTGTTGTTGTTGTTCTCCGAATTCTATGCGGCCTTGAGCCTCAGGTGCGCCGCAAGCGTTACAAATTATATATATATGTATATATATATATATATATATATATATACAGTGGTGTGAAAAACTATTTGCCCCCTTCCTGATTTCTTATTCTTTTGTATGTTTGTCACACTTAAATGTTTCTGCTCATCAAAAACCGTTAACTATTAGTCAAAGATAACATAATTGAACACAAAATGCAGTTTTTAAATGAAGGTTTACGTTATTAAGGGAGAAATAAAACTCCAAATCTACATGGCCCTGTGTGAAAAAGTGATTGCCCCCCTTGTTAAAAAATAACTTAACTGTGGTTTATCACACCTGAGTTCAATTTCTGTAGTCACCCCCAAGCCTGATTACTGCCACACCTGTTTCAATCAAGAAATCACTTAAATAGGAGCTACCTGACACAGAGAAGTAGACCAAAAGCACCTCAAAAGCTAGACATCATGCCAAGATCCAAAGAAATTCAGGAACAAATGAGAACAAAAGTAATTGAGATCTATCAGTCTGGTAAAGGTTATAAAGCCATTTCTAAAGCTTTGGGACTCCAGCGAACCACAGTGAGAGCCATTATCCACAAATGGCAAAAACATGGAACAGTGGTGAACCTTCCCAGGAGTGGCCGGCCGACCAAAATTACCCCAAGAGCGCAGAGACAACTCATCCGAGAGGCCACAAAAGACCCCAGGACAACATCTAAACAACTGCAGGCCTCACTTGCCTCAATTAAGGTCAGTGTTCATGACTCCACCATAAGAAAGAGACTGGGCAAAAACGGCCTGCATGGCAGATTTCCAAGGCGCAAACCACTTTTAAGCAAAAAGAACATTAAGGCTCGTCTCAATTTTGCTAAAAAACATCTCAATGATTGCCAAGACTTTTGGGAAAATACCTTGTGGACCGACGAGACAAAAGTTTAACTTTTTGGAAGGTGCGTGTCCCGTTACATCTGGCGTAAAAGTAACATAGCATTTCAGAAAAAGAACATCATACCAACAGTAAAATATGGTGGTGGTAGTGTGATGGTCTGGGGTTGTTCTGCTGCTTCAGGACCTGGAAGGCTTGCTGTGATAGATGGAACCATGAATTCTACTGTCTACCAAAAAATCCTGAAAGAGAATGTCCGGCCATCTGTTCGTCAACTCAAGCTGAAGCGATCTTGGGTGCTGCAGCAGGACAATGACCCAAAACACACCAGCAAATCCACCTCTGAATGGCTGAAGAAAAACAAAATGAAGACTTTGGAGTGGCCTAGTCAAAGTCCTGACCTGAACCCTATTGAGATGTTGTGGCATGACCTTAAAAAGGCGGTTCATGCTAGAAAACCCTCAAATGAAGCTGAATTACAACAATTCTGCAAAGATGAGTGGGCCAAAATTCCTCCAGAGCGCTGTAAAAGACTCGTTGCAAGTTATCGCAAACGCTTGATTGCAGTTATTGCTGCTAAGGGTGGCCCAACCAGTTATTAGGTTCAGGGGGCAATTACTTTTTCACACAGGGCCATGTAGGTTTGGATTTTTTTTCTCCCTAAATAATAAAACCCCTCATTTAAAAACTGCATTTTGTGTTTACTTGTGTTATCTTTGACTAATAGTTAAATGTGTTTGATGATCAGAAACATTTTGTGTGACAAACATGCAAAAGAATAAGAAATTAGGAGGGGGGCAAATAGTTTTTCACACCACTGTATATATATATATATATATATATATATATATATATATATATATATATATATGTTCCCTTTCAGGGGTCGCCACAGCGAATCATCTGCCTCCATCTAACCCTATCCGCTGCATCCTCTTCTCTCACACGAACTAACTTCATGTCCTCTCTCACTGCATCCATAAATCTCCTCTTTGGTCTTCCTCTAGACCTCCTGCCTGGCAGTTCCAACCTCAGCATCCTTCTACCGATATATTCACACTCTCTCCTCTGAACATGTCCAAACCACCTCAATCTGGCCTCTCTGACTTTATCTCCAAAACATCTTACATGGGTTGTCCCTCTGATGAACTCATTCTTGATCCTATCCATCCTTGTCACTCCCAAAGAGAACCTCAACATCTTCAGCTCTGCTACCTCTAGCTCTGCCTCCTGTCTTTTCTTCAGTGCCACTGTCTCTAAGCCGTAGAGCATTGCTGGTCTCACCACTGTGCTGTACTGTCCTTTCATTCTCGCTGATACTCTTTTATCGCACAACATACCTGACACATTTCTCCACCCAACCTGCCTGTACTCGTCTCTTCACCTCCTTTGAACACTCTCCATTGCTCTCGACCGTTGACCCTAAGTACTTCAAATCCTGCACCTTCTTTACCTCTGCTCCCTGTAGCCTCACTGTTCCTCTTGGGTCCCTCTCATTCACACACATGTATTCCGTCTTGCTGCAGCTAAACTTCATTCCTCTGCTTTCCAGAGTGTACCTCCACCTCTCCAAATTTTCCTCCACCTGTTCCCTGCTCTCACTACAAAGCACAATGTCATCTGCAAACATCATAGTCCATGGAGACTCCTGTCTAACTTCATCTGTCATCCTGTCCATCACTAGAGCAAACAAAAAGGGGCTTAGAGCCGATCCTTGATGCAGACCCACATCCACCTTGAACTCTTCTGTCACACCTACAGCACATCTTACCACTGTCTTACAGCTCTCATACATGTCCTGCACCACTCTAACATACTTCTCTGCCACTCCAGACTTCCTCATACAACACCACAGCTCCTCTCTCGGCACCCTGTCGTATGCTTTCTCTAAATCTACAAAGACACAATGCAACTCTTTATTACCTTCTCTGTACTTCTCCACCAGCATCCTCAAACCAAATACTGCATCTGATGTACTCTTTCTAGGCATAAAACTATATTGATGCTCACAAATTCTGACCTCTGCCCTTAACCTAACTTCCACTACTCTTTCCCACAGCTTCATTGTATGGCTCATTAGCTTTATACCTCTGTAATTGCCACAGCTCTACACATCTCCCTTGTTCTTAAAAATCGGCACCAATACACTTCTCCTCCATTCCTCTGGAATCCTCTCACTCTCCAAGATCTCGTTAAACAAACTAGTCAGAATCTCTACTGCCACCTCTCCTAAGCACTTCCATACCTCCACAGGTATGTCATCAGGACCAACAGCCTTTCCACTCTTCATCCTCTTCAACGCCCTTCTCACCTCACTTTTACTAATATTTGCTACTTCCTGCTCCACAACAGTCACCTCTTCTACTTTTTGTTCTCTTTCGTTTTCCTCATTCATCAACTCCTCAAAGTACTCCTTCCATCTTCCCATCACCCTCCTGGCATCTGTCAGTACATTTCCATCTCTATCTTTAATCACTCTAACCTGATGCACATCCTTCCCATCTCTATCTCTTTGCCTCGCCAACCTGTACAGATCCACCTCTCCCTCCTTGCTGTCCAGCCTAGCATAGAAGTCCTCATATGATCTTTGTTTGGCCTTTGCCACTTCTACCTTCACCTTAAGGTGCATCTCCCTGTACTCCTGTCTACTCTCTTCAGTCCTCTCAGTGTCCCACTTCTTCTTAGCTAGCCCCTTTCCCTGTATACACTCCTGGACTTCCTCATTCCACCACCAAGTCTCCTTGTCCCCTTTTCCCTTACCTGATGATACACCAAGTACCCTCTTACCTGTCACCCTGATCACATTGGCTGTAGTTGTCCACTCAACTGAAAGCACCTCCTGACCACCCATAGCTTGTCTCAACTCCTCCTTAAAGACTACACAACATTCTTCCTTTCTCAGCTTCCACCACTTTGTCCTCTGCTCTGCCTTTGTCCTCTTCACCTTCCTCACCACCAGGGATATTTTACACAACACCATTCTGTGTTGTCTGGCTACACTCTCCCCTACCAACACTTTGCAGTCACTAATCTCTTTCAGATTACAACGTCGACACAAGATTCAATTCAATTTTCAATTCAATTTTATTTGTATAGCGCTTTTAACAATTGACATTGTCTCAAAACAGCTTTACACAATCAAAAGAATTATTTGAGTTTGTATGGAATGTGAATGTGTATGAATCAAAATGGTCAGATAGTCCCTGGTGAGCAAGCTGAGGGCAACAGTGGCAAGGAAAAACTCCCTGAGATGGTAATAGGAAGAAACCTTGAGAGGAACCAGACTCAACAGGGAACCCATCCTCATTTGGGTGAAACAGATGGCAGGAAATGATCTGCATTTATACAGTGTGTTAGGTGGCAGGCAATTCAGCTATAATAGTTGATCTTAATTGATGTTAAAATAGAATCCAGTTAGTTATTGGAGACTGAGATAGACTTGTAGAAAGTTCCAGTCCTGAACTATCGAATTGTCAAGTTCTCAGACAATTGTTTGTGGTCTTTATGTTAATTAAATTACAAACCGGATTCCCGAAAAGTTGGGACACTAAACAAATTGTGTATAAAAACTGAATGCAATGATGTGGAGATGGCAAATGTCAATATTTTATTCAGAATAGAACATAGATGACAGATCAAAAGTTTAATCCGAGAAAATGTATCATTTTAAAGGAAAAATATGTTGATTCCAAATTTCACGGTGTCAACAAATCCCAAAAAAGTTGGGACAAGGCCATTTTCACCACTGTGTGGCATCTCCCCTTCTTCTTACAACACTCAACAGACTTCTGGGGACCGAGGAGACCAGTTTCTCAAGTTTAGAAATAGGAATGCTCTCCCATTCTTGTCTAATACAGGCCTCTACCTGTTCAATCGACTTGGGCCTTCTTTGTCGCACCTTCCTCTTTATGATGCACCAAATGTTCTCTATAGGGGAAAGATCTGGACTGCAGACTGGCCATTTCAGTACCCGGATCCTTCTCCTACGCAGCCATGATGTTGTGATTGATGCAGAATGTGGTCTGGCATTATCTTGTTGAAAAATGCAGGGTCTTCCCTGAAAGAGATGACTAGATGTTGTTCTAGAACCTGAATATATTTTTCTGCATTGATGGTGCCTTTCCAGACATGCAAGCTGCCCATGCCACATGCACTCATGCAACCCCATACCATCAGAGATGCAGGCTTCTGAACTGAGCGTTGATAACAACTTGGGTTGTCCTTGTCCTCTTTGGTCCGGATGACATGGCGTCCCACATTTCCAACAAGAACTTCGAATCGTGACTCGTCTGACCACAGAACAGTCTTCCATTTTGCCACACTCCATTTTAAGTGATCCCTGGCCCAATGAAAACGCCTGTGCTTGTGGATCTTGCTTAGAAATGGCTTCTTCTTTGCACTGTAGATTTTCAGCTGGCAACGGCGGATGGCACGGTGGATTGTGTTCACTGACAATGGTTTCTGGAAGTATTCCTGAGCCCATTCTGTGATTTCCTTTACAGTAGCATTCCTGTTTGTGGTGCAGTGTCGTTTAAGGGCTCGGAGATCACGGGCATCCAGTATGGTTTTACGCCCTTGACCCTTACGCACAGAGATTGTTCCAGATTCTCTGAATCTTCGGATGATATTATGCACAGTTGATGATGATAACTGCAAAGTCTTTGCAATTTTTCGCTGGGTAACACTTTTCTGATATTGCTCCACTATCTCTCTGCGCAACATTCTGGGAATTGGTGATCCTCTACCCATCTTGGCTTCTGAGAGACACTGCCACTCTGAGAAGCTCTTTTTATACCCAATCATGTTGCCAATTAACCTAATTACTGTTAATTGGTCTTCCAGCTCTTCATTATGCTCAAATTTACTTTTTCCATCCTCTTATTGCTACTTGTCCCAACTTTTTTGGGATTTGTTGACACCGTGAAATTTGGAATCAACATATTTTTGCTTTAAAATGACACATTTTCTCGGATTAAACTTTTGATCTGTCATCTATGTTCTATTCTGAATAAAATATTGACATTTGCCATCTCCACATCATTGCATTCAGTTTTTATTCACAATTTGTTTAGTGTCCCAACTTTTTTGGAATCCGGTTTGTATTAAAACAGACTTTCTGAGTCTTTCTACATTTTTGCTTGGCTCGGGGAACAGACACAGTCTCAATATTCTGTTCTGTATTTCTCTACCCATCCCGAGGCATCGGGAGATTTTGCCAGCTTCAGTAGACAAAGGCCGACCCTGCGAGGTTCCTGAGGCATCCAGAGAAGGACCAGCTCCAGCTGGATTCAGCTTTATGATGGTTGGAGCTACACATGCTGCTCCTGTGCTTCCAGTGATCCAGACCTCATCTGCCCTCTGCACCTACTGACTCGTCCCTATGCTGAACTGGTCTTCATGTCAATTTAAATAATTTCTGTCATATTGAATTTTCACCTGCACAACACACAAGATGTTATATCATTTCTATCTGTTATCGCCCAAATGAGGATGGGTTCCCTTTTGAGTCTGGTTCCTCTCAAGGTTTCTTCCTAATGCCATCCCAGGGAGTTTTTCCTTGCCACCGTCGCCGTCACCATTGGCTTACTCATCAGAGAAATTTCATTCATTCGTCTCATTATTATCTGCACATTTTTCTCACACATCCACACTTCCAATTATTTTGTTTTCTATAATTATTATTATTATTTGTTTTTATTTATTTATTTTCTATTATTATTTTATTTATTTATTTATTATTATTATTATTATTATTATTTTATTTTGTTTTTTTTTGTTAAATTTCTTTAATTTTTGTGAAGCTGCTTTGAGACAATGACCATTGTTAAAAGCGCTATATAAATAAAATTGAATTGAATTGAAATATGGTGAACCCTGAGTGACGACTCTATGCAGCTAGCAGATGGTTGGTTTCGCCTGTCTGTCTGCTCCCTGGCCTGGGCTCTGGATTGTCACCGATTAACTAGACCTCTACTGAGACTATGAGCTATACTACAGGAAATGAGAGCAGCACCTTCCCGAGTGGGATGGACACCGTCCCGCCCTAACAGGCCAGCTTTGCCCTCAAAGGTCTTCCAATTGTCTATGAAGCCCACATTATTTTCGGAGCACCACCTGGACATCCAGCGGTTCAGCGACCATAACCTGCTGTAAGCTATGTCACCACGTGTCATTGGGATGGGACCAGAGCATATTACTTCATCGGACATCGTCTTCGCTTATTTAAACACCTCTGTAAAGTTACTCTTGCTAACCTTTGACTGACGAAGGCGTATATCATTAGCTCCAGCATGTACCACTATCTTAGAGAACCTGTGCTGTTCTAGAGCCCTAAGATTACCTGCTATGTGCGGTGCTCTGGCTCCCGGGATACACCTAACCACTGCCGCTGGCGCCGCTAAAGGTCTAGCTAATGTCACGTGCCTCAGTATAGAGTCTCCTTTAACCAGAGCTCTTTCAGGTTTCTCAGCGGGTGCAGCACTGAGGAGAGCAAACCTGGTGGACACGTGAAGCGCAGAGGAGGTGTGCTCCGGCTAGCCTTAGCGTTAGCTTTGGCTGAACGAGTATGCCGCCGGGTCGTCACCCACTCATCCCGCTGTGAGGGCTCTAATGCCGGAGTCGGGGGCTGTTTATCTCCGCCTGTGGCACCCAGAATGTCCGCTACGGGAATAACGCTGCTCTCACACTCTCTAACCCTCTCTAAAGTCTGGATGCGCTCCACACACCTATCACAAATAAAATTATCACTAATGACGGAGGAAGAATGTCTAAACATTCTGCACTCTACACACTGAACAAGCTGAATGGTAGACATGATAACGTACCTCTGTGTCGGAGTTTTAGTTGTTTGGAGCTGAATTCCGTTTGTTGTTCTTAGACGAGGAAACTCGCGCGTTCTCCAAAAATTGCAGAAAAAAGGCGAAGCCGAATAGTATGGAGATGTAAAAGCTAGTTGCTATTAATATTGTTATTGTATAAAGCTATGTAATTTAAACGCTGATACAAACGCGAAACTTTCGCGGCAACGATACAAAAACAGGAAGCTACGTCAAAAACAGGTAGTCCACCTGAGTGCTTCTGCCTCCGCTCTTATATGTCACCCTATGTTCCTGCCTGTTCTGGAAGAAAGTATTTACTACTACCATTTCCATCCTCTTTGCAAAGTCCACCACCATCTGTCCTGAAGACCAAACCTGCCCATCACATTTTCATCCCCTCTGTTCCCTTCCCCAACATGTCCATTGAAGTATGCACCAATCACAACTCTCTCACCTCTGGGGATGCTCTGCATCAATTCATCTAACTCACTCCAGAATTTCTCCTTCTCTTCTAACACACATCCTACCTGTGGAGCATAACCACTAACAACATTGAACATCACACCATCAATTTCCAGCTTCAGACTCATCACCCTATCTGATACTCTCTTCACCTCTAGGACATTCCTTACAAACTCCTCTTTCAGAATAACTCCTACTCCATTTCTTTTCCTATCCACACCATGGTAAAACAATTTGAACCCTGATCCTAAGCTTCTAGCTTTGCTACCTTTCCACCTGGTCTCCTGGACACACAGTATATCCACCTTCCTTCTCTGCATTATTTTCTTAGTGCTTAACACTTTGTGCACTGTATATGTTGAATACGTGAACAGTACAGATAACATTCATTATAAGTGAAAATCTCTAACATACTGGTACAAATATTGTTATGAGAAATTTCTCTTTGGGTATGTTTTAACAAAGATACTCACTTAAAAACTCACATTTTCTTCGCACAAACCAGTGGTTCTCAAACATTTTCTGTCACTCCCCACTTAAGGGTGTGAGCGATTTTCAAGCTCCACTTGTCAACAAAATAATAACAAAATTGTCCAAGTTTACTATTTATTGAAATATCAATTTCTAAACCAATAAAATCAAACAACACCAAGTTCAAAACAGATAACATACACGTGCAATTGTTATAAAAGCCTTACGTTGTCACTTATCTTTGCATAATTGACCCCATGTTTATTAGCTGCTCAGCAATCGTTTGTAGTTTTTTTGCACTGGCCAATTCTGTATGCAACTTTGAATGAAGCCATTTGTGCTTTGCTGTTGTTGTGGAAAAATACTCAGAGTCGGGCTTTGCTTACAGAAGATTATGACCTTTATTATCAAACAACAAGGCCGGAGCTGTGTCCGTGGAGCAACTGAATTATCTCGATGTGCATTACAGTACATATGCAGTGCCTGCCCCTCCTCTCTCCAACATCTGGGTTTCATTAAAAGGCCGTCTTTAGCCCCCCCAATGTAAAGCTTGGGTTTCCTATATGCAATGCACACAAAGAAGCCTATGTCCCAGCTTGCACACACATCCACGATTATATACTGATAAGCAGTGGTGTCAAAAGTATTCACATTCATTACTTGAGTAGAAGTATAGATACTAGGGTTCAAAAATACTTCTTTAGAAGTTGAAGTATCAACCCAAGCTTTTTACTTAAGTAAAAGTTTAAAAGTACTGGTTTCAAAACTACTTAAAGTATAAAAGTAAAAGTACCGTGAGGGGGAAAAAAAGCATTAAGGTCTCGCTTTCTGATCATGCAACGGGGGGGGAGGGGCGTTGTGCGCGTTCTGATCATGTGACGAGGGGGGGGGGGGCGTTGTGTGCGTTCTGACCATGTGACGGGGGGGGCATTGTGCGCGTTCTGATCATGTGACGGGGGGGGGGGGGGCGTTGAGCGCGTTCTGATCATGTGACGGGGGCGCGTTGTGCGCGTTCTTATCATGCGACCGGAGGGGTTGCGCGTTCTCATCATAAAAATAGAGTAACGAGGCTGTTTTTAAAAAGTAAGGAGTAGGAAGTACAGATAATTGCTTAAAAATGTAAGGAGTAGAAGTAAAAAGTTGGCTGAAAAATAATTACTCCAGTAAAGTATAGATACCCAAACTTTCTACTTAAGTAAGGTAACGAAGTATTTGTACTTCGTTACTTGACACCTCTGCTAATAAGGTATCTTCTAACCCCCCAAAAGTAAGTAAAATCAAATGAAATCAAATAAAAATTTCTCCCATACTGTCCACTGATTCAGATGTTACCATGCGATTATCCTGCTGTCTGTATTCTGCCAGCTTTCTTTGAAAGAAGTCGAATGGCTTATTAACGTGACTGTAGTGTGTTGGTTCTAAGCATGTTCCTAATTTGTTGGGCCAGCGGTTTAAGACACAAAACACACATGTGTCTCTCTTCTGCCCCCACCATCCCCACCATGAATCCAAGCTCAAGATAGGCTTCATTAGGGGTGGGCGATATAACCAAAATCTTCCAACACGGTAGGAGCAATTTTCTACCTCGATAACGATATATATCACAATATAGCAATTTGTATCTGAAAATGCATAAATAAAAATTCAAACACAAACTGGTTTACATAATGTAATTTTATTTAAACTGTGAATTGCTGGGGTTTGCCCCATTTTTTTTTACTTTGGCCCTATTCGTTTGGATGCTTCGATTTCAGATGATAGAAAGGTTTGACTTGTTTCTACCACTTGTTAAAACAGTGCACTTGCGTACCTTACAAATTACGTTCATCTCATCCGTATCACTTTTCTCATACTTAAAACAATTCCACAACACAGACTAGATTAATTCTTGCCGCAGCAAGGAACTATGCTTCTAACCACAGGTCGAAGGCTGTAGTTCCAACCACGTAAGTTTGCGACGCTGTTTGCGAATGTTCGTTTGAACTATGGTTTCGAGAAACACCAAATTGTTGAACTATGTTGGTAACGACGGAACTTGCGACCATAGTTGGCTAACGATGCTTTTGGGAAGCGCACCCCTGGCAGGCTATCCATTCTTCCCAAAGACCTGCTCAACAGGGGCTCTTTTCTGAATGTGAAAACTACACTCGGTTGCTTAGCTTGACTTGACATCGTATTATGCTTTCTCTGCTATTAATCTCTCAATATTCTCTAATTATGACTTGAATAAATCGGCTCGCGCTAGCGTGTTGGAAAAGCGAGTACTGTAGTCTATATATTTGTGTTTGTTGTTTTCCTGGGTGGGTGGGGTGTTTATGTCTGCATTTTATCTATAAATCGTGTGTGTGTGCACGGAGAGTTTGTGTGTGTGACACAGAGAGTTTATGAGTGTGTTTGTGACGCTGCTTTACACTGCCCAGCAAAGGGGCAGTTATCGGCTATGACACGTTGAAGGAGAACTTAATAGTTCTCAAAAATAGTGTAAATGTCTGCAACAATCACTAACCATTAAAATGTTAGTTTTTTTTTGTAATTAAACACGAAAATATTAATTATATTTTCTTTATACATATTTCCATTATATATATATATATTAAGGCTGAATCCCAATTCTACCCCTTACCTCTACACTTAGCACTAAACCCCTCCGTTTGGCGGCATCCATGTGAAGGGGTAGGGGTGTCTCATTTCTCTTTTGGTTGGAGGGGGAAGGGGAAGGGCCAGATAGCCCTCCAAACAAAGATTTTTCGGGACATCACTTCAAACAAAGGGCTAAGCTAAATTTTCACATGGCTGCTCACTCGAGCAAGCAGACCCATAAATGTTAATTTTTGCCATTAATAAAGATTTTTATAACAAGTTTTCATTATATGTATATTACCTCTAGTCTTGTGTTTGTGTTTATGGTGATGTTCTGTGAAGAAATGTTTGCCAAAAAATCGCTAAAGTTTGCTAGCGGATAGCACCGATTGCACGATATTACAAATATATATTTTTATGTCACATACACTTTATTGCATGCTATAAACAAATATGAAAGTTCAGTAGCACGGCAGTTTGCCGAGCATTTGATAACGCATTGTTTGTTTTGCTTACGGCCATATGTGTACATGTAAATTAACGGTGCTTACACTATTCTTACTTATTGCAATGTGACCACAGTTTTGTAATTTATATTATGTATAGGGACGGCTGAGGAAACCCGAAGGCTCATCTGTTTTCGTGCTGAAAATGAGCAACTTTTTTAAAAATCGAAATACGGCGCAAAAAAACTTTGGGAGTGAGTAATCTCTCTCTTATTGGAATGTGTGATAAACATCGGCGCATGTCCTCTGACGTAACATTAGGAACTAGCGACAACGTATGATGACGTATAACAGTTTTGTAGTGGTGTCCCATTTCTTAGGGGAAAAATTTAAACCCTTTCCCTTTCCACTTCGTTTCAAGGGACATGGGGAAGGGGCGAGGGGTAGGGGAAGGGGTAGAAAATAGAATTGGGATTCAGCCGAAGTAAAAAACTCACCCGTAATTGTCAGGTAAAATCTACAATTAAATTAACAATAAAAGAAATCAAGTAAAAGTTACTAATTATATTTAATGCACAAATTAGATTTATTTAAAATAATCAAGTAATGTTAATTCATTGTTGTATCAGCAGGAACCTTGATTTTATGAAATTACTATCATTTTGTTTTGTGAGATTTTCCCTTACTTGGTTTTATCAATTTATATTACTCCCTATAATAATGTAAACATTGCTAATTTATGTTTTGGAAAGAAACTTAAGTAATTATTTCATCTATATCTTTCATAAATCACACAACTAAAATATAATTAAACAGTTTATTCACCAACATTACCAAATATTTGTGACATTCACAGTCTAGATCCAAGTTGTCTTTTTAATAAAAGTGCATTCAGCTAAATTTTGCATCCATAGAAAAAAACTGCACGGCACCAGGGCCTGAAATACTTGTTTTAAACAAAATTGTGTAAAATAATAAATAAATAAAATACAGCATTCATTTAGAAATAAAATGCAGCAGAAAATACTTTAAACAAACTGTAGAATAAACGTTAAAACGTAATAGCCCTCTGAAGCAGTGAAGTTGCAACTTTCAAATCAGCACTCTGGACTAGTGCACTTAAAAGTATGCCATTGAAACCATAACGCATTAAAACTTTAAGCTGAACATGTAAACACAACATGTAAAGACTTGTAGTCAAGCCAAATCAAATGTTTTAAGATAACTTCATCTTTAAAGCTTGCACTTTTGGTGATAGCTTAATCCCATCAAGTTCTAGAAGAACTTTCTGAAAATAGCTCAAATGTGTAGCGCAGTGCTCGGAGCTATTGCCACATTCTTGCAAAATTTCCTCTCCTTCAAGGATTATGGATACACCAACCAGTCCTTCCCCTTCAACAGCACGGACGACAAGGATTTTAAGAAGGTGCAAACTGGCATCACTTCGTCTGTCCCCCTGCATAAAATTGACAAGAAAATAAATAATTTATTTTGAGAAACAAAAAAAAAATCTGAATTGCTTCAACCTGTGCTGACTTCATTTCACAGAGAGAAAAAAATTATAAAAATAATTGCTAATAAAAAATTACCATCACTTCATATACTTCAGATTGTTAAACTTGGGTTAAATTGCTTTAGCAATAATCTTGCATCAGTAAAACATTGTAAAACATGGCATGAGATGGCTACACTCCATAGATTACTCTGCACCTTTACAGTGTCAGGAAATCCTATGATGAATGCTACATGTAAGTTTGTATTTAAAGGGTTAGTCCAAACATGAAAATTCTTTCAATAATTACTCAGATTTATGTATTCATTTGCATTCATATGCTTCTGTCCAATGCAACAAACACTATATTCAAGGTATTTATAAATTGTATAATTAATAAGAAAACAATGCTTTACCAGGCAATCATCAAAGAGATCCTCTTCAGATTCATGTCTCATCTCTACGCTTTGTTTCTGTGAAAATATTTACATTGTATCATTACATAATCTTTTATTCGTACAAAATAATTACAATTCCAATTCGTACAATTACATTTAGGCATTTCTTCATCTTTTGTAAGTTTGCCTTTATCCAATGCAAATTACAAAAGAGGAAGGCATCAAGTATGTCAAGCAGTGCTACTAACACAAACTTTCTGACACCGTTAGAAAAATACAAGATAGAACAGTGAGGGATTAAGGAAAAAGTGAGAAGCAAGAAGCATTTGTGGAAAGATTAAGCATGCAAGGTCACAGGATGATTCTACTTATTTTTATTGTCTGCAATGCGATTTAGACAAATTAGAGCTGCTGTCAATAATGTATGAACATATGTACAGATTCTTTACTCGTAACTCATTAATAAAGTTCGGCTTCAGAAAAAAAATGTTTATTGCTAGTGCTCTTTTACCATTTAATGTTGTTCAGAAATGGCATCTCACTGGCGAGCCTTTGTCTGAACACCCCCGTTTTCACGAGGGCTGGGGGGAAAGAAACATGCATCTCGGTGTATTAATCCGCGCGCTCGGTTCGTTATTATTTTATTTATTTATTTATTTATTTATTTACCACAGGACCCCTGGGGGGCTCCGTAGGTTCAGGTTTTTACATGAAAACGGTGTTTTGTGACTATCCACACTATTAAAAACTGAAATATTGATAATTGTACGTCCTGAGATTAAGATGAACATTAATTGGGAGTCATGAAAGCGAGAATCACATCCAAAACAGAAAGGTAAAATTACCTTGAACACGACAAACTCCATCTCCAGCCACGCCGTGTAGTACCTCCATGACGATCCACAGCAACTGATCCACAGCGGGCACAGCGTCTCCAAACACGCATGCGTGGTTTAATTTGGACACATTCTCGGCTTCAGTAGACACTCAATACTTCAGACTGAAACACGACTGCCCCCTACAGGTAATGAAGGGCATTTTCACAGCTTCCCGAACGCAGCGCGCAAAGCCGCGGCAAGTCACGGGATCCCTTTCCTCGAAACGTGCGTTTTTAATGGCGACATCTGTATCTTCTGGTTCTAGTGAGGACTCTCGCTGCTGCATTCTGGACTAGCTGAAGCTTGTTTATGCACTTAGCTGAACAACTATACAGTAAGGCATTACAATAGTAGTAATGTAAATACATGTCTCCCATTTTTCAGGCTCTTTCAACTTGCTCATGTAGCACATCATGTGACTTGTACTAACGAATTATGGCAGAAGGTTTTAACACAAATAATTTTTGCTCAGTCCTTAAGAGTATAAGCATTGTAAATTACATCAAGTTAAATTTACCAGACAAAGTCAACAGAAATGATAAATCTAAATATTACATTTAATTGAAATAGAGATGCAGTTGATATCTTAAATAAAAAAATGGGAGACTGACCCACCAATGTGGTGTCTAATTGATGTGTCCACCTGAGGTAAGGTTTTAAACTGTTTCCATTTCGTATTTTTGTCTATCAATTTTCCCAGTTGCAGCATTTCAGATTTTACCTTCACAGCCAAAATACAGAAAGGAGTTTCTGCAGTGTGAGTAAAACACCCCCTTACACTTTGTCTAAACATGTTTATGTTTTGTTTCTAAATCTGATAAATTTTTGCCAGATATTTAATATTTAAAATATTCATATAGAGTGGCATTACAAGGACCGAAACAAGCAGCTCTCTCACACATGATTATTAAAAATTCTGTGATTACGATTTACTGCACTTTACAGATGCCCTCATCTAGTGTGACTTACATTTATCTCATTCAGACACCCGAGCAGTTGAGAGCTAAGGGCTTTGTTTAAAGTCCCAGCTACTGTGATTTGAACTTAACCCCATCCCATCAGTAGTCCAACATCACTGAGCTACCACATCCTATTAATATCTAACCTGTGGACATTTCATTTATTTTAGATTTCTGTTATCTGACTCTGGATCCCAACACAGCACATCATACACTCATTCTGTCTGAGAAGAACAGATCAGTGACACGCAGTGAGACACAACAGCAATACTCTTATCAACCAGAGAGTTTTAACTACTGGCCTCAGGTGTTGTGTAAGGAGATTGTGTGGGAACGCTGTTACTGGGAGGTGGAGTGGAGTGGTGTTGTATCCATATCAGTTGCATATAAAGAGATCATCAGGAAAGGAACGGGTCATGAGTGTTTGCTTGGATTCAACAGTCAGTCTTGGACTCTGCTGTGTTCTTCTTTCTCTGTCTGTTTCTGGCACAACAAAATCAAAACCGATGTCCAAGGTCCAATGTCCTCTCGAATAGGAGTGTATGTGGATCACAGTGCAGGAACTCTGTCCTTCTACAGTGTCTCTTACACAGTGAGGCTCCTCCATAGAGTCCACACCACATTCACTCAGCCTCTGTACGCTGGGGTCTGTATAGCTAAAAACTCAGCTGTAAGGTTATGTGACACAAATGTATTGTAATAAAGATGTGTCATGGCGTGTGCCTCAACCTGTTATCACTCCTCGCTCACTCCGTAGGCTCCCGGAGTTTAGTTACATGCTATGTTACATACCCCAGAAACTTTAAAAGCGAGACCAGGATGCAGCCCTTAGATCACTCTGCCACTTTGCCCAGCGCTGGCCTTTTGCCAGCTGTATGCCCACATGCCAATTGGGCACTGCCACTGGACCTGCAGGTGCACACCTTCACATCTTTCCATCCCTTTTTCCAACCCCCATTTTCTTTACATAAAATTACCCTGTTCCCCGTAAGACTTCATCTCTGCGACTGTGGTGCCACCCGTGCACAAGGGTCGAACCAATTACAGACTTAGAGCATTTGCAGGCTTAGAGCATGTGTGGAAGAAATTGTGGGAAATTATGTCTTTATTAGAATCTATATGTACTGTAGGCTTAATTGGGCTGGCCATGAAAAAATGTTGAACATTCTGTCATAAATGTATAATCAAAAATAGGCTTGGCCTTTAATGATAATTGTAGACAGAAATCATTGAACACAAACATTATCTCACTGATTCACTTCTTGATTAAAATAAATATTCTGTATATTGTATTTTAGTTCTTTATTGATAATGACATTCATACAGAATGTAACGTAAGTTTGCCATTTAAGTAATAATGAGTTTAATTATACACAACATATCAGAAAACCCAAATGCACAGTTTACAATCACTGTGTGGGAAACAAAAAGTAGGTGATTCGCACACAAGAAAAAAATTTACTATCTTTGAGATTTAGAGGTAATGAGCCACATTTGAGACACCATGGGAAGATACAGAAAATACCAAACTCCTATTCAAGTCTCAAAGATGGCTCATTTCTGTCTAGGAGAAAAAGAAGTGATTAACATGAGATCTCATCTTGGAGTTTCCTTTGGTATGGGCACCAACAAAGTAAAAGTGTGTATATAATTCTTAAACATGCATAAAGTTTCAATAATGTTTCAATAAAAAAACATTATAAGTATACATATATAAGTTTTTGTCTGCATTGCAGGTCCATTCATATTTTGCAATATATTAATAAATATAAGCACTAGTTTTTTTGGGGGAAATGTATTCTTTAATATATTGTATTATATTTTACAATATATTGCCATATATTTTTTTCCACAAGCACGGAGAGTGTCTTTGATGTGAGGCAGGCAGAGAGGCAGGCCACACCCCCTTATAAGTAACGCTGGGTGTGGATTATTTGAAATAATAAAATTTACTCAAACTTCTGTGTCTTTCTGTACTATCCAGTATATAAAAGTCTTTTCATATCTTCAATCATTTTCTTTTCAAGGGTTTTGTCATAATACACCCATCCATATATAAACCGGATTCCAAAAAAGTTGGGACACTAAACAAATTGTGAATAAAAACTGAATGCAATGATGTGGAGATGGCAAATGTCAATATTTTATTCAGAATAGAACATAAATCACGGAACAAAAGTTTAAACTGAGAAAATGTACTGTATCATTTTAAGGGAAAACTATGGTGAATCAAAATGTCATGGTGTCAACAAATCCCAAAAAAGTTGGGACAAGGCCATTTTCACCACTGTGTGGCATCTCCCCTTCTTCTTACAACACTCAACAGACGTCTGGGGACCGAGGAGACCAGTTTCTCAAGTTTAGAAATAGGAATGCACTCCCATTCTTGTCTAATACAGGCCTCTAACTGTTCAATCGTCTTGGGCCTTCTTTGTCGCACCTTCCTCTTTATGATGCGCCAAATGTTCTCTATAGGGGAAAGATCTGGACTGCAGACTGGCCATTTCAGTACCCGGATCCTTCTCCTACGCAGCCATGATGTTGTGATTGATGCAGAATGTGGTCTGGCATTATCTTGTTGAAAAATGCAGGGTCTTGACATCTGGATGGGAGCATATGTTGTTCTAGAAGCTGAATATATTTTTCTGCATTGATGGTGCCTTTCCAGACATGCAAGCTGCCCATGCCACACGCACTCATGCAACCCCATACCATCAGAGATGCAGGCTTCTGAACTGAGCGTCGATAACAACTTGGGTTGTCCTTGTCCTCTTTGGTCCGGATGACATGGCGTCCCACATTTCCAACAAGAACTTCGAATCGTGACTCGTCTGACCACAGAACAGTCTTCCATTTTGCCACACTCCATTTTAAATGATCCCTGGCCCAATGAAAACGCCTGTGCTTGTGGATCTTGCTTAGGAATGGCTTCTTCTTTGCACTGTAGAGTTTCAGCTGGCGACGGCGGATGGCACGGTGGATTGTGTTCACTGACAATGGTTTCTGGAAGTATTCCTGAGCCCATTCTGTGATTTCCTTTACAGTAGCATTCCTGTTTGTGGTGCAGTGTCGTTTAAGGGCCCGGAGATCACGGGCATCCAGTATGGTTTTACGCCCTTGACCCTTACGCACAGAGATTGTTCCAGATTCTCTGAATCTTCGGGTGATATTATGCACAGTTGATGATGATAACTGCAAAGTCTTTGCAATTTTACGCTGGGTAACACCTTTCTGATATTGCTCCACTATCTTTCTGCGCAACATTGTGGGAATTGGTGATCCTCTACCCATCTTGGCTTCTGAGAGACACTGCCACTCTGAGAAGCTCTTTTTATACCCAATCATGTTGCCAATTAACCTAATTACTGTTAATTGGTCTTCCAGCTCTTCGTTATGTTCAAATTTACTTTTTCCAGCCTCTTATTGCTACTTGTCCCAACTTTTTTGGGATTTGTTGACACCGTGAAATTTGGAATCAACATATTTTTCCTTTAAAATTATACATTTTCTCGGATTAAACTTTTGATCTGTCATCTATGTTCTATTCTGAATAAAATATTGACATTTGCCATCTCCACATCATTGCATTCAGTTTTTATTCACAATTTGTTTAGTGTCCCAACTTTTTTGGAATCCGGGTTGTACTGTATATCTGCAAAGTACTCCATTATAACAGAACGCATAAATCATATTTCCAAATTTTCATAGCACAGTTGCAAAATAATTCAGACCCTTTCTTATTTAAATGAACTGAGTTCATGGTCTGACCGTCCCCTGTTATGTGTATTGTTGATGTTAATAAAAATTTAAGCTGACTGGATATAATTGTGGCAAAACATCATTTGTGGTGGAAATTAAATTAACAACTCTGGAGACTGTAAATAGTATCACAACAAGAGTAGTAGGTAATTTAAACAACGCTGGACATCAACGTTACATACACATTCAAGAGAGATGTAACACCCCACCCGCCCATCCCTACAGTGTCTTATATATTCTGATGGTGCAGGTCTTCGTGACATCTCATAAAATCAGGTGAGTTTCATCATCTGGCGTAGAGTTTTCTGTCAATGTACATAGATCAAAGCCAATCTTTTTCTTTCTTGCACATACACGATACCCATTCCTAGCTCTGCAATTCTAACTGACCCACAATTACGCAAACTATTAATAAGATACATAGTCGATTAAAATTTTCTACCACACTTTATTTAAAAAAAAAAGAAAGAAAGAAAAAACGCTTGAAGGATGTCAGAGAAAAAAAGCAATTTATGCTTAATTTATCAATCTTTAAAATTTGGTTTCAAAAAACTTGGGATGGGAACCAAAAGGTTTCTGCAGCATTGAACATCCCAAAGAACATAATAGTTTTCATCACTCCTAAAAGGTATGTGAAGCTTTTATATAGTTTGGAGCGTCATCCTTGGGACTGGCACAATTTCTCCTGTGTTGTTCTCAGGTCCTGAATGTAGTGAATTACATTTTTACTTTTAATTTTGAATAATAGGATGTCAAAAGTAGAGGAAAAATTGATATCCATTTGTTTCTTTCCATGCTGTTTTTCATATTAGATTAGATTTTTTTCAAACAAACTGTAAGTTCACATAAACAAATTAATCACAGAAAGATTTAAGGAGAAGAGAAAAAAAGACAGGATGAGGATAGAGACTTAACAAAACAAATCATTTTGATCAAAACCATACTATCTCATAACATACTTATTTGTATCGGTTTTTCCTTTTTTATGGTCCTTCCTTGTTTAATTAGTTTACTTATACCCTTATGCATCTGCTTTTCAATTCTGCCTTTTTTTGCTCTACATTTTCTTCATAACATTTTTTTATTTCTCTTTGACTCAGATACAGTTTAAATGCTTCTGTGACAAAATATGTTTTATTTGCAGTATGTAGTATTGAAACAAAATATTTACAAAGAATTTGATTTCTTTTAATCTGAAGTTTAATATGACCAAAAACACAAAACCCCAACACCTTTTCCTTAAAGCCGCAACTTCCTCCTGTTTTAAAGCCACGGCCAAGCTCTCTGACACACACTACACACACACTACACACACAACCAGGAAGCTTCTTTGGTAAAACGAAACTCATAATCCTCAGAGTGGATGAGCTCTTACAGTAGATAAGCTGCTCTTCCCCTCTCCCTCACTCCCATTGTCAGTGTATCAGTCCATAAAAATGTCATAGTGGATTTCAGTGGATCAGGATCAGTTTTCAGCTGTCCTCAATGTAGAGAGACTTTCAGTCTAAGACCTGTTCTATGCAGAAACAACATGCTACTGTGGCGGTGTGGTGCTGCGGTGCGGTGCAACCTTCTCTACTGTATATTGGGAAACAATTCCCCTTAACCAGCCTTAACTACTAAGTTACCGATTACGCCACCCAGGATTGGTTACCCGGGAAAAATGTAGGACACAGGTTCGAATCTCTCATTAAGAACACAGGGACATGGATGCAAAAATAAATACACATCTTTATTCATACAGGAAATTTCCAGATCAATAAATATCAATATGACTGTTAAAAATACATTAAAACATCCCAGACAAAGAGAAACTAACAAAAAATTGGAGCTGGGAACTTAACTGTAGAGGGGCAGGCTAGGGATGGGGCTACACTCCTGCCCGGTAATAAATGATCACACGTGCACCAAACCACTAACACTAGTGAAAATGTACAGTAATACCACTCCATGCTGTATAAACATTAGCACACCACTCTAAGCAGCTAGCCTGCCTTCTCTCTATTCCCAGCTCCTATAAAGAGAAGCAAACAAATAAACAAATTATTAATTACAAAGATTGTAATTTAAAGAAAAAAAGAAAGGAAAATGTAGCTGCAAGCACCCTCCAAACTTGGAGGACAAAAATTAAATCCACCAGCAAAAGTTTGTTTTAGAGCACTGGCCGACAACACCAAGCGAAGCAGCACAGACAAAAAAAAAAAAAAAACATGACAAGGACAAAACAAAAAAAAACAAAAACTCTAATCTGGAGCCAACAGAAAACTGAAGCAAGACAATTCGCCGAAGCAAAAAGCACACTGGAGCAAAATCAGTGGAGCAAAAACAGTCTTCTGGAAGCGCAACCTGGGGGTGGTGCCACACCTGGCTGTTCTCACAGCGCCCTTTTATACTCTCCTAAATTACAACCAATGATTAATCTCAGGTGCAAAACTGGAACTCTAAAGGGAAGTGCAAAACTCCCTCTCACCACAATCTACTCCCCCTTTTTTCATCATCGACCCGATGATGAACTCCACTTGGGAAGCAACTGAACAAACAGTCCCTGGACATGGCCTGACCTCTGAAATGTCTAGAGGCAAACTAACCATGTGCACACTTAATGTGCCCATCACGCGCCGGGGAAAGTGGAGAGCCTCAGTAGTCCCTACATTGATAATTGGTATGTAAATAGTTCCACTAATCACTAACCAGAGCTGGAAAATCAACAGCCCCACACCAAGGGCGCCAAAAATGTAACCCCCATAGCAAAGGAGTCAAAACAAGTGGCCGCTACAAATTTCATCACACCCATAAACGTCCTGTAAAGACGCAATAACTTTAACCGGATCCTCACATTCCTCTCTCGACCAGGATTTAATCTCTTCTTGTGCTTCTCCCTCTAAATGATTAAACACAAAGAGGGATTGGTCTACTACTGACAGATGACAGGCCTGCATACACACCTGAACTTCAGCCCACTCATTAATCCCTATCCCGGATCGAACATAAAATTTTGGTCACTGCCTATCCCTCTGTATAAAAACAAGTTGCTCAGTTAAAACAGGGCCAGCACCAACAGGTAGAGCTACAGCTGGAGCTATGGATGGACCAGGTAAATCAGACTCATCAGTGGGACTGGGTAAACCAACCTTTTCCCTCTCCTGTCTCAATTTTAAATTATCGGCTCTTAGCTGATCTACCAGCTCCCTAAATTTCTGCAGCTCCTCCATAATAAAAGAATAAAGAAGAATCCCCAAGATATCTCACCACTATTCAGGAAAAGGTCACTCGTCAGGGAACCTAAAAAAAGAATTCTCAACCCACTAACCAGCACCTCTGTTTTTGCTCCAGCCAATCCGGAAAGAGAGAAAGAACATATATAAATTAAAAACATCCACATCCCTAGTTATAGGTTGAGAGATCCTGCCGATTACGCCAGAATGTGGCGGTGTGGTGCTGCGGTGCGGTGCAACCTTCTCTACTGTATATTGGGAAACAATTCCCCTTAACCAACCTTAACTACTAAGTTACCGATTACGCCACCCAGGATTGGTTACCCGGGAAAAATGTAGGACACAGGTTCGAATCTCTCATTAAGAACACAGGGACATGGATGCAAAAATAAATACACATCTTTATTCATACAGGAAATTTCCAGATCAATAAATATCAATATGACTGTTAAAAATACATTAAAACATCCCAGACAAAGAGAAACTAACAAAAAAATTGGAGCTGGGAACTTAACTGTAGAGGGGCAGGCTAGGGATGGGGCTACACTCCTGCCCGGTAATAAATGATCACACGTGCACCAAACCACTCACACTAGTGAAAAATGTAATACCACTCCATGCTGTATAAACATTAGCACACCACTCTAAGCAGCTAGCCTGCCTTCTCTCTATTCCCAGCTCCTATAAAGAGAAGCAAACAAATAAACAATTATTAATTACAAAGATTGTAATTTAAAAAGAAAAAAAGAAAGGAAAATGTAGCTGCAAGCACCCTCCAAACTTGGAGGACAAAAATTAAATCCACCAGCAAAAGTTTGTTTTAGAGCACTGGCCGACAACACCAAGTGAAGCAGCACAGACAAAAAAAAAACATGACAAGGACAAAACAAAAAAAACAAAAACTCTAATCTGGAGCCAACAGAAAACTGAAGCAAGACAATTCGCCAAAGCAAAAAGCACACTGGAGCAAAATCAGTGAGCAAAAACAGCAGTGCTGAAGCTGCAAGCCAAGCAGTGAGCAACGCAAAGGACAGGTGAGAAAAGCTCACAGGTGAGAATTAGCGCCACACCTGGCTGTTCTCACAGCGCCCTTTTATACTCTCCTAAATTACAACCAATGATTAATCTCAGGTGCAAAACTGGAACTCTAAAGGGAAGTGCAAAACTCCCTCTCACCACACTACCTGAAATAGTGGATAAACTGAAGAAGACTGAACTCCAAGCTGCTTCTCATGTTCAATGCTATGCTGAAGGTGATTTCTGTACTGGAAGAAAACTCAAAGCTGTTAATTCCTGTCTGGTGTGTCTGGCCTCCTATTATGAAGATCAGCTTAATCTCCTGGATGTGAGGACTCGCCCATCTTCACTGTCAATCAACTCTCATTTGATGGAGTGAGGAAATCGCTCTCAGATCTGAAAAAACGTGTTGAGGAAATCTATGAGGAGGAATTCAACAAAATCCATCCACAAGGTAAAGAATCAAACATTTGTTCTGCATCACAGTACAGAGAGCCATAAAATTAATAACTTGTACAAACTAATTATGGCAGTAGGTTTTAACACACAAATCATTTTTGTCTTTAAGAGTATAAGCATTGTAAATTACATCAAGTAAAATTTACCGACAAAGTCAACAGAAATGATAAATCTAAATATTACATTTAATTGAAATAGAACTGCAGTTGATATCTTAAATAAAAAAATGGGAAACTGATCCACCCAGTTCGGGTCTAATTTATGTGTCCACCTGAGGTACAAAACACACAAATCTATTGTAATTAATATGTGTCACAGCGTGTGCCTGTGATGGGCTCAACCTGTTCTCGGCCCTTGCTCACTCCGTAGTCTCCCTATGTAGATGGCCACACCTTCTGCAAGGGGCCAGCAGGTCGGCTGGCTGGCGATAATTAACATCAATGGACCTCGAGTTTAGTTCAGTTTAGTCCTCGAGTTTAGTCATGTAACACCCCAAGAAGTTGCGCGGTGGAATATGAGAGAGTGGTACAAGAGCGGAGCGATATTACATGCCCCAGAAACTTTAAAGTCAAGACCAGAATGACGCCCTTTGTTCTCCGCGGAAATAGCTGCTCGAGTCCCCGAGGCACCTTAACCCACGCACATAACCTGCCTTCACATCCCAACTCCCGAAGAGGAAAAGGCCACTAAGAGGAATGTGTTAAGGTCCCTGACCCCAGCTGGGAAAGTCACCCAGCCAACAGACGTCCGGGAAAGACTCCCGCCTATGGCCGTGCCCAGAGAGTGCTATAAGAGGCCGGTCTTGGCTCATCTCAGAGGTAGAGGTCGCCATCATGAGAGTGTGCTGGACCACTACCTCTGTGTGCTCCACTCTGCCACTTTGACCACCTCCGCCTTTTGCCAGCTCTGTGCCCGCATGCCAGTTGGGCACTGCCACCGGACCTGCAGGTGCACACCTTCACATCCCTTCCCTTTTTCCTCTCCACTTTCCTTTAACCCTTTCCTTCCCCATTTTCTCAAAATAAAATTACCCTTTTACCTGTCTGTAGTGCCACCTTTGCACAAGGGTCGAATCCATTACAATTTCCCAACAAGCTGTGTGCACAAATTTAAAAAAATTTTTGTAGTAATAATAATAATAATAATAATAATAATAATAATAAGAGGGGTATTTATGTGAAATTAGAACTTGTGTTGAAATTTTTGGTGAATGGAGGCATAAAAGCGATTGACATTTACAGAAGACTTCAACCACAGAAATGTAATGAGACTCTTGTGCAAAGTAAAATCTTTGAATGGTGCAAACCTTTTAAAAGATGGTCGTGCTCCCATGAATAACAATCCCTGCTGAGGTGGCTTCGAGCCAACTGTAGTTGTTCCCTTTCAAAAGGCTTCACTCGATGCTGCGTGAAAACGCTATGGGAACATCTTGTCATGTTGCCGGCTGTGAAGCATGTGTGTATAAACACGCCAAATTTTGGCCTATATAACCTCGGTCAGGTGACGTCATCTGATTAGACGCACCGTGCAGGTTATAAACAGTGGTGAGCCAGAGGCATTCCTCAGATCATTTGTCTTCACCTCGCTGTGTTTAGCGTGTTTGGGTTTAAAACCAAAATAAGAAGTGTTTAACTCACCGATATCGGAGTTTTAAAACGAGATGTCCTTCCGTGGGTGATATCCATATCGGAGGGCAATCTCTACATTTTACTGCTTCGATTGAATGCTCGCGCGCCTCGCATTCCTGGAGAAGCTTCGAGCTGCGGCGCATTTTGGTGGTCACGCAGTCTCGACCGGGTCTGACTCTTGCGAGGCGTGAAACACAAGGAGTGTGTTTTTGAGCCTGCCATCCCTTTGGGGTGCGACGCGCCTCACTATCAGCCTCAAAAAGGTCAGACTGGCATTTGTCTTCTTCACAAAGAAGCCCTGAGGTTCATTCAGGATGCCAAACATCTAACATCCCCCCCGTTTAACCAAGCCGCCAAAACTTTGCCTCTTTCTGAGAAATTGGCAGCGTGGAAGCTACTGTCAAGTATACCTCCTTGGGTACTAAGGACTGTAGAGAAACTACAGGAGTCAGTTCTCACATCACCTTCCGCGTTTCAAAATGGCGTGGTCTCCACTTCCATGAAACCAGAAAGTGCACATCTCCTGACAGAAGTTGCTGGGGAATAGGGCCATGGAACATGTTCCCCTACCAGACAGCAAGTAAGGCTACTACAGTCAGTATTCCTTGAATTCCAGAGGAACGCGGGGCTGCGTCCAAATTTTTAGATTTCGCGGGCTGTACCGCTATCTAAATAAATAATACAGTTTCAAAATGTTGACTGTTAAAGTGATTGCTCTCAAATCCTACCAAGCGATTGATTTGTGACAATCGATTGAAGGATGCCTACTTTCATATAGAAATATTCCCACAACACAGGGAAAGACCTTAGGTTCGCTTTCGGGGTCCAAGCTTACCAGTATCGGGTCCTTTCATTTGGTCTAGCTTTCTCACCCGCACATATTAAAATGCATGGATGTAGTTCTGGTTCTTACGACTACCAGGGCATCCATATTTGAATTACATAGACGACTGGCTGGCCCAGTCTCATTAGCTAGCACTTCGACATCAGCATGTCGCCCTAGCTCATCTTGTTTCTGAGGATTGAGACCCAACGCCACGTAAGCGTGCTCTTTCCTGTTCTGAGGATTTGGGTGTCACATGAGATTCGATCGTAAGCGGGCACAGCTGTCTCCCGCTCGTGTCAAATCCATTATCAACACCCTCAAGGAAATCAAGCTAGACCAAGAGAGTGACCATCACTTTCAGAGATCTTAGCTTTCATGGCAGTCGTATCCACGGTGACCTTTGGGCCTTCTGCACATGAGAGCATTTCAGTTGTGGCTAAGACAGGGGATTTCACTCTAGGGCCGATGCCCAACAAGGGTTACGCGCCAGGTGCTTCGTACCCTTCCTATGTCGTTTAGAACCCGGTTCTGACTCTGGGTCCCACTCTAAGTTCGTCTTGTCGTCGCAGATGCTAACGACAGACGCTTCCCTCACGGGCGGGGGTGCAGTCTTAGGTGACCGTTCCAGCCCAAGGGAGCTGGAGAGGCCTTCTTCTCGCATGGCACATCAATTGCCTCGAAATGATGGCTCTATTTCTGGCCCTAAAGCACTTCCTCCATCAGTTGAGAGTGCCATGTCCCATTGCAGGTGGACAACACTATGGCAAGTCTCATATATTAAACGCCAAGGTGGACTGTGCTCGCGCCGCTGAATAGCTAGCGCACCAGGTTCCTGTCCCTCAGCGCAATTTACATTCCAGGGCATATGAATGTGAGAGCAGTTGTAACTGTCAAGTCAACCTCTGACACACGGGGAATGGAAACCCCACCCCGAAATAGTCAGTCAATCTGGGAGAGATTTCATGTAGCAGAGGTGGACCGCTTTGCCTCACAAGATCAGCAAATGTCCCCTTTGCTACTCCCTGACTCTGGATCTAGTATCCCTCTTCAAGAACGTATGCCCTCAAATGGAATGTTTTTAAAGGGTGACACTGGGTGAGAGATGTTATTGCACTAGCAAGAGGTATTCCCCTGCAAGTGTGTGCTAAGCAGGTAGACCCAGTCCACTGCCGAAATGTTTCAGTGCTGGAGTTTCTGCAGGAAAAGCTTGTCCTCGGGCTTGTGCCCTAGTACGCTCAAGATGTACTTAACCGCATTCTCACTGAACTATCTTCCGAAAGTTCCATTTGTAACATGCACCCTACTGTTTTGAAGCCTTCTGTCCTCCGCCTTTTACAGCTTCGGAGCAGGAGAAACTTCACTTACTGTCCAGTACGTGCTCTTCAGATTTACGTCCACCGCATGAGCCAGTGGCGTAAGTCAGAGCGCCACTACACTGGGTGAGAGATGCATATTGCCCTCTCCTATGAGGCGCATGAGTTCACTTCGCCTCTAGGAAGCAGGGCTCATTCAACCAGAGGTATACCCTACAGCAATTGTGTGACGCGGAGGGTTGGTCCTCCCCGCACACATTTGTTACATTATAATCTGGATGTTCATGCTACTCCGGGCTCATGGAAAGCCCCGAGTTAGCTGCCCAGGCATAGTTCTGAGACCTTCTCGGCTTTGTGCGCACACGCTACACAACCTTGGGGTCCAGACACTTGCAGTGCGGCGGCGTTGGTATTCTCGTTCCCATAGCATTTTCACACAGCATCGAGAGAAGCCTTTGAAGGGGAGATGAGATGTTTTTTTTTGGACTTTTGCTTGATATTCTGTCTCTATCCTGTACCATAAACCTATGATAAAAATTATAAACCCTTCATTTCAAATACTTATTTACCCCACTGTATTTGATATATATACAGGAGTTGTCAATGTGGTGCTCTATTAGGATATTATGACTGGGTAGACAAGAAAACACATTGGCAACCTGGGCTCCTTGTTATAATGGGAAATGGTCTCCACAGTGCAACTCTGTGCATGCCTGTAATATAGCCAGCATTGCCATTATTTAGCCTGTAGCAAATCCTCTATTGTTATTTGACCCAGCATGTGGAGTTTTGATTTTAGCTCAAATTGAATTTTTACTCGAAAAATGTTTACCCTCTCCTTTTCCCTGATGAAACTGAAGATGCCACAAGGCCTGTGCAACAATTCAAACCAAGAAATGTTTTGTGATTTGCACCAATTACAATCATCATTAATGAGCTTATAAATCATGTTTGTAGCATTTGATGTAATGGTCAATAGTTTGTATAAATTGCATAGTGTATGAGCCATAAAATTTGCTCTTTTGAGATTCTGACTCATTAGCCAATGTGGAAAAGTCCTTCCGCAATTCAGCATGCATAATTGATGCAAAAACACACTGCTTTAGACTATCCCATTTCATAGTCCACATCAACTATCACAAAGCAATACTCACTAAGCATGAGATTCAAGACATGATGCAAACAATGGCATATGTTTATGTGGAAGCCAGGCCAATTAAAATGGGCCAATTAAAGTTGGGCTAGTGTTTTATCCACCACTTAATGCCCTGCCATCAGAATGTGACAAACAGCTTTTTAGGATCAACCTTTATCTCACTTCTTCTTTAGTTTGTGTCCTGCTTTCCTCAGTTCATCTATCTTTCAGTCTTTCTGATGTGGAATGGATATCACTGGAGCTGGCCACACCTCTCCAGCCAATGTTGTGTATACTACCTATTCTTAAATCAGAACCTGTGCATGAACATTTCACTCTTTAAAACCTGACCAATTAGTTATTAAGATTAGTGGATGTTTGAGCCGGGCCCAACCAGAAGCAGATGATAATGGTGAAGCAGAGAAGGGCAGCAAAGGCAAAATTCAAGTTTTTATAAGGGATAATGATGCAAAAATGGAGAGATGGCAAAGTGTAGAATGAAGAAGGGAGAGAGGTTGTGAAATGTGACTGCCTGCTTCCTGATCTGCTGCCGCCATCACGTCTGTCAGCAATGCCGGTCGATGACACTGGATGTTTGAGCTGTATGGCAAGTATAAACAAGGTTCATGCAAGTGAGGATACGCATTAGAGTTATTGCTTGGAGTTTACCCATCTGTGGGTCAGCAGGATGGCGCTCTGACTTCCCCATTATCTACTGGAGTAGATAATACCCGTACCCGGCTCCAATGCACCCGTCATCCCTCCACCTGCACTTACAGAAGTGCTCATCCTGCTTAATCCAGAGTTACTGTAGAGGTGGATGCAGGTGAGGGCTTGGATGAGCTTGGCGAGGGACAAGTGCTCACTGGAGTTTATCTTCCCTTAATTCCTGGTTTTTGAAACCAGTGTGACAGGATTACTGTCTCAAAAAATGTTGGAAGATGTGAGAATTTTTATATTTGTAATCATTGTGAATACAGTAGTTTCTTTTTTCAGCCTCATTCAGCACACACACACATACACACAATGGGAGAAATTTTTATTTGATTTCATTTGATTTTACTTACTTTTGGGGGTTAGAAGATACCTTATCAGTATATAATCAGGGATCTGCATGCAAGCTGAAACATAGGCTTCTTTGTGTGCGCTTGCATATAGGAAACCCGAGCTTTACATTGGGGGGCTAAAGACGGCCCTTTAATGGGAAACAGATGTTGGAGGGACGTGGGGCAGGCACTGAATATGTACTGGAAGAAACAACGAGAAAATTCAGTGGTGTCCATGGTTCAGCTCCGGTCTTGTTGTTTGATAATAAAGGTCGTAATCTTCTTTAAGCAAAGCCCGACTCTGAGTATTTTTCCACAACATAATGGCGCTGCGAGCAGGGTGGAAAAAGGGCAAAGGTGACTGATCAGCATGGGCTTCCTTGGTCGGCAACACAAACAGGTGGCCACTTACAAAGGTAAGCAACTTTTGCCCTGATAGCAACGATACGAGGAGAGCAATGCGCAATCGATCGGTGGAGTATTTGATGGCATTAAACTCAAACACCAGACCTAAAGCTGTTAGAAAAACACTGCATCTCCCGTCCGTGCCGTCCCATTTATCTGGCAAAGCAAGAAAAACATCAGAGGAGGGAGGGGGAGGGGACGGAAGTGCGACCGCCGCGACGGGAGGCCGGTTAGCCTCGCTAGCCATGGCCTCGCGAAGATCCGTGTTCTCACGCCGAAGCTCCGCCACCTCACGGCGCAAGGCCGCGATGTCTTGGGCGCTCCGGAGAAGAGTAGCGAGCTCTCTGTCTAGCCGGTTGATTAGCTCAGCGTGCCGATCTACCACGTCGCATAGACGCGCATAATCCGCTGGGTTTACCGCTTGTGGCTCAGTCATTCTGTCACGAACTAACCGGAATGATCAGAAGAGTTAGCACACTTAGCGGTTAGCCCTTTGTAGTGTGGATGGTAAACCCAAATGCGGAAGCAAGCGAGTAGGCAGGATAACCACGCGATTTGGTCTAAGGACTCTCACAAAAGCGGAGCAAGGGAAAAACACAAATTTTACCCGCGTCCTATAAACACACACTCTACTCAGAAAGTAGACTCCAGAAAGTGAGTACTCACGAAATGGTAGACAGGTGATCTGAACCGACATGGGCCAAGAACTTATTGACTGAGTGTTGTACTGTGGCTTGTTTACTCCTCTTATACTTCCTGGTTGACAACCGCATTACTTCCGGGTCCTAGTGCCGGTTGCAGATTGAGTGTGCATGACACAGTGTATGTGATTTAACATGTGTTTAATACAGAACTTTAACAGTCATGCAAATCTTAATGTAAGGCAGGAGGGAAAACAAATGAGGACATGTGTGTCATTAAACGGTTGTGTAAGGGCAAGTGTGAACTGGTATTAGAAAAGTGCCAGTGTGAGAGAATTATCCATGGGTGTGGATGCTTGCTGCATTCAGAGTCAATTGATTCCTGTCGGACAAAACCTGATTAAAGAGAGAAAGAAAATATTTAAAATTTCTGAACCTTTTTTTTTTAAAACATATTTTTGCATAAATGTGACTATAGAAAAAACTCTGTATAGAAATCACCAATCACCTCCCAATACAATATTATCACAATACCTCTGTGCCAATTGGAATAAAATTAAGATTCTATAAATTTAACAATATTATAAATATCCTGATTCGATATTACAGTTTTGTTAGAATGTTTAACCTTTTAAAAAAATTTTTACTAAGCAATTAAATGTAGCCTGCTCCTCATAACATCAGCTTTCGCACTTAAAAACCAAGTGCAGCGTTTAAACAATAGAAATTAACTTCAAATAGAAGGAGGTTAACCTTCAAATTTTTTTTTATAAATCATTGCTGCTACAGTACTTGCTGCTATATCAATGTTTACTGTTTCTCTTCCCACTACCTCAACTCATATCTTATCACAAAAAAAGTACTGTAACGTGTTTAAGTTGTCGTGTTACGTTGTTCTGCAGCTCTTTGTTTGCACATTTGCACATGCACTTTGATGCTTTGATGTATCTTTTTTGTATAGAGATTGATAGTTTTAGGTTAACTTAAAAATGTAAATCTGTCATACCTGAGCCAGTCAGCCAGTTACAGTAGATCTCTTAGTTAGCTAGCTGGTTCTGGTAAAATGTGTTGTTAATTTATGCTGTTGCATGTACAGTATGTAGCACCTCGGTCCTGGAGGAACTTTCTTTCGTTTCACTGTGTACTGAACTGTACAGTATATGGTTGAAATGACAATAAAAGCCTACCTGACTTACTACAAGACACAAAGCTACATTGTTAATGAGCAACACATATTTCTGTCATTCATCATAATTATTATTTCTAAACAAACGTAGCAAATATTTCACTCATATACTGGATGAAAATGTGTAAATAGATTTTTAAGAAAAGGAGACATTTTACCTCCTCAAAAGCCTCCAAGATTTCAAAACACTATTTGACAGTAAGCATGCAGGTTAAGTTGCTGCGAGTACAGGGGCCTGTGTATTGAGAACAATTACCTCAATAAACTGTTCATGATCAGATTTGTACATCACCTTGTGAGCATTTTAGCCGATATGGTGTACTGATGGTGAACAATAACATTAGGCGATGTGAAAGAGGACTTCTCTGTGACCTCTTGGACCTAACACTTGAAAAGATCCCTGTTGGTCAACCAATGCTGTGGAGGGAAACAGTTTTTTTTTTTCTCCATTTGTTTACAATTTGTCTAACTAATTATTATTATTATTATTATTTTATTTATTTATTTATTTATTTATTTATTTATTATAATTTTTTAAATAAAAAATTAAACTCTTTATTGTGACATCTGTGCCACCACGGTCCGGGGGATTAAGATCTGGGTCTCCGGACTACTGTGCCGCCACTTTGTCCCCACCTAGTGTGTCTGCATTGGTATGTCATTCAAAATCACAAATCACGTACACCTACACGTACATGAGACCTGTGTCTCATCCCCGTGTGTCTCTATTTAAGCCAGCCGAAGCCGCGGCGTCTCATCCGTTCACTGTAGTGTTTCACCCTTGTTTGTGTGTGTGTGTGGCTCACTGTGGAATTACCTGTGCATGTCTCCTCCTTAGAACTAAGCAGCAGCAGGGTCGGATCGAGGACAGAAACCCAAAGTGAGTTCTGTTTTATTCAAGTTCAAGTTGAAACGCCCACCTCTCGTGAGGCAAACCTGTCCCGGACTTCCGTGGCGTGTAAGGATTATTTACAGGAGAAGAGTCGGCCGACCTGCTGAACCCGCATGAGGAGACTACGTCTCACTTCAGTTTCGTTGTGATAATTTGGTATTCATTTCAGTTTGTTTTATTTTCTTGAGTTTTCATGTGATAAGGAGACTTTGAGTTCGAAAGAAAGAAACTATTCAAATAAAGACGAGAAAACTTGTGGCAAACCTACTCCTGCATCTGTGTCCACTTTCTCCACACCTACATCATGACATTTATAGATGTTTTTTTTTTTACAATTTCCACCTTGATGAACATTAGCACCCTGTTTAAATGATTACATACATCTACCACCATTTGTGTTAATATTGGACATTGATAGACCTTGATTTTTACATGAAATACAACATGATGGTGGTGAAGTAATACTGCCTTGAACATACCGTGCAAATGAAGCTAACAGAGATTGTAGTGTCAGGGCCAGAGAGAGAGCATTTGGGATGCTTCAGAGGAGGGATGCACTAATAGCCACACTTGTGTCATGTAGCACCATAAAGAAAATACCTGTTCATTCTTAGATGTCCAGTTTGTCAACTTCTTTTTGGCTGCTTTTCATTCAGTAAGTTGTATTATTGTCTTTATTTAAAAAAGCATTTTTTGATAAAGATTTTTTTAATTGGTCACAGACTAAGGTAAATGGAGCAGTGGATGAAATCTGAGCAGAAGATCAAGGAGAAGCAGAAGAAGGTCGAAGAGCTGAAACAGACTGTAGACAATATTAAGGTGAATAGTAAACACATAAAACTAGCATTTAAATTAAAGATCACTTTCTGTGACAGTGAACCTGCAGTGGCTTGCAAAAGTATTCGGCCCCCTTGAACTTTTCCACATTTTGTCACATTACAGCCACAAACATAAATCAATTTTATTGGAATTCCACGTGAAAGACCAATACAAAGTGCTGTACACGTGAGAAGTGGAACGAAAATCATACATGATTCCAAACATTTTTTTTTTTTTTTACAAATAAATAACTGAAAAGTGGGGTGTGCGTAATTATTCAGCCCCCTGAGTCAATACTTTGTAGAACCACCTTTTGCTGCAATTACAGATGCCAGTCTTTTAGGGTATGTCTCTACCAGCTTTGCACATCTAGAGACTGAAATCCTTGCCCATTCTTCTTTGCAAAACAGCTCCAGCTCAGTCAGGTTAGATGGACAGCGTTTGTGAACAGCAGTTTTCAGATCTTGCCACAGATTGTCGATTGGATTTAGATCTGGACTTTGACTGGGCCATTCTAACACATGGATATGTTTTGTTTTAAACCATTCCATTGTTGCCCTGGCTTTATGTTTAGGGTCGTTGTCCTGCTGGAAGCTGAAACCTCCGCCCCAGTCTCAAGTCTTTTGCACACTCCAAGAGGTTTTCTTCCAAGATTGCTCTGTATTTGGCTCCATCCATCTTCCCATCAACTTTGACCAGCTTCCCTGTCCCTGCTGAAGAGAAGCACCCCCAGAGCATGATGCTGCCACCACCATATTTGACAGTGGGGATGGTGTGTCCAGAGTGATGTGCAGTGTTAGTTTTCCGCCACACATAGCGTTTTGCATTTTGGCCAAAAAGTTCCATTTTGGTCTCATCTGACCAGAGCACCTTCTTCCACATGTTTGCTGTGTCCCCCACATGGCTTGTGGCAAACTGCAAACGGGACTTCTTATGGTTTTCTGTTAACAATGGCTTTCTTCTTGCCACTCTTCCATAAAGACCAACTTTGTGCAGTGCACGACTAATAGTTGTCCTATGGACAGATTCCCCCACATTCCCCCACTGTAGATCTCTGCAGCTCGTCCAGAGTCACCATGGGCCTCTTGGCTGCATTTCTGATCAGCGCTCTCCCTGTTCGGCCTGTGAGTTTAGGTGGACGGCCTTGTCTTGGTAGGTTTACAGATGTAAACCATTTCTGAATGATCGCTTGAACAGTGCTCTGTGGGATGTTTGAAGAGAATTTAGGAGACTGATACTTATCAAAAGATATATATTTTTTGTTTTGATGTCAGTTGTTCTGAAATATCACCATGGCAATCTAGGCATCAGCTTTCTTCATGTGTGGGAGAAAATTCTTCCACCTGTTGAAAGTTGCCTATAATTTAAAATATCAAACAGTTAACAAATTACTTACAATCAAAATTAAAGAAGATTTCAGACACCACACAGAACTGGAAGAAGTAAGAGGATATATTGCAGCAATAAAACCCAGTGAGCCGCACTTGCAATATTTAGGTCGTAAATACAAGCACTGTCAAGAGCAGACTGAATTCACAGTAAAAGCACACACCTTTTATACACTTCATGAGAAGGAGGGGGAAGTCCCAGGGAATTTCCCAACCCCTCCTCTATACACTCTTTTTGCTGACCACATCAAATTTTTATTACATTATAATCCAGTTCCATCAATTGTTTTATTCCAGTTTCTATCAATTAATTCTTCTATTATAATAAAATTTTTCTTATCTTGTACCATTACATCATACACCTCGCTATCTGACTCCTCTCCATGCTCATAACTTTCTCCATTATAATTTATTTTCATTAATAATTATTTTCTATTATCTTTACACTTTTCGGATCTTTTTATAAAAATATAGGAGTGTTGCTTGTTTTCAAGACTTTTTCCTCGTGTTTCTTTGGTTTATTCTTAATTTCTCAAAAGACCAGTCATGGGTAAGCATCTCCTTTATACTACTGTACTTAATTTATTTATTACTTATTTGCCTTATTTTACCCTATTCAATGTTTTTATACATTTTATCCTATTTTATAGCTAACTGCAACTTCTCCATTGATTACATCATCCCTGTGGATGATTCGGACAGCCAGGGCAGTTCGTGTTCCTTATGAGGACTTTTATTTCTGTCGATGCTTTTTACCCCTTGTGTTTTGTATTTTACGTTGGGCTTTTATACTTTGTATTTTATATTATTATCATGTAGATACGCTTATTTTATCCTGTGTCTTACTCTTATTAAAATACGTTATTCATAAAACTCTCTGTGGCTCTGATTTATTTCTTATCTGCCCATCCAGTCTGTGCCCATGGCCATTTTCACACACACATAGGGGAAACCCCTGTTCTGTGTCTCTTCCTTATCAGGAAGATCCTCTGCGCACACACATTCTGTCGGCAGATTCCGGCCACCTGCGCACAGACACATACACACACTGTCTCCTGATCCTTCTGAATTTTGGTTTTAATATATGATTTATTACATAGTCACCCCGTTAGCCCCTCTCTTATCGAGTTTCTACGGCCTGACCATCCGTTCTTTCCCTCATTTATCTTTCAGGTTCGTCCAATTATTTTTTTATTTCTGGTCTTATGTCTCCCTTATCTTATCTGGTTATCTGTTGGTTCCAGCTGTGTCCAGTTTCTGGTCCTTCTATATTTTCATTACCTCATCTAGTTATCCTTTTATGTACTTCCGATCTTTCCCTCAACTCTTCATTAAGTGTGTGTGTGCTCAGTTTTCCGCTAAGTCCGACACCTTAAGTGTGTGTGCTCAGTTTCAGCTAGTCCGGCACCTGGCGCCTTATCTTGTCTATGTTTTGTGACTTGTCATACTCCTTGGTCTTATGAGTTTCGGGTACCCCTGTTTTTCTGCTTTTCCTGACTTTCCCCTGTCTGTTTGTTAATGCTATAATGGTGATTCTTAATTCTTATTTATATTTCTACCTACTTAAATATATATTGATTAAATATGCTTACAAATGCATGCCTGAATATTCTGACACAAGGATAATGTATTTGCTGTGTAGCTTTTAAAAGCAGCGCTTTAAGTTACATTTTGATATTTTGCTTGTATGATGGGAACTATGGTGTCATTTTTGTACCAAAATTGTTAGCGAAAACTCCACGAACTCTCCGCGTTAACTGTCAAAGCCAATCAGAAGCTGGAGGCAGGAACATTCTAATCTTGTTTCTGATTGGGTGATCAGCACCCGGAGGAGGAGATATTCTAATAACCGGTAAGATGACTACTCTAAAATACATCCAAGTTTCATTTCTATAATAGTGTCCTTTACTAAAATACTAAAATATTTTTTTTAATTAGGGGGCGTGCTCACTTTTGTGAGTGGGTATATGTATATACATGTACTGTACATTGTGTGTGTCCTAACAGAGGCGTTCACAGGCAGCAGTAGATGAGAATGAGAGGATCTTTACTGAACTGATCAGCCTTATGGAGAAAAAGCGCTCGGTGGTGATGGAGCTGATCAGAGCTCAGGAGAAAGCTGAAGCAACTGGAGCAGGAAATTGCTGATCTTAAGAGTAGTGTCTCTGAGCTGGAGCAGCTTTTACACACACGATACATACGAATGCTGTACATATATTTCAGCTCAGCATTCAACACGATCATCCCCCAACAACTGATCGGAAAGCTGAGCCTGTTGGGCCTGAACACCTCCCTCTGCAACTGGATCCTGGACTTTCTGACCGGAAGGCCTCAGTCAGTACGGATCGGGAACTGCACCTCCAGCACCACCACACTGAGCACTGGGGCCCCACAAGGCTGTGTGCTCAGTCCCCTGCTGTTTACACTGCTGACTCACGACTGTGTAGCAACACACAGTTCAAATCACATCATTAAGTTCGCTGATGACACGACCGTGGTGGGTCTCATTAGTAAGAATGACGAGTCAGCGTATAGAGAGGAAGTGCAGAGGCTAACGGACTGGTGTAAAGACAACAACCTGTCTCTGAATGTTGACAAAACAAAGGAGATGGTTGTTGACTTTAGGAGGACACGAGGCGACCATTCTCCGTTGAGCATCAATGGCTCCTCTGTGGAGAACGTCGACAGCACCAAATTCCTGGGCGTCCACCTGGAGAAGGACCTCAGCTGGTCCATCAACATCAGCTCCCTGCACAAGAAAGCCCAACAGCGTCTCTTCTTTCTGAGAAGACTGAGAAAGGCCCAGCTTCCACCACCGATCCTGACCACCTTCTATAGAGGAATTATCGAGAGCATCCTGAGCGGCTGCATCACTGTCTGGTTTGGGAACTGTGCCATATCGGACCGCAAGACCGTACAGCGGATAGTGAGAACAGCAGAGAAGATCATCGGGTCTCTCTCCCCTCTATTGAGGACATCTACACCACACGCTGCATCCGCAAAGCCACCAGCATTGTGGCTGATCGGACACACCCCTCTCACACACACTTCACCCTCTTGCCATCTGGTAAAAGGTACCGAAGCATTCGGGCACACACATCCAGACTGTGCAACAGTTTTTTTCCACAAGCCATCCGTCTCCTCAACAAAAAGGGACTGGACTGATAAACACACACACGCACACACGCACACAAACATTATCACTCAGCTTAACTCAACTACCTCAAAACATTGAGACTGGACTGACTAATCAACACAAGCGCAAACACACTGACCTACACCACCAAGCTATCGTACACACCAACCTATAAAAGCTCTTCTGCACAATATTATTACTGGACTTTTTGCACTAACTTCTGTACTTTTAATTTTTGCTGCTACACTAAGGAATGTTTACTGTTTCTCCACTACCTCAACTCACCACAAAACCTTATTATGTTACGTTGTGTTTTTGTCGCACTGTCACTTTGTTGCTTTTGTTTGCACATTTGCACATGCACTTTGTCTGCTATTTGTTAAAAAAAAAAACCTGTAGATAAAAAGTCTTAGTTAGATAGTTAGTTTTTGTTAATTTATGTTGTAATTTATGTTAGGTCAGTCTGTCTTGTCTCTGCTAGCCAGCTAACTAGGCCTCTTAGTTAACTAGTTTAGTGTTTTCTGGTAATCTATGTTGTAAATTTATGTTGCATGTAGCACCTTGGTCCTGGAGGAATGTTGTTTCGTTTCACTGTGTACTAACTGTATATAGTTGAAGTGACAATAAAGCCTACTTGAACTTGAACGATCACATCCACTTCTTCCAGGTAACACTCACTGTCTGATCTACAGAGGGCGCTGTTCCTCACAAAGTCTCCTCCTAAAAGCTCATTACACCAACAATAAGTCAAAGTCAACTTTATTGTCAATTCTGCTACTTGTACAGTGAATACATATAGAGAATCGAAATTACGTTTCTCTCATCCTAGTTACAAATAACACTGAAGGGGTACAAAAAAAAAATTAAATAACACAAACTTAGAAAGACAACAGAGGTGAAGTAATTTAGCTACTGTCCTGCAAAAAGGGACAGTTAACAACACAGAAGGCAGATATGGAGAGAAACGGTACAGTGCAATTAGAATAGTGCAAATGTGCTTATTTTAGTTGATTAAAGACAATATAATGAACAATATAAACCAGTAAACAAAATGGGGTATAAATACAGTATGAACAAGGGATGTCCTTTTTTTATGTTATTTCCCGGGTTGAGGTAGTGAAAGTACTAATGGTGCATGCAGCACAAAGTGACAGGTGCAAGTGTACTGTATGTGTGAGTGTGTGAGAAATGAAGCAGTCAGAGTATGACGGTGGGAGAGGCTGAAGAGCACAGGGGAGGCAGAACTGGAAGGGAGTTGAGCTTCCTGATCGCCTGATGGATGAAGCTGTCCTTCAGTCTGTTTGTCCTGGCTTGGAGACTCCTTAGTCTCCTCCCTGATGGTAGCAGATTAAAGAAGCACTGAGTCGGGCGATGTTGAGAGCTTTTCGTGTGAGGCGGGTGTTGTAAATGTCCAGGAGGGAGGGGAGAGAGACACCAACGATCTTCTCAGCTGCTCTCACTATGCGCTGCAGTGTTTTCCGGCAGGACGCATTGCAGGCGCCAAACCACACAGTGATGCAGCTGGTCAGGATGCTCTCAATGGTACCTCTGAAGAAGGTGCGCATGATGGGTGTCGGGGCTCCGGTTCTTCTCAGGTTTTGGAGAAAGTAGAGACGCTGTTGAGCTTTCTTGGCTAGTGCTGCAGTGTTGGTGGACCAGGAGAGATCTTCCGTAATGTGCACACCCAGAAACTTGGTGCTCCTTACCCTCTCCACGATCGCACCATTGATGGACAGCGTAGAGTGTTGGGTGTAAGTTCTCCTGTAATCGACCACAATCTCCTTTGTCTTTTCCACGTTCAGGGAGAGATTGTTGTCTGTGCACCACCTGGCCAGGCGCCTCACCTCACTCCTGTAGTTAGTCTCATCATTGTTGCTAATGAGACCCACCATAGTCGTGTCGTCCGCAAACTTGATAAAGAGGTTGGAGTTGTGTGATGGTATGCAGTCATGGGTCAACAGCGTGAAGAGGAGGGGGCTAAGCACACATCCTTGGGGAGCCCCAGTGTTCAGCATGATGGTGCTGGAAGTGTTATTGGCGACCTGTACTGCCAGAGGTCTGCCAGTCAGGAAGTCCAGCAGCCAGTTGCACAGTGGGGTGCTGATCCCCGGGTGAATCACTTTATGAGTGAGCTGTTGTGGGATGATTGTGTTGAACGCTGAGCTGAAGTCGATGAACAGCTTTCTAACATAAGAGTCTTTGTTTTCCAAGTGGGTGAGCGGTGAGTGGAGGGCCGTAGCAATGGCATCATCGGTTGAGCGATTGGACCGATAAGCAAACTGGAAGGGGTCCAGGGAGGGGGGGAGGGCAGTCTTGATCTGCTGCATGACTAGCTGTTCAAAGCACTTCATAATGATGGGAGTAAGTGCAACTGGGCGGAAGTCATTGAAACAGGAGGGAAATGTTTTCTTAGGTACTGGGATTATGGTGGTGTTTTTAAAGCATGTGGGGATAACAGCCTGACTCAGAGAGATGTTAAAAATGTCCGTAAAGACATCTGTGAGTTCCCCCGCACAGTCTCTCAATACTCAGCCAGGAATGTTGTCAGGACCCGGGGCCTTGCGCGCGTTGATCCTGCAGAAGGATCTTCTCACGATGTCTGGGGAAAGCGTCATCACTTGGTCGCCGGCCTGAGGTGGGTGTTTGTGTCGTGGTGCTGTTGTGAGTGTCAAAATGGGCAAAGAATGCATTCAGCAGAGAGATAGAGCTGTCACATGTCCGCTGTGGGGGCTTGTAAACAGACTCTGTGTGTCTCTGCTGTCGTTGAAGCGATGGGCAACTCTCTTGGAGTACTGTCTCTTTGCCTGTTTGATGCTGCGAGACAGGTTGGCCCTAGCTGTCCTCAGGGCCGCTGCATCTCCAGATTTGAAGGCAGCATTCCGTACCTTCATTAATCTGTAAACTTCCCCTGTTAGCCACGGTTTTTGGTTTGCTCGGACAGTGATGGTCTTTGTTACCGTTACATCATCAATGCACTTGTTGATGTAGGCAGTAACAGTCTCTGTGTACTCCTGTAAGTCTGTGAAGTTGTTGTGAGTTGCAGCCTGTTTAAATACATCCCAGTCAGTGGTGCTAAAGCAGTCCTGGAGTGCCTCAGAAGACCCTTCCGGCCACACTTGTATCTGTTTGCAGACTGGTTTGGTGACCAGACTGGTTTAACCAGTGGTCTGTATACAGGCATTAGCATGACAGTGATGTGGTCTGAGATACCGAGGTGGGGGAGGGGAAGGGCCTTGTAAGCTCCTCTCTGAGTAGTGTAAATAGGTCCAGTGTATTGTTTCCTTGTGTGGGAAAATCTATGTGCTGTTGTATTTTTGGAAACACGCTTTTTAGATCTGCATGATTAAAATCCCCAGCCAAGATGAGAAAAGCATCTGGGTGAGCTGTCTGCTGCTCACTGATGAGCTGGTACAATTAATTTAGTGCCTCACTCCTGTTATTATTGGAGTTGGGGGGTACATATACAGCCCCGATTAAAATGGCTGAATATTCCCTCGGTAGATAGAATGGTCGACATTTAATGATCATAATCTCCACCAGAGAAGAGCCATACTTACAGACCACCACTGCGTTGCGGCACCACCTATCACTGATGTAAACACAAAGTCCGCTGCCACGGGTTTTACCGCTCTCAACGAGAGCTCTGTCCACATGGTAGCATGTTACTGTAGCTGGTCGAGCTGAACGGCGCTATCCGGAATGCTATTGTTGAGCCATGTTTCAGTAAATACAAAAACACAACAGTCTCTTACAGTCCTTAGGGTTGTGCGAAGAAGTTGAATGTGGTCCAGTTTATTGTCCAAAGAGCGTACGTTAGCCAGTACGAACAATAAATGTTCCTGTCTGAGATCACAAGTGTGTCCTTGGTCTGATTCAGTCTGAGATTCATTCGTTCCTCTCCTACACTTTTCTCCTTCTCTATGATGTGTTTCCTCTCTGTAGAGTTTCCCGTCTCTCTGTGTTTCTCCTGGATGTGAGGACTCACACCGCTTCACTTTCAATCAACATCTCACATTTGATGGAGTGAGGAAATCGCTTTCACGTCTGAAAAGACATGTTGAGGAAATCTGTGAGGAGGAATTCAAGACAATCCATCCACTAACTAAAAACAAACAAACACACATGTTCTGCATCACAATAAAAAGAGCCATAAAATTCATCAAACAGAAATAAGAAAGAAGCAGGAACAAGACTACATAAAACCGAACTAATAAATGACAGGATAATAATAATAATGTTGTTGGTCTTTCGGCTGCTCCCGACAAGGGGTCGCCACAGCGGAATATCCAGTCCGCACTACAACTTGGCACAGGTTTTATGCCGGATGCCCTTCCTGACGCAACCCTCCCATTTTATCCGGGCTTGGGACCGGCACTGTATCCGTGGGCACCTCCTGGGAATCGAACCCGAGCCTTCCGCATGGCAGGCGAAACACCTACCACTGAGCCACCTGCCGCCCTTCATAATAATAATAATAATAATAATATACTTACGTTTTGGCCAATATTGTGACTTGTAACAAGGAATCACTTTGTGTGCTTTATACGGCCTCTAATAATTTATGCTTTTCTATTTTGTTTCTGGTTTCACAGCTGCAGCAGTTCAGATGTTTTTACCCACGGAAATGAAGAGCAGAAAGGATTCTCTGCTGTGTAAGTATAACACACACACACACACACACACACACACACACACACACACACACACACACACACACACACACAGAGAGAGAGAGAGAGAGAGAAAAACACAGAGAAACACACACACAAATAGATGTACACAGAAGAACTCAAGTGTCCTACACAGAGCCTGACTGAACTCAAATTCAAATCAAATTCAAATGCAAATTCAATTTTATTTGTCACATACACAGTCATACAGTATGAAATGGAGTGAAATGCTTTTTGCGACCACAGAGTCGCGACGGCAGCCACCCAGGCGCCATCATAGAAAACAAGGAATCAGATACATTAGGATAACGAGGGTAAAAAAATCCCCTCCCAGACTGTCCTTCGGAGAGGGCAGTGTTTGACCAGGGGTACAAAAAAATACCTCAGCAGCAAGCACAGAAAAACATGTAATCACAAGACATCAACATTGCAACAATGAGGGTACAGGGATAGGAAATGTCCAATGTAGGCAAACAGCTCCAGTCCCTGCAGCTAAAGAGCGCTGGTCCCGATTCCGCCTGCCCACACCGAGGGGAATAAGCACACGAAGGCGTTGGAAATGGGGAAGGTAGAGTGTCTATCTGTAGCTGTTCTATGAGTGTGTGAGTGCGTGCGTGTCAGTTTGTAAGCCTGTAACATCCCGTAATAGTCTGCGCCAGGTGACCTTGAAGGGGGAGGGGGTAGATTCCAGAGCGTCTCGTTATCTTGGTCTTCTGGGAGTTTGTTATGTCTCCAGCCACTGCCTTGAAATGCAGTAGCTGGAAAGAGAAAGGGCAAAAAAAAAAAAAAAAATAAATAAATAAATAAATAAATATATATATATATATATATATATATATATATATATATATATATATATACAGTGGTGTGAAAAACTATTTGCCCCCTTCCTGATTTCTTATTCTTTTGCATGTTTGTCACACTTAAATGTTTCTGCTCATCAAAAACCGTTAACTATTAGTCAAAGATAACATACTGTAATTAAACTCAAAATGCAGTTTTTAAATGAAGGTTTACGTTATTAAGGGAGAAAAAAAACTCCAAATCTACATGGCCCTGTGTGAAAAAGTGATTGCCCCCCTTATTAAAAAATAACTTAACTGTGGTTTATCACACCTGAGTTCAATTTCTGTAGTCACCCCCAGGCCTGATTACTGCCACACCTGTTTCAATCAAGAAATCACTTAAATAGGAGCTACCTGACACAGAGAAGTAGACCAAAAGCACCTCAAAAGCTAGACATCATGCCAAGATCCAAAGAAATTCAGGAACAAATGAGAACAAAAGTAATTGAGATCTATCAGTCTGGTAAAGGTTATAAAGCCATTTCTAAAGCTTTGGGACTCCAGCGAACCACAGTGAGAGCCATTATCCACAAATGGCAAAAACATGGAACAGTGGTGAACCTTCCCAGGAGTGGCCGGCCGACCAAAATTACCCCAAGAGCACAGAGACAACTCATCCGAGAGGCCACAAAAAACCCCAGGACAACATCTAAAGAACTGCAGGCCTCACTTGCCTCAGTGTTCACGACTCCACCATAAGAAAGAGACTGGGCAAAAATGGCCTGCATGGCAGATTTCCAAGGCGCAAACCACTTTTAAGCAAAAACAACATTAAGGCTCGTCTCAATTTTTCTAAAAAACATCTCAATGATTGCCAAGACTTTTGGGAAAATACCTTGTGGACTGACGAGACAAAAGTTGAACTTTTTGGAAGGTGCGTGTCCCGTTACATCTGGCGTAAAAGTAACACAGCATTTCAGAAAAAGAACATCATACCAACAGTAAAATATGGTGGTGGTAGGGTTGTTTTGCTGCTTCAGGACCTGGAAGGCTTGCTGTGATAGATGGAACCATGAATTCTACTGTCTACCAAAAAATCCTGAAGGAGAATGTCCGGCCATCTGTTCGTCAACTCAAGCTGAAGCGATCTTGGGTGCTGCAGCAGGACGATGACCCAAAACACACCAGCAAATCCACCTCTGAATGGCTGAAGAAAAACAAAATGAAGACTTTGGAGTGGCCTAGTCAAAGTCCTGACCTGAATCCTATTGAGATGTTGTGGCATGACCTTAAAAAGGCGGTTCATGCTAGAAAACCCTCAAATAAAGCTGAATTACAACAATTCTGCAAAGATGAGTGGGCCAATATTCCTCCAGAGCGCTGTAAAAGACTCGTTGCAAGTTATCGCAAACGCTTGATTGCAGTTATTGCTGCTAAGGGTGGCCCAACCAGTTATTAGGTTCAGGGGGCAATTACTTTTTCACACAGGGCCATGTAGCTTTTTTTCTCCCTAAATAATAAACCCCTCATTTAAAAACTGCATTTTGTGTTTACTTGTGTTATCTTTGACTAATAGTTAAATGTGTTTGATGATCAGAAACATTTTGTGTGACAAACATGCAAAAGAATAAGAAATCAGGAGGGGGCAAATAGTTTTTCACACCACTGTATATATATATATATATATATATATATATATATATATATATATTTCCAGGTTTCGATCAATACCTGCCAATTTCACAGATATTTAATGTTCATCACTGGTCTCCAGGTCCGTCCAACCCCACTGAGCACCTTAGGGATGAACTGGAGCTGAAACCTGCTCTATGTCTCTAAATCAAATCCAACTTGTCCAACAAATAAAAACATTTTCACATTCCACGTAATTTTCTGTCTCCATTTGGTCTCTGTGTCATCAGTTTAAATGATTTTACTTTCTAACATGTAGCTAACATGTAAGCTACATCACACCTATCAATATTTTCCTTCTAAAGCTGACCAGTATTACCTGTAATACTGTATAAATATTTTTGGTATCAAGCAGCATTAGGAGGAAAAACACAGACAGTTGTCTTTCTCACACATATTTATTATAAAAATTTAAATCTAACCTGTGGTCATTTTATTGTTTTAGATTTCTGTTATCTGACTCTGGATCGGAAGAACAGATCGGTGACGCGTATTAGGACACGACAGCAATACTCTAATCATCCGAAGAGATTTGACTCCTAGTCTCAGGTGTTGTGTAAGGAGAGTGTGTGTGTGGACGCTGTTACTGAGAGGTGTAATGGAGCAGTGATGGTGTGTTAACATCTGTCTCATATCAAGGGATCAGCAGGAAAGGACAGGGTGATGAGTGTGTGTTTGGATTCAACAGTCAGTCCTGGAGTCTGAGGTGTTTTTCTTCCTCTGTCTCTTTCCGGCACAATGGCATTGAGACTGAGTTCCAAGGTCCAGCGTCCTCCAGAATAGGAGTGTATGTAGATTCCAATGCTGGAACTCTGTCCTTCTACAGTTCAATTTGTATAGCGCTTTTAACAATTGACATTGTCTCAAAACAGCTTTACACAATCAAAAGAATTATGAAAACGGTTTCTTATGTTAAACCCTAAGTTAAATTCCTCATCATTTTTATTGAGAACCAGGAGCCCCTGGTGTCTATGAGAGACAAGGTGTTTCAGTAAGGCTGATTTACATCCTGCCAGCAGCTTTCTGATAAACCTGGCCAGCTGCCAAACACAATGCGGACAAAACCCCTGGTCCTGTGCTATTTACACACCACGTCATAACCCTACAACACCAGTACACTATACAGTAATCATTAACAATATTCACATAAAAAAGGAAAGGATAGAAAAGTTTGGAAAAAAAACTCACTCAAGTACTCTTTTCACCAAGCAGACTCACTACCAGCATGCACAGTTTTCTGAGTTCGTCTGATAGAAAATGGGCGTGGCCTTAAAAAGAAAGCTTTAAAGTGTCATTCAGGAAGTGTGGCTATCCAAACAAAAGAGAGAATTTTTGGTGTAAAGGTTTCCCTGTGAATTAAAAAGTCAGATTAATGGAATCAGTTTTGTTCTAAATATTCTTGCTGACTTAATGTGCTTTACATAACTGCTGGAATATTTTTTAATTATTAATTTTTGTCTTAGAATTATAAGTATTTGACAGCAAATCGTTGATATGACAGAGAGTCTTTAAAATGTATATGACTTTAAACGGGATGGATTATGAGACAATGGTCACAAACACATAAAACCTTTACACATTAAAAGAAGTATGCCGTCAGCAAAATACAACAACAGAACATCTACCACAATTTATACATGGCATGTATAGTATTCAACAAAAATAGGGTCAAGTTACAAAATACATGATCTGTTCAAAAAAAAGACACCATTTGAATTTAAACAAGCAAGAACTCAAAAGCCTTTAATTGTTTAATTACTACAGTTATTAATTCAATTCTGATCTGAGATAATTTCAGACAGTGGAATTGTGAATAAATTTCTTATACTTAATCCGAAGAATATTATTAAATCTAAAGTGTGACCTGCTTTATGAGTGGGTCCTACTACACACTGATTTACGCCTATAACAGAATAAATGCTGTTCTCAGAGGGTCTTCTGGATTCTCAAAATGAATGTTAAAATCTCCAGCAATTAACACTTTGTCTACAGAAACGACTAGGTTTGAGATGAAATCTGCAAATTCACTAAGAAATTCAGAATACGGCTAAGGAGGTCTGTAAATTATAATTAGTGGAATCGATTGACTTAATATACTTAAATACACTTATGTTACTATAAAGAATTTCAAATTAATTACATTTGTGTTCGTGTTTTTGTACGATAGACAGATTATCATTGTAAATAACTGCAACGCCTCCTCCTCTACCAGTTAACCGAGGCTGGTGTATGTAGCTGTATCCAGGAGGACTAGCTTCATTTAGAGCTACATACTCGTCCTGTTTAACCCATGTTTCAGTTAAACAGAGTATATCAAATGCCTGATCTGTGATAATTTCATTAACAATAACCGCTTTTGATGCGAGAGATCTAATATTTAACAGTCCTAGCTTCAGATCAGAGATGCCAGCTGCGCATTCAGTATGATCCGAGTTTGTGGTCTTTATGTTAATTAAATTATTGAAACAGACTTTCTGAGACTTTCTACATTTTTGTTTAGATCGGGGAACAAACACAGTCTCAATATGGTGAACCCTGAGTGACGACTCTATGCAGCTAGTAGACGGTTGGTTTAGCTTGTGTGTCTGCTCCCTGGCCTGGGCTCTGGATTGTCACCGATTAACTAGACCTCTACTGAGACTATGAGCTATACTACAGGAAATGAGAGCAGCACCTTCCCGAGTGGGATGGACACCGTCCCGCCCTAACAGGCCAGCTTTGCCCTCAAAGGTCTTCCAATTATCTATTGCCTCTTTTCCACTGCATAGTACGGCACGACACGGTTCAGTTCAACTCACTTCGGTTCGGCGCAGTTTGCGCTTCCACTGCAGTGTAGTAACGCTTTAGCGTGGGCGGGATTACTCACGTGTCGTTTAGTCGCGGCGCCGCTACTGCCGTGATGTCATCGTAAACGCGCCACAAACAAACACACAACAATGGAGCATATTGACGGCATGGTGTTCTTCATTCTCGGCATGTGGATGTTTTTAACAGCGAGACGAAGGAGTTTGTTTCAAAAGAGGCCGACGGTTAGTGAGTTGAACTGAACCGTGTCGTGCCGTACTATGCAGTGGAAAAGCGCCATATGTAGACCACAGTGTCTCTTACACAATGAGGCTCCTCCACAGAGTGCGCACCACATTCACTCAGCCTCTGTATGCTGGGTTCTGTATGGGTACGAACACAACTACAAGGTTATGTGATAAAAAATTAAATGTTTTTGGGGAAAAAATAACTAGAGCTTCAGATTTATTTTTTCCCTGAACAACAGTGCCAATTTCTGTAATACTAATGTAATTTTATTGTTGGTACCTTATCATTTACATTATATGTAAAAATGTTTATGGACACCTGACCATCATGACCTCATGTGATTTTTCTTATCAGTCCAGATTTATATTACAGTTAAAATAATTTTGACAAAACAGGGAACGATTTCCTCTGAATTTTGGAATGTAGTTGTGGGGATTGGCTCATTTACATCTTGGGATTGGCACAACAGCATCTTATAATAGAAGAAGCAAGGTTCTATGGTAAATTAGTGGTATGATAATGAAGAATGGTTCCACTTGAAAAGTTTATTTAGGCTGGCAGCAAAACTTTCTGTTTCATGAAAGCTACCATTTTCTGAACATGCCTGTGTTATATGAAAATCACTAAAGGAAAGTGACTTGCACTAGAGGCTCTAGTTTTCTGTTTCATACCAGTGGAAAAGGCATTCTTGCAAAAGAGGGTTTTGGCTTTGCTTCTTTTTTTTTCTTCCTTTTGGAAGGATTGAAAATGTACTCATCAATGCATTAAAAGAGTGTATAGACAAGGAAGAATATATGACAAGTATGAAACAAGGTTTAATTACCCTGATCCTCAAAGCTAGGAAAGCCAAAAAAATTTTTTTTTTTACAATGTTCTGCCCATTACACTGCCTATTACTGAAATATTTTCTGGTGTTGTTGTTGCTTGAATAAAGGAAGGTGTTTTTCCTATAATTACTGAGACACAATTAGGATTTCTGAGGAAAAACCTTACTTAACCTAGAGGACCTTCAGGATTAAATGTAGTCCTGAAATTTAAATGGTTTAAATCCTGGATAGGTTTTCTACTGCACTGTGATTTTAACTATAACTGACGTTATGTCCAGTCTGATTTTCGTGCTGTGCCACCATATCGAGACTGTCCTATACATATTTCCTGTACAAGAGCAGTAAATGCCCGACAGTCTCACTTTTTTACGGCATTCTTTACAGAGTCCCGTTGGATGTTTAATTACTATGAATAGAGTGCTATTAAGGTTGCTGTGTTTAATTCTAGTCTTTTCAAAATTAGTTCAATTTTAGTTTGAGTGAGAATCTATATTTTATTCATTTTGTTAAATATTTTATTTTAATTAATCTCTATTTTCTGATCACCTTCAGGATTGTATTTGTTTTATGATGTTTGTAATGTGCCTAATTTGTTATATATAATTTTGTTCAACATAAAAGCAAACATTTCATAAAAGAATGAACCCGGAAGTAGAAGTGACGGTTTCCGTTTATAACACGGAAGTGATTCTGTGTTAGGCGTACAAATTTTATTGCAAATTAAAATCATTAGCCACTTTGTATATCAGATGCCACAAGCATTAAAATATATAAGATCGAGTCATATTGTATTGTATTGTATCGTATGGAGCCCTTTCACTTCCTGTTTCTTTGTAGTTCCGCCCATTACATCAGACTCCGTTTTGTAGCGTCTCTCCATGGTAACGGCACGCGCTTTGACTCAGAGGGCACAGTGGTTCATTTGAAAGGTAATAACGCGGTTTAATGTGAATATAAATCTGCAGTATACTCTAATATTAGTTCTATAATTGCACAATTACTTGATAATCATATTTATTTTGTTATTTAACTCTCCAATGCCTGCAAAGGCCTAATCTGCAGCTACTAATAGGAATAATAACATTAATGCATGCCATATCACTAATAAGGACTAAGGACTATCTGTTTTCAATAATATCAATAAATAAATTATTTTTTTAAATTATTATTAGTGCTGTTATGCATGAGCAAACATTCCAAGTTGCATATGCATTATGCTTCTCTTATTTCATCTGTCAGGGCTTATGATCTCCAGGACGTGTCTTCAGTAAATTCATCTTCAATCAAGATATTATCGAGACATTTTTCCAAGATGAGTTTAGCTGAGATTTATGAAAATACTAAAAAGGGAAGGGAATACGCGTTGCTGGGGAATTATGACTCTTCTATGGTGTACTTCCAGGGTGTTCTACAACAGATACAAAAGCACTGCCAGTCTGTTAGAGATCCTGCACTAAAGGTCAAATGGCAGCTGGTAAGACACTCACACACTGAAACACATTCGCACAAACATACATATATCCATGCAGCTAGACTGCACCCTCACACCCTGTTAATGAAGCACTGTCATCATTTAAGAGATCACCACTTTAATTTATGAAGGTAAAGGTGATCAGTCGGTAATAATTTGCAGTAATATTTCAGGAAAACATCTCGAAAAGCAGTATGATGTGGTAAAGTGTTATTGTGCCCCATCCACACGTTTTTTTTTTACGCAATGGGTTAAATTATGTAAATCATACATTTACATCTTTACAGTAATCAGACCACAGTCAGCCTGAACATTTATGGAAATTTTTGATTCATGTACCTTACAATATTGTGATCAGAACACAGATTGAAACGTTATTTCATAATTAATAATAATACATTTTATTTATAATGCGCTTTATATTTAAAACAAATCTCAAAGTGCTAAAAAATGTATTCTAACCCTAACCCTGAAAGCTCTGATAAAAAGATAAGTTTTAAGACCAGATTTAAAAGCATCAACAGTCTGTGGCGTCCTCTGATAATCAGGGAGAGCATTCCACAGCCTAGGTGCAGCTGAGCAAAAAGCTCGATCTCCCATGGTATGAAGTTTAGTCTTAGGAGTTTCCAAAAGATGTACTGATACAGAGCGGAGGTTGCGTCTCGACGTATGTGAGGAAATAAGTTTTTTGAGGTAGGAAGGGGCATCCCCATAAATACATTGGTGGGCAAGAAGGGCAAACTTGTAATCAATTCTAAATGAAACAGGGAGCCAGTGAAGAGATTTAAGAATGGGCGTAATATGGTCGTATTTATGCCCTCTCATCAGGATCCTAGCAGCACTGTTCTGAATATACTGCAGCTTTTGAAGGGTTTTTCCAGTAGTCCCAATGATAAGTTCAATTCAATTCAATTTTATTTGTATAGCGCTTTTAACAATTGACATTGTCTCAAAACAGCTTCACACAATCAAAAGAATAATTTAAGTTTGTATGGAATGTGAATGTGTATGTATCAAAATGTTCAGATAGTCCCTGGTGAGCAAGCCGAGGGCGACAGTGGCAAGGAAAAACTCCCTGAGTTGGTAATAGGAAGAAACCTTGAGAGGAACCAGACTCAACAGGGAACCCATCCTCATTTGGGTGAAACAGATAGCAGGAAATGATCTGCATTTATACAGTGTTAGGTGGCAGGCAGTTCAGCTATAATAGTTGATGTTAATTGATGTTAGAATGGAGTCCAGTAGTTATTGGAGACTCAGATAGACTGAACTATCGAATTGTCAAGTCCTCAGAGAAACAGCTGACAACATCAGTCGAGGCCAGAACCATCTTCTAAGTAGATAGAATCATCCCGAGACACCAGACGCATCCCAAAGAGACAAACGCATGGACTAACTTTTCTGAATCAGCAAACTAGACGCAGTTTTGCTATATTCCTAAGGTGGAAATAAGGTGTTTTACACAGATGTTTGACATGAGCCTCATACGTCAAATGAGAGTCCATTGTAACCCCAAGGTTTATAACAGATGTTGACAATGGCATATCCTGACCAGAAAAGGTAATACTGGTGATATTAGATGTCCTAACCTGGTGTGGGGTGCCTAGTAAAATAGCTTACTAGTCTTAGAGCTGTTCAGCTGCAGGAAATTTTGCTTCATCCATGTCTTTATCTTTTCCAAACAGATGGTCAAAGTGGATGATGGCAGAGTAGACGAGGAGGTTGAATTTATCCTGAGGTAGAGCTGAGTATCATCAGCATAGCAATGAAATAAAATACCATGCTGGCTGATGATACAGCCAAGGGGACGCATATACAATATAAACAAAATGGGACCGAGCACAGAGCCCTGAGGAACACCACAAGTGACATTGTGTGTAGCGGATTTAGCCTCTCTCAGGGCAACATTCTCCATTCTTTCAGATGAGAACCAGTTGTAAACAGAGTCAGAGAGTCCAACAGTGTGACATAATATGTGAAGCAGAATGTTGAGATCAACAGTATGAAAGTCCAACAGGATGAGAAGCGATAATTCTTCTGATAATTCTCTTGGTAACTCAAGGAGAATTCATGAAAGTTGAGTACAATGTCAAAAGTATATTAGAAAATGAAAAAAGGGCAAGAAAAAAGTATTTAAAGTTTTTTTTTTTTTAAGGTGACAGGAAAAGAGAATTTAACCTTAAAGGAATAAGAGAAAGATCAAGACCAGAAGGTGGCAATAATGCAACATAGTGGATGCCAACCCCCAGTAAACACCAAGAAGACAAGACATGTAAAATCATGGTGAAACTGTCTGGATGGTCTAGACCTGTGTTTGAGAAAAACAAGGACTTCTGAATAATTTTGTGCAGAATAACAGAATACAGTTCTGAGAGTTAACCACTCCCTTTAACCTGCTTCAAATCTGAAACACTGGCCTCCCAGGAACTACTTTAATGGCTCAAAAATGTGAAATTGTCTTGGAGTGAGGTCAGACTGTACGGGGGAAGTGGGAATAACTCCCAGCCAAGTTCCTATAATGTGCAAGTGGTGTTGGTGAATGATTGTGTGTACGGTTCACTCAGAAAGATGGGTTTCTTCCGCAACCGCTTATGTGTCGACTATTAAACATCAGGCGTTGCACTGATTGTTCCAAAAATGACTGCATCCGGCTCTGTGCCACTTTGTCTGGCATACAGTTGTCCTTACAACATTTGCACCATTCAAATGTTTAACTAAGGCTAAGAGTCTCATCATCGTCCTGTGTTTCTGTCAAACGTAGTCAGGCCTTCATTTATCAGAAATTTCTTCGCGAAATCCTGGTTTGATTTGAACGCCCCTCAAACTTTCAGTTTATCATCTGAGTGTACATGAACTCTGTATGTATTATGATCACACAGCCATATCGTATAATCATTGTTCATCAATATTTTGCCATTCCATTGCTGGATTTAGGTGAGACAGGAACTGGTGGAGGAATATGAACAGGTTAAACTCATTGTAAACACTCTGGAGAGTTTCAAGATGGATAAGCCAGTTGATCTTCCCAGTAATCGTCCGGAGGACTACACAAAGGACCCTGATGTGTGGCCACCTCCCACCCCTGCAGAACACAGGTACAGCTGAGTCAGACTAATTATCACTGAATTTATGCCTGAAACAAATCTCTATTAATTGCATTTTTTTTCTGTATAAAATAAAACAAATAAAAAATTTAAACAAACACAAGTTTTAGACTGTAAATGAAATTTAATACAGCTTCCACCATTAATTTATTAATTATTTTACAGAATAATATTTCCCATCTCCATGATTGAATGTGATCAGTGTGCGACCTGTGTACCTATTTTAACTGTATGGGTGTACAGTGGAAGCTTGGATTACGAACATAATTCGTTCCGGAAGCGGGCTCGTGAACCAAATTTAATTTTCCCATAAGAAATAATGGAAACTCAAATTATTCATTCTACAGCCCAAAAAAATAAATGCATTAAAAAATTAATACAAAATATAAAGTAAAAATGAAACCAATTAACCTGCACTTTATCTTTAAAAAAAAAGTAAAAATAAATCCCAACAGATAAGTGCACACACATAACGACAGGCTGAGGGAGAAAATGCATGCACTGATGTTGATTATACCAGTAAGAGAGAAGCACTAAGACCCAGCAGGGGAGACCTACAATTCCGCAGCGCAAGAGAGATAGAAACCGTTGGCTCAGTTGTGATCACGTGGCGCTCGGCGGCAAAACAAACGTATGTGTGATACATGATACCCGGTGCTCGTAAACCAAGACTTGCTCGTTCTTCAAGTCAAAATTTATTAAAAATCTTTGCACAACTTGCTGAACACTCGCAAAACGCTGTACCTTGGTGTACCTATTTTAACTGTATAGTGACCTCTGGTGTTTAACAGTATAATTGCATTAGATGCATACATACTCCATTACTCATTTCCATAGGGCCCTTTTTTCACGGGTTTGCATTATGATGCATTATAAAACCCATGGCATTTATTGTGGTTTACTGTACCACTGTAATCTACTCATTGGGATTTATGATTCCTTTGTACCTGACTCCTGTCACTTCTGTATAATATATTGGAGTTATATCTCAAAAAAACATTATTTTATCCTACAGTATATCTCTAGGAATTTTTATGCTATCCCTCCATATTCTATCCACACTACTGTCACTGTGTCTGATGTGTAATATCTTATGTGTATTGTCTTGTTGTTTGCGTGTCTGAATCCTAGACCACCTGCTCAGGTGAAGAGACCAAACACTGCTGTGAAGGTCCAACGTAAAGACAGTCCTGCCATGCAGCACCAGCACCGTGGCCCCATTGGAAAGGGCCAGCTTAATCCTAAATCAGACAGAGCTTCTCTCCGTGACCCTCGCAATCCTAAAGTTAAAGAAGAGAAGGTTGGTGGAAAAGTGTTATACAACATCTTAAATACAAGTTATAGCCATTTCAGTAAGGAATGACCTGATCTCACAAGAGATTAAAAATATACTGTTAAGTGGAAATCCTTTGAGTGCATCTTGTGGCTCAAGTGAAACAGACATGTCCCACCACTTCTGTTGATTTTAACCATGTTCACCATGTTATAAGATTTTTTAAGGATATGTACTGTTTTCCAATAATCTTTCCTTAAAAAGTGACCATTTAAGCAAAATCCACTGGAAGCCCAATATTGTCCAAAAACTTCATTTTCCTAAATGTATCTAAACTTTTGACCTCAACTGTTAAAATAAAATATTTACAGTGTTACTGTACTGTACATCTGAAAAGCATATCTTAATGTATTGTGCTGTTTTTGTCCTCTTTAGGGTAAAAATGCTCAAGAAGGGGCAGGAGATGGAGAATTAAAGAAATTTGATGATGCAGGTTACGACAGTGATTTGGTTAATATTTTGGAGAGAGACATCATGTCCAGAAATCCTAATATCCATTGGTAAATCCAGAACTCTTTTGACTTGGACAACAGTATACAATTACAAAATCTGGACTTTGTTAACCATAAAACTCATAAGAAGCAATCTTATGTAAATGTATTAACTTAGGGTGTAATAGTTATACTGTACCTTTATGAAGGTATTGCTTTTTAGGCATTTTATGAAAGCAAACAGCCTAAATCCTAGTTTAGGGGGTTTGTTCCTTGAGCAGGTTTTATATTAGCAGACATGTATTAAATGACAAAATCATTAACAGAGAATAAAAATTGTCTTGGAGAATATAGCGTTTACACATCTGTTTTGTGTAACTCCGTAGAAGTTTAGAGAGATGTTTATTATTATTATTATTGTTTGGTTGTCATTATTAAATGAATATCATGTTATAGCCCATACTACTGTAGAAGCTAGGGTACATTATCAAATAAATAATTAGGAGAACTGGATATTCACAACATTCCTAAATAGTACATGACAAAATGATATCCAGCTATCTGTTGACTTGTTGTGTCTTGTGGATTTTTCTGATTTGATTAGATCTAGACCTTTCAGGAATAGGTGTTTTATTTGGTACAGTTGGCAGCCATTAAAAAATACTTGATTTTGGACTGATAGTCATACAACCTGTTGTGCATCATGATTCATGCAGGGACGATATCGCAGACCTGGAGGATGCCAAGAAACTGCTACGGGAAGCTGTGGTTTTGCCAATGTGGATGCCAGATTTTTTCAAGGGCATTCGGCGCCCATGGAAGGTTCATATTTCGCACAAACACATACCACACTTTGCATGACATGGCATGACATGAAATATCAGGTTATCAGGTTGCAGTAGTGTTTTCATAAGTCAGTGGCACTAAACAAGACTAATCAATGCTGTGGAAACCAATATGGTAAAATTTGTACATTTTACTCCATTGGTGATTAATTTTGGTTTTTCCATATCAACCTTATGCTTCATTATCGTTTTCTACATAATAATTGCCCTATCTTATTGCACTGGCATAATTTCAGTTGTTCTGTGTGTTTCTCTGTATGTGTGTCAGGGTGTATTGATGGTTGGTCCTCCAGGTACAGGCAAGACCATGCTGGCTAAAGCTGTAGCTACCGAGTGCGGTACCACTTTCTTCAACATTTCCTCCTCTACACTCACCTCGAAGTACCGGGGAGAATCTGAGAAACTTGTTCGGCTACTGTTTGAAATGGTGATTAAGTCATATAATGACCATGAGTCTTTTAAATTCACTTTAATATTCTTTGTAATGTTACTTAAAGATTTTGAACAGAGTGGATTAAGCCTAATTAATTTCAGTTCCCGTTTGTTTTTCCGGGAATTCTTGACACCTTTTTGACAATCACTGTTCTGTTTAACAGGCTCGATTTTATGCCCCCACCACTATATTCATTGATGAAATTGACTCCATTTGTGGAAGACGTAGCACATCAGATGAACACGAAGCAAGCCGGAGAGTGAAGTCAGAGCTTTTGGTCCAGATGGATGGTGAGAAACAGATCATCAGATAGAAATTCAGGTGCTTTTTAGATAGAGTTTGGTGAATAACCTAATTTCGTATTCAGGTGTAGGAAGTGTGTCAGAAAACGATGACCCCTCTAAAATGGTGATGGTTCTGGCTGCAACAAACTTTCCATGGGACATAGATGAAGCCCTGAGGAGGAGGCTGGAAAAGAGGATTTATATTCCTCTGCCCACCGGTAAAAATGGATTGATTTCTCTTACTCATACAATCGAAGTTAACCAAAACAGAGATTTCTCTATTCTGCTGACATCACTGACACACTATGCTCCATTTGCTGAATTATTGACTTTTTTGAATGTTTTCACAATCCTTAATTGGGTGCATTGTTCATACTGTACCTCATGCTCATGCTACTAGCATTGGAATGAGATGGTCAGTGTATCTAATATTTGATTCCTGTAACTGCTCTCTTCAGTAAAGGGGCGAGCAGATCTGCTGAAGATTAGCCTGAGGGATGTGGAAGTGTCTCCTGACGTTGACCTGGACATAATCGCTGAGAAGATGGAGGACTACTCGGGTGCTGACATCACCAACATTTGCAGGTACAACAGCACAAATTCATATAACAGCTGGTCCAGTTATTTAAGACTTGCCCTGACTTTAACCCCATTGAATACCTTCGGAATAAATTTGAACATCATCTGCTCCTCAGACCTCCTCGTACAACATCACCAATGTTTTTGTGGCTGACTGAGCAAAAATCGTCATAGCCAGAAGAGTTAAAGTTATTATAACAGCAGAAGGAAATTAGAGTTTATATAGTAGTGTATGTACAGTACTTCTATGGTGAATTTAAGAAATGATAGTGAATGGTTGATGATGGGTAATGTACTGTAGGTGTATCTAACAACCTGAAATTCCTCTTTACCTTAACAATATTTCTTTATGTACACAGAGATGCATCCATGATGGCAATGCGTCGGAGGATTCAAGGCCTGAGCCCAGAAGAGATTCGAGCGCTGTCTAAAGACGAACTGCAGATGCCTGTCACCATGGAGGACTTTGAAATTGCACTCAAAAAGATCTCCAAGTCTGTTTCTGCTGCTGACCTGAAGAAATATGAGGACTGGATGAACGAATTTGGCTCTGTTTAATCAGAAAGTTTACATAGTAAGGAAGAGAGCATTCCTAATCCCAGACTTCTTTTTTTATGACAGTGCTACTTTTCTCGGCTTCAGTTCTTGTACTATTGCCCAATCTGCTGTAAAATTGAGCCAATTCTATGTATAACACTTGTACAGTAGTTTCTAATTTATTTTAATGATTTAGTTATGTTGTTGTTGTTTTTCTTTGTTATTCCTTAAATATTTGTTTTATTTAGCTAAAGTATAAGATAAGATAAGTCTCTGACCTTTATTAATCCCGAAGGAAATTGTTTCTCCAGTAGCTGCATATTAAAAAAAAAAATACAATAGGATGAGAAGAAAATTAGAAAATAAAATAAAATACAATGTACTATAATGTCAAAAAACACATATAAATAGAATAAATAAATATATTTAAAAAAGAATAAATATTAAAAAGAGAAGATACTGCTGGAGACCACAGAACGGTAGAACATCTGAAGCATGGTTCTGCATACATTAAAGTCTCCTGAGAAAGTACAGGCGACTCTGAACGTTTTTGTACACAGCATCAGTGTTCTTTGACCAGTCGAGTTTATTGTCAATGTGAACACCCAGGTATTTGTAGCTGTCCACAACATCCACCTCAATGCACATGATGTTAATGGGGTTAGGGATAGTCCTCTGCTTCCTAAAGTCAACCACCAGCTCTTTAGTTTTTAAACCATTGAACTGCAGGTGATTTAATTCACAAAACTGTCGACCACACTCCTGTACTCAGTCTCTTGGCCTCTCCTGATACAGCCCACGACAGGAGAATCATCTGAGAACTTCTGCAGATGGCAAAACTATGAGCAGTGTCTGAAGCCTGAGGTACAGCGTAAAGATGGTCCTGCAGTGTTTTATTAATATGAATTAATACGTCATGTCCAAAAATACTAATATCGACTGAGGACTCTCTTTTTGTGCAGATTAACAGAATAAAAATTCTCTCAAAAAATGTAGCTTTTACACATATGATGTTTGGTATAACTTAGTAGATGCTTGTAGAGAGTTTTTTTCTATAATTGTTATTATGAGGATGACTATTAAATTAATATAATGTTAAAGCCCATACTAGACGTTGAGGTACATTATCAATATACATTATCCAGAGCGACTTACAAAAGTGCAAAAGTGAAGTCACGCTAGTTACTATGTTACTGACTAAGTAGCATCAGGCAAATTCTCTTGGGGAGGTTTTTTTTTTTTATCTTTTAAGAAGGGGGGGGGGGTTGACCTAAATATCTAAGGAACAGATACAGTGGAACCTTGAAGTGCGAGTAACCCGGTTTGCAAGTGTTCTGCATGACGAGCAAAAAAAATTTTTGTACCAAGTATCATGTGACGCGCATGCGCTTCTTGTTTTGATGCCGAGCGTCACATGATAACAACCGAACCAATGTTTTTTTTTTTCTTTTGCGCTCCTCCTCCCCCCTTCACACACACATACACACACACACACACACTAAAGCAGTGGTTCTCAAACATTTTCTGTCATTCGTGGGGAATGACATTCGTTTCTGTCATTAAGGGGGTGGACAAATTTTCAAGCCCCACTTGTCAACAAAATGATAACGAAATCGGCAACATTTACTATTTATTGAAATATCAATTTCTAAACCAATGAGATCAAACAACACCAAGTTAAAAACAGATAAAATACACGTGCAATTGTTATAAAAGGCTTACGTTGTCACTTATCTTTGTATAATTGATCTCATGTTTATTAGCTGCTCAGCAATCGTTTGTAGTTTTTTTGCACTGGCCAATTCTGTATGCAACTTTAAATGAAGCCATTTGTGCTTTGCTGTCCCCTGATTCAGATTTTGCGATTACCCTGCTGTCTGTATTCTGCCAGCTTTCTTTGAAAGAAGTCTAGTGGCTTATTAACGTGACTGGGGTGTGTTGTCTCTAAGTGTCTTCCTAATTTGTTGGGTCTCATGCTGTCTGCTGCCAGTGGTTTAAGACACAAAACACACACGGGTCTCTCCTCTGCCCCCACCATTCCCACCATGAATCCAATCTCAAGATTCATTAGGGGTGGGCGATATAACCAAAATCTTATATCACGGTAGAAGCAATTTTCTACCTCGATAACGATATATATCACAATATAGCAATTTGTATCTGAAAATGCATGAATAAAAATTAAAACACAAAGAAACTGTTTTACATAATGTAATTTTATTTAAACTGTGAATTGTTGAGGTTTGCCGCATATTTTTTTACTTTGGCCATATTCGTTTGGATGATTGGATTTCAAATGATAGAAAAGGTTTGACATGTTTCGACCACTTGTTAAAACAATGCAATTGGGTACCTTGCAAATCATGTTCATCTCATTCATATCACTTTTCTTATACCCAAACCAATTCCACAACACAGACGATGCACCTTTTTTCTTTACAATCTCCTTGTTGTTGGTTTCGTCACATGTAAGCAAACTCACTGCTGCTGCACCGTCTTCTTCCATTGTCGAAGTGTATGTGAAGCCAAACACATCAAAAGTGGGACGAAACCGTGGCACCCGATTGAACCAAATATCCCGGTGGATCGCGCAGCGCTGCTCGAATCACAAACCTGCGCGACCCACTTTTTTTTTTTTTTTTTTTTAAACAATTTATGTAAAATGTCAGGACTGTTTAATATTCTTTCGCCTTGCCATGCCTGGTTTGTACGTGCGCATCCCAGCGGGGTAAAATGTATTTTCCACTAATTTCCTCCCATTCATTGCGCCCCACCTGTCATGTCTGTATTCCCCACTAGTGGGGCGCGCCCCACACTTTTGGCGCTTTTCCACTGCATAGTACGACACGACACGGCTCAGTTCTACTCACTTTTGGGGGGTTATCCACTGGTACCAGTACATAGTACCTGGTCCTTTTTTCAGTACCACCTCGGCCGAGGTTCCAAGCGCGCCGAACCGTTACCAAAATGTGACGTGTAAACACGCTGGTCACTGATTAGCCGGAGAAAATCATCATTACTGCGTCACCGAACTTGCGACACGAGACACAACAGAACCGATATATTTAGAAACAGCCAGAGAAGGATCGCACGCACCTTTTTGTATTAACCGTCGGCCTCTTTTGAAACAAACTCCTTCGTCTCGCTGTTAAAAACATCCACATGCCGAGAATGAAGAACACCATGCCGTCGATATGCTCCATTGTTGTGTGTTTGTTTGTGGCGCGTTTACGATGACGTCACAGCAGTAGCGGCGCCGCGCGCGTGAGTAATCCCGCCCACGCTAAAGTGTTACTACACTGCAGTGGAAGCGCAAACCGAGCCAAACTGTGCCGAACCGAAGTGAGTTGAACTGGACCGTGTCGTGCCGTTCTATGCAGTGGAAAAGAGGCATTTGAGAACCACTGCACTAAAGGAATCACTGCTCTGTCGCAATTCTTTTAAAAGGTAAAGTGCAGGTTAATTTGTTTTAATTTTACTTTAAAGCAGAGATCCCGTTAGTGTGTGCGCGCACTCGAGTGTTATTAGAGATATTTCTTGTTTATTTTCATGATAAAACTGTGTGTGTGTGTGTGTGTGTGTGTGTGTGTGTGTGTGTGTGTGTGTGTGTGTGAAGGCAGGTGGAGGAGCGAAGGAGCACAGTGTCTAATGAGAACGCGGATGCACACAGTGCAGGCTGACGGAGAGAGAGAGAGAAAATGGATCTTTAACCTTCTACTAAGGTAAAGTACAAGATAATTTGTTTTGTTTTTGCTTTATATTTTGTATTCATTATTTTTATGTATTATTTTTTGGGGTTGTGGAATGAATAACCTGGGTTTTCATTATTTGTTATGGGGGAAATTCGCTTTGATTTACGAGGGTCATGTGATATATGAGCACGCTTCTGGAAAGAATTATGCTCGCAATGCAAGTTTCCACTGTAGGTCTTTAGTCATTGCTTTAAGATTGCCAGTGACACAGCTGTCTGGAAGTAAACAGTCCAGATCCCTGGATCCCTGACAGATGGAGGGACCAGTCGAGCAGCGCTGGAGGATCAGAGGGAACGTGTTGCAGTGCGGGGTGTGATTGAGCTGAGAGTACAAGTAAGTGGGTGCTGGGCTGTTTTTAGCTTTGCAGGGAAGCATCAGTGTTTTGAATTTGTTGCGGGCAGCAACCAGTCAGTGCAAGGATCAGAGAAGTGGGGTCTTGTGGGAGGATTTAGGAAAGTTACATGCCAAAATGATCTCCAAAAATCTGTTGATTTGTTTCATCATGTGGATTTTCCACATTGATTTGTTTCATCATGTGGAGGATGCCACGAAGCTGCTGCAGGAAGCTGTGGTTTTGCCAATGTGGATGCCAGATTTCCCCATGGAAGCCCAAACACATACCACATTTTCATGCCCTGGCATGAAATAGGTCATGTTATAAGGTTGCAATAGGTTTTTCATTTCTCAGTGGCACAAAACAAGACTAATCAATGCTATAGAATCCCATGTAAATATTGCCTTGTAAATATCATAATAATAGAAAAAAGATTACTTTTATTAATATTACCTTAATAAGTACTCTGGAAACCACATAGATTATTGTTGAAGTTGAACATGTCTAAATGAATGCCCAAAAAAAGACCAGAACCTGAAAATAGGGGCATTGATTCTGCACATACTGTACATGCACACAACGCCCCTCTGTGCATGCCCAGATATTTCCTCTAATGCTAAACATACACCTTACCCTGCTTGGGTCAGGTTCCGTATATTTTATCATTGCAGTGTTAAAGTAATACAATAAATGCATGGGACTGTAATTTTTTGGGTTGGTATATTCAACAACCACTAGCCAAATCACCCAAATCCATATTTTTCATATTTAATTCCAGGTTTCCAAGGGCCCTCTGTCACGGCTCCAGGTCCCCGCGACCCTAAATACAGGATAAAGCGGTATAGAAGATGAATGAATGAATGAATGAATGATTTACACACATGACATAGAAAATAACAATATTTGTATATTTTGTGAAAATATTTATATTTTATCATACACAAAACGATGCATCACTGTATCAGTGTATATTCATAAGAAAACTCAAGGGCTAACAAACCTGATTAGAAGAGATTGCAACAAGACACATAATATTATGTTAAATGCTACAGTCATACAGTCATGCGGTGGAAGAAAGAGAATGTATGACAGCAAACTTGGGTCATGCAGTATGGAAGTATAACATTGTCAAAATTCCTCACAGCAAAATAGTTGATTATTTGATAATCATGTTGATTTACATGAACTAAACAAACAATTGATGCAATCAAAATTTTTAAGTTTTCTGTATTGCAATTTGTAAACATTTACAATGTGGATCAGCCACTGTAAATTTTGACTTGTGTTTCCCTACATTTATAATACTAAGTCACTGCCCTCACTCATTCTTTAATGCTCCAGCTGTTGTGTAACTTTGCTGTAAGTGCATTTGAATATACCACTTTATATGGTGTGCTTTTCTATACTGAATTTCTATACTGGATCCACAGTATACTGGATAGATAATATGGACAATAGCCACCTAGCAATATGTAAGTCTTAATGTTCATTGTGATTCTGCTTGTTTGTTTTATCCAACAAAAATTTCAGCTAAAGCATGTTAATGTAGTTACTTAAAATTTGGTATAAAATTAGTGATTTATTTGTTTAACACAGTGCAGCATGCAAGTGCATATCTAGTTTCCCATCAGATTTCACGGCGGACTTAGTTGCCTCATTTGTGTAAAGCAAGATTTTATGTTTTCATCCCCAAATTATGGTGATTTTTCTCAACCTACTTGCCACTGTGGAAGGTACTGTACAGTATATAAAACACAGCATATTCAAATAATTATTTCATGTTTCACTTGGACACTTTAAGGAGGAAACACAGATCAAACCAGCTTTGAATAGCTGAAAGTGATGTACAATGTCTGGCTCTAACACCTTTTAGGGACAGAGTATGTGACGTGTAGGCAGTGCAGGATTTGTGCAGTGCCATTGCGGTTCTCCTCCCTAAATTTTCTCTATGGTCAGTCCTGTGTGCATATTTTTCATTGTAAAATTTACTATAGGTAAGATAGTTCTGAAGTTGTCTCTGGTTCAGGAGTGGCTTCATACTATGGAACAATTGTAGCCAATTTCATGAAGACATCTGTGCATGGTGGCTCCTGATGCACTGACTGTAGCCTCACTCCAATCTTTGTGAACGTCTTCCAAGTTCTTGAATCAGCTTTGCTTGATAATCTTAATAATCCCTGTTGTCTGTACACCTTTTCCTATTACACTTTCCCCTTCCAGTCACTTGGATCCTGACCTCCCCTTGTAGATCTATATGATGATACATATTTTCCAAAAAGTATGTATGTGAATCGAAGCACCATTTCACCAGTATGGCAGCCCTTACAGAAATGGTCCCACTTGTACTTATTGTATGGTAACGTAATAGTATCTTTCCATTTTTAAATGCCAGCTTATGGGATTGCGGTATAACATTTGTCGCTTCATCAAAGGGGTCACTTCTCAAGTATTAACGAATACTTGGTCCATTTATGGACCACTGCACAAATCAATTTAAGAAGTCACTTTTTATGCATTTTTGCACAGCCCAGACAAATTTTCTTTTTCTATATTTTCCATATTGATATTTTGTCCTTATATTTACAGTATATTTTACTAGTTAATTTTATTTTCTAACGTATTTCTTTTATTCATATTTATTTCTTTTGTATAAACTTAAATTTTTTAAGGTCACTGGCAGTCGTATAAGCATTTCACTATATAACGTACTGTGTATGACTGTGTATGTGACAAATAAAATTTTAATTTGAATAAAGCATGGTACCTTTGGTCATGAATATTCAGCAATCTGTCTTCATTTGTCCTTGCTCCGTTGAGATCTGGGGAGGCCTGAAAATGCATTTGTATAGATGCACTGTAAAGGATTTTTACAGTTAAATATCAGCAGATTACGGTCAGCACAGTTGCCAGCAATCTAATGTAATTTTACACTACTCATACTATTAAATTACTTTACAAATGATTACTGTCAGAAAGAATATGAAACAAAAACTTTTATTAAAAGGTAGAGTCAAAAAATTACCCAAGGAACAAGCCACAGAAGAAGCTTATGTAACAAAATTTTTTGTATTAAAAAAGTGAAAACAATAGCCATAAATAATTCTTAAATTGCATATCAATTTGGCATGATTATGGCAATTATATATATTTTTTGCATTAAATTGCATAATAATGACTGCTCAAACCAAGGCAACACATAAAAGCTTAATTATGTAATTATAAGTCATTACAAAACAGTACAGAAACAGTAACATTTTGGTATTTACTTTCTACAGGTCTTGTGAGGGGACACATGCATAGTACCTGTAATCACTCCTTGGCTCATTGTTTCTCTCCTGGTTTATTGCGGAGTACCACTGCAAAAAAGCAGTAAGCAGTGATTTAGAAACTTTCTCTAGAATTGTCAAGTAACGATAACAACTCAGATAGTAAGGTGATATTCACATAGCATCGTCTAACAAAAACATGTCTCAACCCTATCCTAACATTAACAAAGCTTGCTTAACAACTTTAAGCCCAAAGAGAAATATAATTAAAAATATGATTAACTCTATAGTACCTGATTGGCAAAAAAAAAAAAAAAAAAAAATATACAGTGGTGTGAAAAACTATTTGCCCCCTTCCTGATTTCTTATTCTTTTGCATGTTTGTCACACTTAACTGTTTCTGCTCATCAAAAACCGTTAACTATTAGTCAAAGATAACATAATTGAATACAAAATGCAGTTTTTAAATGAAGGTTTACGTTATTAAGGGAGAAAAAAAACTCCAAATCTACATGACCCTGTGTGAAAAAGTGATTGCCCCCCTTGTTAAAAAATAACTTAACTGTGATTTATCACACCTGAGTTCAATTTCTGTAGTCACCCCCAGGCCTGATTACTGCCACACCTGTTTCAATCAAGAAATCACTTAAATAGGAGCTACCTGACACAGAGAGGTAGACCAAAAGCACCTCAAAAGCTAGACATCATGCCAAGATCCAAAGAAATTCAGGAACAAATGAGAACAAAAGTAATTGAGATCTATCAGTCTGGTAAAGGTTATAAAGCCATTTCTAAAGCTTTGGGACTCCAGCGAACCACAGTGAGAGCCATTATCCACAAATGGCAAAAACATGGAACAGTGGTGAACCTTCCCAGGAGTGGCCGACCGACCAAAATTACCCCAAGAGCGCAGAGACAACTCATCCGAGAGGCCACAAAAGACCCCAGGACAACATCTAAAGAACTGCAGGCCTCACTTGCCTCAATTAAGGTCAGTGTTCACGACTCCACCATAAGAAAGAGACTGGGCAAAAACGGCCTGCATGGCAGATTTCCAAGGTGCAAACCACTTTTAAGCAAAAAGAACATTAAGGCTCGTCTCAACTTTGCTAAAAAAACATCTCAATGATTGCCAAGACTTTTGGGAAAATACCTTGTGGACCGACGAGACAAAAGTTTAACTTTTTGGAAGGTGCGTGTCCCGTTACATCTAGCATAAAAGTAACACAGCATTTCAGAAAAATAACATCATACCAACAGTAAAATATGGTGGTGGTAGTGTGATGGTCTGGGGTTGTTTTGCTGCTTCAGGACCTGGAAGGCTTGCTGTGATAGATGGAACCATGAATTCTACTGTCTACCAAAAAATCCTGAAGGAGAATGTCTGGCCATCTGTTCGTCAACTCAAGCTGAAGCGATCTTGGGTGCTGCAGCAGGACAATGACCCAAAACACACCAGCAAATCCACCTCTGAATGGCTGAAGAAAAACAAAATGAAGACTTTGGAGTGGCCTAGTCAAAGTCCTGACATGAATCCTATTGAGATGTTGTGGCATGACCTTAAAAAGGCGGTTCATGCTAGAAAACCCTCAAATAAAGCTGAATTGCAACAATTCTGCAAAGATGAGTGGGCCAAAATTCCTCCAGAGCGCTGTAAAAGACTCCTTGCAAGTTATCGCAAACGCTTGATTGCAGTTATTGCTGCTAAGCGTGGCCCAACCAGTTATTAGGTTCAGGGGCAATTACTTTTTCACACAGGGCCATGTAGGTTTGGATTTTTTTTCTCCCTAAATAATAAAACCCCTCATTTAAAAACTGCATTTTGTGTTTACTTGTGTTATCTTTGACTAATAGTTAAATGTGTTTGATGATCAGAAACATTTTGTGTGACAAACATGCAAAAGAATAAGAAATCAGAAGGGGGGCAAATAGTTTTTCACACCACTGTATATATATATATATATATACAGTGGGTGCACAAGCAGTATGCGACTTCTACCGTCACGGCCTACGGTGATAGCATTTGGGTTTGTGCGTTTGCTGGCTTTTACCGCTGAGTGGCGCTATATAACTATAGACTGACGCCTCAGGCATCAGTTCGTTCTCTCCAGGCTTAATGAGGCGCAGGTCGTCCACAGCCGCACGTCGTTGCAGATAAAATAAAGTGAAACATTGTAATTAAATGAATTCATAATCACAGTAGTAATATTGCAGTACAAATTTATAATTAAAATTAAATTCAGTATTTTCAGGATCGAATTTAAGCAACGTAAACGTTAACACACTGAGCCTTTAGATTTTATTATGTGTAATTAGAAAAGCTACACTTGTAGGGTCTTGTGTCATCTTATCTTTTGTGTTCTTTAAATTTGTAGCCTTTATAAGACTCTACTTTTATTTAGGTGCACTCACAATGATGAAAAAACTTTATGATTTTGTTAAATAAATGTCACAGACTGTAGGTGTGTGTCGGCGAGTGCGTGGCATGAATGCAGGAGGCGAGCTGACGGTTCAATAAAGTCATTATTTTCCCTTGGAACATAAAACTAAACCCAACAACACAAACGTAAATAAAGCAACAAAAGCTAGACATCTGATTGCAGCAGCGGTGCGTAGTCCTCCACGCTGAGCAGTGGTGGCGGAGGTGGAGGAAACGTGTCCTCGTCGCCATACAGCAGCGGCGCGTAGTCCTCCACGCTGAGCAGAGGTGGCGGAGGTGGAGGAAACGTGTCCTCGTCGCCATGCAGTAGCGGCACGTAGTCCTCCCTGTCGATCACAGGTAGTGGTGGAATGGGGAGCGCGTCGTCCGGATCCGAGAGAGGGAGAACTTCTGGGACTACAGACTGGCTCTCCCGAACCTGGACGAGCAACTGTTGGAGCTGCAGCACCTGCTCCCGCAGGTCTCGGATGCGCTCCTCGTTGTGCTCCGCCCACTGCCTGTAGCTCTTTCCCATCTCTCACTCGGTTGCTACACCTCTAAATGGTGTGCGCCGGATGGCGAGCCTGCAGCCTTCCCAGCTCAGTCTCGCCATTCTCTCTCTTTCCGTCGCGCTGGCCTCCCGTGAGTCCGCCAGCTCAGTGAGGCTACAGCCTTCCCAGCTCTACCGGAGCTTTGTCTCGCCGTGCTCCTTGCTGTCCTCCAGCAAGTCCTCCTGCTCTTCCAGCAAGCTGTACTCCCAGCTCTGATACATCTCACTCTCGCTGACCTCCAGCCAGTCCGCCAGCTCGGGCGAGATCGTAGTAGCGCCCCCCCAAAAATAGTTTTGGGGGAAATCCTCCGCCATGCCGTTTAAATGGTCTAGCTTTCTGTCACGGTCCACTACACAGCAAAAATATGTTAGTATATCATGACTGAAATACAGCGGCTCACATCGGCGTGCGTTTCTCACAGCGCCGCATAGACAGTGCTTATTTAACACCTATAAATATGTGTTTGTTATATTTCTGGGAAAGAGAAATCTAATCTCTCATATCGGCGCGCGCGTTCATCTGACTTTAGATCACAACTCGGCAAAGTTAGAGCGCACACACGCGCCGCGGGATCACGCAAACATTTTACATTCACTAAAAGGTTTATTCACAACCACATTTCAGCCATTCACACACATGCATTGTGCTGTTGTTTGTACACACTTTCAGTTTTCCCGATATGAGCCAACACGAGCAGATTTGTTTCAGTCAGAATATTTATCAAACATAAAGAGAGGCGACATATACTTGCTGATTAAACACTGCATTTTTTAAAGTGAAAGCGCGCGATGTGAGCAGCTTTAATTATTGATAATTACATCATTATTAAATGGTGGACATAAACAGCAAAAAGAATAATATTATTCTTTTGATTATTATTATCATGTTCTTTTGCTGTTTGAGCATCTGTGGATTCCAAAATTGACATTTTTACCATTTTTTAAAAACCTGGAATGGAAGAGATAGAAAGTTTCCTTATCTCCTTTGTAAGATAAATCTCATCCCAGGGATTACAAACTGTAACAATGTCAACTTTAGAATTCAGAAGATTTTAAATTTACACAAATTTAAGAAGAGCCCTGAAGCAAGATACAAGATCCTCCCCAGATTGCTGAAACCATGAACAGTCGTGATTTTAGTTTCTCCGAGTGTATAGGTGAGAACATCTAATTCACACTTGGGGAGGGTGTATTATTTGCATTTGAATGCGTCTGACATTGCAAAGCACACACAGTAACACTGCAAGAACAACAACCTAAAGTAAATATAAATAATATTTATACTGCATAAATATTATTTAGTAAAACAAAATTCGTAATTAGAAAAGCTACACGTGTAGGGTCTTGTGTCATCTTATATTTTGTGTTCTTTAAATTTGTAGTAGATTTATTAACTGAAATAAATTACACTAAACGGGGTTCTGTATTGTTTTCGGTGAACTTGAGCGCGTCAGAAAATGAACCGATACTCCGTGCATACTCGCCTCACAGACGTGAAAAATATATACTTATATAAAGCGAAATATCTGCCTTTTATATAAGCTAATAAAAAAACTAATTATTAGATTATGTAATTCGTAAGAAAAGTGAATTGCAGGCGCGTCCACTGATGCGGAGACGACGAAATGGAAGAGATAGAAAGTTTCCTCATCATAACATGCCTTGTTTTTAATCACTCTATACACAACCCGTGATTTTTATGCTATGTTAGAGATGGGAAATGCAAATGGAATCTTTTTTGTGTTTAATTTTTAATTTTTTTAATAAAATATTAACTTTCAATATTTTATAAAAAATACCAAAGAGAATTATTGTGTATAGAGTGATTACAACCAATACAATTTACAGTGGTGTGAAAAACTATTTGCCCCCCTTCTGATTTCTTATTCTTTTGCATGTTTGTCACACAAAATGTTTCTGATCATCAAACACATTTAACTATTAGTCAAAGATAACACAAGTAAACACAAAATGCAGTTTTTAAATGAGGGGTTTTATTATTTAGGGAGAAAAAAAATCCAAACCTACATGGCCCTGTGTGAAAAAGTAATTGCCCCTGAACCTAATAACTGGTTGGGCCACGCTTAGCAGCAATAACTGCAATCAAGCGTTTGCGATAACTTGCAAGGAGTCTTTTACAGCGCTCTGGAGGAATTTTGGCCCACTCATCTTTGCAGAATTGTTGCAATTCAGCTTTATTTGAGGGTTTTCTAGCATGAACCGCCTTTTTAAGGTCATGCCACAACATCTCAATAGGATTCATGTCAGGACTTTGACTAGGCCACTCCAAAGTCTTCATTTTGTTTTTCTTCAGCCATTCAGAGGTGGATTTGCTGGTGTGTTTTGGGTCATTGTCCTGCTGCAGCACCCAAGATCGCTTCAGCTTGAGTTGACGAACAGATGGCCAGACATTCTCCTTCAGGATTTTTTGGTAGACAGTAGAATTCATGGTTCCATCTATCACAGCAAGCCTTTCAGGTCCTGAAGCAGCAAAACAACCCCAGACCATCACACTACCACCACCATATTTTACTGTTGGTATGATGTTATTTTTCTGAAATGCTGTGTTACTTTTATGCTAGATGTAACGGGACACGCACCTTCCAAAAAGTTAAACTTTTGTCTCGTCGGTCCACAAGGTATTTTCCCAAAAGTCTTGGCAATCATTGAGATGTTTTTTTAGCAAAGTTGAGACGAGCCTTAATGTTCTTTTTGCTTAAAAGTGGTTTGCACCTTGGAAATCTGCCATGCAGGCCGTTTTTGCCCAGTCTCTTTCTTATGGTGGAGTCGTGAACACTGACCTTAATTGAGGCAAGTGAGGCCTGCAGTTCTTTAGATGTTGTCCTGGGGTCTTTTGTGGCCTCTCGGATGAGTTGTCTCTGCGCTCTTGGGGTAATTTTGGTCGGTCGGCCACTCCTGGGAAGGTTCACCACTGTTCCATGTTTTTGCCATTTGTGGATAATGGCTCTCACTGTGGTTCGCTGGAGTCCCAAAGCTTTAGAAATGGCTTTATAACCTTTACCAGACTGATAGATCTCAATTACTTTTGTTCTCATTTGTTCCTGAATTTCTTTGGATCTTGGCATGATGTCTAGCTTTTGAGGTGCTTTTGGTCTACCTCTCTGTGTCAGGTAGCTCCTATTTAAGTGATTTCTTGATTGAAACAGGTGTGGCAGTAATCAGGCCTGGGGGTGACTACAGAAATTGAACTCAGGTGTGATAAATCACAGTTAAGTTATTTTTTAACAAGGGGGGCAATCACTTTTTCACACAGGGTCATGTAGATTTGGAGTTTTTTTTCTCCCTTAATAACGTAAACCTTCATTTAAAAACTGCATTTTGTATTCAATTATGTTATCTTTGACTAATAGTTAACGGTTTTTGATGAGCAGAAACAGTTAAGTGTGACAAACATGCAAAAGAATAAGAAATCAGGAAGGGGGCAAATAGTTTTTCACACCACTGTATGTTATGATAAGGAAAGTCAATTTCTTCTATTCCAGTAAAACAGTAATAATGTCAATTTTAGAATCTAGAATCCAGAAGATGAAATTTGCAAAAAATTTAAAAAGAGGCCTGAACTGCAGGTCTTTCAAAATCCAGGTCTTAAAGTGGGGAGGAGTGCATTCCAGTTTTACCTGAATGTATAGGTGAGAACAGCTGAGTCACACTTGATGAGGGTGAATAATTTGCATTCGAATGTTGCCTGCCATTGTAAAGCACACACAGTAACATTAAAAGAACAACATCCCACGACAACATCTCATATGACCCAACATGAGCAATACAACAATGTGTTTAAAGTACCTGAAATAACCCAGAATTTTGACCCAGCATAAACCACCCAACGATGTGCTTACAGAAACAACAAAGCATTTTTAGTGCGTCTTTTTTGAGTTATTGTAACGTTTTATTCTGAAAGGCTATTTTACTAGTTATTTCTATATTTAAAGTTTGATGTATTTTTTTATTTATTTTTTTAAATAACAATAAACAGATACAAACAGAGATATTGATAACTTGATATTCTGTCCAAACAACATTTAACTAATGTTTTTTTTACTCATTATTATACAATAAATATCAATATCTCTGGTTCAGATTTTAAATTTTTGTTGTATAAAGTTCTCAGATGTGAAAATTGCAATCACTATAGTATTTCTTCGATACAACATATTTTGACTTTTTTTATGACTTAATTCTATTTAAAACTGCGTAGAGTGAAAAATGTCACTTTGCGCCACCTGGCGGTCATTTCACGAATGACTTTAAAATGCAACTGATTTATTTTGGCTGCTGCCGCTTTTCCAAGGCGGTGAGCGTGACGGTAATGAGCAGTCTGGTTGTCCACCTACTGTATACTCAGCAAAAAAAGAAACGCCCCTTTTTCAGGACTGTGTATTTCAACAATAATGTTGTAAAAATCCAAATAACTTTACAGATCTTCATTGTAAAGGGTTTAAACAATGTTGTCCATGCATGTTCAATTAACCATAATCAATTAATTAACATGAACCTGTGGAATGGTCGTTAAGACCTTAACAGCTTACAGAAAGTAGGCATTTAAGGTCACAGTTCTAAAAACACAGGACACTAAAGTGGCTTGTCTACCGATTGTGAACAACACCCAAAGAAGATGCCCAGGGTCCCTGCTCATCTGCGTGAACGTGCATTAGGCATGCTGCAGGGAGGCATGAGGCATGCTGATGTGGCTAGGGCAATAAATTGCCATGTCTGCATTATGAGACGCCTAAGACAGCGCGACAGGAAGGACAGCTGATCATCCTCGCGGTGGAAGACCACGTGTAACAACACCTGCACAGGATGGGTACATCCGAATATCGCACCTGCGTGACAGGTACAGGATGGCCACAACAACTGCCCGAGTCACACCGGAAACACACAATCCCTCCATCAGTGCTCAGTTCTCAGACAAATCTGGTCCAGTCCATGAGGAGGAGATGCACTGCAGTACTTCAAGCAGCTGGTGGCCACACCAGATACTGACTGGTACTTTTGATTTTGAGCCTCCCTTCATTTATGGACACATTGTGAAACATTTTTAGTATATGTCTTATGGTGTTGACTCTTTAAGTGTTCATACAAATATTTACACATTTTACTTTACGTTTACTGAAAGTAAAAACAGTTGAAAGTCAGAGGGCATTTCTTTTTTTGCTGAGTATATATATAACTATAACTATATACAGTAGATAGTAAATAACTTTTAACATGCACTATTTGATCAATTCTAAGAAAAGTTACATTCAAGGCCATGATAACTTCTCGGATTTTGGGATGACATTGTAATTAGCAGTTTTTTATACCACCTGTACAAATCTTTGCATCTGTCATGCACACTCGGTCCACGGCCGGCACTAGGACCCGGAAGTAATGCGGTCGCGAACCAGAAAGCATAAAAGGAGACATTGAGTCAGTCATTGAGTTGCCCATGCCACTTCGGATTCGTTCGCCGATTCGTGAGTACTCACTTTCTTGGGTTTGCTTTCAGATTGAGTGTGTGTTTATAGGACACGGGTTAGATTGTGTCTTTCCCTTGCTCCCCATTTGCGAGAATCCTTAGACTAAATAGCGTGATTATTCTGCCTACTTGTGTTCTTCCGCGTTTGGGGATACCATTCATGCAACAAAGGGCTAACCGCTAAAGCTACATCTTCTGGTCACCTAAGGTTAGTTCCTGACAGTGTCTACACATCAAATCATATACCAAGTAAATTAAATCTGTGTTTATATATTTTGTAGACAAAAACAAGCTGGTCCCTCACATTTTAAACATGAGCCACCAAAATTATCCCCGTTAATAATGATGGTTAACACTTAACATGAAACAATGAAGATGATTTAACATTGAAAAGATAATTAAAATCAATGAAATAAGGCTTGGTGTGAACAAAATCCGTGAAAATATAAATGCTCGAGTTACTCACATGTCAGCACTGAGGTAAATTCTAAACACATTTTCACAAACTCAACAGCTTGCTACGCATAAACTTCCTGCATTGCTTCTAGTAGTACAACCTTTATGAATTAAACACGGTCAAGAAAATAAAGAAAAAGGTTAATCGATAATCGCAGAGTTGAGGGCGAAGGACTTCCTCATACGTCCTCTTCAGAATAAAAGCTTTATAAATAAGTAATGACGTTTGCAGCAAGTTCACGTGTACTTGACTGAAAATTATGTTTTAAATTGCTACTTCTAAAAGTTATGTTTAAGATAATTAACAAAACAAAACTAATTACTTTGATAGAACAGTAATGAGATTTGATCAGCAGATTTGATTTGCACATATACGTACACTCCAAACAGTTTCCAAAAAAATACTGAAATCTACCGTTATTTAAAACAGTAGCAAATAGAACTAAACCACAATGCATTGCAAAATACAGAAGATAACCGTATTAAATAAATACAGAAGACTGTTGTTCAAAAGTGCAAAATATTTCCCAGAATACATTGTTTTCTATAGCACATTACTGTCAGATTGTAGCTGTTTTTTAACAGCAATTTTTTACAGTGTACCACAGTTTGCAGAAAAACTAAGGAGTGTGAAGGTGTTTACTTGTTTCCAATCTTTACAGAACCACATGCACGTTCCACTTGTATCACCACGTTGCTCTGATTTACTTTTAGTTTGGTTTGATATAAAGAATTAATGAGAGTGAGTGTAAATCTTTCTCTTTTCCATACAGTACATGGACACTCCGGCTTAAGCTCTTGACACCCATATTAATATTATAAATGTAAAGTATTACTAGGGAGGTAATAATATGGTTATTATTACCGTATTCATTAAAACCACAAGCACAAACTCAACTGCTCTGATAAACTAAAAGCTGCTTTTTACACGACATGGCGTTCCAGAAGCTGTCATTTCAGATAGCGGCCCCTAGTACAGCTCGGGTGAGTTTGAGAAATTTGTGAAAACGTGGGAGTAATGTATTTGCAGAGAAATATGTGCAGACTGCAAAGATGTTCCTGGAAACAGCCAAGTCTGTCATGAGAGACCCATACAGTACCTCAAGTCTCCTGAATATCGCAACAGGCCTGTCAATAGTTTAAAATCCCCGGCTCAGCTGTTGATGAGTTGCTGCCTGTGATCAACTCTATCCCACCAATCAACAACTCTTGCCAAAAGCTACAGTACAAAGATATCAGAGCGAAGAGACTGTTGTAATGGAAAAATCATATTTTAATTATATGTATTAATTCTATTTGATTCTTGTAGTAAGTGTGTAACGTAGGCCTTAGAAGTTTGAACTTAGTTGTCGAAGCTTAGAGACACAAGGCCGAGAACAGAATAGAAACAACCTGATTGTAGTTGTCCCTGAATAAATGATAAGGTATGGACATCTAGTCTGGGGCAGATAAAGAGTCATGAGTTTGAATGTAGGAACTTCACGTACGGGGCGTTGATTATGTTAACAGAGATGTTTGTGTATAAAATAGGTCAGCTAGAGAAAGAGATCACCTTTCTCTATGCTGCAACTGTTTGCTGTATGAGACTGGTCCTTCTGCAGAAGTTTAAAATAAAACCTTTGTTACTTTGCTCTTACCCAGTGTATGGATTACTTGTCTTTATATTGGTTTCAGAATTTCCACCACAACTTGGCGTAGTCGGTAGTTCTCCGTGTTTGAGGAGGGCATTGGAGAATCCCGGGGAGGCGTAAGCGCTGACGCCTTGAAGGCTTTTCACTTCATCTCAAACGCTTAATTGGCAATCGAGCGTGAGAGGACTGGGGATTCACCATGTCACCTCAACACCGGAGTTAAAAGAACTAAAATAGTGTGGTAAGGAAATTTTTTAAGTTGTAAGTCGTTAAGTTGTAATTGTTAAAGTTAAAGTAAGTTGTAATTGTTAAAGTTAAAGTAAGTTGTAATTGAGTATTAAGTGCACTTTCTCACAGTGGCTGGGATAGATTTAAACTTGGATCTATCACACGAGTCTGGGATTCGTGAAAAGTACCCACAAAAGTGCAAAGGCGCACAAAAGAGAGAGAGATAGGGTACTGGTTTCGCCTCGTTTCCGAAAAACTTGGCCCCGCAGCAGACGTGCTCGGTGTGAGGACCTCCGGAGGTAAAAGCAAGTCAGAGTGCAGGGTTGCAAGGTGCACACGTAAAAGTCAAGAGGACTTTACGGGAAAAACAGTCAAGGGGACTGTTGAGGTAAATTAAGGTAGAGTGTAAAGTGCACCGGTAAAGTCAAGAGGACTTTATGGCAGAGAGCAAACCGCTGCACCGGTAGCAGTCAGGGAGACTGTGAGAGCTCACTGTGAGTTAGTGGCACGTGTAAATTGACAAGTAAAAATCATGGGTAACAGCAAAAAAAAAAAAAAAAAAAAAAGATTGTTACGCTTGTGGGGTTCCTTGGTAAAGATAACATCTAAATTATGTTATGAGAAATGTTTGAGAAATGTGGAAATCCAGGGAAAACAAAAGAAAAAAAAAAGAGGAATGTAGAATTATTAATTACTGAGATTGCTTTTGAGTTGTGGATGTGTGAATCATGTGTAGATAGATAATTACAATAACAAAAAGAATAACAAAGTAAACATTAATTGGGTAGGATTTAATATGTGGAAGGCAGAAGCAGAAACAGAAGAGAAAAACGCATACAACCTAAAATGCAAGCACAAAACATTGATCCTTTTCAGTGTGTTAAGTTTGTTTCAGATCCCGACCTGGACGGCTGCCCCCCGCGACCCCCAGCTATTAGACAGATAGCCCCTTCAGCAGATCCAGTAAGACAACATGGACAAGAGACTTCTCGGCAGGCCCCAGCACAGCCAGCACAGCCAGCACGGCTCTGTCTCCAATTTCGTCACATACTCGAACCAAGGCTCAGCTGAAAAGAGAAAAGGCTGATCGACAACCACCACCTGATGACAGCGAGAACGAGAGAGAGAGGAACTCTTAGGAGCTACAGGAAGTGTTCATCAAGTAATCACTGCTCCAATGATGGTAGTAGACAATAAAGGACATCGAAAATGCACATGGACAACTCTCAGACCCGAGAGAGGTGGGAGGACAGATATTCGGTGATGAAATGAGCAGATTTTGCTCAGAGTTTCGCCCGACATCTTATGAAATGCGACGACTTTTGGGGAGAAAACTAGGTGCGGACTTTGCAAAGATTAAGTATTCCTGGCCAACGGACAATGTTTTCGCACGGCGAGCTCAGGCTGATCATGAAGAAAACCAAGCATTTAACGGTTTTGTGGTGTCCCTTACAGCAGCGTGTAAAGAAGCGTTCCCAGCAAAAATGGATATGACTAAAATATCAATGTGCAAACAACAACCAGGAGAGAGCGTGTCACACTATCTCACCCGTCTCACTGATGTACATGATGCAAACTGCGGGTTGGAGAGGCCTGCAGACATGTCTGTGGCAGCAATCTCACCGTATGAAGCACATTTGAGGAACAGTTTCATAAATGGATTACAGGAGGACATCGCTCAGAAGGTGAAAAACACATGCGTTGGATGGGACACTGGAAAACTTAGTCTCATTGAACAACATGCAATACACGCGGAAAAGCTGGTATCACAAGAACAAGATAAGCACAACAAGAAGAGAGAAGACCAGAGTCACAATGCACAGCTGGCAGTGTTGCAGATGGTAAGACAAACTGCGGATGTACAGTACAGGAGACGTGGAAGAGGACGAGGAGGCCGTGGACGTGGACGTGGGAGAACAAATGGCTGTTATGCATGCGGAAGTGAAGACCATTGGATTAGAGACTGTCCGAGAAGGAGCAGAGGAGAGGAATGGATTAGGAGAGGTGAGGATCAGGGTGGAAATTGACAGAAAAAGGCCGGGGGTGTGGGGAGCAGACCCGAAGGAGAGGGTGAGTCAAAAATAATTATTTTTCCTACTAACACTTCTTGCTCTGATCGCAATGAAGAAAAGCTTGCTATCCTTTTCAATGATTCAATTCACGTTTGTATCTTAGAAACATCCACACATGCTACGTATGATCTTGAAGTATACAGTATCAGTAAAATGCCAACAATGGAATTGCAGCTCCATGACAAACAAAATAAATTTTGCTACATTCCATGCAGGTCATTCAGTCATTAAAGTGTGTGAATTTGACAGTTTAGTGAAACAGAGTGGCAGATTCCTGAACTCTGTGGGCACTTCAGGACATGCAGCTGAAAAGAGCCTCATAAAGCCAAGCGTGTGGCTTTTTCCAGGTGTACATGATAAATTTAGATTTTTTGCTCTTATTGCTGCCCAGTAAATCTATTGAGGTGAAGATTTCATATGTAAATTAGGTATAAAACTCTTGAGACTAAACCAGTATTGAGCCTGAGGATTTCACTCTTGTGAAATGTGATCCGTTGCCCCTGTTGTATGTGTATGAATGGAAGCTCTGCACTTCAACTGTGAGTTCAGTAAATGCTACGGTGATAGACAAATATATACCAGTAAACACATTATGATATTAGATATGTGTCACATATCTCTTTTTTTTAACGATAAGCTCAGATGTGTAGTCAATGTAGAGATAAGCAGTGTGCACATGAGAAAATGTAGCACAAGTGTCACAGTAATCACAGTAGGGACACCCCTAATGTGTTATTGGATAAAAGTAATAAGGATGAGGAAAAAAATAACTAAATAAATAAATATTGGGCGTTTGAGTGACATGTGGTATGAATGAGAGTGATTGAGAATGAACGTCTTATCTGACATTACATTACAGCCACAGAGAAACAAATGCTGATGCAATGCTGAAAAATAATGTGTTAAAGTATAAAAGAACTGTATATATTACAGTACTTACAGTCACAAGACCTGGCCAGGCAGAAAAAATTAAGTTATCAGCATGCGGAGCTTTTTCTTTTCTTTTTAAAAAAAAAAAAAAAAAATTATGTTTATCATTACTCACTAAATGTATGGGCTAATGGCAAGCACGATGTAGGTTTAATTAAGGGAAGTGAACTGGCGGTGATCACCCCAAAGTAAAATTTAGGCCCTACAAACTTCATACTTTATCTACCCGAGTCTTTAACTGAAATAATTCCAGTGTTTAATTCTTTATTTTAAAGCTGTTGTCATGGTAAACATCAGCAACTTCTTATTGTCCAGCAGAACAAGGTCATAAAGCAAACCATATAAAATCTACAATTCGCACATACAAGTCATATCTTAGGTCAAATTGTTTTGGGACAAGATAAAACTTTGGATCCAAGTACAGTAGTAGTCCAAAATATTCTAAAACAAATAAGAAAATTGACGCTAAAGTAGAAATGTAAAAAGTAGAAGTGTTTTATTGCAGAAAAGTTAATTTGATCTATACAATCCTCGAGGCCCCAGTGAGCTACACACTCATGGGAAGGGTCTACTGGCCCACAGTGCACTTAGCTGAACTCCGGAAGCAAGAACAATCTTTAATTGAATCAAATTATTGGACATTTCAAATTATAAAAGGCCTTTTACAAAAACTGTTGATGAAAAGAATTGTTGCATGATTTCAGACTGGCTGCAGAAAAAAAAAAACAGAGAGAAAGAGAGAAAAACAATGAGATCTTTATCTCACTTCTCAGCCAAATCAGATCCTGTAGCAGCAGCATCACCCATGTGTTTATGTCCAGTACCAGAAGCTGAGAAGGCAGGTATAGAATAAAGATGTATAGTGGGCTACAGTAATTTGACATTTCTAGTTCATGAAGTTTCAGTATCTTTTATACAGAGAAGAATCACACTTATTTGCAACAGAGTGGTTAAAGTACAATACTAAATTATAAATATCAATGTGGAAAGATGTATAGTTCTAACCCTCTAACTCTTTTCTTTCACTGTTAAACAACTTTGTTCCACTAGGATTGATCCACAGTAAGCGCCACTACAGAATCCGGATATAAAATGAACGTGGATGGAACAATATTTTGTGATAGAGAAATAGGTGTTAACAGGAGTTTGGTTATAGCACATGAAATTTAAATAGTGTAATTGTAATGCTCAAACTAACAAATTTTATTCTATTTCAGAAAAGCAGATGCAGCAGTGAAGGCCGTGGCCAAACTTCCCCTTTCCAATAACCATAACATGTGTGTGTGTCTAATGCTCTCACCCCCACAGCTAACCTTGAAGAGCTTCAGAGCTACAGTCACTCCAGGAGAGGAAACAGTCTGGAGAAGAGCGGGATGTGTTTTGACAGAAGGGGTTTGGTACGACCCCAATCACAAGCCATGTCTACCTATAAAGCTATTTCTTTCTATGCTAAGTTGACACACGTGTAAGGACCATGTGTCAAAAGGGGGAATAAGCATTTGTGTTACTAATAACATACTGTACTGTAGATAAAGGAATTAAGATGAAGCCAGAGCACACAAAAAGTAAAAGGACATTGTGAAGATGAAATGTTATGTTATTGTGCAAAACTCTTTGAGGATTTATTTTTAATACAGGCCCACTGACAGTGCTCCTAACACCACAAAAAGAAGTCAAAGTAGTGGAAACAGAGATGAGGGTACACGCCAGCTACCCCAAACATGTTCCAGAACCGAAGAGAAAACAACACAGAGGTCAACAAGGGTGAACAGTGATGTGCTAGTAACCTCTCCTGTGAACCCCAACAGACCCTCACCTGCACGCAAAGTGCATGGGTCAGAAGAACCAACTAGAGTGACAGAAACAACGCAGAACCACAACTCTCCACTCAAATTCATCACAACAATAAGTAAACTACATTTGAGGACAACACATGAAGAAATTGTAAGGTGTCAAAGTAGCAGTAGCACTGAGTAACATTGGTGACATATAAAAGTAATTAGAGTTAAAAGTAAGTGTTGTAACTACTGACAGGATAGAAGACTGTTTTAGAGGACGGAGAATATTAGTGACTGAGATTATTCACACTACAGACATTGAATTAGCTGGACTGGACCCTTGGTTACAAATGAGAAAACACCCCAAAGCAATTTGGGTAACTTTAGGAATAATAATAGTTATGGTTACCCTGATGTGCCTACTTATTGAGAATTCAGAGAGAAACGGCGATGGTAAAGTCTATTTAACAAACTCAAGCCACATGCATTTAACTAGAATAAAGAGGAGAGACAGCATGATAAAAAGGCATAACACTAATCTCAATAGATGTGCAGGGAAATTGGGAATGTGCCCTATCATTAGACATTGCTGATAATATAACAGGCATACACAACCTCTTGTGTTGTGTATGCCATGCCATGTCCTCGAACTGGGTAGCACTGCCCCTAAATAATGTCACAGCAGCAGAAGCAAATGCAGACAACACGTCTTGTATTATACCGATAACCACCATGGCCATCTTACAGATATCTGAATACTACAAACAAACAGGGAGGCCAAACCCAGCAGTCCCTGAGTGTAATTATTCCAATAACCTATGTTTTGATGCCCCAGGGAGCTATTGCTCCCCATTGCCTGTTAAGGTATTTCAATTGGACAGGCTCATGTTATCCTGCATATGTAACTCCTAGTGTGTCAGTACACACAGAAAATCCGTGAGGGCCACGGATGTCAGAGAATAGAAGAAAAAGAGATGTCCCTATTAATTTTCATGGTTACACCTTAGGAAACCCATGGACTAGCCCAGGAGCAAATGTAGGCTGGTCACTCTTCCTCGGCGGAGGAACAGCTGTAGCCCTAAACAAGGTAAATGGTTTAGCATACACGTTACTAATACTAAAAAATGACACCGTAAAGGCCTTTCACGCCTTTCAATGACGATCATCAGAATATCAGCAACATCATAAACCGCATGAAGAAGGCTTTGCAACCACCTCCCCAAGTAGAGTCTTGGATCTCGTGGTTAACGCAATTATGGGGAGGCTGGGGTTATTGGCTGGTTTATAGTGTTTTACCAATTGGGATTATAATTTTGTTAGGCCTCTGTATAACACCCTGTATTTGCAGATGTATACAGGGACTAGTTCTGAACACAGTAAATTATTAAATGTTAAGACAGACTGACAACATAAAACGGAAAACGGACTGGGACGACCCGACTTATGACAGAGTTCAAAATTCCGGTGACTATCATTTTGAATGTTTAGATCATGATATGGAAGAAGACATAATGTAAATCTTTAGAGAAATATAAAGCATGTATATTTACGTAGGTTGCAAAATTTTTTTTATGCTTTTGTGTCAGGGGACTGTCCCCATAAAAACAGCTGTAGTGTCCTCTGTGTGCATTAGAGTGCTAGTGATGATGTTTAAAAACCCAGGTTGGAGAGACAATATCTGATGAAATTTACCTAATGCATAGCTTATTAGTATTGTTTTGAATTGTAGAATTAAAATATTTAGGTTGTCATAGAATGACAAAAGGGGGAAATTGTAATGGAAAAATCATATTTTAATTATATGTATTAATTCTATTTGATTCTTGTAGTAAGTGTGTAACGTAGGCCTTAGAAGTTTGAACTTAGTTGTCGAAGCTTAGAGACACAAGGCCGAGAACAGAATAGAAACAACCTGATTGTAGTTGTCCCCGAATAAATGATAAGGTATGGACATCTAGTCTGGGGCAGATAAAGAGTCATGAGTTTGAATGTAGGAACTTCACGTACGGGGCGTTGATTATGTTAACAGAGATGTTTGTGTATAAAATAGGTCAGCTAGAGAAAGAGATCACCTTTCTCTATGCTGCAACTGTTTGCTGTATGAGACTGGTCCTTCTGCAGAAGTTTAAAATAAAACCTTTGTTACTTTGCTCTTACCCAGTGTATGGATTACTTGTCTTTATATTGGTTTCAGAATTTCCACCACACTGTATAAACAACAGCTTAAAAACTGCTACTATAACAGATCAGCTAAGCACTTTTTTCAGCTCAAGGAAGGACAGGCAGTTCAATGCAAGAGCAAGGATAATTACAGCCAGCTTATATTGTCAGAGCAGCCAACACTGAAAGATCATATTATGTGTATACTGCTGATGGACAGGAATATCGACCAAATAGATGTCACCTGTTGGACACAAAAGAACCTGGGAGCAGCTGTTCCGATGATGGCACTAAGCCACTTGTGGCACCAATCCATAGTACATCACACAATGACTTTACACACACACACACACACACACACCTAACCTAACCACACTGATAACCTGCCCAACTCCGGTGATTACATAACCAGATATGGACGACAGATAAAGCTCAGTGTTATTCTGAATCTGTGATTTTAAATGGGTGTAGGAAGATTGTTGCCCTTCCACAAAAAAATTTTAAATAAAAATGAGATAAAATTTAGTTTACATGTATGCATATGTGTCATGTCCCTGAAGGTTGAAGACGGACACAAAATGCAGGGTAATATATCAGTCTTGTTTATTTATGTGAAAACAAATGCAAACGAAGCTCAACAACAAAAACATAAACACTTCCTCAGGCCGTGTCTGCAGGCGGGTATACTAATGGGAAAAAAACAGAGAAACTCAAAGAACCAAACAAAACAGATATGCTTGAACCACACGCTGAATACTGCTCAACCTTGAACTTGAAATGCCTTCTCTCTAGACACACAGGCCCGGTCCCTGCAGACACCGCTCAGTCCATGGTTTAAATAGTGACACACAGGGGAGAGACACAGGTGAAACTAATTTGACATTATTGGGAGACATACCAACGTAGACACACTAGGGGGAGACAAAGCGGTGGCTCAGGAATTCGGAGAACCAGATCTTATTCCCCGGGGCCGTGGTGGCACAGGTGTGACGGTACCCCCCTCTCAGGACCGGCCTCCTGAGGGATGCGAGGATGCCCCCTTCATCCAGGCGGAGGGAGTAGGGGCCTGCTGACAGGACGGAATTGTCGGCGGGTGGGGCAGCCTGGAGGTCGTGGTGGAATGCTGCAATGAGCTCGGGGCTCAAGATGTCTTTGGCTGGAACCCAACTCCTCCTCCGGGCCGTACCCTTCCCAATCTATGAGATATTGTCTAGGAGTCTCGTTACCTTCAACGCTGGGGCGCCCCATATCTCCACAGCCCCAGGGAGCGAGGGCTACGTCATGCCCTCGTCCAGCGGTCCCCGGATCACTGGCCTGAGAAGGGAGATATGGAATACAGGATTAATGCGCATATGGTTAGGACATTTTAGTTTAAAAGAAACTTGGTTAATTTGAGAGAGAATGGGGAAAGGACCGACGTATTTGGGGGACAGCTTATGACAGGGGAGGTGGAGGTGAAGGTCCTGTGTCGAGAGCCATACTCGATCGCCTACCTGGAGCGGAGGGATTTCCCTTCGTCGTTTATCAGAAAATTTTTTGAACCGAACTACTGCTTGGGAGATTTTCATGTGTGCATACTTTCTCCGCTCTCTTAAACCACTCATCCACCATGGGTACATCGGTGGGGGTAGCATCCCAAGGACAGAGCGGTGGCTGATGCACAAGCACACACTGAAACATCGTTAGGCCGGTCGCAGAGTGATATAATGAATTTTATGCGTACTCCGCCCAGATTAAACAGTCTGCCCATTCATGTTGTCGACTGCTACAATATGCGCGGAGGTATCTCCCGAGTTCTTGGACAATCCGCTCTGCCTGTCCATTCGACTCAGGGTGATAGCCCGACGTTAGGCTAACAGTGGTCACCAATTTCTGGAAGAAAGCTTACCAGACTTTGGCGATAAGTTGGGGACCATGATCGGAAATAATATCCTCCAGGATGCCATAGCAACAAAACACTGTCTCATATAGGGTTTCTGCTACTTCGAAGGGCTGACGGGAGAGAGCCAAACGGGATGAAACGGCACCCTTGGAAAACAGATCAACCACGACCAAAATTGTTGTGTACCCTTTTGACACCCGCAGATCTGTCATAAAGTCCACAGTGATGTGTGACCATGGTCTATTTGGTGTAGGTAGGGGCATTAATTTACCAACTGGCAACCCACGAGGATGTTTTTGTGGTTGCGCAGACCGCACAAGATAAAACAACTGTTCTCACTGTTTCCTTCATTCTAGGCCACCAATACTTTTGATCAAGGATTTTAAACGTGCGTATGATACCTGGATGTCTCGCAGACGGGTTAGTGTGGGCTTCTATTGTGACTCAATCCCAAAGTGTTTCTGGGATGAAAGTTCGATTTGGAGGGCAATCGGCCGGCACAGGATTGTCTCGTGCCCACCGCGTGATTTCCTCATCGATTTCCCATAGCATTGGAGCGACTATTATTGATGAGGGCAAGATGAGCCCAGGTTTGGGGTTGACTGTGGCGTTGGATAGTACCGTGATAAGGCATCTGCCTTCTTATTTTTGGAACCTGGTTGATATGTGATATGGAAGAGGAAACGCGTGAAGAACAGCGCCCACCGGGCTTGACGATCTTTTGGCTTGTTGGATGTAAATTTCGGTGATCGGTTAGTACTATGAATGGGTGTTTGGCTCCCTCTAGCCCAGGGGTGGGCAATTATTTTTCCCCAGGGGCCAAATGAGAAGCAGAAAATATTGTAGAGGGTCGGGCCAAAAGTTTGAAATCTACTCTGGTTATTAATTTTATTTCTCCATTGAAATAAGTAAATGGCATTGCTTACAGAAGCTGGTAAGAGTGTGTTATTGTTAGATAATGAGAGAGTGAGGTTGTTTTTACAAAAAACTGAATTTATTCAGTGAAATTATACAAAACAATAGTAAGTGTGCAACATTTGTAACTCTTTTCAGTCACATTAACACCACAATGCTTTCTGTTTTTAACTTTCTTAACTGTCTATTAAGATACCACAATGTCTTTCTATGCCAATAATAATGTACAGTAACATAACTCACAACATTTTTGTCCAGCTGCCAAACAGTGCAGAAAAAAACCAAAGTAAACATGTTTCAGTGTTTTCTTCTTATTCAGTGAGAGAAATATAGCCTCTGTTGAGCTTTAACAAGTGCAACAAGGTTGAATGTTTTAGGTGGAAATGTGAAGCACATCTGTCCTTTATGCAAAATTAGGTTTTATTTTCTTAATTTCAAGCAACCTTTCTGAATCGCTCTAGCCAGTGATGCCAGTCCTCTAACGCCGCTTTTACCGCTAGTAGTTCACTATTACCGATGTCATAGTTTCGTTCGGCAGGTGTCAGTTTGCGAGAAAAAAATATGCAAGGGTGGAGTTTCTCGGGTTGACCGTGGCGTTGTGACAGCAACGCCCCATTCCTACCTCCGATGCATCGACTTCGACTATAAACGGCTTATCAGGGTTGGGAAGCCGCAACACAGGTGTCGTAGTGAATGCGGTCTTGAGTTTTTGGAATGCTGTTTTTGCTTCCGCTGTGAACGAGCCTAATCATTGTGGCTTTCCCTTTAATAGGGAAGTGAGCGGTGCTGCTATAGAACTGAAATTTATACTGTTAAATTGCGATAAAAATCGGCGAACCCAAGAAAACTCTGTAGCGCCTTTACTGACTTGGGTTCCGGCCATGGAGTTACTGCCTCTACCTTGGACGTCTCCGTCTCGACCCCCTATGGCCCAATGCGATAGCCAAGAAATGCAATCTCCTTCTTGTGGAATTCACATTTCTCAGCCTTCGCATAGAGGCCGTGTTCGCGCAGGCGACGAAGGACGGCGGTTACATGAAGGAGGTGTTCAGAATATGACTGCGAGTATATTAGAATATCATCTAAATATACTATCACAAAACAGTTAAACATATCCCTAAACACGTCGTTCATAAACACCTGAAACACCTCAGGTGCGTTTACCGATCCATAAGACATCACATTATACTGATAATGCCCCGATGTAGTGCTAAACAGTCTTCCACTCGTCGCCCTTATGTACACGAATGAGATTATAAGCGCTGCGGAGGTCGAGTTTTGAAAAGATAGATGCGCCTCGAAGTTGGTCGAAAGCGGCCGGTACCAGCAGCAGTAGGTGCTTGTATTTTACTGTTACTGCATTGTGATCTCTATAAATCAATGCAGGGTCTTAAGCCTCTGTCTTTTTTTTCTTTTTTCTCAATGCATTTTCTTCAGTCAATATGTATCCAGTATTTCTCTTTATATTGTATTCTGTTCAAATGAAAGGGGATATACTGTAGCATTTTATGTCCAAGCAGTAGACAATCACATGTCGGAATTAATGTATCAAGTGTTCCTATTGGTTCCTCTATTTGCCAATTACATATAAGAATTTAATCTATGTACATGCTACTGGCAAGCTAAAGTGGCACTTTGTCAGAGATTGAAAATCATCTTGCAAATCCAATGCTGCAATGGACCGCAAGCACCAAAAATGTACACTTTGCAATGAGGTGACCCGAAGTGTGGAGAGACAGCAATGCAGCCAGAAATAATTAATGTCCGAGAGAAACACAAATCAAAAAACACAATTCAAAACTCACAATCTACATAGCAGGCAGGGTCATACATGGCCAAGGCAGAATGAGCAACGGGAAAAGAAAATCTAGAAACAAGATCCAAGTGACAGGCAGTGTTGCTTTGAGCAAAAGATCACTGGGATTAAACATGAAACAGAAACATGAGGTACACAAGTGACACAATACTCCGACATTGACAGAGTTTACGGTGGAGTTTACCTTGATGCATGGAGAAAAATTTTTTTTTGTGGAGTTACAAAATAGAAGTGCTAGATCTATCTGGACATTTCATGATATTACATTCCATCCTATCTTTGGGGCAGACCAGAGAGAATGTTAAAAAAAAATCTCATTGATGATTTTTGATCATTTGGCAGGTCATGTACGTCGGGTGTTGTGGTCTTCCTGTTCCTGTAAATGCACATTAATAAAAGGCCATCATCTATTTGATGAATGGTACCTACAACTGTGTCAATGATATGTTGATCCACTACTGAGTATGTCAACTGCACGCCAGCCTTCCTCACCTAACAATTTTGCCTGGCAGAAGGAGACTGCATTTGGAACAGGCTGTGTGTGAAGCACAAGTTTTGCTATATATTGTACATACTTAAATATAGGAGAATATAAAAAATGACAGTGAATGTAGAGGTAATTTATCTGTATCTGACAAGCTGTGTCCCTCCCAGATGCGCTGAACAACTTCTACGCTCGGTTCGACAGGCAGAACGACGTGGTGGCGAGGAAGACCACCCCTCCTCCGAATGACCAGGTGCTGTGTCTCACTACAGTTGATGTGAGGAAAACTCTACGCAGAGTCAATACACGCTGGACCAGACAACATCCCAGGCAGAGTGCTCAGAGAATGTGCGGAACAGCTGGCAGATGTTCTTACCGACATCTTCAACATCTCTCTGAGTAGCGCCGTCGTTCCCACATGCTCCCAAGACCACCACCATCGTACCTGTGCCCAAGAAGTCTTCTGTGTCCAGTCTCAATGATTACTGTCCCGTTGCACTTACACCCACCATCATGAAGTGCTTCGAGTGGCTCGTCATGAGACACATTAAGACCCTGCTGCCTCCCTCATTGGACCCACTGCAATTTGCGTACCATCCTAACCGCTCAACGGATGATGCCATCTCCACTACACTTCATCTTGCCCTCACACACTTGGACAAGAAGGACACATACGTTCAAATGCTGTACATAGATTTCAGCTCAGCATTCAACACTATCATCTGAAGCTGAACCTGTTGGGCCTGAACACCTCCCTCTGCAACTGGATCCTGGACTTTCTGACGGGAAGGCCTCAGTCAGAACGGATCAGGAACTGCACCTCCAGCACCACCACACTGAGCACTGGGGCCCCACAAGGCTGTGTGCTTAGTCCCCTGCTGTTCACACTGCTGACTCACGACTGTGTAGCAACACACAGTTTGAATCACATCATTAAGTTCGCTGATGACACAACCGTGGTGGGTCTCATTAGCAAGAACGACGAGTCAGCGTACAGAGAGAAAGTGCAGAGGCTAACGGCCTGGTGTAAAAACAACAACCTGTCTCTGAATGTTGACAAGACAAAGGAGATGGTTGTTGACTTTAGGAGGACATGAGGTGACCATTCGTGAGCATCGACGGCTCCTCTGTGGAGATCGTCGAAAGCACCAAATTCCTGGGCGTTCACCTGGAGAAGGACCCAGCTGGTCCCTCAACACCAGCTCCCTACACAAGAAAGCCCAACAGCGTCTCTTCTTTTTAAGAAGACCCAGCTTCCACCACCGATCCTGACCACCTTCTATAGAGGAACTATCGGCCTGAGCAGCTGCATCACTGTCTGGTTTGGGAATTGTGCCATATCAAACCGCAAGACTCTACAGCGGATAGTGAGAAAAGCAGAGAAGATCATTGGGGTCTCTCTCCCCTCTATTGAGGACATCTATACCACACGCTGCATCGGCAATGCCACCAGCATTGTGGCTGATCAGACACAACCTTCTCACACACACTTCACACTCCTGCCATCTGGAAAAAGGTACCGAAGCATTCGGGCACACACATCCAGACTGCGCAACAGCTTTTTTCCACAAGTTATTCGTCTTCTTAACAAAAAGGGACTGGACTGATAAACACACACACACACACACACACACACACACACACACACACACACACACACACACACACACACACACACACAACATTATCACTCAGCTTAACTCAACTACCTCAAAACATTGAGACTGGACTGACTAATCAACACAAGCGCAAACACACTGACCTACACCGCCAAACTATCGTACACACCACCCTGTAAATGCTCTTTTGCACAATATTCACTACTGGACTACTTTTTGCACTCCTTAACTTCTTAAATCTTGCTGGTATGTTAAGTGTAGATGCGGTCATATTTCACTAGTTTTGACGCGTAGCTTTGTCTCAAAGTTTCACTCACACGACAGAAGTCCGATCTCTTTGTCGCTTGTAGTTTATTTTGTCAGCATCAAAGAATCAACACTTCATACAGTCGTCTTGAGTAAATCCACTGTGATTACAGACATCAGTTGCTGCATCTTGCAAATCTCTGACATTTACAACAACCTATTTGCTGTATCTTGTAAATTACAGTCTTATCGTATATAACAACACTCTTGTTGTATATCTCTACTTACGGGAGCTTATGGTTACAACAACCTAGTTGCTGTATCTTATATTTTTAGCTTACCGGGAGCTCTCGTTAGCTGATGGTCAAAAGCTTGTGTTTCCGTAGCCTTCCGCATCTAAACTGAACTCTGTTTCATATGACAGTCACACAAATGCATGTAATAGTAGAATGACATCACAGACCAACTTACGATTGACAAAATGGATGCATAACTTAGAAATTTAAAACTTATGGCTTATGTAACAAACTTAATGCTTAATGCTTTACTAATGAATAGAACAAGGTAGAATAAATGAAATAACAACAAATAAAATAAAATAAAGACAACAACAAATTCATAACAAGTACGATATGGCTCTTACATTAAGTTAAGGAATGTTTACTGTTTCCCCACTACCTCAACTCATCACCACAACACCTTATTATTATGTTATGTTGTCGCACCGTCACTTTGTTGCTTCTGTTTGCACATTTGCATGTGCACTTTATGTAGTCTGTTGTCTGTAAGAACCCTATAGATAGTCTTCCTTAGCTAGTTAGTTTTTGTTAATTTATGTTGTAATTTATGTTAGGTCAACCTGTCTTGTCTCTGCTAGCCAGCTAACTAGGCCTCTTAGTTAGCTAGTTTAGTCTTTCTGTTAATTTATGTTGTAAATTTATGTTGCATGTACTGTAGCACCTTCATCCTGGAGGAACGTTATTTCGTTTCACTGTGTTCTAACTGTATATGGTTGAAGTGACAATAAAGCCTACTTGAACTTGAATTTGCTTATGAATATGTGTTTATGTACATAGAGATGCATCCATGATGGCAATGCATCAGACGATTCAAGGCTTGAGCCCAGGAGAGTTTAAGTGCTTTCTAAAGGTGACCTGCAGATGACTGTAACCATTGAGGACTTTAAGATCACACTAAAAAAAAGGCTGATTCTGCTGCTAACCTGAAAATAAATAAATAAATAAGGCCTGGGATTAAAAAATCTGGTTCGGTTTAATCAGAAAGCCATGAAAAGAGCATTCATCATCTCAGACTCGTATTGTTTACGACAATATAACTTTTCTTGGCCTTAGTTCTCATTAGTACCTTTAGTTTTATTCAGCTTTTACATTTGTTTATTGAGTACTTCCAATGTTTGATTTATTTCCTCCTAGCTACAGAAAGTACACGTAATGACCCTCCTTTAACATACTTTGTAGACCAAAGTCCAATCTTTATGCTTCCTAGCAAACTGAAGCCTTTTCTTACTGATAAGTCTTACTAAGTGGTTTCCTTACTGTCCTTCCTCCAATCCTGTGAGTTCTCCATCCTGTCTGATGACGCTGCCGAGGTATGTCTGACCCCTCTAGACCGAACATTCACTGGACTGCATGCCACAGTGCATGATATTTGATTTGACTTGTTAAGCCATGAATTAATCAAACCTTCTCCCAAAGTTCACTGGATTTCTAACTGCACACACCTTTTCACAATTACAACATTACAAAATATGTGAAATTTCAGTCCGATTTGCTTCCAGCATTTTCCTGGTTGGATGATTTAAAGCCTTTTTCAGGTTTACTTCTTGTTTCTTTGTTTGAATCTTGCTCTCTGTGTTGTCAATGGTAAAACCATTTGCTAATTGACCTGACCTATCCCTGAACACCACCTCCCCTTTCTTTTACCTTAACCCAGGCTCAGTGATTCAGTGATTGTTTTTCTGGGTCTTTAAAATAGGAACCATCCACTTGCCATTTGACAATGGTGCTGTTTTTTGTTTGGAGATGTTTTTGATAATACATTTGAGTTGAATATATTTTAAAAGCTTTTGTAACATGAATTTGCTTTTTTTGTTAATTGAGATTATTCCAACAATGTGCTGTCATTGACATTTTATTTATAACATTATATATAGTACTCCTCTATGATGATGCAAAGACAATCACAATACTGTAGATCACGAAAAAAAAGCATGATTTTATTGTTTTGATTCTTTAAATGACAAGGAAGTTCATTTACACTAAAACCTTGTATGTATAGGTTTGGGGTTAGTCATACGCCTGCACTAATCCTCTTTTTAAAGCCACACCCACTCTCTATGGAACTATAAAAAACATAGCAACAGACAGTAAACTTCTGAGATTCCCTCATTGGAAGTGGGCCGAAGCTGTTCATTCCTGTCTGTTCATCCTAGAACTAGAGGTCTGCTCTCACCAGACAAACTGATTGAGATCTACTGTCGTACTGACCACAGCTTCATCTTTAACTTGTGCATGGTGGATGAACGCAAAGATCACAATATGGTTTCTACAGCAGAAATTATTGATGAACAGGTGAGAACTGGATGTCATCATTCTTTAACATGTCAGTTGAGATGAATCTTTGTTTCTATTCTATTTTTAATTCTTTGTGTTGATGGTAAAGAAGTGTTAAACAGGTCAAACCAGTCAGTGCTGCATTAAATGGTCAACAACCACACATTTCTTAAAGAATTTTACAGCTAAAGTGAATACATGGAGATGTTGTTTGTAAGTGTGGCATTATGGTGCTCTTTGTGAATAAATAATTAGACAGGTGAAAGTTTTTCAATTTGCATGGAGGTCTGGAGGACATAAATAGTGCTGAAGTGTGAGAATGGCCCATGTGGGAAGGGCTAAGAGTTTTGAAAGACATTGTCTAGTGGGGGCGTGTTGTGCATGATGTTATCTCATTGGTATGCACTGATAGAAGCCAAGAGTTCACTTTTTGATATAGAGATTGACATAGAGATTATATGTAAAGACAATAACTTATCTGTTGAAAAGAATTCTTCTAAATGTAACTGCCAATAGTGTAATTAGAAAAACTGGCACATTTCAATCGTGTCACTACCTGACCAGTGGTGCAGAACATCAGAGACAGGTATTACTGTTTACTCAGTGATGTGTGAGGAAATCAAACACAGAAACAGGATTGTGCAGATGGCTGCATAATGCTTCATCTGATTAGGGGATTTGCAGGTGCAAAATATTTAGTTGGAAATGTTTGCTCAAAATCTGGTCATGTGGAAACTTTTTCTTTAGGATAAAACAGGGTTTAGATAAAATATCTAGTACTTAGGAAGAAGAGTAGCGATGAAATCTATGATCTGTCTTACATTAAAACATCTATCAAAACAAATGGATGTAAGTACATTCATGGTGTCTTTTATTTCTGATTAATATAACTTTTTTTAAATGAACTAATAACTTTATTTCTACCAGCTGCTGTTTTTAGACCGGAAAACCAATATTCAACATACAAAAGTGTGAAGTATGAAGACAAATAAATGAATGCTGGCAATTTTATTAGTTTCTAACTTTTACCTTGTAGAGGCAATGTTTCTAGTTGTCACCTATTTGTATTTTTCACTGTTGTGTTACTATTTAAAAAATGTAATTATATAGAGCCTGAACAAACACACTGAGACCTGGATAGAGAAATAAAGAAGTGTATTTTAATTTGGTCTTAGACTGAGCTAAAGGAGGAGCAGATAAAATCGCAGCAGAGGATCCTGGAGAAGCAGAAGAAGGTACAGGAGCTGAAACAGATTGTGGACACAATTAAGGTGAGGCGAGAGCACCGAGATTCTCCTAAACATACATACACAATGTTGATCTATGAATGGATTGTTCTTCTCTTTCTAATCTTCTTTTCCTGCTTGTTTCTTCTTCAACAATGGCTTTCTCTGTGACTGCAACAAAAATAAGTAACCAGCCTTTAAAAAAGAAAAAAATCTATTTATCCTCTCCTGGATAAGAGTGACTGCTGTGTGAGATATAAGAAGTGTGTGTTTGTTTCTGTGCACATCCTGACAGAGGCATTCACAGACAGCAGTAGATGAAAGTGAGAGGATCTTTACTGAGCTGATCAGCTCCATGAAGAAAAAGCGCTTGGAGGTGACGGAGCTGATCAGAGCTCAGGAGAAAGCTGAACTGAGTCGAGCTGAACGAATCCTGAAGCAACTGGAGCAGGAGATTGCTGATCTTAAGAGTAGTGTGTCTGAGCTGGAGCAGCTTTCACACACACACGATCACATCCACTTCCTCCAGGTAACACTCACTCTCTGATCTACAGAGGGTGCTGTTCCTCACAACGTTTCCTCCTAAAAGCTCATTACAGCAACAATAAATGTTCCTGTCTGAGATCACAAGTGTCTGAGATTATGTGTTTCCTCTCTGTAGAGTTTCCCGTCTCTCTGTGTTTCTCCTGGATGTGAGGACTCACCCAGCTTCACTGTCAGTCAACATCTCTCATTTGATGGAGTGACGAGATTTTTGCTAGATCTGGAAAAACAAGCTAAGAAAATCTGTGAGTAGGAAATTGAACAAAATTCATCCACAATGTAAACAAGCAAACATTTGTTCTTCATCACATTAATGAGAGCCGGAAGGAAGCAGAAACCAGACTGCATAAAATCACCAACTAGAACCATTAACATTGTAAATTACATCAAGATAAATTTACTACACAAATAGGAATTTAATTCACAAACTGTTCTTACATTTTTGGAGAAAACTGTATACAATGGTGTATACAACAATTTAATTGTATGTCTCTACAGCTGCAGAAGTTCAGATGATTTTGCCCTCAGAACTGGACAGCAGAGAAGAGTTTCTGCAGTGTAAGTGTAAAACACACACACACACACACACACAGGCACATGCACAATATCTGTAAGCATGTTCATATATTTTGTATGATGTCGACTGATGTCTTGTAATGTTTAAAATATTATCACACACTTATTACAAATCCTTATTTTTAACATCTAACCTGGATATTTTACTGTTTTAGATTTCTGTTATCTGACTCTGGATCCCAACACAGCACATCATCAACTCATTCTGTCTGAGGAGAACAGAGCAGTGACATGCAGTGAGACAAAACAAGACTACTCTGATCATCCAGAGAGATTTAATGAGTGGGAACAAGTGTTGTGTAAGGAGAGCGTGTGTGGGCGTCATTACTGGGAGGTGGAGTGGAGCAGTGAGATATTTGTGTACATATCAGTCTCATATAAAGAGATTAGCAGGAAAGGACAGGATACTAAGTGTGGATTTGGACGCAACAATCAGTCCTGGAGTCTACAGTGTTCTTCTTCCTCTGTCTCTTTCTGGCACGATGACCTTAAGACTGTCATCAAAGATCCAGCATCCTACAAAATAGGAGTGTATGTGGATCACAGTGCAGGAACTTTGTCCTTCTACAGCGTCTCTGACACCATGAAGCTCCTCCACAGAGTCCACACCGCATTCACTCAGCCACTATATGCTGGGTTTTATATATGGAGAAATGGTTCCACTGTGAGGTTATGTGATCCACAATGAATGTTAGTAAATATAAGTTTAGATTTACTTCACAAAGCATTTTTTATGCACAAACTGTACATTTTTTATTAAAAAAAAATTGTAATGTGCGTGCGCACACACACACACATTAACGGAGAATTAGCAAGGAACAACGCTAGTCACACTCGCGTGAGCGCATACTAATGGAATCACTGCTGTAAAGTAAAACAAAAAAGATTTTTTAAAAATTAACCAGCTCCTCACCTTTGAAAACAGTCACCACAGAGCAGAGTTTGTGTGTTTGTTTGGGAACCTGAGAGGAGGGGAGCTGTAAACGTGTGTGTGTGTGTGTGTGTGTGTGTGTGTGTGTGTGTGTGTGTGTGTGTGTGTGTGTGGGCGCACGCGCTCATTCACTAACACCAACACACACACACTCGCTCGCTCGCGTTTACAGCCCCCCTTCTCTCAGGTTGCCAAACAAACACACAAACTCTTCTCTGTTGTGATTGTTTTCAAAGGTTGAGGAGCTGTTTAATTAGTTTTTTGTTGTTGTTTTACTTTACAGCAGTGATTCCGTTAGTATGGGCTCACGTGAATGTGACTAGTGATGTTCCTTGCTAATTTTTAAATGGTTTTTAAAATAGTTTCTCCGTTAATGTGTGTGTGTGTGTGTGTGTGTGTGTGTGTGTGCACATTTCACACACACACACAGTGCATGCTTGCACAAATGGAAACACTTATCTGTCAGGATAAATTTTTAAGTTTTTTAAATGTAAAGTGCAGGTTAATTTGTTTTATTTTTACTTTCTATTTTATGTTAATTATTTTTATGTATTTATTTTTTGGGGCTGTAGAACGAATAATTTGAGTTTCCATTATTTCCTATGGGAAAATTAAAGTTTACAAGTGTTTTGGAATACGAGCCCACTTCGGGAACGAATTATGCTCATAATCCGAGGTTCCACTGTACATAACTTCTCAGCAGTTTCAGGAGGTTTTAATGTGTATTGCATATTATATAGTTTTAAATAAAAATATGTTGTAGTTTTTCCACAATGTAAAAGTTATTAACTGATTTTATTTAACATGTGACAAACATATCAACTGACATTCTTCCTGATGCATTTTAGTGTTTCAGAACTACACCTCTGCTTAAGACATGTATAATAATTTTTTATCGTTGTTTATTTAGAAATTTAATAAATACTATGAATAATAAAATTAGAATATGTTTGCTCACATACTCTTATAATTTTACTCAGACTATTTTGGCAGTGTTAGTAAGAGTGTCAAATCTTATCCAAAAAGGTCCAGTGTGGGTGGAGGTTTTCTTTCCAAACAAAGCAAAAGCCACACCTAAAAACGTATTAACAGCTAAGATCAACTAATTAAATAGGTGGGATCAGGTGTGGTTTCTGCTTGGTTGGAATGTAAACCTTCACCACACTGGCCCTTTCTGGATATGATTTGACACTCACATCTAACCCTAACCCAGTATTTTCCTCAGGCATATGGTCAACTACAAATCTGGTTGCTAAGAGACAACAACATGCAGGCAATCAAGCAAAACACATAACATCTGGCTGCGCCTCTTTATAAGCTTCCTGTTTCCATCACTCTTCATGCAGACTATTGTTCTGTACCAAGTATGATAGTGATTAAATGCTGCTCCAGTATAGGCAAGATAAATATTTGCAAAGAAAAAGAGATATTTAAGAAGATACATTTAAGTAAAAGAAAAATACATATTTAAAAAGAGAAAAGATATTTGAAAGGAAAAGATATCTAAAAGAAAAGTCAAAAGAGGTAGGATATCATAAGAGAAAAGTCCTGCTATTGTACTTTAACATCACATGGGAACAAGCGAACAACAAAACAGAAAACAAAAAACAGATACCAACAAATGTAAACTAAAAAAGCAAAACAAGAAAAAAGGCAGTTCAAACAGCATCTGCTCCACCCCAGCACAAGACTGTGCAATAGGACAAGAAATACTCAAAGGTTTTAACAGTTAAGGAGTAGTGGTGCTTCTACTAATGTTATATCTGTAAATGTATCTGTATAAAAAACAAATTAAGTAAATACCCAGTTAATTTACTCCTGAGAATTATTTGAAAAATATGAAACTCTATTAAATATGAAGCAATATGTAGCTTTAACCCATCATTAGAATTCCAGAAACAGTTGTTCCAGAAGAATTCCAGAAACACCTGTTGGTGTATAGCCTTATTCATATCTATAATTGTTATCCTAACTATATATTTTGTATTTTAATATATATATATACTCTTTGATCAGAACTCTGCTGTGGACTGGACTGGGTCAGGTGGATGACGGGTGGAGCTACTAGAGGAGCATGACCAAGCTATTGGAGGGGACTGTAGTCCTTGAAGGTCTGAATGACTATGCAGCAGCTTTAGGAATTATGTTTGGTCACATTAGTGCTCTGTACACTAAATCCTGTAAACTAAAGGGACTGGACGTACACCTTTGGAGCCATACCAAAAAATTGGACTTGGAGAGTTTTGCTTCTCTTAGATTCACATGTTGAAAAAACAACACTTGTTGCCATAGACTATTTTTTGTGTCTGACACATTGAGAAAAAGAAATGTTCATCATTGCTAAGATTTTTTTTTTATGGTAATAATATTGTAATATGAAAGAATGGGAGACAACTTACCTTTTTGTGAAGATGAAAATCTGGGAAAGTAAATCCTAGAGAAATATAATCAATTGGGCACACAACCAATAGTACTCAAGCTGACTTAAAGTAAATAGTTGAATTACAAGTTGAGTCAGCTTAGGATTTTGAACTGGATACATGTTGTGTCAATTAAACCTCAATGTGAAATATTTTGTTTGAGGAAATTTTCTCCAAAAGTTAAGAAATCTTGCAATTTGTTACTAAACCTTTTTTAAGTTGAGGCAGCTTATGTTTTTTTACAGTGTACCGTGAGTGTCTCGATGGCATTCAATCCCTGGCTTAAACTTATTTAGACCCTTGTTCTCCAAATGTACAGCCTATACCTCCCTATAGGCCTTTCGATTTTTTTTATTGCACTTGAGGATCTTGTAGTGATGATGGGAGTCGTACTGCTGCATGAGGACAATCCCAAAGCATAGTAAATCTCGACTCATAAGCAGAGGTGGGTAGAGTAGCTGTATTTCAAAATAATATTACTCAAGTAGAAGTAAAAAGTAGTCATCCAAAATATTACTCATGTAAGAGTAAAAAAGGTAGGTAACATGTTTTAACAGTGTAAACTATTTCCTGTGTAAGATATACTGTATATTCAGTTGCCCTCCAAATGGGTCAGCAAAATACTATTAGAACATGTGTACAAGAGGTCTCACTTTACCATAAACTGACATGTCCAGCAGAACAAATGTAAGAAACATATTTTTTTAGCCTCTAGCTTATTTGCTAATTATATATGATAACATATTACTGCAATAGTACTGTAAATAAAATAGCTAAACTAACTGCGCCATGTTTCCTTTGCTGTCCGAGGTGGGTAGTAATGAGTAACATTTACTCCATTACATTTACAATGTAAGCAATTAAGCAATTTCCCTTTGGGATTAATAAAGTTCTTTGAATCTTGAATCTTGAAAATCTTGAATCTTTACTCAATTTATTTTTTGAGCAAATTTACTTCTATGAGTAATTTTACTGCACCATACTTTTCACTTTTACTTGTGTAGATTTGCGAAGAAGAAACCCTACTTTAACTACACTATATTTGGCTACACTCAACTCATTACTTTTCTCACCATTTATTGTATACATTCAAAATTATTTATTTTTTCCAGAAAAATGCACCCGCTAGATCTACCACATGACTGTGTTTTACCAATGATGCAGGGGTTGGTGTTTTTCAAACTCACCATCCATTTCACCATTCGCAGGCTAATAGTCAATGTCTTAATCATAAGTGTAGAAATAGTGCATAAGTGCAGTAGAGAGGAGCTTACCCAAGCAGGGAGGTAGCGTAGTCATCCTCCTGAGCGAAGGCAGTAGCAGCAGGTGACTTGGGACTCAGAGTCTGGTAAAGGTGAACAAGAGAGGTATATAATTTCACTTCTTGTACAGAACATCACACTCACCGATCTGGCATTCTAGTCTCTTTTTATAGCCGGTTCATGACTCCAGCATGGTGAGTGTTAATGCAGAGTTTCTGTGCTATTTGGCTAAACCTGTACTGTAAGTGCCTGTTCCACTTTAGGCACTTGATAGGATGGGGCTAGATCTTAGTTTATAACTCACTAGTTTGTCCACTTCCATGAAATAAGAATGTCCAACTCGCAACGGTCCTTTTGGGTGAAGTTCCCGTTTAATATAAATTTCAGGCGATACATGAACTTGGATTATAACTTGAGCTCGTCCAACACCAGCAAACTAGCGTTTAGCAGTAAAAATCATATGATCTCCACCACTATACCTGTCACGCCCAACCAACTGTGGCTTTATAATTTATCGAATACTGCCACCTAGTGTGAACCGCCACCACCACAACAAAAAATAACGAATGGCTCCCACGTACTGTAATGACATTGTATCCAAATAAATAAATGTCAATAGGAAAATCATTTCCCCTTTACAGCTATAACAGCTTCCACTCTTTTTGGAAGCCTGTTCACAAGATTTTGCAGTGTTTTTGTGGAAATACAAGCCCATTTATTCTGTAGTGCATTTATGAGGTCAGGCACTGATGTGGGACGAGAAGGCCTCTGTGCGGGCCAGTCAAGTTCTTAAACTTCAAACTCATTAAAGAATGTCCTTGCTTTATTCACGGGGGCACAGTTATACTGGAATAAAAAAAGTGCCTTTCCCAAACTGTTGCCACAATGTTGGAAGCAAACTTTCTGCTGGTAATTTTGGGTCCTGACATTCATATGGATGCTACATTGACACATAATCCCACCTAAATGCTGTTATAGACCAAGTTCTGCAACACATAATTTTACCGTCATTGCCTTCATATTCACTAAGCAGGTATTCCCTAAGCCCTTCTCACTGCATTAGTTATTATTATGCTCCCTATCCTGATGTTATTATTATTCATTCATTCATTCATCCATCTTCTATACCGCTTTATCCTGTATTTAGGGTCACGGGGGACCTGGAGCCTATCCCAGGAGACTAAGGGCAGGAGGCAGGGTACACCCTAGACAGCGTGCCAATCCATCGCAGAGTGCACACACACACACACACACACACACACACACACACACACACACACACACACACACACACTCATTCACACACTATGGTCAATTTGGGAACGCTAATTAGCCTAATCTGCATGTCTTTGGACTGTGGGAGGAAACCGGAGTACCCGGAGGAAACCCACCAAGCACGGGGAGAACATGCAAACTCATACACAGAGACGGGAATCGAGCCTGGCCGGGAATCGAACACGGGCCCTGGAGGTGCAAGGCAACAGTGCTAACCACTACACCACCGTGCCGTCTGTTATTATTATGCTCTCTGTTAAATAGATGGTTTACTAAGCTTGCACAGACCAGCTAGCTCCTGTGTTCACAGAGATATTCAACCTCTCTTTATCTCAGTCGGTGATCCCCACATGCTTTAAGGAGTCCATTATTGTTCCTGTCCTAAAGAAACCCCATCCTGCTTTCCTCAATGACTATCGCCCTGTAGCCCTCACCTCAGTAAGTGATGAAGTGCTTTGAACAGATTCAAAGATTCAAAGAATCCCAGAGCGAAATTGCTTATTCTTGGTTACAGTTGCTCACAGTTGAACAATGTAATTGATGCAGATGTTAACCTAGTTATGTCAGATCGGAACCTAGAATACTTTACTCCCCTTGAAGAGAATGAACTAATTTCACTCATCTCTTCTGCAAATTCATCAACTTGTATATTAGATCCTATACCGACACATTTTCTTAAACAGATAGTACCAGTAATAACAGAACCGCTGTTGAGAATAATTAATTCCTCACTCAGCATTGGTCATGTTCCAAAATCTTTTAAATTAGCAGTTGTAAGCATATTTAATCAATATATATTTAAGTAGGTAGAAATATAAATAAGAATTACAAATGCACCATTATAACATTAACAGACAGGGGAAAGTCAGGAAAAGCAGAAAAGACAGGGGTACCCGAAACTTCAGCTAAGACTAAGGAGCATGACAGGTCGTAAAACATAGACAACTCTAGTAAAAAAAAAAGTATGCTAAGTATATTAAATCCTAGCATGCCAAAGCATATTTAAATGTACTTGCAGCCAGACTAATGACTAGTATACTTGAAGTTTGCTATTTTGGAACAACTAATTTTGTACTAAGTGTATTTAAGTTGTAATTAAATTGTACGAAAGCACAATTTTAAGTGTATTAAGTATACTTTTGTGTGCTAAAGTGGAACAACTTTAAGTATAATTTAGTACACCTAAAGTATATGGCTGTGTGTGTACACAATCTTCTATAATACTGTATTGCAAATGTGTTACCAGTACAGTAAGTGTTTAGGATAATTTACAAAAGCTGAATGCATTTTCTACACTATGACATGTTTTTGAAACACATTACATCAGTAATTATGAGGCAGATTTTATTCATCAGTTCAACAGATTTAATTTGCACAAGGTTACAAAAAAGCACTCCTATAGTTTATTTGTGTTCAACAAAACTCAGATTGTCTTACAAACACACAAACTAAAATTTAAACTGTTGTCTGAACACAGACAGACATTAGTATTAGAATCTACAGGTACAGTATTAGTTTAAACCTGGTGTGATGATTCTGTTACACAGAGACTGAAAACAGGCCGAGAGCTACGGAGCCATTATACCACAAGAATAGTACAAAAGATTTAGCAACAACACATTACACAATACATTATACAGCTTAAAGTATGCACTTAATGACAAATTACCTAACAAAAACTGTTAAATTTACCTTGTGCCGATGAAAATAAAATAATAACGATACGAACTAACGCACGCAATGATGCAGCTTCAGCCGTTAATTCAAACGAGAAGTGGAGAACTGGGGAGCCAATCAGAGAACGGACAGGCCGAATCTGCCCGCCTCCAGCCTCTGATTGGCTGGTGGGCGCACCGATTCTAATCTTCGGTTGGCTGGAATAGTCGCAAAGTTTACAACCCTGCTGCAGTTTGTGTGTCGCTTTATGACAATGAACGGACAGAAGAGTGATTGAGTAAAAACATAAATTATCTTGAACGGCAAAAGTGATTTTCAGCTCGCAAGAACGAGTTTGAGATCGCGCGCGAGGGAGAAATTCAGCATGCAAAAACGAGTCTAAAAGCACGCGCACGAGAGAGTAGTGCGCTAAATATAAGTACATATTAATAAGTACATTTAAATGTAACTGATAATATACTGAATATATTAAAATTTGTATTCTAATGTATACTTTCTGTACATTTGTACAATGATTATTTCGAGCTTATTTTTTAAAAATATACCAAAAATATATTGAAAAACAAGTTTAAATACGTATACTTTGGAAATTAGACCAACCTTTCACTTAAAGTATATTTTCCAATAATATATTTTTGGAAAGTGTACTATAATACAATTATTTTTAATTATATTTAAAGTTTAATTCCAAAATTTGGTAAAAGCATGATGTTAGTAGTGTGATTGGGTGTGTGAGTGTGTGTATGTGTGTGTGCCCTGCGATGGATTGGCACCTTGTCCAGGGTGTACCCCGCCTAGTGCCCGAAGTCTCCTGGGATAGGCTCCAGGTCCCCCGCGACCCTGAACACAGGATTAAGCGGTATAGAAGATGAATGAATGAATGAATGAATGATGTTAGTATACTTTTTATATATTAACTGATGGTACAATTTTTTTTTTGTATATTTGCAATGTACTATCAAGTATTTCAACATATTTGTAATACACTAAAGTGTATTTTTTTTTTCACTGGAGAAGATAAGGCGCCAGGTGCCGGACTTGCTGAAACTGAGCACACACACTTAAGGTGCCGGACTTAGCGGAAAACTGAGCACACACACTTAATGAAGAGTTGAGGGAAAGATCGGAAGTACTGTACATAAAAGGATAACTAGATGAGTTAATTGGGCATAACTGAAACGAACAGATAACCAGATAAGATAAGGGAGGAATAAAAAGACCAGAAACCAAAAATAATTGGACGAACCTGAAAATTTATGAGGAGAAGAACGGATGGTCAGGCCGGAGGCACAAGACAAACAATGTAATAAATCATTACCGAAACTATACCTGACATATGTATGTGTGTAAGGGAATTTCCATGCAGGACAGTGTACAGGTCCTTCTCAAAAAATTAGCATATTGTGATAAAGTTCATTATTTTCTGTAATTTACTGATAAACATTAGACTTTCATATATTTTATATTCACTACACACAACTGAAGTAGTTCAAGCCTTTTATTGTTTTAATATTGGTGATTGTGGCATACAGTACAGCTCATGAAAACCCAAAATCCCTATCTAAAAAAATTGGCAGGTTGAAAGTTTCCCTGCTGACAAAAACAGCATAGACCAGCACAGCTGGTGACCAGTTTGACCAGCATATGTTGTGTTTTGGTGCTAGTATGCTGGTGACCAGCATTATAGTGTCATGATGCTGGTATGCTGGTCACTTCACTGATGCTGGTCCCCAGCATACCAGCACTAAAACACAACATATGCTGGTCAAGCTGGTCACCAGATATGCTGGTCTATGCTGTTTTTTCCACCAGCATCAGCAGGGTGACCAGGATACCAGCACCAGCATACCAACATCTGATGGTAGGCTGTTCATTACCCCATCAAATGTTGGGATGGTATAAAAGACAGAATATATGCAAATATTACAACGCTTCTTTTGTTTCATGTACATTACTAACTCATTATTTACAAGACAATATTCAGATCATTGAATAAAATATAGAATAGAATCATTATAAAATCAAATTTATTAGCCAAAATAAACAGTAACAATATACAGTGGTGTGAAAAACTATTTGCCCCCTTCCTGATTTCTTATTCTTTTGCATGTTTGTCACACTTAAATGTTTCTGCTCATCAAAAACCGTTAACGATTAGTCAAAGATAACATAATTGAACACAAAATGCAGTTTTTAAATGAAGGTTTACGTTATTAACGGAGGAAAAAAAAACTCCAAATCTACATGGCCCTGTGTGAAAAAGTGATTGCCCCCCTTGTTAAAAAATAACTTAACTGTGGTTTATCACACCTGAGTTCAATTTCTGTAGTCACCCCCAGGCCTGATTACTGGCACACCTGTTTCAATCAAGAAATCACTTAAATAGGAGCTACCTGACACAGAGAAGTAGACCAAAAGCACCTCAAAAGCTAGACATCATGCCAAGATCCAAAGAAATTCAGGAACAAATGAGAACAAAAGTAATTGAGATCTATCAGTCTGGTAAAGGTTATAAAGCCATTTCTAAAGCTTTGGGACTCCAGCGAACCACAGTGAGAGCCATTATCCACAAATGGCAAAAACATGGAACAATGGTGAACCTTCCCAGGAGTGGCCGGCTGACCAAAATTACCCCAAGAGCGCAGAGACAACTCATCCGAGAGGCCACAAAAGACCCCAGGACAACATCTAAAGAACTGCAGGCCTCACTTGCCTCAATTAAGGTCAGTGTTCACGACTCCACCATAAGAAAGAGACTGGGCAAAAACGGCCTGCATGGCAGATTTCCAAGGCGCAAACCACTTTTAAGCAAAAAACATTAAGGCTCGTCTCAATTTTGCTAAAAAACATCTCAATGATTGCCAAGACTTTTGGGAAAATACCTTGTGGACCGACGAGACAAAAGTTGAACTTTTTGGAAGGTGCATGTCCCGTTACATCTGGCGTAAAAGTAATACAGCATTTCAGAAAAAGAACATCATACCAACAGTAAAATATGGTGGTGGTAGTGTGATGGTCTGGGGTTGTTTTGCTGCTTCAGGACCTGGAAGGCTTGCTGTGATAGATGGAACCATGAATTCTACTGTCTACCAAAAAATCCTGAAGGAGAATGTCCGGCCATCTGTTCGTCAACTCAAGCTGAAGCGATCTTCGGTGCTGCAGCAGGACAATGACCTAAAACACACCAGCAAATCCACCTCTGAATGGCTGAAGAAAAACAAAATGAAGACTTTGGAGTGGCCTAGTCAAAGTCCTGACCTGAATCCTGTTGAGATGTTGTGGCATGACCTAAAAAAGGCGGTTCATGCTAGAAAACCCTCAAATAAAGCTGAATTACAACAATTCTGCAAAGATGAGTGGGCCAAAATTCCTCCAGAGCGCTGTAAAAGACTCGTTGCAAGTTATCGCAAACGCTTGATTGCAGTTATTGCTGCTAAGGGTGGCCCAACCAGTTATTAGATTCAGGGGGCAATTACTTTTTCACACAGGGCCATGTAGGTTTGGATTTTTTTTCTCCCTAAATAATAAAACCCCTCATTTAGAAACTGCATTTTGTGTTTACTTGTGTTATCTTTGACTAGTAGTTAAATGTGTTTGATGATCAGAAACATTTTGTGTGACAAACATGCAAAAGAATAAGAAATCAGGAGGGGGGCAAATAGTTTTTCACACCACTGTATGTCAAATATGCACATTTGTAACAATTGGTGCTTTTCCACTACATAGTACGGCACGACACGGTTCAGTTCAACTCACTTTTGGGGGGTTTTCAACTGGGAACAGTACATGGTACCTGGTCCTTTTTTTAGTACCACCTCAGCCGAGGTTCCAAGCAGGTTCCAAAACGTGACATGTAAACTCTGCTGGTCACTGATTGGCCGGAGAAAATCGTCATTACTGCGTCACAGAACTTGCGACACGAGACACAACAGAACCGCTATATTTAGAACAGTCAGAGAAGGATCGGACCCTTTTTGTATTAACCAAAAATTTTTCTTTGGCTGCCATCAGCCTCTTTTGAAACAAACTCCTTCGTCTCGCTGTAAAAAAAACCACATGTCGAGAATGAAGAACACTATGGAACGATATCGCGGACAATATTCAAATGCAATTGCAAATTGCATTTGCAATTGCGTTTCCCATATGTGCACGCACAAACTGTGCCATAATTCAAATGCAATTGCAAACTTTGCATTACCGTTCGCTGATTCGCCTTTGCGAGCGCACACTGACTGCCAAATTTAAAATGAAAAAACAAAGTCCATTTGCATTTGTATTTCCCAGGTCTTACACGTCATGAACCGGTCATATTTAAATAGCAAAATCAATCACCACGTTTGCTTTTTCTCTTTCTCTGCGCCGCGCGTCAAACCGGCCAAAATTCAAACGCAATCGCTAATCCATTTGCAATTGCATTTCCAACACGTTACACAGAAACCTGTCAATGAGCGTCAGGGGCGGGTCTATACTGTGGGGCGGGATTGTATAGGGAGTGACGTCACTCGCCGACCAAGAGGGGGATATTTGAGCAATGGAGGTGAACCGAGATTATCTCATTTGTTTATCAAGAAATAAATACACAAAAATTACAAATCGCGTATTTTCTTGCTCCGGAGTGGACAGAGAAGTTTTTACAAATAAAAATATTTTTAGATCTTCTCCTGTTACAGCCTGCTGGAGCTAAATCTTTCAGAAACGCTGCGTACCGGTGTTATGCGCTAAAAAGCCTCCCTGCCACGGATTGCCCCCCCCCCCCCCAACAAAACCTCTATCACATATTATATTACAACATAAATTAATAGGTTTATGATTTACAAATTGCACCAAACGAATTTGATTATAAAATAATCTATATATATAAAAAAAAAAAAACACATGTAGTATAGGGGGAAAATATATTAATTATATATTACTTTCATATACAACCCTTGGCAAAAATTCTGGAATCACCCCTCTCAGAAGATGTTCATTCAAATGTTTAATTGTGTAGAAAAAAAAACAAGCACATACATGCCACAAAACTATTTTCACTCAACAATCCAAACTTCTGGCTGTATAAAACACTAAAAAAAAAAAACAAAGAAAGATAACTATACTCAACGACAACTGTTTTAACAACTCAAACAGAGGAAAAAAATATGGAATCACACAAATCTGAGGAAAAAAATATGGAATCACCATGCACTTTGCATTTCTACAACTGCTAATTAGTCTATAGTTAAAAAAGAGTGCTTGCACACATTAGGGATGTGTTGAACCAAGATGATTGACATAACTCATAGCTCCAACACGAGAGATGTCAGTTGAAACAAAGGAGAGAATTATCAAACTTCTTGAAGAAGGTAAATCTTCATGGAATGTTGCAAAAGATGTTGGTTGTTCCCAGTCAGCTGTGTCTAAAATCTGGACCAAGTACAAATCAAATGGAAAGGTTGTAAAAGGGAAGCGTACTGGTAGACCAAGAAAGACATCAAAGCGCCAAGACAGAAAACTTAAAGCAATATGACTTGAAAACAGAAAATGCACAACAAAACAAATGAGGAACAAATGGGCAGAAAGTGGAGTCAATGTCTGTGAACGGACAGTAAGAAATCGCCTAAAAGAAATGGGATTTACATACAGAAAAGCCAAAAGAAAACCATCATTAACATCTAAACAGAAATAAAAAAAAAACAAGGGTTCAGTGGGCTAAAGAAAGACAATCTTGGACTGCGGATGACTGGATGAGAGTTAGATTCAGTGATGAATCACGAATCTGCATTGCGCAGGGTGATGATGCTGGAACTTTTGTTTGGTGCCGTTCCAATGAAATTTATAAAGACAACTGCCTGAAGTAAACATGCAAATTTCCACAATCATTATTGATATGGGGTTATATGTCAGGTAAAGGTATGGGAGACATGACAATCATTACATCTTCTATAAATGCACAAGTTTATGTTGAGATTTTGGACACTTTTCTTATTCCATCAATTGAAAAGATGTTTGGTGATGGTAGCATCATTTTTCAGGATGATAATGCATCGTGCCATAGGGCAAAATCATTCCTACAGGAAAAGACATATAATGTCAATGGCATGGCCTGCAAATAGTCCGGACCTTAATCCAATTGAAAATCTGTGGTGGAAATGAAAGAAAATGGTCCACGACACGGCTCCAACCTGCAAAGCTGATCTGGCAACTGCAATAAGACAAAGCTGGAGACAGACTGATGAAGTCTACTGTTTGACATTAGTTAAATCCAGGCCTCAGAGAATTCAAGCTGTTATAAAAGCCAGAGGTGGTGCAACAAAGTACAAGTAGTGTTTTTATTTGGTGATTCCATATTTTTTTCCTCTGTTTGAGTTGTTAAAACAGTTGTCATTGACTATAGTTATCTTTCTTTGTTTTTTTTTTTAAGTGTTTTATACAGCCAGAAGTTTGGATTGTTGAGTGAAAATAGTTTTGTGGCATGTATGTGCTTGTTTTTTTTTCTACACAATTAAACATTTGAATGAACATCTTCTGAGAGGGGTGATTCCAGAATTTTTGCCAGGGGTTGTATATGAAAATAATATATAATTAATATATTTTCCCCCTATACTACATGTGTTTTTTTTTATATATAGATTATTTTATAATCAAATTCGTTTGGTGCAATTTGTAAATCATAAACCTATTAATTTATGTTGTAATATAATATGTGATAGAGGTTATGTTGGGGGGGGGGGGGCAATCCGTGGCAGGGAGGCTTTTTAGCGCATAACACCGGTACGCAGCGTTTCTGAAAGATTTAGCTCCAGCAGGCTGTAACAGGAGAAGATCTAAAAATATTTTTATTCGTAAAAACTTCTCTGTCCACTCTGGAGCAAGAAAATATGCGATTTGTCATTTTTGTGTGTTTATTTCTTGATAAACAAATGAGATAATCTCGGTTCACCTCCAGTGCTCAAATGTCCCCCTCTTGGTCGGCGACTGCGAGTGACGTCACTCCCTATACAATCCCGCCCCACAGTATAGACCCGCCCCTGACGCTGATTGACAGGTTTCTGTGTAACGTGTTGGAAATGCAATTGCAAATGGTTTAGCGATTGCGTTTGAATTTTGGCCGGCTTGACGCGCGGCGCAGAGAAAGTGAAAAAGCAAATGTGGTAATTGATTTTGATATTTAAATATGACAAGTTCATGACGTGTAAGACCTGGGAAATACAAATGCAAATGGACTTTGTTTTTTCATTTGAAATTTGGCAGTCTGTGTACGTTCACAAAGGCGAATCAGCAAACGGTAATGCAAAGTTTGCAATTGCATTTGAATTATGGCACACTTTGTGCGTCCACATATGGGAAACGCAATTGCAAATGCAATTTGCAATTGCATTTGAATATTGTCCGCGATATCACTCCATAGAACACCATGCCGTCGATAGGCTCCATTGTTGTGTGTTTGTTTGTGGCGCATTTACGATGACGTCACCATCAGTAACGTGTCAGCACACTCATTGAATCGAACAGCGCGTGCCCGAGCAGCGCGTGCCCGAGCAGCGCGCACTCTCACCTCTCCAACTCAACATGCAACAGCCGAGCGCAGCCTGCGAATGAGAGCGCAGTCACTGAATTGAGCAACGCGCACCTGAGCAGCGCGCACTCTACGGACCTGGACGCCGCAATCAGCGACAGAAAACCCTGTCACACATCCCTTCAAGGACCCAAACAAAGGGGCCAAAGAGAACCCAGGGTCAGCGTTGCAACCGAGGACAGACAGGTTGGTAAAATTCACAAAGACTTGATTACAATGAAGAATGTCGGTACATTACCAGTCAGTGCCTTCACTAAACCGTGCGCACATTGCAAAGGGGAGCATATCTTAGACGATTGCTTCCAATTTATTGATAAGACACACAAAGACAAAGTTGAATTCTTAAAAAGAAATGGATTCTGTTTCGGATGTTTAACAAAGGGTCATTTGTGGAAAGACTGTACAAAAAAAATTACATGTTCATTGTGTTCAAAGCCACATCCAAGCATGCTACACATAGCAGTGCCAGACACGGTGCAGTCAGTTACGAGCGCCCGTAGAAACGAAACTGAAAGTGGCACAACAAATACACCACCTGCTGTGAGTCATGAATCAAATGCGCTCACTGGGGCTGGAGGTAATTGCATCCTCCCCATAGCACCTGCTAAAATAAAGTCCAAGAAAAAGGGCACAGTAGAAGCCATGTATTATCACGTGAAAGTCCCCGAGAAGGACACAGATCTGCTGCGCTTCCTATGGTGGCCGAATGGAGATGTGAACCAAGACTTAGTTGAAAATAAAATGGTAGTTCATCTGTTCGGTGCAAAATTGTTGCCTAGTGGTGCTAACTTCACCCTCAAAAGGACAGCAGAAGAAAACCGCAGCAATGCACCTGCTGTGGCAGTTAATACATTGCTTAAAAACGTTTATGTAGACGACTGCCTGAAATCCGTTTCGAGTCATGACCAAGCAGTCGCCCTGTACAATGATCTCACTAGTCTCTGTACAAGCAGAGGGTTCAACCTCACTAAATGGGCAAGCAACAGCCGTGCCCTACTGACTGTTATTCCCGAGAGCAAAATGATCAAAGACATGAGAGACTTAGACTTGAGTAAAGATGCACTGCCCATAGAGAGAGCTCTGGGAGTGCTGTGGTGCACTAACTCAGACATGTTCAAGTTTAAGATTAGTTTAAAGGAACGACCTGTGACAAAGAAGAGGAATTCTATCAATCACTAGCTCAACATACGACCCGTTAGGCTTTCTCCCACCTGCCATACTGCCAGCTACAATCCCAATGCAACAGCTATGTAAAGAAAAACTAGCCTGGGATGATGACATTCCCGAGCAGTTTGCAACGGCATGGAAAACCTGGCTGCAAGAGCTGCACAGACTGTCCAAGTTCAGCATAGCAAGGTGCATAAGACCAGTCGACTTCGGAGTTACAGCTACAGCACAACTCCACCACTTCTCGGATGCAAGTGAAATAGGATACGGAGCTTTCTCATACCTCACGTTAGTAAACGCTGATGGACTTACACATTGTACATTCATGATGGGGAACTCCCGTGTAGCACCCCTGAAACAAACCACCATTCCACGAATGTAACTGACTGCGGCAGTGGTCGCTGTAAAAAATGACAAAATGTTGAAAGAACAGCTAGAATTGAAATTGCTGGACTCTATGTTCTGGACTGACAGTACAACTGTTTTGAGATACATTGATAACGATGTAACGGCGCCGCAACTAAAACGACATGTGAGTAATCCCGCCCACTCTAAAGCGTTACTAAACTGCAGTGGAAGCGCAAACCGAGCCAAACTGCGCCGAACCGAAGTAAGTTGAACTGAACCGTGTCGTGCCGTACTATGCAGTGGAAAAGAGGCAAATATGATTTCTTAACAATCAACAAGTTTTGACAAAAGATTAATAACTTAACAAAATATGAAAGAAACCTCTCATGGACACATTCATAGTTACGTTCACACTATTGCTTCTCCTAATGATAACACAACCCCAATGTGTCTCCTGCACACAAAGATGACAATAACAACTTACCCCAACTTTTTGTTTGTTAATGTCCATTATTGTTTCTGTAATGTAATGTCCAGCTTTCCCCAGTCTGGCTTCTAATTCTGTCTCCTTCATGTTTTTGTCTTGAAGCCATTCCTTGAAGCAGACTAAAAAGATATGTTAAACAAATAGGATTGGTTAGACAGAAAAATTATAACCTTAGTACCAAATCTGGCATCAAAATGTTTGCAGTCTATAAGAGTATAGAATCTTTTGGCTTCCATCAAACAGCATGTGGCATCTGCTATCAAGGATGACATACCTTTTAATGTTGTGAGTTTCTGTGGTGTTAAAGGCTATCTGGTGGTTTTTGTAGTAGGACACCCTTTCCCTGTTAGGCTCCTTTCCCCCAATGTTTTTGTACCCCAAAACGCCACTGCTAACTCCTTCATAAACAAAGAGTCTTTGGTGTTTTTGAGACTGGACCAGGCCTCTTTACGGACTGTAATTTCTCCTCCCAAGAGAATCTAACAAATAACCAAAACAAAACTGATTTGATTGTTAAAACATCGTAAGTTATTGTTGGTGTTCCTACATGTGTATCTCAATAAATTAGAATATAATTGAAAAGTTTAATTATTTCTGTAATTCAATTCAAAAAGTGAAACTCATAGTTACAGTGGCTTGCAAAAGTATTCGGCCCCCTTGAACTTTTCCACATTTTGTCACATTACAGCCACAAACATGAATCAATTTCATTGGAATTCCATGTGAAAGACCAATACAAAGTGGTGTACATGTGAGAAGTGGAACGAAAATCATACTTGATTCCAAAATTTTTTTTTACAAATAAATAACTGCAAAGTGGGGTGTGCGTAATTATTCTGCCTGATGAGTGCTAATGACTAAATAGAGTGCACCTGTGTGTAATCTAATGTCAGTACAAATACAGATGCTCTGTGGTGGCCTCAGAGGTTGTCTAAGAGAATACTGGGAGCAACAACACCATAAAGTCCAAAGAACACACCAAACAGGACAGGGATAACGTTATTGGGAAATTTAAAGCAGGCTTAGGCTACAAAAAGATTTCCAAAGCCTTGAACATCCCACGGTTCAAGGCTTTGGAACCATGCGATCCCAAGCGATCATTCAGAAATGGAAGGAGTATGGCACAATTGTACTGTAAACCTATCAAGACAAGGCCGTCCATCTAAACTCACAGGCCGAACAAGGAAAGTGCTGATCAGAAATGCAGCCAAGAGGCCCATGGTGAGACTGGACGAGCTGCAGAGATCTACAGCTCAGGTGGGGGAATCTGTCCATAGGACAACTATTAGTCGTGCACTGCACAAAGTTGGCCTTTATGGAAAAGTGGCAAGAAGAAAGACATTGTTAACAGAAAACCATAAGAAGTCCCAAACGTGGAAGAAGGTGCTCTGGTTTTGGCCAAAATGCAAAACGCTATGTGTGGCGGAAAACTAACACTGCACATCACTCTGAACACAACATCCCCACTGTCAAATATTGTGGTAGCAGCATCATGCTCTGGGGGTGCTTCTCTTCAGCAGGGACAGGGAAGCTGGTCAGAGCATGCGCACACACCAACACACAGTGGTTTACAACCCAAAGGCTGTAAACCCCGGCACAGAGAGTTAACCACAACAATTGAGCTTCAAGGCATAGCCTGGAAGCAACAAGGCAGTAATAAGAGCACGCATGAGAAAAGAAAAACACAAACAAATACGATCGACAATGTAAATAGAACAAACTTAAACCAAAAAGATAACAACCAGCAAGACAAAACAGCAGTGCCCGCCGATAATGCTCTTTGCGTCGCGCCACCACACTAGCACACATTGCGCCGCCCCCAGTCAGAAGGGCATTTAAGCTGTGATCCGGGAAGCTGAGAGCTCAGTCAGTTCTACAGGAAAGCGACCAGTTGATTGGGAGGAACAATCACGTCCACAACACCAGGTGAATGCCCGTGTCCGCTGACTTACATTTACATTTAGGCATTTGGCAGACGCTCTTATCCAGAGCGACTTACATTTTTATCTCATTATACATCTGAGCAGTTGAGGGTTAAGGGCCTTGCTCAAGGGCCCAACTTAACATTAAGTAGTAAATGCGTATTTAATGCTATCCTTAGATTTTTTTTCTTACTGGTAATCATAATGTAAATCACTTGGAGAGCCTGCATCACTTGGTGTCTTTGGTGTTCTTGGTGTATTGGGGCATTCTTGTCTAGCTGTGGCTGTGCTGGTAGGCAGTGACTCTGGCAGTGTCTGTAGTGGGTAGGCGTGGATGGCATCTTTGGTGCTGCTGTCCAAGTCTAGTAGGAGAAGCAGGGTGGAACCACTCAGCTCAGGTGAGAGAAGAATTTCATCTTCGTCAATCACAGTCCCATCTTCTTCCAACACTACTGTCAGGTCAATGATGTGGGTGCATGGTAGGAGGACAAGCTTTTGGGCACCTAAAATCAAGTACAGCAATAACATTAATTACAATGAATATTAATACATCAAAATTGTAAGTAAAAAATGAATTGAAATGCATAAATAAATAATATTGGACTCACCTTTCTCCTTCAAATCATTTAATGATGATGCCGCAACAGCTTTCTTTAAAGTATGTGTGGTATTCCAAACTTTACAGATTGGCATGGCCTATAGTCTGAGATATTTTGTGTAGTAATATTAGATGTTGAGCAAAGCTTATGAAAGTTATATCACACCTGATATCAATCTATAATACAATACGGTAATGGTTTCTCCAATATAATGCTATCAATATACACAAACCTTGTAATTAGACCTTTTTTTGTGTGTGTATGCACAGGCATCAATGCAACAGGCAATGGAAACGTGGGGGTCATTTTTGTGACTTCTTACATAGTGTTTCTGAAATTATTCAAATAAATGGGTAGAGTAACCACATAAGTTACACTGAAAAGTTCCTTCTTCTATTCTTTCAAATTCGATGGAACATATATATTCTGCAAGTGAATGCTAGTGTTCATGGTCAGAACTCCTCAGTGCATATATATATTATACATGGTGATGGTGTTGCATTTATGACAAATTATATCTGTACATCAAATACTATAGCTATAATATATATATATATACAGTGGTGTGAAAAACTATTTGCCCCCTTCCTGATTTCTTATTCTTTTGCATGTTTGTCACACTTAAATGTTTCTGCTCATCAAAAACCGTTAACTATTAGTCAAAGATAACACAATTGAACACAAAATGCAGTTTTTAAATGAAGGTTTATGTTATTAAGGGAGAAAAAAAACTCCAATTCTACATGACCCTGTGTGAAAAAGTGATTGCCCCCCTTGTTAAAAAAATAACTTAACTGTGGTTTATCACACCTGAGTTCAATTTCTGTAGTCACCCCCAGGCCTGATTACTGCCACACCTGTTTCAATCAAGAAATCACTTAAATAGGAGCTACCTGACACAGAGAAGTAGACCAAAAGCACCTCAAAAGCTAGACATCATGCCAAGATCCAAAGAAATTCAGGAACAAATGAGAACAAAAGTAATTGAGATCTATCAGTCTGGTAAAGGTTATAAAGCCATTTCTAAAGCTTTGGGACTCCAGCGAACCACAGTGAGAGCCATTATCCACAAATGGCAAAAACATGGAACAGTGGTGAACCTTCCCAGGAGTGGCCGGCCGACCAAAATTACCCCGAGAACGCAGAGACAACTCATCCGAGAAGCCACAAAAGACCCCAGGACAAGATCTAAAGAACTGCAGGCCTCACTTGCCTCAATTAAGGTCAGTGTTCACGACTCCACCATAAGAAAGAGACTGGGCAAAAACGGCCTGCATGGCAGATTTCCAAGGCGCAAACCACTTTTAAGCAAAAAGAACATTAAGGCTCATCTCAATTTTGCTAAAAAAACATCTCAATGATTGCCAAGACTTTTGGGAAAATACTTTGTGGACCGACGAGACAAAAGTTGAACTTTTTGGAAGGTGCGTGTCCCGTTACATCTGGCGTAAAAGTAACACAGCATTTCAGAAAAAGAACATCATACCAACAGTAAAATATGGTGGTGGTAGTGTGATGGTCTGGGGTTGTTTTGCTGCTTCAGGACCTGGAAGGCTTGCTTTGATAGATGGAACCATGAATTCTACTGTCTACCAAAAAATCCTGAAGGAGAATGTCCGGCCATCTGTTCGTCAACTCAAGCTGAAGCGATCTTGGGTGCTGCAGCAGGACAATGACCCAAAACACACCAGCAAATCCACCTCTGAATGGCTGAAGAAAAACAAAATGAAGACTTTGGAGTGGCCTAGTCAAAGTCCTGACCTGAATCCTATTGAGATGTTGTGGCATGACCTTAAAAAGGCGGTTCATGCTAGAAAACCCACAAATAAAGCTGAATTACAACAATTCTGCAAAGATGAGTGGGCCAAAATTCCTCCAGAGCGCTGTAAAAGACTCGTTGCAAGTTATCGCAAACGCTTGATTGTAGTTATTGCTGCTAAGGGTGGCCCAACCAGTTATTAGGTTCAAGGGGCAATTACTTTTTCACACAGGGCCATGTAGGTTTGGATTTTTTTTCTCCCTAAATAATAAAACCTCTCATTTAAAAACTGCATTTTGTGTTTACTTGTGTTATCTTTGACTAATAGTTAAATGTGTTTGATGAGCAGAAACATTTAAGTGTGACAAACATGCAAAAGAATAAGAAATCAGGAGGGGGGCAAATAGTTTTTCACACCACTGTATATATATATATATATATATATATATATATATATATATATATATATATATATATATAGTATATATACTATAGTTTTTATGATTTTTGACAAATTAACGTTTGCAATTGCCTGTTATGCTTCGAAACCTATGTTAGCTACATACATAGATTCACAATCAAGCTAACCGCGTCCTTTAGAATCTAACTGCCACAGTACATTCTAGAATCTAACTGATTATTATTTACCTCAGTGCTCACCTTGTAGCATCACACTCAAATGTTCTCTGTATGAAACTTCAGCAGACCGCAAATATAAACAAATTTCTAACTTTCTAATTTCTTTTTATTAGCTATAAATGTTTCGCGCTTCCACTTTAAAAAACAGGATCCAGGAAAGGCTGATCACTGCACATGCTCAGTGCCACTCGCTAGACTGCGACGTCACTCTGCGCAGCGCCGCCTATGTGTCGCCACTGATAGGACATCGGTGTTCTAAACTAATTTTTAGTTTGCAAATCCGGTGTATGTTGTAGTCAGATGTGGCATTTAGGCGATTAGTAACACATTTTGAAAAAGTGTATGTGTATAATTTTATAATAATGATAGAATGGTATATTGTTTTAGCACAATATATATACAAATTCAATCTAAAACTGTCAAAAACAAAGCTTTCACGTCCGATGTATTATTTAAACTGAATAGAAATATTATTTCACAGTGGAGTACCTTATTTCTAATCCGGATGTTTGAGTTTTTATGTAATTTTTGTGTTTTTAAGTGTAATTATAACATGAAGTGCACAATATCTGACATCTGTGTTCTGTGTTTGAACTTATGTGTTCTAGATTTAAATACACATGTGATACTTCAGAATACCCATGTTCAGTATTTGAACATAAACATGACATTTTACAACACATTTTGGATCATATCATTTACATAATTTTATTTATAAAATTTTATTTTATTGTCTTATGAATAATAAAAAAATTAAAATTAAAATAATAAAAAAGTTAAAGCAGATGGGCTATAGAACAGGGGGGGTGTTCCAGAAAGCTTGGTTAACTTACCATTTGGTTAATCTTAACCTCTGGGTTGATTAACCCCAAACTCGCAAACTCGCATGTCGGTTCCAAAACACCTGATAAGATTAAGTTTAATCAACCCTCGACTGGTTACCCAGAGTTCGTGTGTATTCATAAAGACATTTTCAATGGATCGACGATTTCACGAGTCAAAATGGAACATCAAAGTGAAAAAAAGAGAGCGGCATACTTCACAGAGGTTTTAATGCACGCATATGAGGAATTTAAGTCAATAATAATGAAAAAAAAAGCAATACGGCTGCATCGGCCAAAGAAAGAGTTGACTTGGCAAAAAATAAAAGACAGAGTAAATGTGTGAGTGTATTAAATTGCAAATTTGACATTAATTATTTTTGCATTATAATAAAAAGAGACAAACACCCCTTCCGCATCCTTTTGGCTGTTAAATGAAAGCATTTACTTTTCCTGCCATTAATTTCTTTAGGTTAAAATACCAATGTATACTGACTAGGAATGTATGGTTTCTTATTTAATAAGATTTAATCATTCTGGAGGCAGAAGCCAAGTGAAAATGAAACACAAAAACGTTCTGCAAAAAGGTAATATTTGATTACACGTTCATTGAACTATTTATTAAACACGGTTTAGTATATTCTTTCTGTCATGTAGCTAATAGAAAGAAGGCTAAAGCCCGTCTAACCCGTCTTAATAAAGGGCCACCAGTGACACTAACATGGTGAAATGTAAGTTTACCACTATGATTTATTTTCATTATATGACTTAATAAAATACTATCTCTGTCACTTAAAGGCTTTTGAACATGCTTTATGTTTTTATGCAGGCTGACTTTATTTAACTGCATATGATGTATACTGTAGGCTACTGTGATCTTAGTTGTATTACTTTGACATGTTTTTTCCTGCATTATTGTTTTTTTTCTTTGATAATATTGAGAATTCTATAGGTTGTATTTTCTTATAATGTCATGATTCACGCCCCGTCTGCTGTCTTTTTCCCACGCTGTCACTTCTCACGTGCTCATGTTTTCCCCTAACCCATCATGCGCAGTTCCCACTCCCCCGTTTCCACCCCGTCTGCTCACCTGTTCCTCATTCCCTCCACTGATTACTCCAACAATTTAAGCACGCGCTGCGCGCTGCTCAAACCGCTGGATTATCTTGTGTATTTTTGTGTTTATTTTTCCCACTTTCACGTTGCCAAGCCCGCTTTGTTTCTCATTTTGCTTTTGGTTTCTCGTCTCGGTTTTGTTTGCCTCGCTCTTTGATCTCCCAGTTTTGACCTCACGCTTCCCCTTCTGACTACGGCTCTTGTTTCACGATTTGGCTTAGACGCTGCGCTTACTGATCTCCTGGTATTTACCTCCGCTTCCGCATTCCGACCCCGCTCTTGTTTAACGTTGCTGTCTCTCATCTGCGCTTGGATTCACCTCGTTCCGCTACGCCCCGTGACAGAATAATCCAGCCAGTGAAATGAATCCAGCAGAGACTGACCGCATGAAATCAGCACTGGATAGTCAAGGTGCACTTCTCGGAGCTCACCAGCAGGAGCTGCTCAGCACCAAGCAAACCCTCGCTGCTGTCATGACTCAGCTCCAACAACTCCATCTCTCTCAGGCACAAAGTAGGGGCCCCTGCACGCAACGGGAACCAAGACTGCCTGCCCCCCCCTACCTATGAAGGAGATCCAGGCACCTGTCGCTCCTTCCTCTCTCAGTGCACACTGATATTTGAGCTCTAGTCATCCACATTTTTCACTGAACGCTCCAAGGTCGCTTACGTCATAACTCTCCTCTCAGGACGGGCTCGGGAATGGAGCACAGCACTCAGGGATGCTCATGACCCCTGCTGCTCCAACTACGAGCATTTCGCTAAAGAGATGAGGAGGGTGTTTGATCGCTCATGTCATGGCAGGGAGGCAGGTCACAAGCTGCTAAAGCTCCACCAAGGTTCACGTTCAGCCTATGACTATGCCATAGAGTTCCAGATCCTAGCTCTCTCCTGCGGGTGGAATGGCCGGGCCCTAAGTGACGCCTTCTTCGAGGGACTGACTGAGACGCTTCAGGATGCGTTGATCTCCCAAGAGCTTCCCTCGTCACTCCAAGATCTCATGGATCTAGCCGGCCGGGTAGATTCGCGCCTCCGCCTTCGAAAGTCAACCAGACCCCCACCACCCAGAGACCTCGCTCCCCTCAAACTAACCCTCAGGCGGGACCCATGCATCTGGACAGAACCCGCGTCTCCCCTGAGGAACGACGACGACGCAGAGTGGATGGTGCGTGCTTCTACTGTGGGAGATCCTGTCACCAGCTCAAGAACTGCCCTGTAAAAAGGGGGCATTTTCTAGTCCAGCTGGGAGGACTGGAGGGTGTGATGCCAGGAATATTCCCGGATCAACGCCGCCTGTTTCCAGTCTTCCTCATCCACGAGCAACGGACCCACCTGGTGCAGGCACTGATTGATTCAGGTTCTGGCCACAACCTGATCAATGCTACTTCTGCCAAGACCCTAGGAATCACCGATTCAGGCCTCAAGGTTCAGGCACTCGACGGCAGCCCGCTCCCTTCTATCACCCACAGAACTCCCCTCATCGGGCTAAGGGTCTCGGGCAACCATTTAGAACAGACTTCACTGTTTATCATGGAGGGATCACATGCTACTTTGTCCTGTGTCTGCCCTGGCTAACCCGTCACAACCCCCAACTCGATTGCGTCAGGAACACAATAGTAGCTTGGAACCCGTCATGCGCCACTACCTGCTTGCAAGCTGAAGCCACATCTTGCCCCAACCCTGCAGCTGTGCAGGAACCGCCAGATCTCACCGCCGTCCCTTCGGAATACCATGATCTCAAGGAGGTCTTCAGTAAATCTCGTGCTGTCTCTTTGCCCCCCCCACCGACCATATGACTGCGCTATCGACCTGCTCCCAGGCACCATGCCCCCCAAGGGCCGTCTATACTCTCTGTCAGCCAGGGAACGTGAAGCTATGAATGATTACATTTCGGAGTCCCTCGCGGCGGGGATCATTTGCAACTCCTCCCCTGCGGAAGTCGGCTTCTTCTTTGTGGGCAAAAAAGATGGGTCCCTTCGTCCATGCATTGATTATCGGGGCCTAAACCAGATCACGGTGAAGAACCACTATCCCCTTCCGTTAATGGCGACCGCCTTTGAACTCCTCCAGGAAGCAAAGATTTTTACCAAGCTGGACCTACGCATACCACTTCGTCCGAATCCGAGAAGGTGACGAATGGAAGACTGCTTTTAATACCCCAACAGGACACTATGAGTACCTGGTGGTCCCGTTTGGCATGACCAACTTTCAGGCCCTCGTCAATGACGTCTTCAGGGATTTTCTGAATTTATTTGTGTTTGTTTATCTGGATGATATTTTAATCTTCTCCCGAAACCTAGGGGAGCACTAACATCATGTTCGACAGGTGCTGCAAAGACTGTTAGAAAACAAACTCTTCGTCAAAGCAGAGAGAAGTTCGAATTTCACACAACCACCACCACATTCCTGTGGTTCGTTATTGGCCCCTCAGGCATTGAAATGGAGAATGCAACCATGGGGGGTTCCAGGCGCAATCCAGTGTCTTCTTGTGCCAGTCCCAAGTCTGGATAAATGCAGAGGGTTGTGTCAGGAAGGGCATCCGACGTAAAACATTTGCCAAATCAATGATGCGAATCAGAAATGTCATTTCCATACCGGATCGGTCGTGGCCCGGGTTAACAACGACCGCCACTGGTGCTGTTGACCTACAGGGTGCCGGTGGAAATTGGGCTACTGTTGGTCGAAGAAGGAGAGGAGGAAGGTGTGTTCGAAAGCAGAGAGAGTAGAGGAAAGGCCAGAGTTTAGGAGTGAAAGTAGCGACCTTGAATGTTGGGACCATGACAGGGAAGGGAAGAGAGTTGGTTGATATGATGCAGAGAAGGAAGGTGGATATACTTTGTGTCCAGGAGACAAGGTGGAAAGGAAGCAAAGCTAGAAGCTTAGGATCAGGGTTCAAGTTGTTTTACCATGGTGTGGATAGGAAAAGAAATGGAATGTCCTAGAGGTGAAGAGAGTATCAGATAGGGTGATGAGTCTGAAGCTGGAAATTGATGGTGTGATGTTCAATGTTGTTAGTGGTTATGCTCCACAGGTAGGATGTGTGTTAGAAGAGAAGGAGAAATTCTGGAGTGAGTTAGATGAAGTGATGCAGAGCATCCCCAGAGATGAGAGAGTTGTGATTGGTGCAGACTTCAATGGACATGTTGGGGAAGGGAACAGAGGGGATGAAAATGTGATGGGCAGGTTTGGTCTTCAGGACAGGAATGTAGAAGGACAGATGGTGGTGGACTTTGCAAAGAGGATGGAAATGGCAGTTGTAAATACTTTCTTCCAGAAGAGGCAGGAACATAGGGTGACATATAAGAGCGGAGGCAGAAGCACTCAGGTGGACTACATCTTGTGTCGACGTTGTAATCTGAAAGAGATCAGTGACTGCAAGGTTTTGGTAGGGGAGAGTGTAGCCAGACAACACAGAATGGTGGTGTGTAAAATAACCCTGGTGGTGAGGAAGGTGAAGAGGACAAAGGCAGAGCATAGGACAAAGTGGTGGAAGCTGAGAAAGGAAGAATATTGTGTAGTCTTTAGGGAGGAGTTGAGACAAGCTATGGGTGGTCAGGAGATGCTTTCAGTTGACTGGACAACTACAGCCAATGTGATCAGGGAGACAGGTAAGAGGGTACTTGGTGTATCATCAGGTAAGGGAAAAGGGGACAAGGAGACTTGGTGGTGCAATGAGGAAGTCCAGGAGTGTATACAGGGAAAGAGGCTAGCCAAGAAGAAGTGGGACACTGAGAGGACGGAAGAGAGTAGACAGGAGTACAGGGAGATGCACCGTAAGGTGAAGGTAGAAGTGGCAAAGGCCAAACAAAGAGCATATGAGGACTTGTATGCTAGGCTGGACAGTAAGGAGGGAGAGGTGGATCTGTACAGGTTGGCGAGACAGAGAGATAGAGATGGGAAGGATGTGCAGCAGGTTAGAGTGATTAAAGATAGAGATGGAAATGTACTGACAGATGCCAGGAGGGTGATGGGAAGATGGAAGGAGTACTTTGAGGAGTTGATGAATGAGGAAAACGAAAGAGAACAAAGAGTAGAAGAGGTGACTGTTGTGGAGCAGGAAGTAGCAAATATTAGTAAAAGTGAGGTGAGAAGGGCGTTGAAGAGGATGAAGAGTGGAAAGGCTGTTGGTCCTGATGACATACCTGTGGAGGTATGGAAGTGCTTAGGAGAGGTGGCAGTAGAGTTTCTGACTAGTTTGTTTAACGAGATCTTGGAGAATGAGAGGATTCCAGAGGAATGGAGGAGAAGTGTATTGCTGCCGATTTTTAAGAACAAGGGAGATGTGCAGAGGTGTGGCAATTACAGAGGTATAAAGCTAATGAGCCATACAATGAAGCTGTGGGAAAGAGTAGTGGAAGCTAGGTTAAGGGCAGAGGTGAGAATTTGTGAGCAGCAATATGGTTTTATGCCTAGAAAGAGTACATCAGATGCAGTATTTGGTTTGAGGATGCTGGTGGAGAAGTACAGAGAAGGTAATAAAGAGTTGCATTGTGTCTTTGTAGATTTAGAGAAAGCGTCTGACAGGGTGCCGAGAGAGGAGCTGTGGTGTTGTATGAGGAAGTCTGGAGTGGCAGAGAAGTATGTTAGAGTGGTGCAGGACATGTATGAGAGCTGTAAGACAGTGGTAAGATGTGCTGTAGGTGTGACAGAAAAGTTCAAGGTGGAGGTGGGTCTGCATCAAGGATCGGCTCTAAGCCCCTTATTGTTTGCTCTAGTGATGGACAGGATGACAGATGAAGTTAGACAGGAGTCTCCATGGACTATGATGTTTGCAGATGACATTGTGCTTTGTAGCGAGAGCAGGGAACAGGTGGAGGAAAATTTGGAGAGGTGGAGGTACGCTCTGGAAAGCAGAGGAATGAAGGTTAGCCGCAGCAACACGGAATACATGTGTGTGAATGAGAGGGACCCAAGAGGAACAGTGAGGCTACAGGGAGCAGAGGTAAAGAAGATGCAGGATTTTAAGTACTTAGGGTCAACGGTCGAGAGCAACGGAGAGTGTTCAAAGGAGGTGAAGAGACGAGTACAGGCAGGTTGGAATGGGTGGAGAAAAGTGCCAGGTGTGTTGTGCGATAAAAGAGTATCAGCGAGAAAGGTGTACAGGACAGTGGTGAGACCAGCGATGCTCTACGGCTTAGAGACAGTGGCACTGAAGAAAAGACAGGAGGCAGAGCTAGAGGTAGCAGAGCTGAAGATGTTGAGGTTCTCTTTGGGAGTGACAAGGATGGATAGGATCAAGAATGAGTTCATCAGAGGGACAACCCATGTTAGATGTTTTGGAGATAAAGTCAGAGAGGCCAGATTGAGGTGGTTTGGACATGTTCAGAGGAGAGAGTGTGAATATATCGGTAGAAGGATGCTGAGGTTGGAACTGCCAGGCAGAAGGTCTAGAGGAAGACCAAAGAGGAGATTTATGGATGCAGTGAGAGAGGACATGAAGTTAGTTGGTGTGAGAGAAGAGGATGCAGAGGATAGGGTTAGATGGAGGCAGATGATTCGCTGTGGCGACCCCTGAAAGGGAACAGCCGAAAGACAAAGAAGAAGAGGCATTGAAATGGAGCCTGCTAAGCTCCAGGCAGTCACGAACTGGCCCACGCCCACCACGAGACAGGAACTTCAGAGATTCTTGGGTTTCGCCAACTTTTACCGTCGCTTCATCCGAGGCTACAGCTCCATTGCTGCCCCCTTGACAGCCCTGACTTCTCCCAAGGCGCTGCTGGGATATGAACTCTGAGAAAGCCTTCTCGGAACTCAAGAAACGGTTCATTTCTGCCCCAATCCTGACTATCCCAGATCCGTCCTGCCAGTTTGTCGTGGAAGTCAACGCCTCCAGCACGGGGGTAGGACGTGTCCTTTCCCAGAGATCTGCACATGACAACAAGCTACACCCTTGCTCTTTCTTCTCTCACCGCTTAACCCCTGCTGAGGCGAATTATGGCATCGGCGATCGAGAACTTCTGGCCATCATGCTGGCCCTAGAAGAGTGGAGGCACTGGTTAGAGGGGACGGAGACCCCATTTTTGGTCTGGACCAACCACAAGAACCTTGAATACCTGCAGAACGCCAAGAGGCTAAACTCTCGCCAGGCTCGGTGGTCACTGTTCTTCGCCAGATTGAACTTCATTCTCGCCTATCGTCCCGGGTCCAAGAACTCCAAGCCAGATGCACTCCCCAGGCAGTTTTCACCTACTCACGGCTCTACTACCAATGAAACCATCATTCACCCGTCATGCCTGCTCGCAGCAGCTGAGCTTGATATCGAGACCAAGGTCCAGCAAGCCCTGTCTCATGAACCCGGGCCAAGTAACATGCCTCCTAACTGCTCGTTTGTTCCACTTCCCCTACGTTCTCAAGTTCTGGAATGGGCACACAGCTCCAAGCTCTCCTGCCATCCTGGCTCAGCTCGAACTCTGTCTCAAATCCTCCAGCTTCGTGGCATCATGTGACACCTGTGCTAGATGCAAGCACGCCAACACCGCGCCGGCAGGCCTCCTCACCTTACCTATCCCATCCCGTCCATGGTCTAACATTGCCCTGGACTTTGTCACAGGGTTACCCACCTCATGCATCATGACCGTGGTGGATCGGTTCTCTAAGGCCGCCCATTTCATTCTGCTACCCAAGCTCCCATCTGCCAAAGAAACCACTGATCTCATGATAACTCACGTTTTCAGGCTGCACGGTCTCCCCAATGACATCGTCTCCGACCGTGGGCCCCAATTCACATCTCAATTTTGGAAGGCATTTTGCAGACTCATTGGAGCCACCCCCAGTCTGTCCTCAGGCTTCCACCCCCAGTCCAACGGGCAGACCAAAAGAAAGAACCAGTCCCTCGAGGTAGCCTTAAGGTGCATGGCTTCCCAAGATGTCGCCGCTTGGAGTAAGTTCCTGCCTTGGGTGGAGTACGCCCACAACACACAAGTATCGTCATCTACTGGTTTGTCTCCTCTCCAGTGCTAACTGGGCTACCAACCACCCTTATTCCCGTCTCAGGAGGAGGAGGTCAGTGTCCCGTCTGCCCAAGCTTTTGTCAGACGCTGCAGAAGGACCTGGCTGCAGGCAAGAAGAACGCTGATACGGGTCGGCAAAAGATACAAGAGACAGGCCGACCGCAGACGTTCTCAGGCTCCCAAGTACAGGGTGGGGCAGAGAGCCAGAGACATCCCCCTAAAGACCACCTGTCGCAAACTTTCCCATCGTTACCTCGGCCCTTTCATCATCACCAAGATAGTCGATCCCTGTGATGCCAAACTCTTGCTTCCCTCAACTATGCGGCGAATCAACCTTACATTCCATGTGTCCCAGCTGCGCCGTCTCGCCTCAAGCCCATTAAGTCCCCCCACCCACCCTATACCTCCTCCCCGTATCATTGACAGCAGTGAAGCCTACACCGTCCGCCGACTCCTGAAAGCTCGTCGCCGAGGAAGAGGCATTCAGTTCCTGGTGGACTGGGAGGGCTATGGGCCTGAGGAGAGAAGCTGGATCCCAGCCAAGTTCATCCTAGACCCCAAGCTAATCTCTGACTTTTATAAACGTTACCCAGAGGGTCCACGCTCTAACGCACAAAGGCGTTCATAAAGGGGGGGGGGTACTGTCATGATTCACGCCCCGTCTGCCGTCTTTTTCCCACGCTGTCACTTCTCACGTGCTCATGTCTTCCCCTAGCCCGTCATGCGCAGTTCCCATGCCCCCATTTCCACCCCGTTTGCTCACCTGTTCCTCATTCCCTCCACTGACTACTCCAGCGATTTAAGCACGCGCTGCTCAAGCCACTGGATTTTCTCGCGTTTATTTTTCCGGCTTTCACGTTGCCAAGCCCGCTTTGTTTCTTGTTTTGCTTTCAGTTTCTCGTCTCGGTTTTTGTTTGGCTCGCTCTTTGATCTCCCGGTTTTTACCTCATGCTTCCCCTTCTGACTACGGCTCTTGTTTCACGATTTGACTTAGACGCTACGCTGACTGATCTCCCGGTATTTACCTCCGCTTCCGCATTCCGAACCCGCTCTTGTTTAACGTTGCTGTCTCTCATCACCTCGTTCCGCTACGCCCCGTGACATATAGATACTAATAGAGGGGTTGTATTATTGGATGCTACAGAAAGAACACAGTCTGTCACAGTTGTAAGTGTTTTGTTGTACTTTAGTTACTTTTATTTATTTTTTTTGCCAGAAAACGTATACTTGCATATTTTCACTGAAGAATGAAGATGAAGAGACCACATCTGCTGTGACAGAAGTGGACAATGCTGATAGATCCACTGAGGTAGAATGCATACTATTATAATGCATGCCCCCTTTTACATTAGAGTAATAAACTGTCATTGTTCTTTCAAAGTACATACCTGGGGATTTCTCCACGAATGAAGGTCCTTCAACCTCAATGCACAATCTAATCAATGTAAGAATATTTGTGCAGATGTCCATATTAAAATTTTATTGTGTGACAGAATCTTATTTATTTTATTATTTTTAATAATAAATGCTAGTTTCCTTCCTAGTTGCCAGCAAAGGAGCTGGATAAGATCCATCTTCAAAAACAAATATGAAAAAGTGACATGGAGATGGACCTTAAATGGAAGAGAAAACGCTATCCATTAAAAAAGCAACACTAGAAATTGAATTACTGAAGCATCACCTTAAGGTGAGAACTTGTGCGTATATTAATCTGTTGCATGTTAAAAATGTTGTGTGTATATAAAGCAATGTCATTAAAATAACACATTTTATTAAATTTTACTTCCATTGTTTTTCATGAAATAAAGAAATGAATTGTGCAGCAGACCAGTGCAAACTATTTAATAAAAGTAATTTTGACAAATACTGTCTTCCATCTCTATTGTGTGCAAAAATCTGTAGAGGTTCGTCTGGGCCATCTTCTTCAATACAAGGAAGGTGGCTCTCTCCTCTTATATTGGCAATGTTGTGAAGCACAACACAAGTCATTATGGTGTTGCATGCCCTCTCTCGACTGGCCCAGAGCCCACGCAGACACTGAAACCTAGACATGAGGATCCCTATGGTCATCTCCAGCTTGGCCCGTGTTCAGCTGTGAGCCAGGTTCAGGGTAGGGTGTCATTGAATAGGGCAGACAAGGGTATCCTCTGTCCCCCAGGAAGTAACCATTGTACTGTCCTGTAATGATTCAAGTGTACAATACATAAAAAAAAAATAAAAAATAAAAATAAAAACATTGTATAGAGCAAAACATACCTGGACTGTGGGCTTGGTGTTGAGGCATAGATGGTCTCTCCATCTGCAGAGGAGATGCTGTGAAACAAGAGTCTTTAATAATAACAAAATCCAAACATGAACAAAACATGAACTAAGGAAGTTGGCTTAAACTTGGAACAAGCCATCAACAGAACTCATAAACACTTAGACATAAGACTAGGGATTACATACACTGATACACAATACAGACATGGGATACAAACTGGACGAGACTAGACACACTAAACAGACTAGCAGACTAAACACTAGGGACTATACCTGTAAGGGATAAACAAACACAAGACAGGCTTGGCTAGGTCTACTGGCTGTGCTGCACATTAGCTGCTAAGCTAGCTCATAGCTAATCAGACTAATGGCTAAACAGGCCAGTAGCCTGAGACCCAAGGGAATGAACAGACAAGGTACACAGCAGACTAGGTATGAAACAGACTAAGAACTCTAAAGGTTAGTGGCTAAAGATGTTAGTACCTAAACAGACTAAGAGCTAATCAGACGATGAGACCAGACATACACGAAGACTAGACAGACTAAGATCTAAACATGTTAGTATCACCCTCATTAGTATTTAAGCAGACTAATAACTAAACATGCAATGAGGGTTACTTACACAAAAGCGTAAACACAAAAGGCTAATTCTCCTAGAGGCTAATCCTGCTAGGAGACAAAAGACAGAGAGACATAAACTAAATCAAAGCAAATACAAACTTAACTTAAAAAGCTCCAGAAACTAAATGCCAACTATAATCAAACCAAACTAAAACCAGAAGAAAACAAAACCCACATAACAGAACAGAAATTAATGCTCGACCCAGTTTCCCAGAACAAACAGGTATTTATAACAATGCTAATGAGCATGGACGCATGGATGACGTGGATGCTCACCTGGACTGAGGAGGCTTCTGGGAAACTGAGTCTAGGAACAAAACTACAAACTAATGAACACTCCCCTCTAGTGGGCAACCCTCACAATACCCAACTGAAATGTCTGGTATAATGATGACTTGTGGAAAATTCTGTCATCATGCACAGATCCTGGCGATTTTGCTTCACCATTAGTAATGATGTGAGTTGCCTCACACATTAAAAAGTAATGAGTTTAATGATTTTAACAAGGCAAAAAATTAAGCACACACAATTAAGTTGTTACCTGTACATTGATACTATGAATAGATTTCCTATTAACATAGTCTCCCTCATTTATTGAAGGAGCTTTAATAGGAATGTGGGTGCCATCAATGCACCCAATAACATTTGGAAACCCTGAAATAGAAAGTCATATATGGAAGGATCAAGTGTGTGTGTGTGTGCAGGATGAATACACGTATACAGTAGATCAAAATGGCATGACTACATATTAAATATGCGTCATCGCTTTTACTACAAAGGACAAACCTGTCACTCTGTGGAATTCCTCTTTAATACCACACAGAGGTTTATGTCCAGGGACCTGTACACATGTGTGTAAGAAGTGTTTAAGTGCCAGACATACAGTTTCCTACATGCTCTGCATCGCCCACGTTGTACAAAAAATGCCCTGACGCAAAAAAAAACGAAGTGCTATACACAGAATGTTTACTAAGCGCAGATCCGCCGTTTGTGACATTTGCATGCGGTTTCAAGAGATGTGTTAAGTAAATTAACGATTCCATTGAAAACCAATAAAACTCTTTCTAATAATCATTAGGAAATGAAAAAACATCAATACGAGGTCTTATAACTCTCTCCCGGCGAAAAAAACCTCGTATAATTTGTGCCTCCACGTCCACGGGATCCTCATCAAAAGGGCGTGGCATGCTGAATAACCTTCTGAAACAAACTTACCCTGGAACATAACCTGCTACCGAGCAGGTTATCTTCAGAGAGTAAGTTGCTATGGTTACATACATACCCAGAAAGTTACCTCCGTTTTTGGAACCGGAAGTTGAGGAAATCCACTAACTTACCCTCAAACTTATCCGGGTATGTCACATAACCTGCTTTCTGGAACAATCCCCAGATCATATTATGTTTATTTAATATTTAGTATTTTTATAGTAAATGAACAGCTCTCTTCTCTCCAATCCACTCTTACTACGTCTTGACTCATTTGCATTACCGACGGTGATTGGATGTTTACCGAGGGCTCAGGGGAAGATTGTGTGTGTGTGTGTGTGTGTGCGTGTGCGCTGCAGCCTGTGTGCGGAGGGACAGAGAAATCTAATACCGTATTGTTTAGTGTCCCTTTTGCGGCGGATTTTTCCGCTACCGGAGATCATTTTATCAACCTGTAATATATTCATTTTGTGAGTATATTAACATGTGCTTTCTCAAAATTTAAAAATTTTGATTTGAGGAAGAAAGACATTTATTTGAGGGGGCGCTGCCTGCTCTTGCCCACCCCATCCCCCACCCCCGTAGAGCCGGCCTCGGTCATAGCTGATGCTGCAGCATCCCGTCCACATACCAGAAAATTTCGGATGATGAAGATACGTCGTATAGACGTCGTATAGACGTAAAGACGATGTATCATTTAACAGCTCAAACAGGCTATTAAAATACGACTATAAAAAAACGAACGCAATGTTCACCAGATGATACGATCTTTAGCAGATGTCTCCGCGACGTACCTGTGCTATCTGGATAGTTTAATAAGAGTAGACACAGAATAAAAATGCGTATCTACATGGTAATAACATAAAACACTTACAAAAGTATAAAAAAAGACCAGGGTAAAGCATCAACAGAAATGAAATTACATATCAAGCCTTCTCTGGCCTAGGGCAACTCCTAGAGGAAGGTCAGTAAGGAGAATAAACACAGAAACCCCACGGTTTAACATAGACACAGAAGCCTGAGGAAAATCTGTTTGAACACCAATGGAATTAGTTTCATTGGTCTGTGTACTAACAGACACGTTTAAATCAGTTTGAGTAGTCACACTAACTTTAAATCTAGGCTGTCTGTTAGATGGAGCGGGAGTGCTGGACGTGGCCCTCACTGGCTGAAAAGAACAGTGAGGACTCTCAAGATCCAAGCGCCGTCTCTTAGAAGGAGCAGGCTTAGACTCATCCTTTCTAAAATAAGTAAGCCCTTTATTACGTAGATACTGCATCAAAGATCCAGACAACTCGGAATCAGATCGGACAGGACTCACGGAGGACGGATCCATAACAGGCTCAGTCGGGTTGTATTCCTCAGAAGGAACCTGATCTGAACTGTCCTGGCTGTCCGAATCATCCAAAGGGATGAAGTCATCAATGGAGAAGTCGCAGTTAGCTATAAAATAGAATAAAGTGTTTAAACGAAAAGAGGAAAATAAGTAATATAAATAAATATAACTAGAGGGAGATGCTTACTCATGGCTGGTCTTTTGAGAAATTAGGAATAAACCAAGAACAAACATGGAAAATGCCTCGAAAACAAGCGCCACCCCTATATTTTTTATAAAAAGGTACGAAAAGTGTAAAGATAAGGGAAAATAATTATTAATGAAAATTAAGTTTAATGGAAAAATTAATAAGCATAGGAGGAGTCAGATGAGCGCAGGGAGGAGTCAGATACATGCAGGGAGGGGTTAAAAGACAAGGTGTAATTATAATGGAAAAATTTATTAATAGGAACTGGATTATAATGGAATAAAATTCTGCTATGGTCATCAGAATGAAATGTACAAGGGGAGGAGTCTGGGAAATTCCCCGGAACTTCCCTTTCTCTCTAGAAATGTATAAAAGGAGTGTGGTTTTCCCTGTGAAATTCAGTCTGACTTTGGCACTGCTTGTGATTTGATCTAGAGCATTGCTAAGCCTGGCTCACCTGGGTTCTTATTTCTGCAATAATAAACCTGACTTACTTCATCCAGCTCTGAGTGGCATCTGAAATCTTCTTTAATTCTTGTTTAAATTCTCTTTGTAAGTAATATTTAACATAACTGTTTGATATTTTAAATTCAAGGCAACTTCAACAAGGTGGAAGAATTATCTCCCACACAGGTATCAAACCAATAATTAAGAAACCTGACCTCGACCCCTGTCAGCTGTCCAATTATGTAACATCGGTACCACCACGGCCCGGGGAAATAAGATCTGGGTCTCCGGATTATTAAGCCGACACTTTGTCCCCACCTAGTGTGTCAACGTTAGTATGTCTCCCTAATCACAAGAACACCTACACCTGTGTCCTATCCTGTTGTGTCCTTATTTAAGCCAGTCGAGCCCGTAGCGTCTCGTCCGTTCACAGTTATGTGTCTGTGTGTTTGTCACGGTCTGTGTCCCTCTGCCCGCTAAAAGTGCTATCGTCTCTCCCTCACAGCGCTAAGTCAGCTCGATCACCGGACTAAGGAAGCACACCTGTCGTGCCCAGCAAAGTGCGCTTGGAAACCGCCCCAGGCAGTTTTGGACCTGACGCGCGTCCGAGGGACGAGTGGGACTTCTGGGGGCTACCCACACGGGGAGTGTGTGGTAGGCTTGGGATTTTGTTTTATGTTCGTTTGGTTTTGTTTATTTAAAATTTCAGCAAGAATTATAAAAAGAGAACTTCTTCGGTACAGAGGAAGAAAGAGAGACTTTGAGTTTAACGAGGATTTAATAAGACTGCTGAGTTAATAAAAGACGAGTTTTGAACATTCTCCTGCGTCTGCGTCCGCCTTTCTGCACACAGAGGGAAAATCATGACAAATTACAGGCCAATATCAAACCTCCCCTTCATCTCTAAGATTCTGGAAAAGATAGTAGCGGAGCAGCTATGCTCATATCTACATAGAAATGGCAAACATGAACTGTATCAGTATTTAGGCCTAATCGCAGCACAGAAACAGCACTCGTTAAAGTAGAGACTTTGAGTTTAACGAGGATTTAATAAGACTGCCGAGTTAATAAAAGACGAGTTTTGAACATTCTCCTGCATCTGCGTCCGCCTTTCTGCACATGACAGATGAACGGACCCTCCAGGACGCAGCAGGAGTGCCCCTGCCCGATGACACGCGGTTTCACCGGTACCTGCGCGAACAGCAGCAGGAGATCGGAACCCTAGCCCGGGCTGTTCATGACCTCGCCTGCAGCGTTTCTCAACTGGCTACCGCTCGATCACCACCTGCATCTCCACCACGACCGCCAGTGCCAGCAGCCCCTCGCCCAACACCTCCCGAATGATACGGAGGAGATCCCGAAGGGTGCAAGAGATTTTTACTGGCATGCGAGCTTTACCTAACAGATTACCCAAACATGACGGATCAGCAGAAAGTAAGCTTCCTCACTCAGCACCTAACTGGGCAAGCCCTGGAGTGGGCCACGGCAGTGTGGAGTGCAGGTGGGCCTACTGTCACGCGGTATCACCGGTTTGTCGAGGCGCTCCGCGCCGTTTTCGACCACCCGGACCAGGGCCGATCAGGTGAGCAGCAGCTGCTGAAGATCCGACAAGGGCAGGGACCCGTGTCCGACTACGCCGTCCGGTTTCAGGTTCTCGCGGCGGAAAGCGGGTGGTGCGAAAAGAGCCTGCTGGCTCGATTCCGAGATGGGCTCAACTCAGAGATCCAAATGGAGCTGGCGTGCCGGGATGTTGAGCTTAGTCTCGAGGACACCATCTCCCTCGCCATCAAGCTCGACCAGCACCTGCGCCAGCAACAGCGGCGTCCACCACCCCGCCCTTTGAGGCGATCTGAAACTGTCGGTAGGGGGCCTGCCCTCCAGCTGCTGCCACCTGGTCGGGAGGAGCCCCCGGCGAGCGACATGGAGATCGGGGCATCACATCTCACCGCTGCGGAGCGTGCCAGAAGACTGAAGGCGGGGTTATGTCTGTACTGTGGGAGAGACGGGCACAAAATCAGCACCTGCCCATCTTTGAATGTAACTGAGAGCACTCCACTTCGCACCCCCTTACCTTTTTGTTTACCTGCTACAATATCATGTAATAACACTACTTTGTCTGTTTCTCCTTTAATAGATTCGGGATCGGCCGGCAATCTCATCTCTGCATCTCTGCTTTCCGCGCTGCGAGCTCCCGTGTCGAAGCTTCCGCATCCGATAACAATCAAAGCACTGGATGGCAACACGTTAAAGCACTCGCCGTTGAAAACAATGTCTGCGCCCCTTCGGTTAACTTTCCCCGGTCACTCTGAAGAAATACAGTTTTTTGTAATCTCTCAGGCTGATCCTTCCGTCGTACTGGGCCTCCCTTGGCTCAGCCTCCATAACCCGAAATTCGATTGGGCCAAGCCTCGCATCCTCTCATGGTCTCATGGTGCGCGCAAACATGTACACCACCCACGTTGGTGGTCCAAACTACAACCATAGAAAGCCCGACCAGCCAGGTATCCACTAGTGTGCCCCCAGTGTATGCGAAGTTTCACGATGTGTTTAGCGTTAGGGCAGCAGCGAGACTTCCTCCCCATCGTCCGTGGGATTGTGCCATTGAGCTCCTGCCGGGGAAGGCACCGCCTTATGCACGTATCTATCCGTTGTCGCTGGACGAAACCAGGGCGATGGAGGGGTACGTGGACAAGGCTCTCCGGCAGGGGCTCATTAGCAGATCCACATCACCCGCATAGGCTGGCTTCTTTTTTATTGAGAAAAAAGGCGGGGGCCTTCGTCCATGCATAGATTATAGAGGACTCAATGCTGTAACAATAAAATACAAGCACCCACTGCCACTGGTTCCGGCTGCTATCGACCAGCTCCGCGGCGCCTCCATCTTCACAAAACTCGATCTCCGCAGCGAATATAATCTTGTTCGTGTGCGTAAGGGCGACGAGTGGAAGACCACGTTTAGCACCTCATCTGGCCATTATCAGTATAATGTTATGTCATATGGGCTGGTAAACGCGCCTGCAGTGTTTCAGGGGTTCATGAACGACGTGTTTCGGGATATGTTCAACCGATATCTGATAGTATATCTGGATGATATTCTAGTGTACTCGAGGTCATATTCAGAGCACGTCGATTCAGGTGACCGCCGTCCTTCGCCGGCTGCGCGCGCACGGGCTCTATGCGAAGGCAGAGAAGTGCGAGTTCCATAAAAAGGAGATCGCATTTCTCGGCTACCGCATAGGGCCACTGGGGGTCGAGATGGAGATCGCTAAGGTAAAGGCGGTAACACAATGGCCGGTGCCTCGGTCAGTAAAGGCGCTACAGAGCTTTCTCGGGTTTGCCAATTTCTACAGGCGCTTTATTCGTAACTTTAGCTCCATAGCCACGCCCCTCACCACCATGCTGAAGGGGAAGCCCAAGAAGTTGAAGGCGCTCTCTGCGGAAGCGGAGAACGCTTTCAACACCTTAAAACGGGCCTTTACCACTGCACCCGTTTTACGGCTTCCGGATCCCGAGAAGCCATTCATCGTCGAGGTAGACGCCTCCGAGGTGGGATTAGGGGCGGTATTGTCTCAGCGCTATGGGAAACCCGAGAAACTTCACCCCTGTGCTTTTTTTTCGAGAAAACTGACGTCAGCGGAGCAAAATTATGATATCGGCAATAGACAACTGCTCGCAGTTAAGGCAGCGTTAGAGGAATGGCGACATTGGCAAGAGGGAGCCAAATACCCATTCGTTGTGTACACTGATCACCGCAACCTCGAATACATTCAACAAGCTAAAAGGCTAAACCCACGACAAGCCCGATGGTCATTGTTCTTCACAAGGTTTCAATTTCATATCACCTACCGGCCCGGATCAAAAAATAAGAAAGCCGATGCATTATCCCGCTGTTACCCAGCGGCCCCTTCATCAATAAAACCTGAGCCGATTCTCCCCGCGCCGCTCGTGATCGCCCCGGTGACGTGGGAATGGGACGCGGAGATCGCCCGGCAGGTGCAGGCAGATCCTGCGCCCCCCGGGTGCCCTCCGAGCCGGGTCTATGTCCCCGAGGCGCTGCGAGAGGGTGTCGTGGGCACGGCTCACACGAGTGTGGCATCCGGACATCCCGGGATAGCGCGCACCTTTCAAAACATCGCACGTAAATACTGGTGGCCGAGAATGAGGGAAACCGTGCGGAGAGTGGTTTCGTCATGTGCGGTATGCGCTACAACTAAAACCTCTCGTAGCCTACCCGTTGGTAAACTAATGCCCCTACCGACACCAAACCGGCCGTGGTCGCACATTGCGGTCGACTTCGTCACGGACCTGCCGGTGTCCCAAGGGTACACTACTGTATTGGTGGTCGTAGACAGGTTCTCTAAAGGGTGTCGGTTCATTCCATTTGGCTCCCTCCCTACTGCTACCCAGGTGACAGAGGCCCTTTTTTCAACAGTGTTTCGCCACTACGGCATGCCCGAGGATATTGTTTCAGATCGTGGTCCCCAATTCATCGCCAAAGTCTGGAAAGCTTTTTTCCAGAAATTGGGGACCACAGTTAGTCTAACGTCAGGCTATCACCCCGAGTCTAATGGGCAGGCAGAGCGGACTGTTCAGGAACTAGGGAGATATCTGCGGGCATACTGTAGCAGTCGACAACACGAATGGGCCAGCTGGCTGCTGTGGGCAGAATACGCTCAGAACTCATTAGTCCATTCCGCTACCGGTCTAACGCCCTTTCAAAGCGTGCTAGGCTACCAACCTCCTCTCTGTCCCTGGGACACCACGCCCACCGAAGTACCCATGGTGGATACGTGGTTCAAGAAAGCGGAGAAAGTCTGGGAAGATGCGCATGCGCACATCACCCGGGCAATCATTCGGTTTAAAGCATATGCCGATAGACAAAGGAAGGAAGGACCTCCGCTCCAGGTAGGCGATCGAGTGTGGCTCTCGACACGGGACCTCAACCTTCACCTCCCATGCCGTAAACTCACACCCCGTTACATAGGTCCCTTTGTCATTTTATCACAGATCAACCCTGTTTCCTATAAGCTAAAATTACCCTCTCATATGCGAATCAACCCTGTCTTTCATGTCTCCCTTCTAAAGCCGGTGATCCGGGGACCTAAGTTTGCATGTTCTCATGTTTGGATGTTGCATGTTGGGACCGCCAATTAGCCTAATCTGCATGTCTTTGGACTGTGGGAGGAATCCGGAGTACCCGGAGGAAAACCCACCAAGCACGGGCAGAACATGCAAACTCCATGCACACAGAGACGGGAATCAAGCATGGCCAGGAATCGAACCCGGACCCTGGAGGTGCAGGGCGACAGTGCTAACCACTACACCATCGTGCCACCACATACAGTATCAGTTTTTCTTTCAATAAATATACAATATTTAGTGTGAAATTTCCAAAGCAGCAGCAACAGGTATCCGTTGGTAACGCATGGAGAAAGTTACTTCTGCACCGGTGACTTCGCAGGGTGTTCTGAATGGTGGAGTTTTGTCGAGAGAAGTTCCCTTCACCAATATTCCCTGCAAACGGAGCAGGGAGTAGGGAGCACACTGTGAAGTACACTTCGGGATGGAATGCAGGCATAGTTATGTTTTGGATATCGTTTCCCAAAATGCACCTCAGGCATATGCACCAACATACACCTCAAAGCTAGACTTTATTTGGATATGCCCCTTTCTGCTTGATAAATGCTTCTGAGCTTCTGCGTCATAGTAACATAACTAGTTCTTTTGTCTTGCATCTTTTTTTATCCTGTCTGTTCTGTTTTTCTACAAGGTTTGCTATGCTGTGAAAGCTTCATGTTTTGTCCTGTTTTCTTTTGCTTTGTCCAGCTGTTTTTTTTCCCGTTTGTTTGTACTTATTAAAATCTTAACCTCTGCTATTATGCCTCATCTACTAAACCCCAGGGGATTTCTGAACAAACATGCTTGATCAGCATCTTTTCGAACTGCTCGCTCACACACCATGGGGAACGCCATAACACACTTGGAGGACAGCACTATCCGCTCATTCCGCTTGTGTGAGCTCACAGACACCCCTGCTTGGCTGTAGAGCCGTGATTAATGTGGGAGCATGAAGTACCTCTCATCCATTATTAGCTCTCTCTAGGCCTAGGCCTCAGGTTACAGAATCAGCCGGGAATCGAACTCGCAATCTACAGATAATAGGGCGAGCAGTTTACCACTGCGCCACTCGGAGATCCTTAAATGGTTTTTATGCCTTAAGTTACTTTCTTGTTTTAAAAGTCAATTAACAACGGAAACTGGTTATATATTGTAGCGCAGCCACATAAGGGGTTAATTTATTTAGGGTAATATAAAGTGGTAAATAAAAGGTAAAACCACCAGGCCTTTTTAACAACCCCATACGGTTAAATTTGTCTCCAAGACGACAGTGTTTTGGTTCCGGGGTTAAGCTCTTGCGTGCATGGGCAGTTGTGCCGCTGGGGAGCCCCGATGACCTATCACGTTTCCCGGTATAAAGCCGGAACCGGCATAGTACTCGGGACAGAGAGATGAGATAGCGCGCTGCATTTTTTATGAGAGATAGAGAGCCTGTTTGGATATTCTGTAGATTACTTTACCTGGTTTTCATTCAGTACCCTTCTCATTCCGTTTTCTCGTGCTCCTGGATTTACCATCTACCATCCGCATACCGAAAGCCATTACACAGTACTTTCCAAAGCTGTCTGGTGTCACAAACGCAGAGATATCAGAAGCGCACGCAGTTAAAGGCACCTGCCAGTAACCTTTCAGCAGATCCAATTTACTAACAAACTTTGCTGGGCCAAGAGTATAAATACAGTCCTCCATGCGAGGCATCGGAAAACAATCAGGTGTAGTCACAGCGTTTACCTTGCGATAATCCGTGAAAAATCTGGCAGACCCATCACCCTTACTCACGAGTAAACATGGTGAACTCCATGGACTAAAGCTCAAGCAGATATGAAACTTCATCTTTCAATGACGGCGCGTTTCACTGTATTTATCCTATAAGCATGTTGCTTAATCGGGGTGGCACTACCTACATCGATATCGTGGTGTAATACTGTCTAACTAGTAGGGACATCATGAAATAAAGAAGGAAATGCATGAATTAATAGTTCAACATCATTTCTCTGAGAATCTGAAAGATGGAATAGAAAAGAACTCAAATTAGCTAAAACCTCAGAGTTTTTAAGTCTGGCACATTGCTGATAAGTGTGACGAACAATAACACCCTCATCTTCGTCATCGGAATGATCAATATCAGCTTCACAAGTGAGTGCAACACTAGAAAGATTAGCACTTTCAGAACCATTTGTACTCACAGTCACTGGAGAGGTCTCTCTAGCACAATATGCCTTAAGCATATTGACATGACACACACGGGATTTTTTTCTGCGATCAGGCATTCGGATTGCATAATCTGTGTCACTCAGCTTCTTCATCACTTCATAGGGACCTGAAAAACATGCAGACAAAGTGGAACCAAAAACAGGAAGAAAAACAACCTCTAGGTCTCCTTCCTTAAAGTGACGAGAAACAGCGGTACGATCAAACTGATTTTTCATGATAACGTGAGCTTTCATTAAAGACTCATTCGCTATTGCACAAGCATGATGCAAGCGTTCACGAAATTTGCTCACATAATCCAACACAGGCATTGTAGTTTTAATTTTCGAACATAACATGTCTTCTTTAAGCATTTTTAAGGGACCCCTCACCGTGTGTCCAAACACTAGGTCAGCAGGACGAAACCCCAAGCTTTCTTGGACTGCTTCCCTCACGGCAAACAAAACTAAGGGTGTACCCTCATCCCAATCCTTGCTAGTCTCCATACAATACTTACGAAGCATAGATTTCAGTGTTTGATGAAATCGTTCCAGTGCACATTGGCTTTCTGGATGATAGGCACTTGCAATTCTGTGTGAAGACTTGAGCAAAAAACTTTGATAAAAAATTTGTACCTCGATCAGTCTGTACAATTCTTGGTAACCCAAACATTGAAAAAAATTTCACAAGGGCACGAATGACCACCGGAGCCGTGATTTTACGCAGAGGAACCGCCTCTGGAAAACGTGTTGTGGCACCCATTATAGTCAGCAAAAATTGGTTGCCAGACCTAGTCTTGGGCAAGGGCCCAACGCAATCAACGATGACACTTTCGAAAGGTTGACCCATCACAGGTATAGGAACAAGTGGCGCGCGCGGAATAATTTGATTCAATTCAATTCAATTCAGTTTTATTTGTATAGCGCTTTTAACAATTGACATTGTCTCAAAACAGCTTTACACAATCAAAAGAATTATTTAAGTTTGTATGGAATGTGAATGTGTATGAATCAAAATGTTCAGATAGTCCCTGGTGAGCTAGCCCGAGGGCGACAGTGGCAAGGAAAAACTCCCTGAGATGGTAATCGGAAGAAACCTTGAGAGGAACCAGACTCAACAGGGAACCCATCCTCATCTGGGTGAACAGATAGCAGGAAATTATCTGCATTTATACAGTCTTAAGTGTTAGGTTCAGCTATAATAGTTGATGTTATTATATATAAATGGAGTCCAGTAGTTATTGGAGACTCAGATAGACTTCGGTCAAATAGGATCTGAGCCAGGAGAGGGATGTACCCTTTATTCCTACTATATTTTCTAATCTGTGAAGAAGAATAGCATGATCAATGGTGGCAAAAGCTGCACTGAGGCCGAGTAATACAAGCATAGTTACACAACCCTGATCAGAGGCCAATAGGAGGTCATTTACTACTTTAACAAGTGCTGTTTCTGTGCTGTGATGAGGCCTAAATCCTGACTGATACAGTTCATGTATGCCATTTCTTTGTAGATATGAGCATACAGTACCTCCTCCGCTACTATCTTTTCCACAATCTTAGAAATAAAGGGGAGGTTTGATATTAGCCTGTAATTGGACAGCTGACAGGGGTCGAGGTCAGGTTTCTTAATTATTGGTTTGATAACTGCTAATTTAAAAGATTTTGGAACATAACCAACGCTGAGTGAGGAATTAATTATTCTCAACAGCGTTTCTGTTATTATTGGTACTATCTGTTTAAGAAAATGTGTCGGTATAGGATCTAATATACAGGTTGATGAATTTGCAGAAGAGATCAGTGAAATTAGTTCATTCTCTTCAAAAGGGAGTAAAGTATTCTAGGTTTGAATCTGACATGGCTAGGTTAACATCTGTATCAATTACATTGTTCGGTTTCAAAGCCTCAATTTTATGCCTGATATTTACAAATTTATTAAGTCCTCACTATTGCATGATGTTGTTGTGGAGATTTCTGTAGTGGTCTTATTTCTGGTTAATTTGGCTACGGTATTAAATAAAAATCTAGGATTATTTTTATTTTCTTCTATAAGAGTGGAGAGATACGTTGATCTAGCTACACTAAGAGCTTTCCTATAGTTCAGGATGCTCTCTAACAATTTACTTTGGCGCCATTTACGTTCTAATTTCCGAGCGGTTTGTTTTAAAGTGCGCGTGTGATCGTTATACCAGGGAGCGAGTTTCTTATCTCTAATAATTTTTCTTTTAGCTGGAGCTACATTATCTAAGGTACAACGAAATGTTGACTCTAAATATTCAGTCGCCTGATCGAGTTCTGTGGGGTCAGACGGTGACCTAATCGAAGTTGGTAACTGTGGGAGATTACTGATAAAACTCTGTGTGGTAGTTGATGTGAATGTATGTTTAATATGGTAGCACGGTGCTGTGCGTACATTATCACTGTGACACACTTGAATGGAGACAAGATAGTGATCTGAGATAATTTCAGACAGTGGAATTGTGAATACATTTCTTATACTTAAAAACTACACTTCCGAAAAAATGTTATTAAGTCTAAAGTGTGACCTGCTGTATGAGTGGGTCCTACTACACACTGATTTACGCCTACTGAGTCCAGTATGGACATAAATGCTGTTCTCAGAGGGTCTTCTGGATTCTCAAAATGAATGTTAAAATCTCCAGCAATTAACACTTTGTCTACAGAAACGGCTATGTTTGAGATGAAATCTGCAAATTCATTAAGAAATTCAGAATACGGCCCTGGAGGTCTGTAAATTATAATTAGTGGAATCGACTGAGCTGACTTAATATACTAAAATACACTGTTACTATAAAGAATTTCAAATGAGTTAAATTTGTGTCCCTGTTTTTATACGATAGACAGATTATCATTATGAATAACTGCGACGCCTCCTCCTCTACCAGTTAACCGAGGCTGGTGTATGTACTGTAGCTGTATCCAGGAGGACTAGCTTCATTTAGAGCTACATACTCGTCCTGTTTAACCCATGTTTCAGTTAAACAGAGTATATCAAACGCCTGATCTGTGATAATTTCATTAACAATAACCGATTTTGATACCCGAGATCTAATATTTAACAATCCTAGCTTCACATCAGAGGTGCCGGCTGCGCATTCAGTATGATCGGAGTTTGTGGACTTTATGTTAATTAGATTATTGAAACAGACTTTCTGAGTCTTTCTACATTTTTGCTTAGATCGGGGAACAGACACAGTCTCAATATGGTGAACCCTGAGTGACGACTCTATGCAGCTAGCAGACGGTTGGTTTAGCCTGTCTGTCTGCTCCCTGGCCTGGGCTCTGGATTGTCACCGATTAACTAGACCTCTACTGAGACTATGAGCTATACTGCAGGAAATGAGAGCAGCACCTTCCCGAGTGGGATGGACACCGTCCGGCCCTAACAGGCCAGCTTTGCCCTCAAAGGTCTTCCAATTATCTATGTAGCCCACATTATTTTGGAGCACCACCTGGACATCCAGCGGTTCAGCGACCATAACCTGCTGTAAGCTATGTCACCACGTCTCATTGGGATGGGACCAGAGCATTTTACTTCATCGGACATCGCCTTCACTAATTTAAACACCTCTGTAAAGTTACTCTTACTAACCTCTGACTGACGAAGGCGTATATCATTAGCTCCAGCATGTACTGTACCACTATCTTAGAGAACCTGTGCTGTCCTAGAGCCCTGAGATTACCTGCTATGTCCGGTGCTCTGGCTCCCGGGATACACCTAACCACTGCCGCTGGCGCCCCTAAAGGTCTAGCTAATGTCACGTGCCTCAGTATAGAGTCTCCTATAACCAGAGCTCTTTCAGGTTTCTCAGCGGGTGCATCACTGAGGAGAGCAAACCTGTTGGACATGTGGAGCGCAGAGGAGGTGTACTCCGGAGGGCTAGCCTTAGCATTAGCTTTGGCTGAACGAGTATGCCGCCGAGTCGTCACCCACTCGCCCCACTGTGAGGGCTCTAATGCCGGAGTCGGGGGCTGTTTATCTCCGCCTGTGGCACCCAGACTGTCCGCTACAGGAATAACGCTGCTCTCACACTCTCTAACACTCTCTAAAGTCTGGATGCGCTCCTCTAATGCTGATATCTTCTCCGTCAGAGTGCTCACTAACACACACCTATCACAAGTAAAATTATCACTAATGACGGAGGAAGAATGGCTAAACATCCTGCACTCTACGCACTGAACAAGCTGAATGGTAGACATGATAACGTACCTATGTGTCGGAGTTTTAGTTGTTTGGAGATGAATTCCGTTTGTTGTTCTTAGACGAGGAAACTCGCGCGTTCTCCAAAAATTGCAGAAAAAAGGCGAAGCCGAATAGTATGGAGATGTAAAAGCTAGTTGCTATTAATATTGTTATTGTATAAAGCGATGTAATTTAAACGCTGATACAAACGCGAAACTTTCGCGGCAACGATACGAAAACAGGAAGCTACGTCACCAATAGGAAGTGTGAAAGATGTTCTATTCTTACCTGCTGCTCATTTGGAGACCTACTCACATGTGCCTTGAAAAAACCTTCCATCTCCAGTTCTCTGTTCAGTTCTACAGTTCAGTTCTCTGTAAGCGCAGCCTCTCAGGTACATTAACACTGGGTTCCCAACATTTATTGAAGTCATTGCATCGGAAACTATCTTTCACATTTTTTATGTCTGCCTGTTTCCAACAAAAAGCAACAGTATTGTCAAAGAATTAACAGATAAATGTTTGACATTATTGGCCCTCACACAGTTTATTCCATTGTCCAGCCTCATAGGTGTGTTGTTTATATTGCTAAGTTTAAAGTTATATGCTGTTTTCTGGTTATATTTTTTTGATTGTACCTGTACATAGAAAAAGGTTTATATGGTAAACAGAGTGTGTGATCAAGAAGTCTCATTTGAGTACTGATTCTGTGTTAAACATCTATGGGGCTGAGCCCCCTTACCTGAAAATCCTAGAAACGCCCCTGACTACAGAGATTCGAGTTCAGTCCCATGCGGATTTGCAGGTGATATTTTATGATGAAAAATTTAATTATAATAAAAGATTTTATGATGAAGGCCTAATATGAGCTTCCCCTGTTTCAAAAGCTAGCAGCCTCCACTGGATTTAACCCTATTTATAGCAGCTATAATCCTGCTTTATAATACTTTTATTCTAGCAGGATTTGCTGATTTTTATAATCAAGACTGCATAGTGATAGGACTGTTTCTGTCAGTATTTTGGATGGGGCTCTAAACATATTTCATTTGTCTAAGTTTTGTCTTTGTGTTTCCACAGCTGCAGCAGTTCAAAAGGGTTCACCCTCAGAACCATAAAACAGAGAAGATTTTCTGGAGTGTAGGTGTAAAATAAACACACACACACACACACACACACACACACACACACACACACACACACACACACACACACACACACACACACACACACACAGCCCCTGATGACCCCCACCACAAAAAAAAAACATATCATAATGATTTATTTATATTACTAACTTTTCTGATTAGGTCTAACTGGCAAACAAAGAATAACTTCCTCCAAGCTTTTTGATTTACCATCAACAAAAATGAGCGATCAGTGAGAGTGGGGAAGACAGAATCTAAACATTAGGGATTATGTGCTCGTATCCTCTGAGGACTCTCACTGCTGCATTCTGGACTAACTGAAGCTTCTTTATGCACCTAGTTGAACAACCAGACAATAAGGCATTACAATAGTCCAACCTAGAGGTGATAAAAGCATGAACTAGTTTTTCTGCATCGTTAAGTGACAATATATTCCTCATCTTGCCAATATTTCTGAGGTGAAAGAATGCTATCCTGGTAATATTATCTACATATGCTTTAAAATGAAAGGCTGGAATCTATAATCACACCAAGGTCTTTCACTGTTGCACTTGAAAGAACAGAAAGGCCATTAAAAGTTACAGTGTGATCAGAAAGCTTGCTTCTAGCTGCTTGTGGTCCTATGACCTAGAACGTCTGTCTTTTCTGTATTAAGCAGAAGGAAGTTAATTAACATCCAATTTCTTATGTCCTGCACACATTGCTCAATTTTAGTAATCTGTTTTTTCTCATCTGGCTTTGCTGAGACATATAACTGTGTGTCATCAACATAACAATGAAAACTAATACCATGCTTACAAATTATGTTGCTCAGAGGAAGCATGTAAAGAGAAAAAAAGTATTGGGCCTTAAAACTGAACCCTGTGGAACGCCAAACTCCACTTTAGAACATGCAGAATGGTCACCACTTAAATCTACAAACTGATAACGATCAGTCAAATAGGATCTGAGCCAGGAGAGGGCTGTTCCATTAATTCCTACTATATTTTCTAATCTTAAAGGAGAATATTGTGATCAATAGTGTCAAAAGCTGCACTGAGGTCGAGTAACAAGTATAGTGACGCAAACCTGATTAGAGGCCAATAGGAGGTCATTTACTACTTTAACAAGTGCTGTCTCTATGCTGTGATGAGGCCTAAATACTGAATTATACAGTTTGTGTATGCTATTTCTATGTATTTACGAAAATAGCCGGTGTGCTACTACCTTTTTCCAGAATCTTAGAGATAAAGGGACTTTGGAGATTTTGGAACATACCCACTGCTGAGTGAAGAGTTAATTATTTTCAACAGAGGTTCTGTTATTGCTGATACTATCTGCTTGAGAAAATGTGCCGGTATAGGATCTAATTCACAAGTTGATGATTGTGAAAAAGAGATAGGAGTGAAATTAGTTAATTCTCTTCAAGGGGAGTAAAGTATTCTACCTGAATTTTTTGCCTAATATTTACGATTTTGTTATTGAAAAAGTTAATGAAGTCCTCACTACTGTTGTTGTTGTGGAGATTTCTGCAGTGGTCTTGTTTCTAGTTAATTTAGCTATGGTATTAAATAAAAATCTAGGATTATTTGTGTTATTTTCTAGAGAGAGATACAATCATCTAGCAGCACTGAGAGCTTTTTTTATAGTTCAGGATGCTCTCCTCCCATGCTACTTGGAATACTAACAATTTAGTTTGACGCCATTTGCTAATGCCGTCTAATTTCCGAGCGATCTGTTTTAAAGTGCATGTGTGCTCGTTATACCAGGGAGCGAGTTTCTTATCTCTTATCATTTATCTTTTAACTGGAGTTACATTATCTAAGGTAAAACGAAATGTCGACTCTAAATAGTCAGTCATCTGATCAAGTTCTGTGGAGTCAGATGGCAATCCAGTCAAAGTTGATAGCTCAGCGAGATTATTTATAAAGCTCTTTGTGGTATTTGATGTGAATGTACGTTTAATGCAGTAGCGCGGTGCTGTGCGTACATTATTACTATGTCAGAGTTTCCTGCCTCGGGGTCTGTGTGCATGGAATTTGCATGTTCTTCCCGTGATTGGTGGGTAACCTCTGGGTATTCCGGTTTCCTCCTACAGTCTAAAGGCATGCAGATTAGGCTAATTGATGTTCCCAAGCTGCATGTAGTGAGTTTGTGTGTCGTTTGATAGATTGGCACCCTGTCTCATGCCCAAATGCCCCCTACGACCCTGTACAGGATAAGCGGTATTAAAAACGAATGATTGGGGGAAAAAATAGTAAGTTTTTAGAGTACCAATTGGAGACCGCAAAAAAAGGAAACTTTGATTACCAATACAACATGTTGAAAAAAGCCTATTACGTTAAAACCCCTTCAAATATAGTAATGATACTGGTATTAATGAAAGGTAATGCTTTTACATGTAATTTCTTTTACATTATTAAGATAAAATGTCAAGTCATTTTGCTATTCCATCTAAAAGAGATTCATAAAAGAAAGCTCAAACAAAAAAACACACTGATTTTTACCTCAGAAAAAATAGGGGGTTTGCTGTGGTGTCATGTATGCGTCAAAATTTTCTCATTATTGTCTTAAAGGACAGCCGTGTTATGCTTAATACACTGATCAAATGGTAGCCAGTCAAAGTGGAGTTGGTCACATTGGAGTCAATGCTGTGTATCTTGCCAACAGAAACTTGTAGCACGCAGTGGGTGGGCTCATTACAGCTTTCCAGAGAGGTCATGACATGCATAAAATAACGTTCTGGGTCTCATTTCTTTAATTTAATGCAGAAGTAAATGTGGTTTTGTAGTTTCTGTTGTGATTCTGTCAAAATTTATTTATGCACAATTATTAGGCAAGTAAGTATTTTTATGCATTTTCTCCAACTCCAATCTGTGTAAACTTGAATGCTTATTGGATTTAAACATACAGTATCAGATGATGTGTATGTTTGTAATGAGGGAGGGTGTGACTTCCTCAGGCAAAATTGGGCTAAAGAAAAGATTTAATTGATTCTGAAAAGGAAAAAAAAAAGTAGAAAGTCTTAAGGCAATGCAGAACTGTTTAAATTGCTATGGTATTGGGGTGTGATCACAGAACCATCAAATGTTGCAAATAGTCAACAGGGTTGCAAGAAACATGTTGCGGAAAAAAGACGCAAATTAACTGCAAAATATTTTAGACGAATTAAAAGTGAAGCGACCAGGAACCCATTATCCTCCCATATTCCAGAACTGCAACATACCCAGTACTGTACCTAGAGTACCCAGAAGTACAAGGTGTGCTCAGAGACATGACCACGGTCAGGAAGGCTGAAACCTGACCTCCACAAAACAAGACAAAGTTGAAACATCAATACTGGACCAAAAAATGCCCTCTCGCATTCATTAAAGTAATTCACTGCATGCCTAGCCAGTAAAGGCCTTAAAGATGAAAGAAAAATGACATGGCCCCCTTCCTCACCTGACCTATACCCTATTGAGAACTTGTGGGCCCTTTTTTAAATGGGAGATTTACGATGAGGAGAAACAGTACACCCCTCTGAAAAATGGGAGGCTATGGTTGCTGCTGCACAAGTAAAAAAAAAAAAAAAAAACTCCATTAATGGAAGGCTTATGACTGTTATTGAAAAAAAGGGTGGCTATATTGGTCAATATTTTTTTTCATGTCAAAAATGTTTATTTGTAAATTTTGAGTTGTTTGTTTATTTTACTTACTTTAATATACTTTAACTGAGAGCACTGTAGTTGTAATAATTAAATCAATCATAAAAAATGCAACTTGCCTAACAATTGTGCAGTGTAGTAACAGTATAGTAGTTACTGTGGTCACTGTATTGCAGAAATGCATAAAAATGTATATAAATCATACTGTAATGTATAATGTATAATAAAACATGCAGTGTAGACTTCACTGGAAGCAGCAGTACAGTGACTGTTTTTCTTTTATCATCATCATGATCAATCATACTTGGTATAACTACTGTAAAATGTAAATAAAAGTGCATATTAAAATTTAAAATTTAAAATTAGATGTCAGATTTCATTTTTTATACACTGTAAAAAATAAATCGTGAAAATAGTTGTTGGAAAAAAGAAATATATGTTGGGCTAATATAATGCTGGTGTCAAAAAAGAAAAATATGTTTTCTCAATGATTGTATAAATTTCATTACTCAACTACGAAAGTTTCATCAAGGCAACGAATATAACTGTGTTCATGAAACATTTAACTGCACACAAACAATTTTATGTTGGACGAACAAGAGGGACCTCTGCGCATGCGCAAAATCGTTCTTCCAGAATTTTCGAACTTCCCGCTATTTCCTCCCGAAATGGTGAGTACTTCATGGAAACTAACTGTCCTGCAAAGTAATTAGCAATTTTAGCTTTATAACATATATATTATCCAGCAGCAAGCTTTAGAACATTATATTTTCGAGTGTTTATTTATATAATTTGGAGTGTTACAGTAGTTATCTGGCAATGCACTCATTTCAGCTACTAACGCATTTTTTTTTTCAGATGGTATGTACATTGACATTAATGTTAATCTATGAAACCGCTAAAGTTTACTTACGTTACATACATTTTAATCATCTTAATGACTGATAATTTCAAAGGCTATTTGAAAAAGACGTGCGCCACTGAGGGAGCTTAATGTTCTCACTCCTTCATCATTCATTAACCTTATAGTGTCTGAAAACGGTTATAATGGCTAAACGGACATTTTTTTGTCTAGGATTTTTAATGGTTTTGAACTACAAACGGTTACTTAATTAGTTATTCATATATTTTTCTTTTTGTATTTCAGGTATCAGGTATTTCAATATCTGGGAAACAGTGCTTACTGCATCTGCAAACAATCTTGGAGCTTGGCTTTAAAAATTATTTCACAACATTTACTTATTTTTTTTTATCTTAAACCATTTCTGAGTTAAAGCAAATATTTTATTATTTTCAAATAAGCCACTGCACGTTTTTACTGAGAAATATCAGTATGTTTTGTTCTACAAGGCAGAAGTCTATTTATCCAGTATACTGTTTTGACTGAGTGTGATATTAGTAAGCTTTGTAACATGAATGTTAAGGGCACAGTTTAATTCTTGCATTTTGGAATGTTATTTGCATATTTTGTTATAACAATGCAGCAGTTGTTTATTTGTTGAAATAGAGTATCTGGATTGCACTTAATCAATGTTGATAGCCTTTAACAGGTGTTTAAAGTTTACATTAAAAAAATATTCAAATTTAGAGGAATGTGTCATGTTATTTGAAATGTGGCTACAGTGAATAACCTACTCAAGTAAACTTTAAGATGTTAATTTTATAATTATGCAAGCATAATTTCCAATTCAAAATGTACCTTTCAGTCAACTTGGAACATTTAATTGACACAACATTATATTTCAATTTGAGACTGCTTGTTGGCCTAACTAGGCATGTTTATTCAGCATAGAACATTTAGTTGACAGAATGTTTTATTTCAATTTGTGTGTACATTTAGAGGTAATCAGCACAGCAAAAACAAAATAGTTTATACAACTTAAATTGAGCCAACTAAAAATTTTAGATGCAACAGGTCACTAGAAATTTTTTAGTTGGAGTAGCAAGAATTTTTTTACAGTGTACTGATTGAAAATGTGCACAATGTCTCTAAAATTCTGTTTTGGGTTTGGGAAATACTCTTTCTTTAGAAATAATAAATCATAAATGCTGTGTCTTTCTGTACTACTGATGGTGGTTGAATCTTTTTTGTTTTGTATATTACATCTATAAAATTCCTTGGATGTGTTACTGCATGAATAATTAATAATAAAAGATTTTATCAAATGAAGTCAGTCATCCTGATGCATTATGATGTATAGTGGGTTTTTTTTTATCAAGCGTAGCTGATGCTTTAAAAGAGAAATCAGCCATTACACACAACCAATCTATACTTTTTAAGTGTTCATTGTGTAATTAGGTATTACAAAATTCAATTAAGTAAAAAAAAATAAAAAATTCCTAAAATGTATAATTTCATAGTGTCATGCTTGGTGAGGAGCTTTATTCTAGAAGTGCAGCAAATAACTTTTTTAAATACCCTTTAATACCTTTACAGTTTAAAGTTATGACCAAAATCCCAATAACTTAGAAAATGGAGGTAAAACATAGCCAGATGTTTGGGAAAGCAGGAAGAAATAGGGTTGTGTCTAATTATCAAATAATACATTTTCATAGTTACTGACATTCCTAATAAAAGTAAACATACAGAGATGTTTTTAGTCCATGTTTCTTATAGGATCATGTTTAAGGTGCAATCGTGTAGTACTTGTAAATGTTCAGTATGTTAAAGCAAATTTGCACCAAATTACACTTTTACAAAGTGATGAGGTGACAAACTCAGAGCACAGAGTGTTGAATGTTAAACTCATGGTGTGCACAGTGTGTGGGGGGGACAGTGTGTTAATCAGCCCTTTAAACATTACTACACTACAACACACTTGAATGATTAATGCATGATTAATGCATTCCCATGCAATGTAGGTGGGACATGTGTACGCACTCATGCTCAAAACAGGAAATGGCACAATTACTGTTTGACTCCGTAACCAAACAAATGTGGCTGCTAAAGAATCTCTGTGAAGTTATGCTGAAGTACAGTGTTTGCTCGAAATTCAGGCAGACGAAAAACATCTAAAGACAATCGGACACTATACATAAAAATGTAGATATTTACGGAAGTATCCATGCAGCAGTATTAAACAATGGCGAAGAGCTGAACAGAGTGCGACTCAAGCCGTACACAACACGTGGTGTGATACTGAAGTGGGGAATATGAAAAGATAAATAATAATAAAAATAAATAGCATCCAGTGTGATCAAGTCAGAACCACTCTGTCCCACGACACCATCTACTTTTATCATCTGAACTGGACAATGTGGAGTCTGGTCTAGCAGAGTGCCTGCGAGTGAACGGTAAGATAATATTAAATACTAATGTTATTAAGATTGAGAGCATCTCCTGTAATTTTATGTGGATCTTATGGTGACATTTTAAATGCATGTAAAGGATGGTATAGGATATACAGGTTATCTTAAGTTAGCTTCAAATGTGCCTCATGTCTGCTTACTTTAAGGACCCTGATCATTTCCCTGTACAGAAGAGGAGAATGTGATGAACTCAAGTGTTGTGCTTAAGTAGTTATTAGAGTTACAGGTATTTTACCCATTATTTTACGTATAACCTTTCCGAACACATGGCATAATGTGTCAAACACTTTCATGTCACAAATTGCTACAGAATAAACCACAGTTCATTCATACTGCTGTGAATATACAGTATACTGTACTGTACAGTTTTACTGGCATAATTAAAAGTTTTGTGTGAAATCATTAAGAATTATATATATATAACCAGTTTACATACACATGCCTAACATGCAGGGGTTTAAGATTCTCCCTTAATTGGGGTGTCCTGAGGACATTTAATGTTTTTTTTTAATCAAAGCAATTAGGTGCCTAGTTAAAAAAAATAAAGGAAAGAAAAAAAATGACCAAAGATAAAAGGTATGCAGCAATGACATCACTTTATAAATTTAATATTATGTACATTCTTGGCCAAAACAGTGAAATTGAGCAATATTTTATATGAGAAAAATGTTCTAACAGGAAATTTCTTTAAAATAATATTTTCTGCATGACCCTTTGGCATTTTCAAGGATTTAATTAATCCATAGAACAAACAAGTTCCTTGACATGCCCAAACATACGCAAGCAAAAAGATTGACATGGAATTGGACAAAGAGCTGCGGGCAATTCTAGGAGTTGTTGCAAGCTCAAACTGTCAGAAAGAGACTTTTAGTTTTCAGGCTTCCAGCTTGCAGATCTATGAAGAAATAGAAACTTACCAAACAAATGAAGACAAAATTACTTGACTAGGCCAAACAGTTTGGTCAAGTAGTCAACAAAAATGTTGGAACAGGTAAGAAACTTCAGTTTTTGTTATTAATTGATAGTGTTAATAAAAAGTAAGTACTTTAAAATGTATCTTTCTTTTTGCTACATTTTAAGAATGAGACTGTGCTCGTATTTAGGCAACACATTTATTTCTGTAAAATAATTATATAAAATACTTTTAAACTAGGAGCGCTCTCGTTTGCGTGTACAGCTGAACTCACTCATCACGTGCTGAATGGTTACACTCTACTATCGTCCGCGCCCAATTCTCAGCCTAGTGTAATTAGGGGGCCTCCGCTAGTAGCTGATTGTACAAGAACAGCACTCAAATAAACATGCACAGTATTACCGGTCAATGTTACAGTACTTTTCAAATGTTACCTTTTTACTTAGAAATTAAAATAATAAATTAATAGGGCCAATATTTTACTCTTTTTAGCTGTAAATAAACTTTCAGGCCTACATTTGCAAATGTCTTAATATGTCAGTTCTTCAAGCCCTGAACTACTAGCCACACCAGCACTTAATAATAATTTTCCAGTCACATCAACTAAGCTCTTTTTCAAGGAAACGAAACTGCAGTACAGATAAATGTGATGTTTGTAATGTCTCTGTGTTAGGTTTATAATGTAGAAGAAGTGTGTTCGAACTAAGTTTTAATCTAAGAGAAGAAGAGTTTTAGCTTGTTGTGTCTGCTGCACCCTGCTACACTTACCGGTCCATGCCCGATCGACCGGGAGACACACGCGCACACACACACACACACGATGTCTGAAGATCTCTGTTTATTCTCAGCAAAGAGAGCACATTTAAACGGTGCTATGTCCCGAACATCAAAAGAATCAGTCATTAACATGTCAGTCAAAGAGGGACCCGGAGACAGACAGATACATTTGCATTCTCCTGATTAAACAAAAGGGTTCTAGCAGACAAGAGCCATTTGGATGTATCCTCGACTGGATACAGGATATAGAAGGTGTTACCACAGAAGGCATGATGAAGCACAGTGAGGGGTCTGTTCTCAAGGCACAGGAATCTTCTGATTAGATTACATTGTCTTACAATATTATAAAACCTTACAGTGCCCCCTTAAATTCTAACAGAATTTACTACAGTTTATAGCATAGAAGAGATTTACAAAATCAAATTCAAATAATTTAACTAATCAAAACCCTGTATCTGTGTAAAAAAAAATTAGAAGATATGCCCCCTTTTGTGGTGTCTTCATGACGCCTGTGGTTCTATTAAGCTACAGGAACTGATAATGAACTCTCTCTGTGAGTGTAATATTTAACTCTAGAGACCGAGCCCTAAACTTCAAACCTCCATTTAAGAATTCTGGTCTTTTATCAATAGACTTCATTCAAAACCTGTTCCCCAGACCATGAAGCCAAACATCTCTCTCCACAATTGACTAGGAAAGAGTAAAAGACTTCAAGTCTGACTACCTGTACATCAGATGTAACATGTGCCAATCATAACTTAATACAATCTATAACAAGGTTCTGCCATATGTGTTTTTCAGACTAATACAGTAGTGTTTACTAGATGTGTATAAGGTAAGGTGAGGAAGATCAGTGTCCAAAACATCCAAGTCATCTTCCAAGCTGATCTCTTCTTCGACCCAGATACTTTTACGTATAGTAGAGAGTCAGTTGGAGCCCAGAAGAGATGGGTGAGATGAAGTGCCCATAATGAAGAGATGAAGTGCCCATAATGCACTTCATTATGGGCCCGTGCCTTCAATCCTTCACTACAGAAGATACGCATCAGAATATATGAATCAGGAAGATATCAGATTTTAGTTACATACAGTATGGATGATTTAGCGATATCTCTGTTGAATTGTGTCAGAATTCCACCTTATTTGATGTTGCTCCACTGTAAAAAATAAATTGTACATTTTACAGCACTAAACCATATTTTCATATGTTTTTAACTGTAAAATTTAAGGTCTTACTTTGTAAAACTAATTACAGTTTTTCACTGTAAATTCTATGGTTATCCCAAGTTTTGTGAAATACGGTTTTATTCTGTAGCATTTATACAGTATTTTACTGTTGAAATTAAAAAAAAAATTTTTTACAGTGTATGAGAAAGCCTTTGGTTAGACATAAACAACATTCATAAATTTCATTGGACACAATAAAGTCAACCATCAGCTGATCCAATGAAGTTTCTGTATCTGAAATAAAAGAGAAGGTTGTTTAATGGCCTCACACATTATAACGATTTGTTATACGGCGTGCTTCCTTCCAGTGTACTTTTGTTCTTTTGAGGAAATTAGGATTAAATCTTGCTGCTGCTGTTTTTTTGTAAAAGCAATATAGTTATGGGTAAACAAGAGTACAGTCATATACAACATGGAAGACATGAATCTTTGACACATACAATCTGTACAAACAGTGGCGGTTTTAGGGTAGGGCAAACTGGGCAGCCATTTTTTCATGTCACGTGGGGGGCGGCACACGAACCAGGAGGAAAAAATAATAATATGTGCCGCTAAGCGGTTTTCTATCATCTATGATACCTGCGCTGCGCCCGCGCCACCCCTGCTGCTGAAGGAGCCGCACAGAAGCTGAACGAGCGGAGAGCAGAGGCGATGACGGAGGGGGCGGAAGGGAGTCTCGCCCAGGGAGCAATTCAGTGTAGAACCGCCACTGTGTACAAATGTTTGTCATGTTAGGTGTGTTAGTTTGAATATTAATAAGAATATTAGTTGCAGTCAGTCAGTCAGTCGCTCATGATCTCCCAAGCCGAGGCTTGTCCTTAATTTAGAGCAGCGGAGCTCAATGATGCAAAATTTGGTATCTAATGGTGCTTTTCCACTGCATAGTACGGCACGACACGGTTCAGTTCTACTCACTTTTGGGAGGTTTTCCACTGGGAACAGTACATGGTACCTGGTCCTTTTTTTAGTACCACCTCAGCCGAGGTTCCAAGCGTGCCGAACCGTTACCAAAACGTGACGTGTAAACACGGCTGGTCACTGATTAGCTGGAGAAAATCATCATTACTGCGTCACCGAACTTGCGACACGAGACACAACAGAACCGATATATTTAGAACAGCCAGAGAAGGATCGCACGCACCTTTTTGTATTAACCGTCGGCCTCTTTTGAAACAAACTCCTTTGTCTCACTGTTAAAAATATCCACATGCCGAGAATGAAGAACACCATGCCGTTGATATGCTCCATTGTTGTGTGTTTGTTTGTGGTGCATTTACGATGACGTCACGGCAGTAGCGGCGCCGCGACTAAATGACACGTGAATAATCCCACCCACTCTAAAGCATTACTACACTGCAGTGGAAGCGCAAACCGAGCCAAACTGCGCTGAACCGAAGTGAGTTGAACTGAACCATGTTGTGCTGTTCTATGCAATGGAAAAGAGGCATAACTTGTGCCAATAGTTGGTTATTTCTCAATCATAAATTAATCTATTTGCTTACTTATTTTTGTTACTGCAGTCATTACATTGTGTGCACAAATGTAATAATTTCATAAGCATGCTTTGATTGTTGGTAAATTGTAGTGTATCAAAGTTAAGCGGACACCTCAAGATGGTCATTTTAATTATGGACACTTTAAGCTTGTTTTATCTATTTATTTAAATTAGGCGGATACCTTCATTTAATTAAATTATTGCCGTATAAAATACTAAAATACTGTAATGTACACACCATACCTTGTTCCTAAGAAATGCTCAGGAAATGGATCTTAGCCTTAAACTAAGTCCGTCCTCTAACCAAGGTGGGGATTTACATATTTATCCAAATGTAATATTGCAATTTAGAAAGCAACTACTGTGAATTAACGAGGCATTCGGCAGTCCCTAACCATTCTGCCTTGTTCCTGAGAACACCCTCTCAGTGAAACGAGCCTCGGTTGCGCCTGGCCGATCTCGCACGTACAGTAACTACGACAAGGAGATCAATACTCCAAAAAAAACTAAAATATGCACATCTTAAGTGTATAACTGCAACTGCACGCCGCTCCCTGTTCGAAAGTCCGCACTCTAAGGAATAATGATATTTTAATCAATTAATTAAGTTTATTTGTTACCCACGCACCTATACGCCAGGGCCAGCTCATACACTAAATGCACATCACAAATGCCTCACTAAATTACAGAAATGCTTCCAAAAATTACAAATTGCTTTGAGCAGTAAGTATACATTTGCCACATATGCCCCCTTAAATTACCGAAGGGAATTTATATTAAATCGACTTTCCTATGAAAGGAACGGAAACTAATAAACGCAACTTCTTAAATTTCAGGTACAGCAGGTGAACAAAGATAGTTATCTATTATTATTATTATTATTAATGTATTTATTCGTTTTTCATGTTTTTTTCTCTGAATCTATTGAAGCTAAAAGCAAATTGAAATGTTATGTGGCTAGACTTTGTGTTTAGTGGTGCTCAATTTAGATGGAGAACTTGTTCAAAAACTGTTGAAATGTAAACAAAACTGTTCTAAATCTTCTTTCTGCCTGTACTCCATCTCTAACAGTCACTTACAACACTACAATTAAATAATACTACAAGAGCCAAATGTTGCATTCAGTGCCTGATGTTAAAAAATGAACATGGAATAATACCAAAGCTAACTACAAGCAAGTCAACAGTTATTATTAATATTTTAATGAAAATTTAAAAATATTTTTAAATAATTTAAATTTAAAAATAATTTAATGTAAATTTGCCCATTTCTGTATTCTGACCACATTACAGTGCCTACAGTTAAAGCACGCAGACAGCGGGACAGCGCCCGCGTCTAGTAACCCATAGCAACCGTGGACGCGGCTTGATGACGTAGGAAGTGAGTGACAGAAGCGTTGTAATGATTGTATTTCACTAAGTACAGAGTTGTCGTAAATAACAGCGTATTTCGCATGCTTGTCATAAACATTTGCAAATACCGTATGCATTTCAATTGTTTTTACCAAATTAATTAACGAGTTGTTTAAAGCACGACTCGAAACACGGAGCGAATTTAGTTAAAATTAAACAACGTTTCTATAAAACACGATCTCTGTTTATTCTCAGCAAAGAGAGCACATTTAAACGGTGCTTACGTCCCGAACATCAAAAGAAGTCATTAACATGTCAGTCCTAGAGGGACCCGGAGACAGACAGGAGAGAGGAGATACATTTGCATTCTCCTGATAAAACAAAAGGGTTCTAGCCGACAGGAGCCATTTGGATGTATCCTCGTCTGGATACAGGATATACACACTTTTTCCTTCCCACAGACTTCCCACTGAGGTGCCTTGATACAGCACTCTGGGAACAGCCTATTCGTTTAGAAATTTCTTTCTGTGTCTTACCCTCCTGCTTGAGGGTGTCAATGATGGCCTTCTGGACAGCAGTCAGGTCGGCAGTCTTACCCATGATTGCGGTTTTGAGTAATGAACCAGGCTGGGAGTTTTTAAAAGCCTCAGGAATCTTTTGCAGGTGTTTAGAGTTAATTAGTTGATTCAGATGATTAGGTTAATAGCTCGTTTAGAGAACCTTTTCATGATATGCAAATTTTTTTAGATAGGGATTTTGGGTTTTCATGAGCTTTATGCCACAATCATCAATATTAAAACAATAAAAGGCTTGAGCTACTTCAGTTGTGTGTAATGAATCTAAAATATATGAAAGTCTAATGTTTATCAGTACATTACAGAAAATAATGAACTTTATCACAATATGCTAATTTTTTGAGAAGGACCTGTAGAAGGTGTTACCACAGAAGGCATAAGAATGCCAAAATATAAACAAAGGCTGAAACAGGAAGTTCCGGTCCAGAGGGAGGTCGCGCGCTGGACGGACCAATCGGTGGCCGCGTTACAGGACGCACTCGATGACGCAGACTGGGACATGTTCAGAAACAGCTCCGATGATGACGTCAGCGTGTTTACGGAAGCGGTTGTGGGATTTATTGAAAAGCTGGCAGACGATACGGTAGAGAAAAAGACTATCAGAACGTTTCCCAACCAGAAGCCGTGGGTGGATAAAACCATCCGCGACGCTCTGAGATCTCGCACAGCTGCCTACAACACAGGACTTGCGTTGGGGGACATGGAACCGTACAAGGCTGCGTCATATAACGTCGGTGAAAGAGGCGAAGCAGCGCTACGGGAGAAAACTAGAGTCACCGCTTCAACAGAGTGACTCTAGGAGCCTGTGGCAGGGACTGAGAACAATAACGGACTATAAAGCACCAGCATCCGGTATGACGAACGCGGACGCGACTCTGGCAGACGAGCTCAACACCTTCTATGCTCGCTTCGAGGCTGCAGCTAAAGACGCTAGCGATGCTAATGCTAACGGCGCTAACGCTAACGGCGCTAACGCTAATGGCGCTAATGCTAGCGGCGCTAACGGCTGCAGACAGGAAGACACAGCCAGCACCGGGAACGCGCTCATCATCTCCGAGCACGACGTGAGGAGAGCCTTCAAGAGAGTGAACACCAGGAAAGCAGCAGGACCAGACGGCATCTCAGGTCGTATTCTCAGAGCCTGCGCAGACCAGCTAGCACCTGTGTTCACTGAGATATTCAACATCTCTTTATCTCAGTCGGTGATCCCCACATGCTTCAAAGAGTCCATCATTGTTCCTGTTCCAAAGAAACCACATCCTGCTTCTCTCAATGACTATCGCCCTGTAGCCCTCACCTCAGTAGTGATGAAGTGCTTTGAACGCCTTATCAGAGACTTCATCATTTCTTCACTACCCGACACACTGGACCCACTACAGTTTGCATACCGTCAGAACCGCTCCACAGACGATGCAATCTCTCATCTCCTCCACACATCACTCACTCACCTGGACACTAGGAAAGGGAATTATTTTAAAATGCTATTCATCGACTACAGCTCTGCTTTTAACACCATAATTCCCTCCACACTCACCACCAAGCTGGAGCACCTGGGACTGAGCTCATCTATATGTCAGTGGATCTCCAATTTTCTGACTGGCAGACCACAGGCAGTAAGGATGGGCGGACATGTCTCAGCTACACTCACTCTCAGCACTGGAGCCCCCCAGGGTTGTGTTCTGAGCCCCCTGCTGTACTCTTTGTACACCCACGACTGCGTGGTCACTACCAACTCCACCTCCATCATCAAGTTTGCTGACGACACCGTCGTGGTCGGACTGATCACCAACAATGATGAGTCGGACTACCTAGAGGAGATTGGAAATCTGGAGAACTGGTGCCAGAGGAACAATCTCCTCCTGAATGTCAGTAAGACAAAGGAGCTGATAGTGGACTTTAGTACAAAGCAGGAGAGGAACTACCAGACCCCCGTCATCAACAGGAGCCCAGTGGAGAGAGTGGACAGCTTCAGATACCTCGGTGTTCACATCACGCAGGACCTGTCATGGTCCTGTCACATCAACACCGTGGTGAAAAAAGCCCGGCAGCGTCTCTACCACCTCAGACGCTTGAGAGACTTTAGACTGCCCTCCAAGGTGCTCAGGAACTTCTACTCCTGCACCATAGAGAGCATCCTGACGGGAAACATCACGACCTGGTTCGGGAGCAGCACCATGCAGGACAGACGAGCTCTACAGAGGGTGGTGCGATCAGCCGAGCGCATCATCCGCACTGAGCTCCCTGACCTGCACTCGATCTACAGCAAGCGGTGCTGGACTAAGGCCAGGAAGATCATGAAGGACCTCAGTCACCCCAGTAATGGACTGTTCTCTTTGTTGCGGTCTGGGAAGAGATTCCGCTCCCTAAAGGCCAACACAGAGAGACTGAGGAGGAGCTTCTTCCCGCAGGCGATAAGGTCTCTCAATCACACCTCCACACAGGACTAATAACATCTTTTAAGCTCACAACACTGACTGGACAATCATGGACACATTCATACACACTTGCACTAAATACTCATACATCTGGACAATTGCACATGTCACCTTTCATGCATATTTGCACAACCACTGACACTTTAAATTCTATATACATATATACTCTACCCTATATTTCTATATTTTTGCAATATTTTATTATGCCCTTATTGTACAGTTAATTTTACTAGTTAAAATAATTTCTTTAGTATTTCCTTTTTATTGATTATTTATTTTACGTACAAGCTTTTATTTTCTTTTTTTAAGGTCACTGGCAGTCGTATAAAGCATTTCACTGCATATTATACTGTGTATGATTGTGTATGTGACTAATAAAATTTGAATTTGAAGAAAGCACAGTGAGGTCTATTCTCAAGGCACAGGAATCTTCTGATTAGGTTACAGTGTCTTACAATGTAATAAAACCTTACACACTGAAAATGTTGAGCATGTTATTTTATGGTGTAAAAAAATAATTACATATATATATATATATATATATATATATATATATATATATATATATATATATATATATATAAAATGCAGAGAGGACAAGATAAAATGTATGAAATTGAGAGAGAATGGAGTTTGCTACGGATTCTAGGGACGTGGAAGAAAACGAGGAAAAGTAGTAGAGCATTGTTTACATTTCTTTAAAAAACAGGATTAGAAAATATAAACACCATAATGCAGTCATCGCTCCTTTTTTTAACTGAAGAACAAAAAACCTTGATATTACACACCCCGCTACAGTAGGTGGCGATTTGCACCTATTTAAGTTGGTTGCGACCCGCCAACAAACCAGACAGAAGAAGAAGAAAACGAAACTTACCGGATAGTTCTTCTTTCTCTTTCCAGCTCTCTCATTACCGGGGTGAAGTTGGTTTTATATTGGACATTCGCCACACATTCAAGATTAACTCATCTGTTTATCAATAATTATGCAAAAAGAAAAATGACAAATCGCATATTTTCTAACTCTGGAGTAGACAGAGAAACTAGTACAAATAAAAATATTTGGAGTGGATTATAGTCCAGTTGGTTTTACATGTGTAACCCACTTAACGAATAAGCTATTGAAAATTCATAATTTTTTTATAAAAAATTTATAACAAAATGATCAAACTGAATATTGCAAAGGAAATAGTTGTAGTTATTAGAAATGATAGAGTGGATTATAGTACAGTTATAAATACAGCCCGACTCTCAGTAAACAACTTATCTGTTTTATTGGCACAAGAATTGTCTGTGTAATAATTTTTTTAATAATGTACATTAAAATAATTATTAATGAATTCAATAAACAAATAAATAAACAAATAATCCATACTGTAGCCTAACAGTGTAATATGTTTGATGTCCTGTGAGGTATTCCTCTGTAATCTTGTATATTCTTCAGTAAACAAACGTTTGGGTCTTGGGCATGCACTTTTTAGACGGTCCCTTAGTGGCTTCATTGCTATAAAGCGGAGGTAAGCAGCGTTTTTGAAAGATTTAGCTCCAGCAGGCTGTAACAGGAGAAGATCTAAAAATATTTTTATTTGTACTAGTTTCTCTGTCTACTCCAGAGTAAGAAAATATGCGATTTGTCGTTTTTTTTTTTTTTTGCATAATTATTGATAAACAGATGAGTTAATCTTGAATGTGTGGCGAATGTCCAATATAAAACCAACTTCACCCCGGTTTTTACCACTAAGGTGTACACCACTTCAAGTGTGTTAAAGCTTGTTGCTTGTTTATAATATGTAGGTATGGTTATTTTTTTGGAAACTCTCAAATGTTACTCTAATATATTTTATTTTAGACGTCTTTATATTATAAACTTCAGTTAGGAAAATGTATAGTATGAGCATAACAGTTTATACCTGTATGTGATGTGGTTGGGGCAGAGTTGAGTTATGTCAAACCTTTGTCAGTAGTAAAGAACGAAAGATGGAGATGTGTAGTAAATAAGTTCATTAGGAAGGAAAAAACGAAGAACACAGCTTTATGTGTGGTCTTTCATACAAATATCATTGGTTTCACTATTCATGCAGGTAAAATTTATTACCTTTATTACCTTTCCTTAGTTAACAACTGTGAGCACCTGTAACCGAGCATGAGCAATTTCCCTTTGGGATTAATAAAGTTCTTTGAATCTTGAATCTTGAAAAGCTAAGATTTTTTTTTTGTGTGAATGTAATTGGATTATGGAGACTTCTGGGCTACCTTAATGTACTGTACTGTAATATACTATATCAGTAGTCATATTGTTACAGAAATCAGGTTTAAAATAAAATAAATAAATGAATAAAGTATGCCTTAACTTGCAACCATCATTTACTATTAACCTATAATTTGTAGAATATTTTTTTTTATTCAATTAAATTTTATTTGTTTCGTGCTTTTAACAATTGTCATTGTCACAATGCAGCGTTACACAATCAAAATAATTAGTTAAGATTTTAAAATGCTAATAATATTGACTAAATGAGCTTTTGATACAGGAATAATTACAAATATTTTATTTGATCTCAGCCTGAGCTAGAGGAAGAACAATTGCAATTCCAGCAGAGGATACGAACGAAGATGGAAAGGATGCAGAAGCTGAAACTGTTCTGTTGACTCAATTAAAGTAAGAGAAGAGATTTCCCTAAAAACACTGTCCTCCTTTCTCTTCTCTTTAACCAAGAAAATGAGTTATCAAACTTAACTGGCCCTCCCTCTGTGTGTCTGTGTGTCTCTGTGTGTCCTAACAGAGACGTTCACAGGCAGCAGTAGATGACAATGAGAGGATTTTTACTGAGCTGATCAGCTCTATGGAGAAAAAGTGCTTGGAGGTGACAGAGAAGGTCAGAGCTCAGGAGAAAACTGTACTGAGTCGAGCTGAACGACTCCTGAAGCCACTGGAGAAAGAGATTGCTGATCTTGAGAAGAGAGTCACTGAGATGACGCAGCTTTCACAAACAGAAGATCATGTCCACTTCCTCCAGGTAACACTCACTGTCTGATCTACAGAGGGTGCTGTTCCTCACAAAGTTTCCTCCTAAAAGATCATTACAGCAACAATAAATGTTCCTGTCTGAGATCACAAGTATGTCTTTGTTCTGATTCAGTCTGAGATTCATTCGTTCCTCTCCTACACTTCTCTCCTTCTCTATGATGTGTTACCTCTCTGTAGAGTTTCTTGTCTCTCTCTGCTTCTCCTGAATGTCAGGACTCACCCAGCATCACTGTCAAACATCTCTCATTTGACGGACTGCAGAAATCTCTCTCAGATCTGAGAAAACGAATTGAAGAAACCTTTGAGGAGGAATTCAACAAAATCACTCCACAGGGTAAGGGAAACTTTTAAGCTAAAATCTTGTGTTTGACATCACACCAGGCAGAAATAAGACTACCTTAACAACCATAGATGAATATTAACCTTGGAAGTTATCAAATCGAGATTAATTCTACTGACCATCACTAAAGGAATTTAATAAATATGCTATATAATTGAGGTCAAGTAAGAAAAAATAAATAAATCCAACAGTAAAGAGTAAAAAACTGATCTTAGCTCAACAGCAGCCACAACCCTACCTTTTACTCATTAAGTCTAGCAGAAATTTAAAAGACACAATATGTTATTAACACATATTAAAGTGTTGTGTTTATTTTAAAGTTACTGATTCTTATAATATTATAAGGCTGCACAGTGATAGGAAAGTTTTTGTCAGTATCTTGGTTGAGGCTCTAAATGTTTATTTTATTTTTTAGTCTTCATTTTGTCTCTGTGTCTCCACAGCTGCAGAGGTTCAGAAGGGTTTACTCTTAAAACTAAAAAGAGAAGATTTTCTGCAGTGTACGTATAAAACACATACAAAAGCAAAACACCCACACACACAAAGCACCGGGTGATGTGACGGTCAACCCCTAGAGGGCGCCTAACGCCCGTTTTTGGTTTTTGGTTTTAGTTTGTAGTTTGTTTTGAGTTTGAGTTAAAGACTTCATTTCCCAGTTTGCCCCTCGGTCAGGTGACGTAGAAGCTCACCTGAACCGAGGGAAGTTAATGAGTTAATTATGTTTATGTTTCATTATAAATAGCCTGGCTGAAGTTCAGTCAGGCGTCTAGCATTAGTTACTTTATGATTCGTTTGTGTTTGGTGTTTGACTTTTTGTTTATATGTAAATAAAAGACTTTAATGAACCGTCAGCTCGCCTCCTCCCGCATTCATGCCGCGGACACACGCCAGACGCAGACCTCAGAGAGGGAATCGTGACAGAATGCTAGACCTAACAAGTGGCATGGCGGAGGATCCCCTCCTGAAGTTTTTTTGGGGGGGCGCAGTGGCCATCTTGCCCGAGCTGACGAACTGGCAGGACAGCGAAGAGGAGTACTACGGCTGGGACTATAACATCGGGCTGGTAGAGGACGAGGAGGAGATGTACCGCAGCTGCGAGTACAGATTGCTGGAGGAGCAGGAGCACCTGCGAGAGAGCAGCGAGGAGAGAGAGACACCACAAAGCTGGGAGGGCTGCAGGCTCGCCATTCAGGGGCGACGCGGCACGGGGTCACGTGGTTCCCCGCACTGGCCGGAAGAGAAGGGCGAGGAAGCCCAAGTACGGCAGTGACGAGGGGGAAATAAAACCCCAGGCAGAGCAGCAGCAAAGAGAGGAGGAGCTCATGTGGTGGATTCCGGAGCCGGAACGGGTGAGTGAAATGCTGGAGCATGTTAAGGAGCTCCAGCAGATGATCCTCCACTTCCGGGATGACCGCGAAGCGGGCTCGGAGCTTTCTCCTCTCGTGCAAACACTCAGCAGCGAGCTAGCGTGTCAGCAGCCGCTGCCCGACGCACCGCCACCTTCCAGCTTCGAGGACAGCGAGCCAGCGTGTCTACAGCTGCTGTCCGACGCACCCGTCTTACTGCCGCCTTTCGGTTTCGAGGACAGCGAACCAGCGTGTCAGCAGCAGCTGACCGACGCTCCCGTGCTGCCGCCGCCTCCCGGTTTCGAGGACAGCGAACCAGCGTGTCAGCAGCAGCTGACCGACGCTCCCGTTCTGCCGCCGCCTCCCGGTTTCTGGGACAGCGAACCAGCGTGTCAGCAGCAGCTGACCGACGCTCCCGTTCTGCCGCCGCCTCCCGGTTTCGAGGACAGCGAACCAGCGTGTCAGCAGCAGCTGACCGACGCTCCGGTGCTGCCGCCGCCTCCCGGTTTCGAGGACAGCGAACCAGCGTGTCAGCAGCAGCTGACCGACGCTCCCGTGCTGCCACCGCCTCCCGGCTTCGAGGACAGCGAGCCAGCGTGTCAGCAGCCGCTGACCGACGCACCTGTTCTGACGCCGCCTTTCGGCTTTGAGGACAGCGAGCCAGCGTGTGAGCAGCCGCTGACCGACACACCTGTTCTGCCGCCGCCCCCCGGCTTTGAGAACGTCGTGGAGCCGTCATTGAGCGCACTGCACGCTCCTACGCCGCTGTCGAGCGCCGTGACCGCTCCCACGCCGTCTACGAGCGCAGTGACCGCTCCCACGCCGTCTACGAGCGCAGTGACCGCTCCCACGCCGTCTACGAGCGCAGTGACCGCTCCCACGCCGTCTACGAGCGCAGTGACCGCTCCCACGCCGTCTACGAGCGCAGTGACCGCTCCCACGCCGTCTACGAGCGCAGTGACCGCTCCCACGCCGTCTACGAGCGCAGTGACCGCTCCCACGCCGTCTACGAGCGCAGTGACCGCTCCCACGCCTTCGTCGAGCGCAGTGACCGCTCCCACGCCTTCGTCGAGCGCAGTGACCGCTCCCACGCCTTCGTCGAGCGCAGTGAACGCTCCCACGCCTTCGGCGAGCACTTCTCCAGCCCTGCAGCCGCCGAGCACGCTTCCAGCCCTGCAGCCGCAGAGCATGCCTCCAGCCCCGTCACCCAGCCTCCTGGATAGGAGGCGAAAGGTAGAACATTGGGTTGGGTGTCCGGGGCCTCCGGTGATGCTCCGGAGGAGCATTTTTTTGAGGGGGGATACTGTGACGGTCAACCCCTAGAGGGCGCCTAACGCCCGTTTTTGGTTTTTGGTTTTAGTTTGTAGTTTGTTTTGAGTTTGAGTTAAAGACTTCATTTCCCAGTTTGCCCCTCGGTCAGGTGACGTAGAAGCTCACCTGAACCGAGGGAAGTTAATGAGTTAATTATGTTTATGTTTCATTATAAATAGCCTGGCTGAAGTTCAGTCAGGCGTCTAGCATTAGTTACTTTATGATTCGTTTGTGTTTGGTGTTTGACTTTTTGTTTATATGTAAATAAAAGACTTTAATGAACCGTCAGCTCGCCTCCTCCCGCATTCATGCCGCGGACACACGCCAGACGCAGACCTCAGAGAGGGAATCGTGACAGGTGAAGGATATTGTCTTAACAAGAACACAAATGATTTATAAATGACCCATAGCTGTGAAATATTAACCCCATGGGGGGTTGGAACAATAATTAATAATCAAAACTGGCTAGGTCTAATCCCCCATCTCTTCAATGCCATTGGCTTTTTTGTTTCACTCTAATTGGCAATCAAATAATAAAATAAAAATTTTAGTCCTTTTAAACAATAAGAATGATTTAATGTTATTCAGCTGGTATATGCAGAGCATGTTGTTTTTGGTTTGTCTCTTCATCTTGATGAATGAACGTGAAACAATGGAATAAAATCGCTGTCAAAAATAATTGTGCGAAAAAAAGGATTTGTGTTTGTTTTGTCTGAGTTGGATTCCAAAATCTACAGCCATGAAATCTTACAGATACGAGATTTTGTGTGTTTGTTACAGTACAATTCTGAAATATACGACTCTGACCGTTTACAGACACAAAACTCATTTTTACAACTCCTGTTACACGGACGAAGTGCGAAATTACACCCACGATTGTAGTGTGTTACACCACTGTGAAATACACATCATCAAGGCCACATGCACAGGCATTCCTATCCGAGGGAAAAGGAATCGATTTGGCGCATGCACCCCACCACAAAATCTCGTCCCTGTAAGCCTTTGTGGCCATAGATTTTCGAATCCAGCTCGGACAAAAAACAGAATTACACACAAATCTTTAATTTTTTTACAATTATTTTTGACAGTGATTTTATTCCATAGAAACATCCTATTTGCAAAAAGGGGTGGGCCGCATACATCCCTACATGGTTGGAGAGCTCAACCTCCTATTGTTGAACCCAAAGTTACTTCCTTCTTACCCCCCTGCCACCCGCCCTTTTTAAAAAATATAATACACCTCAATGGAACAATTATTAAAGACACAATCAGTCTCAAGAAAAGCAGTAAAATGAAGTCAAAGGAGCACTTTTAAGATGTAATTGTGGTGACTTTTAAGGTTTCAATGCACTTTATTATAAACCTTGTGATTAACATCTAACCAGTGAACATTTTATTGCTTTAGATTTTCGTTATCTGACGCTGGATCCCAACACAGCACATGATCAGCTCATTCTGTCTGAGAGGAGCAGAGCAGTGACACGTGTTAAGGAAGCACAACAATACTGTCAGCATCCAGAGAGATTTGACTCCTTGGCTCAGGTGTTATACCGAGAGAGTGTGTCTGGACGCTGTTACTGGGAGGTAGAGTGGAAAGGTATGGGTGTGGACGTATCAGTCTCATATAAAGAGATCAGGAGGAAAGGAGAGAGTAAAGAGTGTGAGTTTGGATACAACAGTAAGTCCTGGAATCTGCAGTGTTATCCTACTTCTGTATCTTTCTGGCACAACAACATTCAGACTAAGCTCCCAGGACCATCACCATCGAGGATAGGAGTGTATGTGGATCACAGTGCAGGAACTCTGGCCTTTATCAGCATCTCTGACACGATGAGTCTCCTCCATCGTCCACAGAGTCCGCACCACATTCACTCAGCCTCTATACGCTGGATTAAAGATATGTTATTTTTATTCAACTGTGAATTTATGTGATCCAAAGTAAATGTAATTTAAAAGCATGGGTTAGACCCATCTATCACATCTATTTAAGTTTTTTTTTTTTTTTTTCCCCAATGGTAATGGTATATCCAAAGTAAAAGGAGCACAGTTCTCACATACTTTGGGCTGCAGTCACGATCATGGTCTCTATGAGTTACTGACAGAGTAACAGGCTAGTATAAAGAATTTTATTTCTGCTTCACTCATACACCATTAAACCAATCAATGCTTATTTCTCTTTTTTAGCTACTTCACTTTAAATCTAAATCACAGCCACAATTTTTATTCTGCTTTGGTTACAAATGTATAATACAGTTATGAAAATTATTTTATTTATTAATTTTCCTCATTTATATTATATTTTTACCATTTCGAGACCCCGTTTGTTACCAAAACAGCATGTTGAAGGTAAAAAGCTTATTACCCCTTCAATAGTCATAATCTTCATCTTTAATATAAGGAAATGCATTGAGCTTTCTTGTTTATTATTTAGATGAAATGTCAGTTGTTTTTAAATTTGTACTGTATGTCATTTAGCAGACACTCTTATTATTTTTATGTCCTTATACATGTAAGCAGTTGAGGGTTAATGCCTTGATCAAGGGCCCAACAGTGGCAACTTGGTGGTGGTGGGGTTTGAACTTGGGATCATCTGATCAGTAGTACAATACAGTGGGTACAAGGGGAAACGATCTCACCAAATGACGATGGTAGGTCTGGGAGATCGATAAACGGAATGAGCTGGGTACTGAATGAAATTATCAACGGGTAATCCACAAACAGGCTCTCAGCTTCCAAAATGCATGTCTTCATCTCTCCGTTTCACAATTTCACCCCAATTGCCATATTTCAGACACTGGACTATCATACACACACACACACACACACACACACACACACACCCGCATACATCGCACACACACTTTTTTCTATTTGTATATATTTTGTATATATTGGTTTGTGGTGCACCGTGTTTGTTTATTTATCTGTCTGTCTTGTTTAATACACTTGGTTTAATTTATTATAATTGTTTCGTGTCGCGTCGTGTTTTGTCCAGCTGCGGTTGCGCAATACCGGAAGTGTTGTATTCGAGCCCCAGTTTAGATTCCCGAATCCGTTTTTTTGTAACCAAGTGGTTTAATAAATCCAAGCGTTACATAGTGGTGGCCCGTACGGGGGATTCTGTATTTTGGGATATTTTCCGGTTTTGTGTGATGTGGCTGAACAAGATGGACGCTAATGCTAGTGCTAAAGCTAATGCTAAGTGTTACGTCCTTTGACGTATTTATTTTGTTTATATTATATTGTAAACATGAATTGTCATGCTACAGTATTTTGGTGTTTTTTTTCTCTCCTTTTTTCTCGTCTACCACACTACCAGCTTGGTGTAGGTCACCTGTGCCTAATTGCACCAATCACCGCTGGATCCACATTGGCTAACGAGGAGAGCTTTGTGGAGTTAAAGGCTACAGACACCTGAAGGACGCGAGGAGGGAGTATTGTGGACAGAGTAGAGCAGAGTAGCTTAGGAGAGGGTGCCCTCCTGCTTTCTGACCAGCTCTCCAGAGACTATTGTTTTCTCCTGCCTTAGACTTTAGCTTGTGTGCTATTGCTAAGGCTGTTTGTTGTTTGTGCTAAGGTGTTAGCCTGTGCTAAGTCTTGCTTCACCAGTTGTCATTGCTACAGCCCTGTTCCTAATCTTTTCTTGAACTTGAGCTCTTTTGTTTTGTTTATTTATCTGGAGCAGTAGGGAGGAGGACGCCATTTATTTTTGTATCATCTTTTTCTCATGTGTTAATTTAGTAAGGGAGCCAGGTAAGACTTCTGTTGTTTATTTGGTACTTTCATTTGTGAGGTTAACTAACTTTCTTTAAAACTAAGTTAGAACTATTATGTTTGTTATTTTGGCCTTGTTCCCTCCTGAAGTTTGTTTTGCTCCCTGTTTTGGATATTTGAGTTTGTAAATAAAATCTTTTGTTTTACATTTGAGATTAGTGTGATCTTTTTGGAGTGTTGGGACAGGGGAAAAGCAAATTTAACATTGTATTCAGGTTTTTAGATGAAAGTTTGCTATCTCAATTAATTTTGTTACTTCTCTTCCACCCCTAGACTAGAGGGGAACGTAACAATTGGGGGCTCGTCCATTCCGTTACAATTACTAACAATTGGAGTTTCATTCACCTGTGAGTATTAACAAAATCACAATTGTTTACCATATTGCTAAAGTATGAAGTTTGTGTAGCTGCTTTAAACTTTTGTAGGGGAGGAGTCATAGTCATATTAGTGGAAATATGGACTTTGATTTAGTGAAGTTTACCTTATCTCCTTCTTTGGAAGAGTTTAATAACTGTAGAAAGGTAGATCTTCTTTTGGTAGCAGACTTTTATAATATCGCTGTTTCTAGAGTTGCTAGGAAACAGGTGATTAAGGAGGAGTTACATGTTAAATTGGTGGAAGCTGGCATCTTTCCTGATAAAGCTTTAGAACAGAGAGATGAGGAAGATGTTGGTGCAGACATTGACTCTAACTCAGTTACTAGTGGTAAGAGTGTAGCGTTAGATCCGCAAATAACTGTGAGATTAAAGGAGCTTGATCTTGCATTAAAAAAGCAAGAATACGAGACGCAAATGCTACGATTAAAAGCTCTTGAAGTTCAGGCCGATCGTGATGTGAAATTACGTAAGCTTGAGGTAGAAGTAGAAACTTTGCGTCGTCGTCCAGTTCCTATTCCTCGTGCTAGAACGCCTTCTACTGGTGATAGTGGAATAACAGGTCCTGAATTTGACATTAGTAGGTATGTTAAATTAGTTCCGCCTTTCCGTGAGTCAGAGGTAGATGCCTACTTTGTAGCATTTGAACGTGTGGCTGCAAAGTTAAACTGGCCAAGAGATATGTGGGCTTTACTACTGCAGTGTAACCTAGTAGGTAAAGCGCAGGAGGTGTGTGCTGCCTTGTCGATTGAAGAGTCATTAGATTATGACGTAGTGAAAGCAGTAGTATTAAGAGCATATGAGTTAGTTCCGGAAGCCTATAGACAGAAGTTTAGGGCATGTTTAAAGCAGCCCAACCAGACTCATGTGGAGTTTGCAAGGGAAAAGAAATTTCTGTTTGAGAAATGGTGTCATGCTTGTAAGATTACCACTCGTGAGGAATTGCAAGAATTAATCTTACTTGAAGATTTTAAAACTTGTTTACCGGAGAACGTTGTTGTTCATTTAAATGAGCAAAAGGTATTAAAAATCACTGATGCGGGTGTGCTCGCTGACGAATTCGCACTTACTCACCGAACTGTCTTTTCTTCGGTACGTCAATTTAAAGCGCCTTTCGCCACGGAGTCCGTCATTCGTACTGCGCCTAACGGTAAAGTCAAAATGTCTGGTGGTGGAAAAGCAGTTTTAAAGGGCACAGAGAAGAGGAGGGTTTGTTTTTATTGTCTTGATCCTGGTCACATGATTGCTGAGTGTAGCGCTTGGAAGCAAAAGGCTAGACCTAAGAGTGCAGCGACTGTACAGGCAGTTCCTGATTCAGTTACACCTGATATTTCCTCGTTTAGTCCTTTTATGCTGACAGGTTATGTGTCACTTGTAGGAGACTCTACGGTTAGGGGTGTTCAGATGTTAAGGGATACTGGATCGGCCCAATCTCTCGTATTGGAGGATGTGCTACAGTTTTGTGATGCATCGTATGCAGGTGCCAACGCGCTAGTGCGTGGTATCGAAATGGGATGTATTAGTATTCCTTTGCACACTGTTAACTTGAAGTCAGACCTAGTTTCAGGCCAAGTGCAGATGGGGGTTTGTAAGAAGTTGCCCGTTGAGAATGTCAGTATCATATTGGGAAATGATCTTGCTGGTGGTACAGTTTTTCCCAGTCCTATTGTCGTAAGCAAGCCAGTAATTTCTGAGATACCAGACCTCTCTGTAACATTTCCACTAGCTTTTCCAGCTTGTGTGGTTACAAGATCTCAATCAAAAAGTTTTCAGGATGTTATTGACTTGTCTGATTCTTTTCTGAGTGTACCCCTTAAGCAGGTAGAGTGCAGGTTATCTGTTAAGGAGGATGGGATTGCTGAGCAGAAGCCTAAGTTTCCATTGGAGAAAGACTCTGTTGTGGGTAAGGACAATTTGAGTGCTGCCCAGAAGTTAGACCCCACTCTAACAAATTGTATTAGCAGTGCAGTGGCAAGTGCTGACCTTGCGATGGCAAGGGTGGGATATTTTTGGGATGATAAAATTTTAATGCGTAAATGGCAGCCAAAAGAAAGTGATGATTGGCAGATAGCGTATCAAATAGTTTTACCTTCCACTTACCGATCTCATGTGTTGAGGTTAGCGCACGAAAATGTTCTCGCTGGTCATCTAGGTGTCACGAAGACATTTCAGCGAATTGTGAAACATTTTTATTGGCCTGGTGTGAAAGGTGATGTTTCACGATTTTGTAGGTCATGTGATGTTTGTCAACGTGCAGGAAAGCCTAATCAGACTGTTCCTAAAGCTCCACTTCACCCGATTCCTGTCATTGGGGAACCGTTTGAGAGGTTGATAATTGACTGTGTAGGACCTTTGCCTAAATCAAAACATGGGCACCAATATATTTTAAGACTTATGTGTGCTGCTACTCGCTACCCTGAAGCCGTACCATTGCGTACATTGAAAGCACAGGTAGTTTTGAAAGAGATTGTGAAGTTTTGCACTACGTTCGGCCTGCCGAGAGTAATTCAGACAGACCAAGGCACGAATTTCACTTCTAAAATGTTTGAGCAGCTGTTAAAAGAGCTGGGAGTTTCACACAAATTGTCTAGTGCTTATCATCCAGAATCACAGGGTGTATTGGAACGCTTTCATCAGACGTTGAAGACTTTGTTGCGTACTTTTTGTACTGAGACTGGTAAAGATTGGGTAGATGGATTGCCGCTACTCATGTTTGCTGTGAGAGGGTCGGTTCAAGAATCTTTAGGGTTCAGTCCTGCGGAACTTGTATTCGCTCATACAGTTCGCGGACCTCTGAAGTTGTTGAAGGAGCAGTTAACGGGTAAAGAGAGCGCCCCTATGTCTGTTCTTGATTATGTGAGTTCTTTTCGTGAACGCTTACACAAAGCGTGTAGCTTGGCTAAGTCTCATCTTGCAGTATCACAGTGTGAAATGAAAGAACGCTATGATAGAAAGGCAGTTCAACGCAGTTTTCAAGCGGGTGAATCTGTTCTTGTTTTTCTTCCTGTTCCTGGCTCACCACTGCAAGCAAAGTTTTCTGGACCTTATACAGTTGAGCAGAAACTTAGTGAGACAGACTATGTCATAGCTACCCCTGAGCGCAGACGTAAGACAAGAGTGTGCCACATTAATATGTTGAAACCTTATGTGTTAAGGGATGTGACTGCCTCTATGAAGTCTGTTGACAAGTGTAAACCGTGTGTTACATTGAACAATGTTCCTGTTGTTGCTGAAGAAATGTTGTTGGAAGAACCTCAATCACCTGGTGCACGTCTTAACAATTCTATTATCTTGGGTAATATAGAGTTGCATCTATCATATTTACCTAAAGATCAGTTGAATGAAGTTGTGAAGTTGTTGCGAAAATACCCGTCATTGTTCTCTGATCTGCCTGGGAGAACAACGGTGTTGTCCCATGATATTGACGTTGGAAATTCTACTCCTATTAAACAACATCCTTATCGAGTGAATCCTGTAAAGCGGGATATCATGAGAAGTGAGGTAGATTACTTGCTTCAAAACAATCTTGCTGTTCACAGTCAAAGTCCGTGGAGTTCACCATGCTTACTTGTTCATAAACCTGATTCCACGTTTCGTTTTTGTACGGACTATAGGAAGGTAAACAGTATCACCAAACCTGATTCCTTTCCGTTACCCAGAATGGAAGACTGTGTAGATAATGTTGGTGCTGCAAAGTATGTGACAAAGCTAGACCTGTTAAAGGGTTACTGGCAGGTTCCTTTGACTACACGAGCGTGTGAAATCTCTGCGTTTGTCACCCCTGACAATTTTCTACCGTACAACTGTATGGCGTTTGGCATGCGAAATGCCCCAGCGACATTCCAGAGGCTCATGCAGAAAGTTTTGTCCGGACTGTGTAATTGTGAAGCATATTTGGATGACATTGTGGTTTACTCTTGTAATTGGGAAGACCATCTCACTAATTTGGAGAGAGTGTTTGAAAGACTATGTAGTGCTAACTTAACACTCAACTTAGCAAAGTGTGAGTTTGCTAAAGCTGTGGTAACAAACCTTGGAAAGAAAGTGGGCCAAGGCTGTGTAAGGCCTGTGACAGCTAAGGTGATTGCTGTTACTGAGTTTACTAGTCCCCTTACTAAACGTCAGTTACGTAGGTTCTTGGGGATGGCTGGATACTATCGAGGTTTTTGCAAGAACTTCGCAACCGTGGTATCTCCCTTAACTGACTTGCTTAGCACAGAGAGAAAGTTTGTTTGGACTTCTCAGTGTGAGAATGCTTTTATTGCTGTGAAAGACCTTTTATGCAATGCTCCAATTCTCTCTGCCCCTAACTTTTCTCTTCCATTTAAGTTACAAATCGATGCAAGTGCTGTAGGTGCAGGTGCTGTCCTGTTACAGGAGGATGATGCAGGTGTCGAGCATCCTGTTTGTTACTTCTCCAAGAAGTTCTCCAAGTGTCAGAGAAACTACAGCACTATTGAGAAAGAGGCTCTAGCCTTGGTGTTATCACTTAAACATTTTGAAGTTTATGTGGGTGGAAGTTGTGTACCTCTCATTGTTTTTACAGACCATAATCCTCTTGTGTTTCTCTCCCGAATGTGCAATCTTAATCAACGTTTGATGCGTTGGTCATTGTTCCTTCAAGAATACAACCTTGATATCCACCACAAGAAAGGAGTGGAAAATGTGGTTGCAGATGCACTGTCCAGGGCTTGTGAGTTTGATGTTAGTGACTGAGAGTAATACTGTGTGTGATATAATAATTTACAATCCATTGGTTGTAAGTTGGTGATGGGGGTGTTACGTCCTTTGACGTATTTATTTTGTTTATATTATATTGTAAACATGAATTGTCATGCTACAGTATTTTGGTGTTTTTTTTCTCTCCTTTTTTCTCGTCTACCACACTACCAGCTTGGTGTAGGTCACCTGTGCCTAATTGCACCAATCACCGCTGGATCCACATTGGCTAACGAGGAGAGCTTTGTGGAGTTAAAGGCTACAGACACCTGAAGGACGCGAGGAGGGAGTATTGTGGACAGAGTAGAGCAGAGTAGCTTAGGAGAGGGTGCCCTCCTGCTTTCTGACCAGCTCTCCAGAGACTATTGTTTTCTCCTGCCTTAGACTTTAGCTTGTGTGCTATTGCTAAGGCTGTTTGTTGTTTGTGCTAAGGTGTTAGCCTGTGCTAAGTCTTGCTTCACCAGTTGTCATTGCTACAGCCCTGTTCCTAATCTTTTCTTGAACTTGAGCTCTTTTGTTTTGTTTATTTATCTGGAGCAGTAGGGAGGAGGACGCCATTTATTTTTGTATCATCTTTTTCTCATGTGTTAATTTAGTAAGGGAGCCAGGTAAGACTTCTGTTGTTTATTTGGTACTTTCATTTGTGAGGTTAACTAACTTTCTTTAAAACTAAGTTAGAACTATTATGTTTGTTATTTTGGCCTTGTTCCCTCCTGAAGTTTGTTTTGCTCCCTGTTTTGGATATTTGAGTTTGTAAATAAAATCTTTTGTTTTACATTTGAGATTAGTGTGATCTTTTTGGAGTGTTGGGACAGGGGAAAAGCAAATTTAACATTGTATTCAGGTTTTTAGATGAAAGTTTGCTATCTCAATTAATTTTGTTACTTCTCTTCCACCCCTAGACTAGAGGGGAACGTAACATAAGGCTAATGCTAGTAGTGCTGCTAAGGCCGACTGTGTAGGGCATAATAACATGCCGGTAGAAGTAGAGGATGCATTTAATACACGCCGTAACCCTACAACCGAATTAACTGCATTGATTAGTTCACTATATATATCAGATAGCCATGATAATGACAATAATGATGATGATGATTTTATTGTTCATGGGTCTGATATTGGGGTAGTACACACACTACAAAAAGAACTATTTCAATGTAAGATGGACATGGTGGCGCTTACTGATAAAGTGAGCTCCATGGAGCAGGATTATAGACAATCCCTGGACAGCAGTCTCAACAGGGAAATCAGTCTTTGTGACGCAGTGGACGCGAGCTTGGAAGGGCTGCAGCGCTACTGCCAGGAGGCTCTCGAAAAAATGGAGAGAGCCATCGTTGACTGTTTTCTGCGACGGAACGTCATCTGGGAAAACCGGATGAAGAGACTGCGTCCCACTTGTACGCCCTCCGCCCACAGGTTACAGGCCTACGCCCCTACTCCCTCTCATACACAACATCGTCCCAGCACTCCAACCACTACAGCGACAGCCAAGGTAAAGCTACCAAGCACTCATGCCATCGCCGACGTTCCTCCTGGTGTTCCAGCTCACTCCTCGGCTCTGCTCTCCTCCCCACTTTCTTCTTCTTCTCTGCATGCTCATCCATCCATCGGTGTGGAGTTCCCAGCCTTCTGCGACGCGTCAGAGACAGCTGAGGTGAGGAACTTCATCGAGCAAGCAGAGAAATACCTGGAGATCAGACCCCTGACCCGACCAGAGCTGCTGGGAACCCTCGGCACAGTTCTCCGAGGGCCAGCTCTCAGTTGGTGGAAGACGGAGAAAGGCAAGGTAAAGGACTGGCAATCTTTTAAACAGGCGTTCACGGCAGCATTCATACTGGATGACGACCTCGACGAAGAGGAAGACAACCCGAGGTCTCCGGTACAGCTGCCGGGGCAACGCCTGGGAGACTCTGCCAATGATCACCCCGCCCTCTGTCTCATGGGGAACCCTGATATCTCCAAGGAAGAACTAGCAGGGCGAACCCGGGAGAACATCAACACGAGAGTGGCGTTAAGAGGAGCGGCGAGCTCCATGGAAAAACAGGTGGAGAGAGGCGCTAGGGGAGAGAAAGACAGCAAGGACCGCTTTCTTCCAGGTCCAGATGCCATACCCCGAGCACCCCCGCCGCTGAAAGGAGCTGACACCCCACGTCTACCCACCACGTCCACTAAAGAGGCCTCCAACTTTCCGAGCGACCTGAGCGAGATCATCAAAGCCCAACAGAAGGACCCTACGGTTTTAAAGCTGCTCTCCAACGACCATCCAAGGAGCATACCAGATCAGAGGGTCACCTTCGAACGTCATCAGGGCATGTTATATCGCCGGGTACCAGTGAGGAAAGGAGAGAAACTTCAGCTAGTAGTCCCCCAGTCGCTTACAAAAAACTTTCTAAGTTATTATCACAACAATCCACTGGGAGGACACTGGGGACAACTGAAGACCCTGCTGAGGTTACTAGAGGTGGCGTGGTGGCCGACGGTGCGGAAGGACGTGTGGCGTTATACCAGAGCTTGCAGCATGTGCCACCGACACAAGATAGGACATCCATCAACACCCCGACAGAGACCTATCATGGAGGAGGGCCAACAAAGAGCAGAACACCGGAGATCCAGACAAGCCAGATGTCACAATACCCGGGGGGAAGCAGCGCACTTTCAACCGGGAGACTTGGTGTGGATCCAAACTCGACTTCCCTCCTCCACAACAAGAGATTCTGCAAGGCGAGTGCCCCAGTGGGAGGGTCCAGCAGAGATAAAACCCAGAAAAAGACCAATTAAATACACAATGTCTTGGGGCTACCCACACAAAGCCGAGGATTACGGTGTGGCGAATTTAAAGTGCTGGTACGGACGTTCTCCTCAGACGCCGGAAGCTTGGGGGGGGGGGTCTATGTAGCACAGCCACACATCAGGGACACCTTCATACACAGGGAATTGGTTGTGGAGCTAATGCTGCTCACCTGTGGCCGAAGGTGTGCCCTGGCGGTTTCTTTTCCCCCATTGACAGTGGTTTGGTCACCGGGCAAGTTCCTGCGCATGCGCGATCGCAACGCATGGGAACCCGGAAGTGACGTGGGTCACATGATCCGGCATAAAGCCGGAACCGGCAAGGAAGCCGGTACGGAGAGATGAAGACAGCGCGCTGCATGTTTTTTGAAGCTGAGCGACTGCTTGCGGATTATATAACGATAATTTCATTCAGTACCCAGCTCATTCCGTTTATCGATCTCCCAGACCTACCATCGTCATTTGGTGAGATCGATCCATCTCTCCAACTCACCATTTCACCCCAATTGCCATATTTCAGACACTGGACTATCATACACACACACACCCACATCCACCCGCATACATCGCACACACACTTTTTTCTATTTGTATATATTTTGTATATATTGGTTTGTGGTGCACCGTGTTTGTTTATTTATCTGTCTGTCTTGTTTAATACACTTGGTTTAATTTATTATAATTGTTTTGTGTCGCGTCGTGTTTTGTCCAGCTGCGGTTGCGCAATACCGGAAGTAGTGTTTTCAAGCCCCAGTTTAGATTCCCGAATCTGTATTTTTGTAACCAAGCGGTTTTATAAATCCAAGCGTTACACCACATTGCCGTGGATTTCATCACGGGCCTGCCGGATTCAGATGGAAGAGACGTCATCCTGACCATTGTGGATCGCTTCTCTAAGGCAGTGCACCTGGTGGCCCTCGCCGGACTCCCGTCAGCGAAGGAGACAGCCGAGCTGATTTTGGAACACGTAGTCCGATTGCATGGGTTCCCAAAGGACATCGTCTCGGGCATAGGTCCCCAGTTCACCGCCCGGTTCTGGAAGGCCTTCTGCCGTCTGATCGATTCGTCCTGCAGTTTGTCTTCCGGCTACCACCCTCAGACGAACGGTCAGACGGAGCGAACCAACCAACAGCTGGAGCGCTACCTGAGATGTTTTGTGTCGGACCGCCAGCGCTCCTGGGCCCGCTACCTCAAGTGGGCCGAGTTATCCCATAACCTCCATGTCTCCTCAGCCACCAACCTGAGCCCATTTGAGGTGTGCTATGGTTTCCAGCCTCCAATGTTCACCCACCAGGAACCGGAGGTTGATGTACCATCGGCCCAACAGTTGGTTCGCCGGTGCCGGCGGCTATGGCACCAAGCCAACCTCGCCATCCGACGCACCAACGCCAACTATGTGGCCCAACACCGCCGCCGGCACCCCCCGGGACGATTGTACCACGTAGGTGACAAAGTGTGGCTATCAACCAGAAACCTCCACCTGCACACCGAATCCAAAAAATTATCACCAAGATTCATCGGGCCATACCGCATCACGCTCAGGATCAACCCTGTCACCTACCGGCTCCAGCTGCCTGCGGCGCTCCGGATCCACCCCGTCTTCCACACCTCACAGTTGAAACCATTCACCACCTCACCCATGGCTACAACCAGATACCTTACCTTACGCATGTGGATGTAATCAGGAATCGTTGGAAGTTTAAAGGAATCCTCACAGCTAACAATGAGCTGTGATGGCTGTGAGGTGTAAGAGCCTTTCATATGTTAATGACTATCAAGTAGAGGTGTTGTCTTTGTTATCATAGCCGGGTGGGGGGATTAGCCATGTAACAGCAGATACTTCATTATTGTACATAAAAACTGGATAAAACACCCTGTCTGTAAAAATGTGTTTACTACGTGTTTAATATTAGGATATTTTCTTCAGTGTTTTTAAGAAAATGTGTACACCATTCAAAATTATTTGAATTCAATAGACATGATTACCTTTTTTAATGTGTGAAAATTACTTTTGTACATGTGTCTGACACTTTGTGAATTATGGTAGTCAAGGGGAATGTAACAAATGTTGTTTCAGAATATCATGAGTTTTATTGTGAAGGTTTACATTTACAGATAATGACAAAAAATTCTGAAAATGCACAATAACAGTATAAATAAACAAGCATTTGTAATTATATTGACCTAAATTTCAACCACTGTGCATAGTGGAATTGCGACATACTCTGCATGTGACTTAACTGCACAGTTGAAGTACTACAGTAAGTACACATCTGCGTGCAATACGTTAACAGGGAGAAATGCTACAGCAGTATCAGTAGGTGTGCCCTGCAAACTCCAAACTTCCACAGGACTCCCAAAGAAATGTCTGTCTGGGTGAGGGTGCAACCATGTTACCTTTGCAACAATATGTTGAAAGGTACAATCCGTTAGATTTTAAAGTAACTATCAGAAACCTTTCAATGATTCCAGGGCGGAAGTCTGCATTTGGATCTACAACTGGTTACTCAAAGCTGGAGTTACCAGTACACCATTTAGCCAAAACACAAGCAGCCCATTCAGTTCTTCAACTGTTAACTGAACATCCAGGCTCTTTTCTGTTCTGGCACCTAGGTGGTGGAATGAACTTCCTCTAGATGTCCGTACAGCAGAGACTTTGACTATCTTTAAACGACGACTCAACCCTATTCACAGTTGTGTTGGACTAATGGCACTTCTGGCGCTTTTCCACTGCATAGTACGGCACAACACGGTTCAGTTCAGCTCACTTTTGGGGGGTTTTCCACTGGGAACAGTACCTCGTACCTGGTCCTTTTTTTATTACCACCTCATCCGAGGTTCCAAGCGCGTCGAACCGTTACCAAAATGTGACGTGTAAACTCTGCTGGTCACTGATTGGCCGGAGAAAATCGTCATTACTGCGTCACTGAACTTGCGACACGAGACACAACAGAACCGCTATATTTAGAACAGCCAGCGAAGGATCGGACGCACCTTTTTGTATTAACCAAAAATTTTCTTTGGCTGCCATCAGCCTCTTTTGAAACAAACTCCTTCATCTTGCTGTTAAAAACGTCCACATGGTGAGAATGAAGAACACCATTCCGTCGATATGCTCCATTGTTGTGTGTTTGTTTGTGGTGCGTTTACGATGATGTCACGGCAGTAGAGGCGCCGCAACCATAACGACACATGAATAATCCCGCCCACTCTAAAGCGGTACTAAACTGCAGTGGAAGCGCAAACTGAGCCGAACTGAGTCGAACCAAAGTGAGCTGTACTGAACAGTGCTGTGCCGTACTATGCAGTGGAAAAGTGCCATTAGTAGTTAACCCAGTGCAAGTATGTATGTAGTGATGTAAACTTTAAAGCACTTTTTGTAAGCCGCTGGATAAGACCGTCTGCCAAATGCCTAAATATAAATGTAACTGACAGAGTTACTCCAAGATTCTTAAATTTAGAGCAAGTCTTTGCCAAACAAGACACCTGTAAGCATGGGCGTAAATTTCATTTAACAGTAGGGGGGGACAATAAATATAAAATTTCTCATGAGCAATTTTTGAAGGGGACACAAATAATACAGTCAAATTGTACTTATAAAGATGAAAAACTTTTCTTCTATCATTATTATTATTGTAGCATGGAGACTGCGCCATTATGGCTATTTTCAAAGTTTTTCTCAGGTTCAATGACAAAGCAGATTTTTCTTAAAAACTATTTACTGCATTGTTTGTTGTTTACAGTCAAGCCATCAACATACAATAAAATTTAAACATGACTGTTATTGTGAAAATAATATATAAAATAAGTAATGTTTTGTAACAAAATCAATTATTAAATAATCAATTCAATTCTCCTTTGCCTGTGATTGATATTGTGACATTAGTATTTTCATAAGCACCCATTCTTAAAGCCAAATTGCCTTAATATGTGAACTTGTACTTGGGGTTTAGGTGCAAAATTATCTTATGTCCATTTTTCTTTTCTCTGTCATTTTATCTATGACATTGCAAGGCAAATTTATTTATATTGTAGCACATTTCATACACAATGGTAATTCAAATTGCTTTACATAAAGAAAATAAAACTATCATTAAAAAATAATCACAACAATAAAAACAAGGAATTTAAAAAAAGGTTTAAAATTGTATTTAAAATTAAGACACTTAGAACAGAATGGATATTGATTATAAAATACAGTGGTGTCAGTTCTGACTAGGCACAGTGCTCATTTAGTAAATGCACAGCTAAACAATATGTTAATTGTGGCCGTTAATGTTAAGTTAACATTATGCCAAGTCGTCACAAATAAAACACTGCATGGGAAACGGCGTTTGTCGTGTTAGTTGCAGTGCACTATGTAAACAAGCTATTGTAAACAAGATAACGTTAACTAGATAAGTAATAATTTAATCGCTAATCTAGCAGATTCATGGAAAATTACATCGGTAATCAGCATTTTTGCGCAAATAATTTATGAATGAGTCTGCATCAACTACATTAAAGAGAATCGCTTTATTTAAAGTGAATAAAATACCCTACTTACTGGAGTTCAACATTAATTAAGTCGCAGCCACACACCTGACCTGAACTGGGAAAGCAGGCAGTGGACCACTGTGAGGAAGAGGAGGGGGAACTCAACTGGTTCTAAATGCAGTTTTTGCGGGCTTTTTTTTCTACTTACACAATTATCTTAGGTATACATACAAATATTTTTCACAATGGAGAGTGCGATTTTTTTTATTTAAAAAAAAAAAAGGGATTTACGCCCATGCCTGTAAGACACAGTTGTAAGGATATGTTTTATTGTACATTTAATAACAGATTTTCACTGTCAGATTCATCTAGCACAACTTTCTGAAATTGGGACAGTGGCTTAATACTGTCTCCATCCGGGAATTTAGTTTCAACAACATCATGTCAGTTGCTCCATAATGAGACAAAGTATCACATTTTTTGCTTGCTGTGATGTTGATAAGTTCAGTGCCATATTCACAAGGTAATGGCATATAAAGCTGTTGGTTCTGTTGAAAATGCCGCATGATTTGAACCTCAATGCTTCTGTTGTTATTATGATACTAAATGTAAATGCAGATGCATGTTGGGTGAGCAATTTAGTGGCCCATACAGACTGACGAACGTAGATAAAAATGTCTGCAGATACCCGTCAGCTACTTCAAGTCTATCTGTGGAGATAACTCTTGAGCATATGATAGTGCATGCTTGTACAAAGTCATACCGCATATAATAATGTTTGCCATCAATTAATCCCTTCAAACAAAAAAGAGAATAGATAGTAGTCCAATTTTTCCACTGATGAGCAGTAAACTCACTAAACCCAGAAGCAATTTTCCGTGGAATCCATCTTGAGGCACTTTCAAAGAGTCTATTCTCTTTTGTATTTCCTCCAGCTTTTGGGTGCTTAAAACACCAAGTTCAGTCCATAACCTGAATATGTGCCTAGCTGTTCCAAGAAGTAGATTATGCATTGGATCAATGACAACAAATCGTATACTTAAGGTGAAAAAGTTCACACCACCTGGCACCATATTGAGCTTCCAGTCTTTTTTGGGCTGCCTTTGTAGTTGCCTTCTCCATCATTTTAGCATTCAACTTGTGTTCCTCTGAAGTGCGTGGGACCCAGGATGATCGGTCAAAACCAGTCTGTTTTCCCCCCAAAGGTTGTTTTCTTGAATGTTTTCAGGCATTTGTTATATCCTACACAACACAAATACAACAATAAATGGATGATGTCTCTTAAACTCAGATGTACTTTTAAATTTTAAAACAACTGATTTTATGGCACAATAGCAGGAAAATAACCTCTTAAAGCTCCATGGCCCACAAAGCCACCACACTTGCGTGAAGCTGAAATGTTTGATGAAAGGCACAGAAGAGCCGCTCTGTAGACTTGGCACCCCAAAAATGAAGAATCAAATATGGGAGCTCCATCCCACAGCTCACGAAGCTCATCCACCAAAGGTTCAAGATAAGTGTTGATGTTGTTTCTTGGTTCTGGTCCTGGTTTTAAGGATGAGAACGTAATTTTAGAGTTATACCAGGACCTCCAATTCGTCATCCTCCTCCCCCTCCTCCTTTTCCTCCTCCTCCTCATTATACTATGAATACGAAGGTTTAACTCCTCCACCTGACATAGTTCCTTCTCCGTCTGATGATCAATTTCTTTTAATATGACATCATGGTGTGTTTGATACCCCCTTTTTTTTTTTTTTTTTTTTTAAAGTATGACATGTTGTACTTTTATCTGTGTACAGTTATATTTAACAATACTTCACCACATCAATTCCACTGATTTTGAATCCCTTTTTGCAGAGCATCTGCTGTACAGTACACAACAATGTAGACACGCTGCATGTCTAAACTCACCAGGTATTCCAATGTAGGTATTTTGTCTTGTTTTGCCAACAGCCACAGTCAATCTTCACCATTTCCTTCAACATGTGTGAGCTGAAACACTGTAAAAACTGAGGCAACAATAATTCAGTGTGAGGAAACTATCACTCTCAAAAACCAGAGATAAAACCATGTCTGTGTGAAATATGGTGTTCCATAATGTTCTATTTTTGGTCCATGGGCCGTGCATGATGAAATTTCAAGAATGCAATAAATAGATAGAGGCTAAAGAGCACAGTAGTTACAGTGTAGATAGTAATCAGTCATCCTTTCTTACAACCACAAATGAGTGCATTTTGGCCTGGGAATGATGTGACCACACAAATCCATGTCTTAGGCAAAATACTATACATTTACTGACATCTGCAATACTGAATAAAAATACACACTTTTATAACAAAATATTAAATGTTACAGAAAAACATTTTGAATATCTGTAAAGACAGTAATATGTTATAGATCACTTTTCAAACACAATAAAAGAGAGATTTATCTGCAATAACAGACATAGGTATGACAGTCCAAGTCTTATATAACAGATTCTCCAACATGCTCAGAAAATCTTATCAGTCAATTTCTGTAGAAAACTAATGATTAAAAAAAATAATAATAAAGCACTATTATTACACCAAATTGTCACTGTGTTGACAGTGGTGACATCATATAGTTTTTACTAGTTTGCTAATTTAAAATGAGTTATATAAAATTTTAAGCGCCCGGTGTAGTACACCATTGCCTTGATACATTGTGTTTGCAAACTGACTGTGAGTTGCATTTCTTTGTTGTTCAGTTAGAACAGAGGACAAAATGCTTCACAGATCCATCATCAGATGCTGTAGCGATCAGGACGTCCTCGGGATTCTTCACCAGTCCTGCGAATACATCCATCAAACTAATAAGTGATAATATTTTTATAAAAAATTTTTGTGAGAATTTCAGTTACATTTTTTATTCAAGTATGGGACAGGGCATCGGTAGTCATGGCCAAGTGCTGGCTGTGAGCGGGAGGATGTGCTGCAGAGAATTAGCAATGAGAGTCGCTTTACCTGTGTGTGAATAACGGGGAGGTGAGAAGTTGTATGTATTACAGAAAATTGAGTCTTTGTGTTGAGTCCGGTTATGTGATTTCCGTTTCAAAACTTCCCTGACCCTTCACATGTGCGCTTCCGCCTTGAGTGACGTCATCAAACATACAGACAATTTACAAACCGGAGAGAGACGCGGGAACGGGGATGCGTGTTGGCGAGGTGTTGATTGTGTTGGAGAAAGATTTTTTTGGCGTTTTGATATTGGCTTGTGTATTCTGGTTTTGACTTTTTGCCTCCCTTTGACTTTAATTATTGCTTTGTCCCTTTTGGTTTGGTTGCTTGTTTTTTTGGTATATATTTTGTAAATAATGTCACAGTATGTTTGTGCACTCACCAGTAGTAGGGGTGTGGCTGCCATTTGTTTTGGGGAAAAGGGAAATTGTTCACTGTTTTTGGTTTTAGGAAGATAGGTAAGGTATCTGTATTTTTGCTCGTGTCTTGTTTGCTTGGTAACCTAGCTTATAAAATAGGTTATAAGCTTATATGGTTATTTTGGCCTCGGTCCACCCTGAAGCTAATCCTGGGGGGTGTTCCAGAAAGCTTGGTTAACTTACCATTTGGTTAATCTTAACCTCTGGGTTAATGAACCCCAAACCCGCATACGTATGTTGGTTCCAAAACACCTGATAAGATTAAGTTTAATCAACCCCCTACTGGTTACCCAGAGTTAGTGCGCGTACACGGTGCATTCATAAAGACATTTTCAATGGATCGACGATTTCACGAGTCAAAATGGAACATCAAAGTGAATAAAGAGAGCAGCATACTTCACAGAGGTTTTAATACACGCATATGAGGAATTTAAGTCAATAATAATGAAAAAAAAAATAAAGCAATATGGCTGCATCAGCTAAAGCAGTGGTTCTCAAACTTTTTCTGTCATTCCCCACTTAAGGGGGTGAGCGAATTTTCAAGCCCCACTTGTCAACAAAATAATAACGAAATCGGCCAAGTTTACTGTTTATTGAAATATCAATTTCTAAACCAATAAGATCAAACAACACCAAGTTAAAAACAGATAAAATACATGTGCAATTGTTATAAAAGGCTTACGTTGTCACATATCATTGCATAATTGACCCCATGTTTATTAGCTGCTCAACAATCGTTTGTAGTTTTTTTTGCACTGGCCAATTCTCTATGCAACTTTGAATGAAGCCATTTGTGCTTTGCTGTCCACTGATTCAGATTTTACCATGCGATTCTCCTGCTGTCTGTATTCTGCCAGCTTTCTTTCAAAGAAGTCGAGTGGCTTATTAACGTGACTGGAGTGTGTTGTCTCTAAGTGTCTTCCTAATTTGTTGGGTCTCATGCGGTCTGCTGCCAGCGGCTTAAGACACAAAGCACACACGAGCCTCTCCTCTGCCCCCACCATCCCCACCATGAATCCAAGCTCAAGATAGGCTTCATTAGGGGTGGGCGATATAACCAAAATCTTCTATCACAGGAGAAGCGATTTTCTACCTCGATAACGATCACAATCACAATTGCTATATCACAATATAGCAATTTGTATCTGAAAATGCATAAATAAAAATTCTAACACAAAAACTGTTTTAAATAATGTAATTTTATTTAAACTGTGAATTGCTGAGATTTGCAGCATTTTTTTTTTTACTTTGGCTATATTCGTTTGGATGCTTGGATTTCAGATGATAGAAAAGGTTTGACGTGTTTCTACCACTTGTTAAAACAGTGCACTTGTGTACCTTACAAATCACTTTCATCTCATTCGTATCACTTTTCTTATACCCAAACCAATTCCACACCACAGACGAGGCAGCTTTTTTTCTTTACAATCTCCTCGTTCTTGGTTTCGTCACATGTAAGTAAACTCACTGCTGCTGCACCGTCTTCTTCCATTGTCGAAGTGTATGTGAAGCCAAATATGAGCCAAATGTGAACCGAATATCTGCGCAAATACAGCGCAGCGCGACTATCTGTGATGATCTGGTTTATTTTCGCAGCCCGGTGGATCGCGCAGCGCCGCTCGAATCATAAACCTGCGTGACACACTATGTTTTTATTTAAAAACAATTTAAAATGTCAGGACTGTTTAATATTGTTTCCGCCTTGCCATGCCTGTTTTGTACGTGCGCATCCCAGCGGGGTAAAATGTACTTTGATGGTCGGCGCGGTTTATTTCTGTCAGAGTCGCGCAGTGTTGCCCAGTGGGTCGCGCAGGTTTGTGATTCGAGCAGCGCTGCTCAAGTTGGCCCGAAGTTAAACTGTTATTGTTGCACTATGGTTCCACTTTTTCTCCCGGCCCACAACTGATGTTATTTTAAATGTACTTGTATTAATGATCCATTTATTTGTGTGTGATTGTTTAGTTTTTTCCTATTATTTTCCACTAATTTCCTCCCGTTCATTGCGCCCCACCTGTCATGTCTGTATTCCCCACTAGTGGGGCGTGCCCCACACTTTGAGAACCACTGAGCTAAAGAAAGAGAGTTGACTTGGCCAAAAAATAAAAGGCAGAGTAAATGTGTGAGTGTATTACATTGCAAATTTGACATTGCCTCCCCTTTTATTATAATGCAAAAATAATTAAACACCCCTTCCACATCCTTTTGGCTGTTAAATGAAAGCATTTACTTTTCCTGCCATTCATTTCTTTAGGTTAAAATACCAGTGTATACTGACTAGGAATGTATGGTTTCTTATTTAATAAGGTTTAACCCTTCTGGAGGCAGAAGCCAAGTGAAAATGAAACAAAAAACGTTCTGCAAAAAGGTAATATTTGATTACATGATCACTGAACTATTTATTAAACACGGTTTAGTATATTCTTTCTGTCATGTAGCTAATAGAAAGAAGGCTGAAGCCTGTATAACTGGCGGGGGCCCACCACCACCTCCCCTCACCCCATCTGAGGAGCAGCTCTGTCCCTTAACAAAGGGCGACCAGTGACACTAACATGGTGAAATGTAAGTTTACCACTATGATTTATTTTCATTATACAACTTAATAAAATACTATCTCTGTCACTTAAAGGCTTTTGAACATGCTTTATGTTTTTATGCAGGGCTCACTTTAACTGCATATGATGTATAGGCTACTGTGATCTTAGTTGTATTACTTTGACATGCTTTTTCCTGCATAATTGGTTTTTTCATTGATAATATTGAGAATTCTATAGGTTGTATTTTCTTATAGATACTAATAGAGGGATTGTATTATTGGACGCTACAGAAAGAACACAGTCTATCACAGTTGTGTTTTGTTGTACTTTAGTTACTTTTATTTTATTTTTATTTGTTTGCCAGAAAACGTATACTTGCATATTTTCACTGAAGAATGAAGATGAAGAGACCACATCTGCTGTGACAGAAGTGAACAATGCTGGTAGATCCACTGAGGTAGGATGCATACTATTATAATGCATGCCCCCTTTTTACATTAGAGTAATAAACTGTCATTGTTCTTTCACAGTACAAACCTGGGGATTTCTTCACGAATGAAGGTCTTTCAACCTCAATCTAATCAATGTAAGAATATTTGTGCAGATGTCCATATTTTAATTTTATTGTCTGACAGAATCTTATTTATTTTATTATTTTTTATAATAAATCCTAGTTTCTTCCTAGTTGCCAGCAAAGGAGCTGTATAAGGTCCATCTTCAAAAACAAATATGAAAAAGTGACATGGAGATGGACCTTAAATGGAAGAGAAAAGGCTATCCATTAAAAAAGCAACACTAGAAATTGAATTACTGAAGCAGCACTTTAAGGTGAGAACTTGTGCGTATATTGATCTGTTGCATGTTAAAAGTGTTGTGTGTCCAAAAAGCAATGTCATTAAAATAACATTTTATTAAATTTTACTTTCATTGTTTTTCAGGAAATAAAGAAATGAACTGTGCAGCAGACCAGTGCAAACTATTTAATAAAAGTAATTTTGACAAATACTGTCTTCCATCTCTGTTGTGTGCAAAAATCTGTAGAGGTTCCTCTGGGCCATCTTCTTCAATACAAGGAAGGTGGCTCTCTCCTCTTATATTGGCAATGTTGTGAAGCACAACACAAGCCACTAAGGTGTTGCATGCCCTCTCTGGACTGACCCAGAGCCCACACAGACACTGAAGCCTAGACGTGAGGATCCCTATGGCCATCTCCAGCTTGGCCCGTGTTCAGCTGTGAGCCAGGTTATAGCGTGTCTATGGTCCAGGATCAGGTTCAGGGTAGGGTGTCATTAAATAGTACAGACAAGGGTATCCCCTGTCCCCCAGCAAGTAACCATTGTACTGTCCTGTAATGATTCAAGTGTACAATATTATATATATATATATAATATATATATAAAATGAAAAAAAAACATTGTATAGAGCAAAACATAATGAAAAAAAAAAACATTGTATAGAGCAAAACATACCCAAATGAAATGTCTGGCATAATGATGACTTGTGGAAAATTCTGTCATCATGCACAGATCCTGGCCATTTTGGTTCACCATTAGTAATGATGCGAGTTGCCTCACATATTAAAAAGTAATGAGTTTAATGATTTTAACAAGGAAAAAAATTAAGCACACAAAATTAAGTTCTTACCTGTACATTGATACTATGAATATATTTCCTATTAACATAGTCTCCCTCATTTATTGACGGAGCTTTAATAGGAATGTGGGTGCCATCAATGACATTTGGAAACACTGAAATAGAAAGCCATATATGGAAGGTACGGTGGCCCAGAAGGGCAAATCATCTTTCCCATATATGTGTGTTTTTTCCCTTGTAAAAGTTTTTTTTCCCTTGAAAGAATATTTAGTTTCCTTGAAAAAAAAATGTTTCCCTTGAAAATGTGTGTTTTTTCCCTTGTAAATTCAAATTCAAATTTTTATTTGTCACATACACAGTCATACACAGTATAATATGCAGTGAAATGCTTATACGACCGCCAGTGACCTTAAAAAGAAAATAAAAGCTTGTATGTAAAATAAATAATCAATAAAAAGGAAATACTGAAGAAATAATTTTAACTAGTAAAATTAACTGTACAATAAGGGCATAATAAAATATTGCAAATAGAGTATATATGTATATAGAATTAAAGTGTCATTGGTTGTGCAAATATGCATGAAAGGTGACATGTGCAATTGTCCAGATGTATAAATATTTAGTTCAAGTGTGTATGAATGTGTCCATGATTGTCCAGTCAGTGTTGTGAGCTTAAAAGATGTTATTAGTCCTGTGTGGAGGTGTGATTGAGAGACCTTATCGCCTGCGGGAAGAAGCTCCTCCTCAGCCTCTCTGTGTTGGCCTTTAGGGAGCGGAATCGCTTCCCAGACCGCAACAAAGAGAACAGTCCATTACTGGGGTGACTGAGGTCCTTCATGATCTTCCTGGCCTTAGTCCAGCACCGCTTGCTGTAGATCGAGTGCAGGTCAGGGAGCTCAGTGCGGATGATGCGCTCGGCTGATCGCACCACCCTCTGTAGAGCTCGTATGTCCTGCATGGTGCTGTTCCCGAACCAGGTCGTGATGTTTCCCGTCAGGATGCTCTCTATGGTGCAGGAGTAGAAGTTCCTGAGCACCTTGGAGGGCAGTCTAAAGTCTCTCAAGCGTCTGAGGTGGTAGAGACGCTGCCGGGCTTTTTTCACCACGGTGTTGATGTGACAGGACCATGACAGGTCCTGCGTGATGTGAACACCGAGGTATCTGAAGCTGTCCACTCTCTCCACTGGGCTCCTGTTGATGACGGGGGTCTGGTAGTCCCTCTCCTGCTTTGTACTAAAGTCCACTATCAGCTCCTTTGTCTTACTGACGTTCAGGAGGAGATTGTTCCTCTGGCACCAGTTCTCCAGATTTCCAATCTCCTCTAGGTAGTCCGACTCATCATTGTTGGTGATCAGTCCGACCACGACGGTGTCGTCAGCAAACTTGATGATGGAGGTGGAGTTGGTAGTGGCCACGCAGTCGTGGGTGTACAAAGAGTACAGCAGGGGGCTCAGAACACAACCCTGGGGGGCTCCAGTGCTGAGAGAAAAAAAATGTGTGGTTTTTCTTTTGAAAATTTTTTTTTTCTTGAAAATGTGTGCTTTTTCTCTTGAAAAAATATTTTTACCCTTGGGGGAAAAAAAAGTTTCTTGAAAATGTGTGCTTTTTCTCTTAAAAAAATGTTTTTTCTCTTGAAAAAATGTTTTTTTTTCTTGAAAATCTTTTTCTTTCCTTGAAAAAAAATTTTTTTTCTTGAAAATGTGTGTTTTTTCCTTGGAAATAAAAAGTATTTTTTTCTTGAAAAAGTTTTTTTTTTCCTTGAAAAAAAGTATTTTTTCCTTGAAAATTTTTTTTATTTTCCTTGAAAAAAAAAACATTTTTCCCTTGAAAAAAAAAACATTTTTTCCTTGAAAAAAATTTTTTTTTCTTGAAAATGTGTGCGTTTTCCCGTTTGTGCGCAATCTTTCTCCCGTATTTTGCAAGCTAAATGCTAAAGCTAACACGCAAAGGACTATGGGAGTTGAGGTCAAAACGCAACTAAACACGGAAGCTTTCCGGATATCAGCTCCACAACACCACCATGGAATGTACAGTGAATTATAGCGCTATAATTTTCCCTAATTTTTCAACTGGACACATTTACCAGGTAATGTTTAATATATAAAATTAATTAGATGTTACTGTTTTAGGCACTAATGATAACTTTGTAGCAGTGTTAATACTTTTGGAGTGTTTGGGGGAAATGCCGAGCCGAGTGTAAATGTCAGTGATTAAAAGGAAGATAATCTCATTTAGACCATTAAACACTGATATAAACCATCAGCTCCATGCCATCTCTGTAATATACATCCACATATGGATTTATAAGCAAGCTAATATCACTATGCTAACCGCTAGCGCTTAGCATGGGGAAACTAGCATGTTCATTAACATATATTAATTTAATAGTGTATTTGGACACATATACGTGATGTAAACAGTTAGCTCCATTGTTTCTGTAAAACACCTGTCCAAATATGGATCCATAAACAAGTTAATATCATTATGCTAAGCGCTAGTTTACTAAAAGAGCTAAGATAGCAGAATGTCCACTGTTGTCTATCAACTATTGCTAATTATCCCTGAGCTAATTCTTAGCTGCTCCTGTTATGGGTTAAATGTTACAGATGGTTAATGAATTGTTGTATGCAGTTTATTGGAGCTCATGAGTGCCATATAGTGTATAATACTGCAGTGTAATGTAGTGGTATTATCATAGCTAGAGATCTTCTGAGTAGTTAGCTATGTGATTACACAATGTATATAACAGTCAAGAAAAGGGGCTTTTGTTCGGGTTCTGTCTATTCTATTATAAAGTCATTAAATATGTGTTTATACTCCTTATAACATGTATGCTTGTGTGTTTTCCTTTTCACAGTGAACTGTATGTAAATCATCAACTGCCTGTGTATCAGCTGATTTCTACACCAGGTGTACATCCTGAGCAGAAGGTGAGTGTTCAGAAGTATTCACCTCTCTTTTCAAGAACACCACTGAGCACATCTTAATCTGGGGACAGGGGCAAATTTCTCTTCATGATGTGTGTTAACGAATGGTGTAGATGGGGCCAAATTCTGCAGCAATCCTTAATAACAAAACCCAATAATTGTACACAGCATTACTAAAAGCTTGCGTTCTATGAAATATATAAAATTTTGTGTGCGTGCCTGCCTGCATGCGTGTGTGTCAACCTGCATAGTAACATCATGAAGTCTTTTTACTAGACACTTACATTAACATGTCTTTATTTCTCCCCTGTTGTAGATTGTTGTGGAGAAGACAGACCCTTGATGATCTGCCTTCTTGCACCACCAATACATGCATGTATTTAATTAATTTGTAAATAAAGGGTTTAATGTAATTTATAGTTGAGTATTTATTTCCAGTTTGCTTACTGCTAATTTAAAAGATTTTGGAACATAACCAATGCTGAGTGAGGAATTAATTATTCTCAACAGCGGTTCTGTTATTACTGGTACTATCTTTTTAAGAAAATGTGTCGGTATAGGATCTAATATACAGGTTGATGAATTTGCAGAAGAGACGAGTGAAATTAGTTCATTCTCTTCAAGAGGAGTAAAGTATTCTAGGTTTGAATCTGACATGGCTAGGTTAACATCTGTATCAATTACATTGTTCGGTTTCAAAGCCTCAATTTTATGCCTGATATTTACAATTTTATTATTAAAAAAGTTCATGAAGTGCTCACTATTGCATGATGTTGTTGTGGAGATTTCTGTAGTGGTCTTATTTCTGGTTAATTTGGCTACGGTATTAAATAAAAATCTAGGATTATTTTTATTTTCTTCTATAAGAGTGGAGAGATACATTGATCTAGCTACACTAAGAGCTTTCCTATAGTTCAGGATGCTCTCTTTCCATGCTATTTGAAATACTAACAATTTAGTTTGACGCCATTTACGCTCTAATTTCCGAGCAGTCTGTTTTAAAGTGCGCGTGTGATCGTTTAAGCATTTAAGCATTTGGCAGACGCTCTTATCCAGAGCGACTTACATTTTTTTTTTTTATCTCATTACACATCTGAGCAATTGAGGGTTAAGGGCCTTGCTCAAGGGCCCAACAGTGGCAACTTGGTGGTTGTGGGATTTGAACCTGGGATCTTCCGAACCGTAGTCCAATGCCTTAACTACTGAGCTACCCCTGATTATACCAGGGAGCGAGTTCCTTATCTCTAATAATTTTTCTTTTAGCTGGAGCTACATTATCTAAGGTACAACAAAATGACGACTCTAAATATTCAGTCGCCTGATCGAGTTCTGTGGGGTCAGACGGTGACCTAATCGAAGATGGTAACTCTGGGAGATTACTGATAAAACTCTGTGTGGTAGTTGATGTGAATGTACGTTTAATACGGTAGCGCGGTGCTGTGCGTACATTATCACTGTGACACACTTGAATGGAGACAAGATAGTGATCTGAGATAATTTCAGAAAGTGGAATTGTGAATACATTTCTTATAATTAATCCGAAAAATATTATTAGATCTAAAGTGTGACCTGCTTTATGAGTGGGTCCTACTACACACTGATTTACGCCTACGGAGTCCAGTATGGACATACATGCTGTTCTCAGAGGGTCTTCTGGATTCTCAAAATGAATGTTAAAATCTCCAGCAATTAACACTTTGTCTACAGAAACGACCAGGTCTGAGATGAAATCTGCAAATTCACTAAGAAATTCAGAATTCGGCCCTGGAGGTCTGTAAATTATAATTAGTGGAATCGACTGAGCTGATTTAATATACTTAAATACACTTATGTTACTATAAAGAATTTCAAATGAGTTAAATTTGTGTCCGTGTTTTTGTACGATAGACAGATTATCATTATGAATAACTGCGACGCCTCCTCCTCTACCAGTTAACCGAGGCTGGTGTATGTAGCTGTATCCAGGAGGACTAGCTTCATTTAGAGCTACATACTCGTCCTGTTTAACCCATGTTTCAGTTAAACAGAGTATATCAAACGCTTGATCTGTGATAATTTCATTAACAATAACTGCTTTTGATGCGAGAGATCTAATATTTAACAATCCTAGCTTCAGATCAGAGGTGCCGGCTGCGCATTCAGTATGATCTGAGTTTGTGGTCTTTATGTTAATTAAATTATTAAAACAGACTTTCTGAGTCTTTCTACATTTTTGCTTAGCTCGGGGAACAGACACAGTCTCAATATGGTGAACCCTGAGTGACGACTCTATGCAGCTAGCAGACGGTTGGTTTAGCCTGTCTGTCTGCTCCCTGGCCTGGGCTCTGGATTGTCACAGATTAACTAGACCTCTACTGAGACTATGAGCTATACTACAGGAAATGAGAGCAGCACCTTCCCGAGTGGCATGGACACCATCCCGCCCTAACAGGCCAGCTTTGCCCTCAAAGGTCTTCCAATTATCTATAAAGCCCACATTATTTTTGGAGCACCACCTGGACATCCAGCGGTTCAACGACCATAACCTGCTGTAAGCTATGTCGCCACGTCTCATTGGGATGGGACCAGAGCATACTACTTCATCGGACATCGCCTTCGCTAATTTAAACACCTCTGTAAAGTTACTCTTACTAACCTCTGACTGACGAAGGCGTATATCGTTAGCTCCAGCATGTACCACTATCTTAGAGAACCTGTGCTGTCCTAGAGCCCTAAGATTACCTGCTATGTCCGGTGCTCTGGCTCCCTGGATACACTGCCGCTCGCGCCCCTAAAGGTCTAGCTAATTTCACGTGTCTCAGTATAGAGTCTCCTATAACCAGAGCTCTTTCAGGTTTCTCAGCGGGTGCATCACTGAGGAGAGCAAACCTGTTGGACACGTGAGGCGCAGAGGAAGTGTGCTCCGGTGGGTTAGCCTTAGCGTTAGCTTTGGCTGAAAGAGTATGCCACCGAGTCGTCACCCACTCGCCCCACTGTGAGGGCTCTAATGCCGGAGTCGGGGGCTGTTTATCTCCGCCTGTGGCACCCAGACTGTCCGCTATGGGAATAACGCTGCTCTCACATTCTCTAACACTCTCTAAAGTCTGGATGCGCTCCTCTAACGCTGATATCTTCTCCGTCAGAGTGCTCACTAACACACACCTATCACAAAGTTATCGCTAATGACGGAGGAAGAATGTCTAAACATTCTGCACTCTACACACTGAACAAGCTGAACGGTAGACATGATAACGTACCTCTGTGTCGGAGTTTTAGTTGTTTGGAGATGAAGACGCGTTGTCCAAAAATTGCAGAAAAAAGGCGAAGCCGAGTAGTATGGAGATGTAAAAGGTAGTTGCTATTAATATTGTTATTGTATAAAGCGATGTAATTTAAACGCTGATACAAACGCGAAACTTTCGCGGCAACGATACGAAAACAGGAAGCTACGTCACCAACAGCAATTGCACGTAACCACTTTTTCTTGCCTTCAATGCAAGATGGGTCATTTAGGAGCTGGTCTGACAAAGGAATAAAATGCTTCAAAGATTTATTTATTGACCGTGTATTCGCTTCCTTTGAACAGTTAGTGTCACAATTTGGTCTTACTAAATCTGATTTTTTTAGAGTATTGCAAGTTAGAGACTATGTTAGGTCATCCTTATCAGATTTTCCAGTGTTGCCAGCTGAAAACCCTTTGGATAGCTTCCTTTCGTGCAACGTATTAGCGAAGGGCTCAATTTCTACTATTTATAATCTAATGATAAATCAGTCAGTTTCCTTCTTAGACAACATCAAGAGAGCTTGGGAGGAAGACCTTGGTGGACCACTCTCAGATGACACATGGAAGTGTGCTCTTAAGCAGGTCCACTCATCATCTACGTATGTGTGCTCGCCATTCTCTCATTCAGTTTAAAGTAGTACATAGAGCTCATATATCCAAAGTGAAGTTAGCCCAAATGTTTCCTGGTACTAGCTCCTTAACAGATGTCGGTGTGCTGAGGGTACTTTAATTCACATGCTATGGACGTGTCCTAAATTAGAGCATTTCTGGCGATCAATATTTAACACCCTATCAGTTGTTCTTAAGTACAGATTAGAGCCAGAACCCCTTGTAGCACTGTTTGGAGTTGCTCCTGAGGAGTTACGGATGTCAGCATCAAGGTGTAAACTTTTAGCCTTCTCCTCTTTGTTAGCACGTAGAGCTATTCTACTTAAGTGGAAGGATCCTCTCCCACCTACACACATTCATTGGGTTAAAGAAATTGTGTCTTGTCTCTACCTTGAAAAGATTAGGTACTCTTTAAGAGGATCGTCAGCTCAAGCTAACATTTGAACATCCCGCGGGCGAGGTGGAGACCGACACAAAGCTCTACCACCTGCGGCAGGGAGGACTGTCCGTGAGTAAATATACTGCCGAGTTCCGGACCCTCGCCATCCAGACCTCCTGGGGAGACGCAGCTCTCCGGACGTCCTACTTCGAGGGGCTGGCTAATCGTATCAAAGACGAGCTAGAGTACCATCCACCTCTCCGCCACCACCGATCACACCGCTACTCGACTCACGGTTCAGGTAACCCTCCACCTTGGCCACAAACGGGTCAGAAGTACCGCGTTCATCGATTCTGGTGCCGCGGGTAACTTCATTGACTCAACGTACGCGAGAGGATTGGGGGTAAAGATTGAGGCGTTATCCCAGCCTGTGAGAATCACCTCAGTCGACGGGCGGCCCCTCTCATCCAGCCCCATCACCCAGCAGACTCCACCCATCACTCTCGTCCTCGGCCAACATCAGGAGTCCATACAATTTCACCTCACACCCATCTCCTCTCCACCCATCATCCTCGGCTATCCCTGGCTCTTCCAGCACGACCCACTCATCTCCTGGTCTCAGAACCGGATCCTTCAATGGGGGCCGACCTGTACCGACTTATGCCTACAGGCCCAGGCTGGGACGTGTTCCGGGGAGTCCGAGGCCCCCGACGTCGACATCCACGCCATTCCTCCACCGTATCGAGACCTGGCTGAAGTGTTCTGTAAACACCGGGCCAGCCAATTTCCACCTCACCGACCCTACGACCTAGCCATCGAACTCCAGCCAGGCTCCAGCCCCCCCCCCCTGCGGCCATCTCTATTCCCTCTCTACCAACGAGACCCAAGCTATGGAGGAGTATGTCGCCAACGCCCTGCGCAATGGCACCATCAGGCCCTCCTCTTCGCCGGCTGCCGCGGGGTTCTTCTTTGTAAAGAAGAAAGGGGGCGAACTTCGTCCGTGTGTCGACTATCGGGGGCTTAATAAGATCACCATCCGAAATCGTCACCCTCTGCCTCTCACCAACTTCAGCCCTGGATGCCCTCTCTGGTGCCACCATGTTCACTAAGTTGGACCTCCGGAGCGCCTACAACTTGGTGCGCATCAGAGAGGGTGATGAGTGGAAGACAGCCTTCATCACCCCTACCGGACACTATGAGAGCCTGGTCATCCCATTTGGTCTCTGCAACGCGCCCTCGGCCTTCCAAGCCTTCATCAACGATGTCCTCAGGGACATGCTAGGCCGAAGGGTGTTTGTCTATCTGGATGACATATTAATTTACTCACGTACCCCCGCTGAACACACCAAACACGTTCGAGCTGTCCTTAAGAGATTGCTTGCCCACCAGCTGTACTGTAAGCTGGAAAAGTGTGCTTTTCACGAGCACTCCACCACGTTCCTGGGTTTTGTCATCTCGCCCCAGGGTGTGGCCATGGACCCGCAGAAGCTGGAGGTTGTACGTCACTGGCCCCTACCCAGGACACTCAAACAGCTCCAACGCTTTCTCAGGTTTGCGAACTTTTATCGTCGCTTTATCCGGGGCTACAGTACAGTTGTAGCACCGCTCACTGCACTTACCAGGCTCTCCAACCATTCCTTCCGACTCGATCCTACCGCCATCTCAGCTTTTCACCGACTCTGTCATCTGTTCACCACCGCACCCATCCTGCTTCATCCAGATGCCAGCCAACCGTTCGTTGTGGAGGTGGACGCGTCGGAGGTGGGCGCCGGCGCTGTTCTCTCCCAACGAGGTCCAGACCAGAAGCTGCACCCATGTGGCTTATACTCCAAAAAGTTTAACCCCACTCAGCAGCGATACGGTGTAGGGGACGGCGAACTGCTGGGCATAAAGTGGGCCTTGGAGGAGTGGCGTCACTGGCTCCAGGGCGCCAGTGAGCCATTCATCGTCTGGACGGACCACCAAAACCTGATCACCATCCGCAGTTTGAAGCAGTTGAACCCACGACAGGCACGGTGGGCACTGTTCTTCGAACAATTCAACTTCCACCTCTCGTACCGCCCGGGGTCGAAAAACACCAAGGCTGACGCCCTCTCCCGGCAACACGAGCGAGAGACGCCCCGGGCGGACCCCGTGCCTGTCCTTCCACCTACCCGCATCATCGCACCCCTGCAGTGGAACATGGAGACGACGGTCCGCCAGGCACTGACCAGGGACCCAGCACCGGCAGGTGTGCCGCCCGGACGGCTCTTCGTCCCCGAACGACTCCGATCTGAGGTCCTCCAGTGGGGCCATTCGTCACCCGTCGCAGGACACCAGGGAAGCCGGAGAACCACCACCTTCATCGGCCGGGCTTTCTGGTGGCCCTCAATGAGGAGGGAAATAACCGAGTTCGTTCGGGCGTGCCCAATGTGCGCCAGGGCGAAGGACATAAACCAACCAACTCCAGGGGAACTCCAACCACTCTCAGTTCCCCATCGACCCTGGTCCCACATTGCCGTAGATTTCATCACGGGCCTGCCGGATTCAGATGGAAAAGACGTCATCCTGACCATTGTGGACCTCTTCTCCAAGGCAGTGCACCTGGTGGCCCTCGCCGGACTCCCTTCAGTGAAAGAGACAGCCGAGCTGATTTTGGAACACGTAGTCCGATTGCATGGGTTCCCAAAGGACATCGTCTCGGACAGAGGTCCCCAGTTCACCGCCCGGTTCTGGAAGGCCTTCTGCCGTCTGATCGATTCGTCCTGCAGTTTGTCTTCCGGCTACCACCATCAGACGAACGGTCAGACGGAGCGAGCCAACCAACAGCTGGAGCGCTACCTGAGATGTTTTGTGTCGGATCGCCAGCGCTCCTGGGCCCGCTACCTCAAGTGGGCCGAGTTATCCCATAACCTCCATGTCTCCCCAGCCACCAACCTGAGCCCATTTGAGGTGTGCTATGGTTTCCAGCCTCCGATGTTCACCCACCAGGAACCGGAGGTTGACGTACCATCGGCCCAACAGTTGGTTCGCCGGTGCCGGCGGCTATGGCACCAAGCCAACCTCGCCATCCGACGCACCAACGCCAACTATGTGGCCCAACACCGCCACCGGCACCCCCCAGGACGATTGCACCACATACAGTGGGAGCCACGTCAAACAGCCGCCTGGAGCATGACTGCTCCGTGGCAGATCCATGAAGGGTTAATGCAGGCTTCGTGCATGGAATGTGATCCCCCGCGATGACGCAGTTAACGATGCCCCGCCCCATAAACGCCCCCATGCGCTTTCTAAAAAGATGGTTGCAATGCCGTATAATTCCGCCAGATGGAGCATTGACTGGCACAGTTAACTGCAGTGTCCAGGAAGCCCAATACCGTATCTTTAATATACAGACAGTTCTTGCATTGTCAACATAGTTTCATAAATAGATGAAAAAACAACAACAACAGACCGATTAATAAAACAGATTTGTTAAATCACTCAATACACAACCCATGATGATTATGCTATTTATTATTTAATAATGAATTAATAAAATTAGTTAGTGAAATATTTTTTAAGACATCCTGAAATGATCCTTAAAGACACGGTAGCGGCTGTAATTTGTCTATACCGATCATTGTAGGTACGGAATAAAAACGCAGGCTATGTACAGTATTTTACATTACGGTGTATTTTACCCCGTTGCATTTAATATACTGATAGATAATATTTTGCTGCAAAGTAAAGCTCAAAATGTAACGTCTGCTTGGGTTTGTTTTCGTTATATTTTTGATGATGTTTTCGCTGATTTTTTCACTGATAGTCTACAAGTGGCATAAGAGGCAATTAATGCCGCATGCAACCTGGAACAAATATCTGCCCATATGGATCAGTATTTCTTTAGTCATTTAATCATGCATAATGCTCCCCCGTCAAAAGATCTGATGGGGCATTAATCACTTATCACAACTGTGAATGGATGCGGCAGCAGAGACAGATTAAATCCCCATAAACACTTGGAGACAATAGTAAAAAAAAAGTTCCAGAGGGTTAGCGCCTGTTATACTAATGTATTTTTACTGATTTTTTTATACTGCTTATATTTCGTTGGGTTTTACGCAATTTCATGTGTGTGTGTGTGTGTGTGTGCGCGCGCACGAGAGAGAGGATACTCTGACAAGACCAACCTCCGTGTGGCTCCCGTGGCGCAATCGGTTAGTGCGTGATACTTATAAAGCGGTCCAGGTGAAGCAGTGCCGAGTTCGAGTCTCACCTAAAGCATTTTACTGCATATCGTGCTGTGTATGTGACAAATCAAATTTGAATTTGAAAGTAAAGCTTAAAATGTAACTTCTGCTTTGGTTTGTTTTCGTTATATTTTTGATGTTTTCGCTGAAAGTCAAATTGGCATAACAAATTGATTAATGGCGCATAATATCTGGAACAAATATCTGTCCATACGGATCAGTGTGTCTTTAGTCATTTAACCAGCATAATGTCCCACATTAAAGATCTGATGGGGCATCAATCACTTATCACAACGGTGTATAGATGCAGCAGCAGAGACAGATTTAATCCCCATAAACATTCACACTTGAAAACAAAACTAACAGAAGTAAACAGTTCTAGAGTGTTAGTGCCTGTTATCACAGGACAGGAATCACCTACAGGATACTACTGTATTTTACTGCTCATATTTTTACCCTAGTTTCATTTGGTTTTACGCGATTTCATGTATTATTTGTGTGTGTCTGTGTTTGTACAGTGTGTCTGTGTGTGTGTGTGTGAGTGCGAGAGATAGCGTGAGAGCGCGTGCGCGAGAGAGGGCTTTCATGCTGATTTGTCCAAGGTTACTAAAACCTGGCTTACTACCTATAAAAAATATTTCAATTTAACTCATGGGTCTCAATCACAGATGACACGACAAATGATATACTCTGAAACGTTCATTTGAACATTTAAAAATATATACAAAAACATGAATACTAATGTTATCATGGTGTAAATTATTAACATTAGGTTAGGTCCTGCCCTTAATTAATTCATATTATAATTACTTTTACATAGTATAGTTACTGGACTGACATGACCAAAAACTAGCTATTTGATTTAGCCTTTCTAAAATCAACCCATATATCATTTATAATCAGAAAACATAAAACATATTATGATCTGTTCAACAGCCCATCTGTTTTAATTTAGTTTGTATTTTTTATTATTCATAAGACAACCTTTCAGTTTTGTAAATATTTTAGTTATAGTGTGTTAAGTCTTACTTTAGGTTAAACGTTTTTGAGAATTTGACCATCCAGCTTAGATAAATGTTATGTCATTGATTGATAAAATCTGGATTAAGGATATTATATAATTAAATATATATATTTTTTAGTTTCCCCCTGAGGGATTGCCAACTGTTAGAATTATTTTATATATAAAGGAGTTGATTCTACTCTCTTGTTCTCTTCCACATAGATCTGATATTAACGTGTTAAATCTTTCCTGCTGCTATCTTCCTGTCTCCTCTTGCATCTGTTCTTAAAGGTGTGAATGCTCCCACGCTCACCTTCCCATACTCTCTTTATGTCTCTCTCTCTTCCCCTCTCTCTCTATCTCCCTCTGTCTTCTTCCCCCTCTCCCCCTAACTCGAGCCAACATCTTGTGATCTGTCTCTGCACGGACACCTCTATCTTCCTCTCCTTTGATTCTTCAGGATCTCACCAGGACATTTACAGTGGTTCATGCTCTTTGTAGTAACATATGTCTATAGCCCAGGCGTTTGGTCAAATATATATAAACCCCATCTTTTGCTGTTAATAAACAGAGACCTTTCTGACAGACAACATGTGTGTGTGTGTTTGACTGAGTCTCTCCTGGCGCCAGAAAAGCTTACCGAAGCACAGCGGACAGACCGAGCAACTCGCCTCTTCTACTACAAAACTTTAGAAAAACCTTACAATCTGGGGGCTCGTCTAACCTTTTCTCTCCAGGAAGGTAAGTTAAGCAGTATTTTTGCTATTGTACTTCCTTCCTTGGTCAGAAAAGTTTTTGAACCAATAGTTTATTTACGTAGTAAATTGGCATGTATTTGGGTTATATTTTGGAAAAAGAAACTTCATGCGTTTTAATTAGTTTTTGTTTCGCGTTGTGTTTGACATTACTCGCGTTGGTTTATTGGCTAAAATTACAGCGATGGTGGATAATTGAAAGATATAGATTAAACTAGGTGTTTAGCTGAAACTGAACCGGTGTTGTTAGCATTAAGCTAAAAACATACACAGCGCTGTCGTCGCGAGTACCTACGTCATCAAACCGCGTCCCGCTAGAGGAGACGCGCTACTTCGGGTGTGTTTTAAAAAAGATATACGTTCGCTAAATTCTGTTGTTTACGTAATTTATGCACTTTCAATATTGGTAATTTAGTGAGGCATTTGTAGCATGCACTTTGTGTATAAGCTGGCCCTGGCGTAGAGGCGCGTGGCTAGAAAATTAATAAATGAATTGGTTATAGCCATATTCCTTAGAGTGTTCTTTGGAACAGGGAGCGGCGTGCAGTTGCAGTTATACACGTGCATGAGTTTTATTGTCTCCCTGACGTAGAGGCGTGTGGACTCAGCCCGGCGCACCTGAGGTCCATTTTTCTGGTAGTGTTATCAGAAACAGGGTAGATTGGCCGAATGCCTTATTAATTCACTATATTGGTATTTGATAAATGTGTGATTAATCTCCAAAGATGTAGAGGCATGTGAGATTTGAAAGAATCCATATTCCTGGTAGTGTTATCAGGAACGCGGAGATATTACACATTTTTGATAATACACTTTTAAATTACAGTATTCTTCAGTTTTAAATATATACTTATTAATTTACTATATTGGTATTTGATAAATGTGTGTATGATCTCCAAAGATGTAGAGGCATGTGAGATTTGAAATAGAATCCATATTCCTGGTAGTGTTATCAGGAACGCGGAGATAATACACATTTTTAATAATACACTTTATAGATTACAGTCTTCTTCAGTTTTAAATATATTCTGATACACTCTGTTCGACCGTCACACCACCCGTAAAAAAAAAAAAAAAAAAAACCCAATATAAATAAATAAAATAATAATAATTATAAAAAAATAAAAAAATAAAAAAAAAAAAAGCTTAAAGTGTCCGCTTAACTTCGAGAAGCTTGGTTTGTTTACTAACTGTAACTTGCTAACAAGATGGGAAATGGTCGTTCCAAACAGTCTCTTACTCCTAATGATTGGATGTATAATCAAGGATTTGGAATTTTTGTTCAACCGTTCATTAACAATTTGGCTGGATGGACGGAGGGTTCTTCTCAGTGGAGACACTATCCAAGAGAAGGTTCATTTGACAATGCTGACATTATCACTGCTGATCTTTTAATTAATCAAGGTTATGGTGATCCACAGTGGGACAGTCAATATATGAAAAAAGCATTTACTACATGGCGTGATTTGAAACCGAAGTGGGATGGTGAGTGCTCTAATAAGATGATAACTAAAAACAGTAAAGTTAATATTCGTAACTGTAAACTCACCCTCAACTCCAAACCAGTCATACATGCTTTTCCTGTTCTCACTACTAAGGTGGAATCACCTATTGTCTCTGCTCCCCCTAGCTATTCTTTAACCACGGATACACATAGCTCTCAAGGTGGGGGCCATGGTATGGTAAAATCAAAAGGTGCTCCCTCTAATGTGTCAGATAAGTCATTACAAAGGTCAAGGAACACTGATGGTCCCTGTCTCACATCTACAACACCTAATTTTTCATATCCCTTTGTTACATGTGGAGAAAAGAGATGGAATATTTCACCTCCAACTCTATCCGATATCAATAGCATTGTTTCTAGCCTTCCTAAACCATCTGATGTTCACTTATTTTGTGATCAACTTAAAAGCACAACACGTTATTCACAGTTGACTGGTCCTGATTTCAGGTGCATCTTAACACGTGTTCTAGGAGCAGAGGTGACGGATTCCTCGTTACAAGAGGATGTGCCCTCTCTTAATCACAAACATGATGTACCTATAGATGATGAGGTTGATGCTAATGGAGACACATGGAGTGCTTATTATTCATGGGCAGATTACAAACATGTTGATAACATGTTTTCTGAACTTAAAGCTTTTCTTGTAAAGAAATATCAATCTTCATGTGATCTCTCACAGGTGGCATCTATCAGACAGGATCCAGGTGAATCAGCAACTGCCTTTTTTAATAGGTTTAAAACTGCATGGTCTGAACACGGAGGGCTTCCCTTTGGTCATAATATTCCTCCACATTTCACACAACTCTTTCAAACTACGTTTGTTAATAATATGAACACTGATTCTGCCAAAACTCTCAAAATTTCCCTAGCAGGAACCGGAAATGAACCTGACATACAACTCCTGGGACGGATGGTGCGTGATCTGGATGCTGCAGGTGCCTTTATCGCCAATCACAGCGGAAACTCTAATCAAACTCTTGCCGCTGTTTATGATTATGCTTCACAACAATCCGCCAAACGCCTACATGTCAGGTGCAAACGCTGTAATAAACCAGGGCACTGGGAAAGACAATGCAAACAGACAGTATGCAATTATTGCAAGGCAGAAGGACATTGGGCACGGGACTGTAGACAAAAATTTAACGATATGGAAAATGGATATGTCTCTTCTACTTCCCAGGCTCACCAAATGCATCAGACCACCCCATCAGGTACTATGGGCCCAATCAGGCCTACACCTGTTAACGCACAGTGGGACTTTCGCCCATAGGGCTGCCCACAGAGCAGGAACCCCACAGTGAGTATGTTGAACTTGGTACTGAATAATGATCCACAAAACCTACCCATTTTAATGTTAAATATCAATGGTACTCCTTATCCCTTCATGGTGGATACTGGAGCTACATGCTCTTCTTTTAGTGGTTCTCAGTACCGCGGCCCTGTTTCAGCATCCACTATCAGCTCTGTAGGGATTGATGGGGTCCCAATTTCATGCCCTAAAACTTTTCAACTTCCTGTAACTAGCCCAGATGATCCAAATTTGCATTTCCGTCATCGATTTGTGGTGATACCTTCATCTCCGTTCAATTTACTAGGCCGAGATGTACTCTCTAAATTAGGCTGTTGTATATCTTTTGCAGAAGGCAAAACCATTTTAGAGACCCCTAACAATCTGACTATGTTCTCTGATGTGATCCCACAGGTTGATTCTACTGATGGATCTATTGTCATCCCATCCTACTTGTCTTCTGTACCTCCGAGGTTGTGGTCTACTCATGCTAATGAAGTGGGCACAGTTTGCACTACACCATACACAGCAAAACTTAAAACACTGACACCTGTGTATTGTAAGCAATACCCTCTTTCACCAGATAAAGAGGCAGGTATTGAGAAAGTGATTTTGTCATTAATACAACAAGGTGTCCTAGTTCCTACCCAATCTCCATACAATACACCTGTTAATCCTATACAAAAGGCAGGTGGAAGAGGATGGAGATTTACACAAGATTTGCGAAAAATTAATGATATTGTCTTTCCTGCAAGTCCTATTGTTCCAGATGTCCCTTCCATTTTGACGTGAATACCTCCTAATCATTCATATTTTACAGTAGTTGATTTGTGTTCTGCATTTTTCAGTGTCCCTGTCAGTGAGCGGACGCAGCCTATATTCGCTTTCACCTTCAAAAACCAACAGCTGACCTGGACTCGTCTTCCTCAAGGGTTCGTAGACTCCCCAGCTGTGTTCTCCTCTGTTGTAAGAGATGCCATGGCTTCCCTGACCCTGCCTGAGAAAGTCCAACTTCTGTTATACGCTGATGACATCCTCCTCTCAGCTGAAACTGAGGACTTATGTCGCAAACATTCACTGCGCATGCTGACACATCTGGCTGATGTTGGATTCAAGGCTTCACTCACTAAGCTTCAATTTTGCTTACCACAGGTCTCCTATCTGGGATTCACAATCGCCCAGGGACAAAGAACATTATCTGCTGATCGCATACAATCTGTTGTCGAGATTCGTCCACCTGCCACGAAGCAAGCAATGATGAGCTTTCTTGGACTTATAAACTATTGTAGGCAGTTCATTCCTGACTGTTCCTACTATGACAAGATATTACGCCAGTCATGCTCCTCCACTCAACCAGACAAAATCACATGGACATCTGAGATGAAGGACTCTTTTTGTTACCTCAAGCGATCTCTAAGTTCAGCTCCAGCATTGGGTCTACCTGATTATGGCAAGCCATTTCACCTATATGTCTCTGAAGGCGGGGGGGTCGCAGCGGGGGTCTTAGCCCAAGATCACGGCGGGTCTTATCGGCCAGTTGCATACTTATCTAAAACCCTAGATCCTGTAGCATCAGGACTTCCTGCTTGTCTGCGAGCTGTGGCTGCCTCTGCTCTCATTGTCATGGATGCTGAAAAGATTGCTCTCTCGTACCCCTTAGTATTACACTCCTCTCACCAAGTTATAACGATCCTTAATAATATTCAAACACAGCACATGACAGCTCAACGTCGTTCAGGATATGAAGCTATTCTTTGTGCCACACATAATCTAACTATTAAACCAATATCGACACCCAACACTCCGGCTGTACTCTTACACCGTCTCATGACACTCTGTGGCCCTGATCAGACCCAACCAGACTGGGCTGATCATGACTGTTTACATGAGATCACCACTACCTCGGCTGTACGCTCCGATTTATCTTCCACTCCTTTAGAGCATGGCACACACATTTATGTTGATGGCTCTTGTTCAAGGCCTAATGACAATGTGACACATTGCGGCTATTCTATCTGTCAGCTGCCCAACATTGTATTAGAAGCTTATTCGTTGCCTTTTCTTTCAGCTCAAGCTGCAGAACTTACCGCTCTTACTCGTGCATGTCTCCTATTTAAAAATCAACCTGTTACTATCTTTACGGATTCGCGTTACGCTTATGGTGTCACACACGATTTTGGGAAGATTTGGGCTTCGCGAGGTTTTAAATCAGCTGATGGAAAGCCTATTTCACATGCTACTCTTGTGACTGATCTTTTACAGGCTAGTTTACTCCCATCGCAGTTGGCTATAGTGAAGGTCAAAGGTCATGCATCTGGTGACTCTGAAGAGGTTTTAGGTAATTGTTTAGCTGATGAAGTTGCCAAATGGGCCGCTAAAGAAGCACCTTTGTCCCCACAGGTTTGTAGGAGTACAGTATTCTCTTTGACGTCCCATGTCTCTGTTCCTAGTTTGTCATCTGACATCGACCTTGCCTTTTTGCAAACCCATTCATCACCTGAAGATCTACATTTTTGGTCTTCCCGTAAGTGTTCACCTGGCAGCGATATGCTAATTCGGGATGAGAACGGCCGTATAGCTCTTCCAGCATCTGTCCTCCCGTTATTAGTGCGTCATTTTCATGGTATTTCACATGTCGCAAAACGGGGGGTAATCCGTATGATTGAGGACAGATTCTGCATTCGCAATATCAAACAGGCTACACTTGTTCTATTAGATTCCTGCTTGATCTGTGCCCGTGCAAATACACAAGGACAACATGTTAAACATGATGCCTTGCCAATGCCTATTGCACCATTCCAATGCTTACAAATTGATTTTACACACATGCCACCTGTCAGAAATCTGAAATACATGCTTGTAATCGTGGACAGATTTTCTAAATGGGTAGAAGCATTTCCATGCTCAAAAGAAAATGCAACTATAGTAGTTAAAATTCTGGCTAAAGAAATTATTCCTAGATACGGTATTCCAACATCTATTGACAGTGATAATGGCACGCCATTCGTCTCCAAAGTGACACAAAAATTGTGTAAATTTTTAAGCATTGATTGGAAATTTCACATCCCCTACCATCCCCAAAGTTCTGGTGTGGTAGAGAGGATGAACAGAACAATCAAAGATAGGTTGACAAAAGCCATGATGGATACAGGTAAGAATTGGGTTGACCTGTTACCATCTGTGCTTTGTGAAATTAGAATGACACCCAATTCTACAACCAAACTTTCACCATTTGAGATTATAATGGGACGACCATTCCCCACCCCCTGGGTAAAAGGTAACCCTGGTGTTTCCCTTACAGGTGATCTGGACGTGATTGTCGGCGATTATACGCAAGCGCTCATTGAAAAACTGAACAGTGTTCACGGTAATGTCTCTGCTTCTCTCCCTCTGCCTACAGACAAGCCTACTCACTCTTTCATCCCAGGTGATACAGTGCTGGTGAAAAGTTTAAATCCAAGGAAGGTGGGGGATGCTGCCTACAGTACACCTACAACTGTAATTGCAGTGACACGCACAGCTGTTCTCACAGACTCACAACCACAGTGGATTCACGCCAGCCGCGTGAAGAAGGCACCGCAGATGACACTGACTGCTTGACATAATCGACCACTCACAAGATCTCCTAGCCCGCACCGAGGGGCTAGTGGAGCAACATACGCTCAGAAGACACCTCAAAAGGGGGCTCCTGTCGCTTCTCACCTTTTACACATACACATATAGGTTCAACTTTGTATTAGTTTGCTTTTTCCACATTTTATTTTTGTGCCAACGCCTGATTACGTATGTAGTGTGAATTTCATTTCTAATTATGATTCTAGAAGTGATTTAATCCTGACTATCTTCTTCCTTTATCACCCTTCTTATAATCATCGTTGCTGACTCTACTAATTATGCTTCTGCTTCTTCACGTTAATATCTCTTGCTATGTTAACTAATTGACATTCACAAATTCTGTTAGAATTTAAGGGGGCAACTGTTAGAATTATTTTATATATAAAGGAGTTGATTCTACTCTCTTGTTCTCTTCCACATAGATCTGATATTAACGTGTTAAATCTTTCCTGCTGCTATCTTCCTGTCTCCTCTTGCATCTGTTCTTAAAGGTGTGAATGCTCCCACGCTCACCTTCCCATACTCTCTTTATGTCTCTCTCTCTTCCCCTCTCTCTCTATCTCCCTCTGTCTTCTTCCCCCTCTCCCCCTAACTCGAGCCAACATCTTGTGATCTGTCTCTGCACGGACACCTCTATCTTCCTCTCCTTTGATTCTTCAGGATCTCACCAGGACATTTACAGTGGTTCATGCTCTTTGTAGTAACATATGTCTATAGCCCAGGCGTTTGGTCAAATATATATAAACCCCATCTTTTGCTGTTAATAAACAGAGACCTTTCTGACAGACAACATGTGTGTGTGTGTTTGACTGAGTCTCTCCTGGCGCCAGAAAAGCTTACCGAAGCACAGCGGACAGACCGAGCAACTCGCCTCTTCTACTACAAAACTTTAGAAAAACCTTACACCACCTTATTGTGGTCTGGGGGTTTGCGTGCCTCAACACAATTCAGCAAATACAATACTGTTACTATACAGTAAGGCCAGGTAAAAACAGTGCTCGAACATGATGCCCCCTCCCCCCACCCCGTGTTGTCTGGTCTAGAACGGCGCTGCCTCTGACCGTCTTTTGTCTTGTAAATGAGTATTCTCACTCACCTTCCAATCCCCCCAGCGCACACACTCTGTTTGTACTGTAAACTGTACTGTAACTGTTTGCTAGGGCACTTGGTTATACACAGTACTTTAATTTGCCATAGAAAATGTTTTGGAGTGTGTAACAATTGAAATTGAAACAAAAAGTACAAAAAATATAATGATCAGTTGTGTGTACAGAGCTCCAGGCACATGCATTGATAAATTTACAAAAGAGTTATTTGATATGTTCGACCAATCAATTAAAAATAAGGTAAACATCATATGTGGTGATCTTAACATTGATTTACTAAATCCACATGGAAGTAAGAGAATTGCTAATTTTATTGATGCACTGTACAGTTATGGTTTGATTCCAATGATAACAAAACCTAGTAGATTGACAAAAGATACAGCAACATTAATAGATCATATATATACTAATGAATTAAAAGGAAAAAGACTAGGAGGGTTGCTTATCAATGATATCACAGACCATCTTCCAGTTTTTGTGATTTTCTATGATTTATTGAAAAATCCCCCCCTCAAAAAAAGGACTAATAGTTATAAAATTATTCGCAATAGAACACAAGAGGCAATAGATGCTCTTAATGAAGATTTAAAAATACAAAATTGGGATGAAGTTTATGCATATAGCAACCCCAGTAAGGCGTATGAAGTGTTCTTGAATATATTAAATGAGCAAATTAATAAACATTGTTCATCTAAGAGGATTATAATAAAGCAAAAGAATGTATATAAACCATGGATTTCTAAAGGAATAGAGAAGGCATGTAAAAAGAAAAATGTCCTATTCACGAAATTTCTAACAACAAGATCAAAACAAGCAGAAATTGATTATAAGACTTACAAAAATAAATTACAAAATATAATAAGATTCAGTAAGAAGGACTATTACAATAGGTTATTGAATATCCATAAAAACAATGTAAAAGCAACATGGAAGGTACTTAATGGTATACTTAAAAATAATACATGTAGTTTTGATTACCCAAATCGTTTTGTAAATGATGATAATCAAAGTATAAATAAAGGGGAAGATATTGTCAATGAATTTAATAAGTATTTTGTAAATGTTGGATCTAAATTAGCAGAAAAAATTACTAAACATGGATCAGTGAATGAAGTAAAAAACTTATGTAATAAGTATACTGTAACGGTTAACCCCTAGATGGCGCCAGAGCGCCATTTATATTTATGTTGTGTTTTGAGTTGTAGTTTTGTTTTTCGTTCAGTTGGACTTCAGTTCCCAGTTTGCACCTCGGTCAGGTGACGTAGAAGCTCACCTGAACCGAGGGAAGTTAATTTGATTATTGGTTTATGTTTAGTTCTTTAAATAGCCTGGCTGGAATCCAGTCAGGCATCTAGCAACCGTTACAGAAAGTTTAGTTTGTGTTGGAGTGTTTTTGTTTTATGTTTTGTTTGGAACTAAAAAATAAAAGGACTTTGTTCACCGTCAGCTCGCCTCTGCGATCATGCCTCGCCCACACGGCCGACACAGACACAGTAAGGGGAAGAAACGTGACAGATTGCTAGACCCCCCAAGAGGCATGGCGGAGGATCTCCTCCTAAGGAGTTACTTAGGAGGAGAAATCATCATCTCCAACGAGCTGGCGGAACTGCTGCGGGCTGGCGAGGAGCCCGGCGAAGTAGAAGTTTGGCAAGGGTGGAGAAACATTGAGCACAGCGAGCCAGCGAGCTCAGGGGAGGACAGCATGACAGCTCGAGAGAGAGTGGCAAGGCGAAGCTGGGAAGGCTGCGGACCCGTCGTCCGGCGCACACCGCCGCGAGGTGTGGCAGCCGAGGGAGAGACGGGAGGATTCTGCAGGCAGTGGGCGGAACGCAACGAGGAGTGCATTAATGACCTGCGCGAGCAGGTGCTGCAGCTCCAACTGCAGTACGTCCAGGTTCGGGAGAACCAAGCTGTAGTCCCGGAAACGATCTCGCTCTTGAATCTGGACGATGCACTCCTCCCACAGCCACTGCCTGAAGGTGGCGCGGACAGCACACCGGAGCTGAGCCTGGAGGACTGGACGCCGCTGCAGCACGGCGACGAGGCAGACTTCTACAGGCAGTGGGCGGAGTCCAACCAGGAGCGCATTCGTGACCTGCGCGAGCAGGTGCTGCAGCTCCAACTGCAGTTCGTCCAGGTTCGGGAGAACCAGTCTGTAGCCCCGGAAGCGATCCCCCTCCCGGGTCTGGACGATGCGCTCACCCCCCGGCCACTGCCTGAGTCTGTCGAGGAGGAAGACGTCGCGCCGTGTCTGCACGGAGAGGAGAGCGCCGTGCACGCTCCTACGCTGCAGTCGAGCGCCGTGCACGCTCCAACGCTGCAGTCGAGCGCCGTGCACGCTCCAACGCCGCTGTTGAGCACGATGCCCGCTCCCACGCTGCAGTCGAGCGCAGTGCACGCTCCAACGCTGCAGGCGAGCGCCGTCCACGCTCCAACGATGCAGTCGAGCGCCGTGCACGCTCCAACGCTGCAGGCGAGCGCCGTGCACGCTCCAGCGCTGCAGTCGAGCGCCATGCACGCTCCAAAGCTGCAGGAGAGCGCCGTGCACGCTCCAACGCTGCAGTCGAGCGCAGTGCACGCTCCAACGCTGCAGGAGAGCGCCGTGCACGCTCCAACGCTGCAGTCGAGCGCCGGGCACGCTCCAACGATGCAGTCGAGCGCCGCGCACGCTCCAACGCCGCTGTTGAGCACGATGCCCGCTCCCACGCTGCAGTCGAGCGCAGTGCACGCTCCAACGCTGCAGTCGAGCGCCGGGCACGCTCCAACGCCGCTGTTGAGCACGATACCCGCTCCCACGCTGCAGTCGAGCGCCGTGCACGCTCCAACGCTGCAGTCGAGCGCCATGCATGCTCCAAAGCTGCAGGAGAGCGCCGTGCACGCTCCAACGCTGCAGTCGAGCGCAGTGCACGCTCCAACGCTGCAGGAGAGCGCCGTGCACGCTCCAACGCTGCAGTCGAGCGCCGTGCACGCTCCAACGATGCAGTCGAGCGCCGCGCACGCTCCAACGCCGCTGTTGAGCACGATGCCCGCTCCCACGCTGCAGTCGAGCGCAGTGCACGCTCCAACGCTGCAGTCGAGCGCCGGGCACGCTCCAACGCCGCTGTTGAGCACGATGCCCGCTCCCACGCTGCAGTCGAGCGCCGTGCACGCTCCAACGCTGCAGTCGAGCGCCGTGCACGCTCCAACGCTGCAGTCGAGCGCAGTGCACGCTCCAACGCTGCAGGCGAGCGCCGTGCACGCTCCCACGCTGCACTCGAGCGCCGGGCACGCTCCCACGCTGCAGTTGAGCGCACTGCACGCTCCCACGCCGCAGACGAGTGCCGTGCACGCTCCAACGCCGCTGTTGAGCACGATGCCCGCTCCCACGCTGCCGTCGAGCGCACTGCACACTCCCGAGCCGTCATCGAGCGCACTGCACGCTCCAGAGCCGCAGTCGAAGGCACGGCACGCTCCAGAGCCGCAGTCGAAGGCACGGCACGCTCCAGAGCCGCAGTCAAAGGCACTGCACGTTCCTGAGTCGTCGTTGAACGCGCTGCACACTCCCGAGCCGCCGTCGAACCCACTGCATGCTCCAGAGCCGCAGTCAAAGGCACTGCACGTTCCTGAGTCGTCGTCGAGCGCACTGCACGCTCCAGAGCCGTCGTCGAGCGCCCGGCACGCCCCAACGCCGCTATCGAGCGCCGAGTACGCTCCGACGCCGCAGACGAGCGCATTGAACGCTCCAACGCTGCAGTCGAGCGCCGAGCACGCTCCAACGCCGCTGTTGAGCACGATGCAAGCTCCTATGCCGCTCCCCGGTTTTGAAGATAGCGAGCTAGCATGCCAGCAGCCGCTGTCCCACACACCTTTTCTGCCGCCGCCTCCCGGCTTGGAGAACGACGTGGAACTGTCGAACGCACTGCACACTCCAGAGCCGTCGTCGAGCGCACTGCACGCTCCAGAGCCGCAGTCAAAGGCACCGCACGTCCCAGAGCCGTCGTCGAGCGCACTGCACGCTCCAGAGCCGTCATCGAAGGCCCTGCACGCTCCAGAACCGTCGTCGAGCGCACTGCACGCTCCAACGCCGCAGACGAGCGCACTGCACGCTCCCACGCCGCATTCGAGCGCCCTGCACGCTCCCACGCCACAGTCGAGCGCACTGCACGCTCCCACGCTGCCGTCGAGCGCACTGCACGCTCCCAAGCCGCAGCCGAGCGCTCTGCACGCTCCCACGCCGCAGACGAGCGCACTGCACGCTCCCACGCCGCCGTCGAGCGCCGTGCACGCTCCAACGCCGCATTCGAGCGCACTGCACGCTCCCACGCCGCAGTCGAGCGCCCTGCACGCTCCCAAGCCGCAGCCAAGCGCCCTGCACGCTTCCACGCCGCCGTCGAGCGCACTGCACGCTCCCACGCCACAGCCGAGCGCACTGCACACTCCCACGCCGCCGTCGAGCGCAGGGCACGCTCTAACGCCACTGGTGAACTATGCAAAAGCTCCAACGTCGTCGTCGAGCGCAGTGCACGCTCCAACGCCGCTGTGGAGCTCTACCCAAGCCCCAACATCGTCGTCGAGCGCCGTGCCCGCTCCAACGCCGTCGTCGAGCGCAGTGTTCGCTCCCACGCCGCCGTCGAGCACAGGGCACGCTCTAACGCCACTGGTAAACTATGCAAAAGCTCCAACGTCGTCGTCGAGCGCAGTGCACGCTCCAACGCCGCTGGTGAACTATGCAAAAGCTCCAAAGTCGTCGTCGAGCGCAGTGCACGCTCCAACGCCGCTGTGGAGCTCTACCCAAGCCCCAACGTCGTCGTCGAGCGCAGTGCACGCTCCAACGCCGCTGTGGAGCTCTACCCAAGCCCCAACATCGTCGTCGAGCGCCGTGCCCGCTCCAACGCCGTCGTCGAGCGCAGTGTTCGCTCCCACGCCGCCGTCGAGCGCAGGGCACGCTCTAACGCCACTGGTAAACTATGCAAAAGCTCCAACGTCGTCGTCGAGCGCAGTGCACGCTCCAACGCCGCTGGTGAACTATGCAAAAGCTCCAAAGTCGTCGTCGAGCGCAGTGCACGCTCCAACGCCGCTGTGGAGCTCTACCCAAGCCCCAACATCGTCGTCGAGCGCCGTGCCCGCTCCAACGCCGTCGTCGAGCGCAGTGTTCGCTCCCACGCCGCCTACGAGCGCAGTGACCGCTCCCACGCCGTCTACGAACGCAGTGACCGTTCCCACGCCGGCTACGAGCGCAGTAGCCGCTCCCACGCCGTCTACGAGCACAGCGACCGCTCCCACGCCATCTACGAGCGCAGCAGCCGCTCCCACGCCGTCTACGAGCGCAGTGACCGCTCCCACGCCGTCTACGGGCGCAGTGACCGCCCTCACGCCGTCTACGAGCGCAGTGACCGCTCCCACGCCGTCTACGAGCGCAATGACCGCTCCCATGCCGTCTACGAGCGCAGTGACCGCTCCCACGCCGTCCACGAGCGCAGTGACCGCTCCCACGCCGTCTACGGGCGCAGTGACCGCTCCCACGCCGTCTACGAGTGCAATGACCGCTCCTACGCCGTCTACGAGCGCAGTGACCGCTCCCACGCCGTCTACGAGCGCAGTGACCGCTCCCACGCCGTCCACGAGCGCAGTGACCGCTCCCACGCCGTCTATGAACGCAGGGACCGCTCCCACGGCGTCTACAAGCGCAATGACCGCTCCAACGCCTGCGTCGAGCGCAGTGACCGCTCCAACGCCTGCGTCGAGCGCAGTGACCGCTCCAACGCCTGCGTCGAGCGCAATGACCGCTCCAACGCCTGCGTCGAGCGCTTCTCCAGCTCTGCAGCAGCCGAGCGCTTCTCCAGCTCAGCAGCAGCCGAGCACGCTTACAGCTCAGCAGCAACCGAACGCTTCACCAGCCCGGCTACCGCCTAGCGCGTCTCCAGATCCGCAGCAGCCGAGCACGCTTCCAGCTCAGCAGCAGCTGAGCACGCTTCCAGCTCTACAGCAGCCAAGCACTTCTCCGGATCTGCAGCCGCCGAGCACTGCTCCAGCTCTGCAGCCGCCGAGCACTCCTCCAGCTCTGCCGCCACCGAGCACTTCTCCAGCTCTGCAGCCGCCGCGCACTTCTCCAGCTCTGCAGCCGCCGAGCACGCTTCTAGCCCAGCAGCCGCAGAGCATACCTCCAGCCCCGTCACCCAGCCTCCTGGACAGGAGGCGTAAGGTAGAACATTGGGTTGGGTGTCCAGGGCCTCCAGTGATGCTCCGGGAGGAGCATTTTTTAGAGGGGGGGTAATGTAACGGTTAACCCCTAGATGGCGCCAGAGCACCATTTATATTTATGTTGTGTTTTGAGTTGTAGTTTTGTTTTTCGTTCAGTTGGACTTCAGTTCCCAGTTTGCACCTCGGTCAGGTGACGTAGAAGCTCACCTGAACCGAGGGAAGTTAATTTGATTATTGGTTTATGTTTAGTTCTTTAAATAGCCTGGCTGGAATCCAGTCAGGCGTCTAGCAACCGTTACAGAAAGTTTAGTTTGTGTTGGAGTGTTTTTGTTTTATGTTTTGTTTGGAACTAAAAAATAAAAGGACTTTGTTCACCGTCAGCTCGCCTCTGCGATCATGCCTCGCCCACACGGCCGACACAGACACAGTAAGGGGAAGAAACGTGACATATACAATGTTTATTCAGGCTGTAGATGAAAAAGAAATACTTCTAACAGTTAATAATTGCAAGAGTAAATATTCCACCGATTGTGATGATCTAGACATGTCATTATTAAAAAATATAATTGTGAGTATAGCAAAACCTTTTGCTTACATTTGTAATCTGTCTTTCTTAACCGGTATCTTTCCTAGAAAAATGAAAATGGCAAAAGTTATTCTGATCTTTAAAGGAGGAGATCAGTATTCCTTCTCTAATTACAGACCAATTGCTCTTCTGCCGCAGTTTTCAAAAATCTTAGAGAAAGTATTTGTGCAGAGGCTTGACAAAAATGTATAGAAAAACATAATTTACTGAGTGAATATCAATTCGGATTTAGGACTAAGAGGTCGACTTCAATGGCAGTAATGAAAATGGTTGAAGATATCTCAACTGCAGTAGAAAACAAGGAATATACATTGGGAGTATTTTTAGATTTAAAGAAAGCATTTGGTACAATTGATTATGATTTATTAGTGAAGAAATTGTTAAATTATGGAATAAGAGGAAAAGCGTTAGACTGGATAAAAAGCTACCTGGAAAGCAGACATCAGTATGTACAAATTAATAATGACAAATCTGACTTATTGGAAGTTACATGCGGTGTTCCACAAGGTTCAGTATTGGGCCCTAAATTATTTGTGTTGTATGTTAATGATATTGATAAAGTGTCCAATGTATTAAAATTTTTATTATTTGCTGATGACACTACTTTATATTTATCAGGTAAAAATTTGAAACAGCTTCTGAACACAGTGGAAAATGAATTGCTGAGGCTTAAAAGTTGGTTAGATGATAGTAAGCTTTCATTGAATTTGACTAAAACTAAGTTCATAATTTTTAGTAATCAAAAAATTAATCATGATGTGAAAATAAGAATTAATAATGAGGAAATAGAAAGAGTCTCCGAAATTAAATTTTTGGGAGTAATAATTGACAACAAACTGAATTGGAAACCACATATTAATTTTATTAAGACAAAAATCTCTAAATCAGTTGGAATTCTTAACAGATTAAAGTATGTATTGGATAATAAAACATTACGCATATTGTATTGTACACTCATATTTCCATACATCACTTATTGTGTGGAGGTATGGGGGCATACTTATAAAACTTATTTAAACCCAATATCTGTGTTACAAAAAAAAGCAATAAGGATTGTTAATAAGGCCGATTATTATGAACACACAAATAAATTGTTTATAAAATCTAAAGTTTTGAAATTTGTGGATCTAGTTGATTTGTATACTGCACAAATAATGTATAAAGCCTATAATAATTTACTTCCCAGCTGCATCCAGAGGCTGTTCAAAATTAAAGTCAGCCAGTACTACTGTCTAAGAGGAATGTTCATGTTTAGCAAAATAAGGGCCAGAACAAATTTAAAGAATAAATGCATTTCCGTTAAAGGGGTTAATTTATGGAATAAATGTGATATGGAATTAAAATTATGTAATTCACTTCATAGATTTAAAAAAATGTTTAAAGACAAGGTGTTTGGTGAATATATGACATAAAGTAATATATATACTGTATATAGACATGATTATTTTCTTTTCCAAATTTCTCTTCTCTTCCCAAGTGAAAGAATAATTAATTTTGACATGTTTTGTTTATGTGCACAAGTGACAATATTTGTTGACAATATTTTGTGCAATTTACTGTAAAGTGTCGCTCATCATTTGTTGATGTACAAAGGGTAGGCATAATAAGCAAGGCTTCAGCCTACACCTTTTTTCAGTGTTGAACTGAAATAAACAATCTATCTATCTAATGTATGGAACACTTACTTAACTTACTGGTTTGGTTTAAACATCGCTTATTACCTTATTCAGCAAAATAAATTCATTATTAACGTATTGAAGTATTTTAGTTAAGGACAAAAACTGTGCTTGTGTTTAGAACTGCTGAACAGCCGAAAACACACACACACCCATCCCCCCGCCAAAAACACACACGCACACACAGAGCAATTAACACCATGTCCTATACTCAGGAGTGGAAGGTGAGAAACCTCAATGGAGAATACCAAGTTTGTCGTTGCTCTTTTGGAGTTCTTAAAACCCAAAACATTTATTTATACTGAGAAAAAATTATTATGGGTCACAGTCACAAACACAAATACATATAATCAAGTGTTTAACTGGTTTCATTTGTTTCTATGATCAATAATAATTATTATTATTTTCAGCCCAACTCTTTGACTATTTAAAACAAAGTTGTGTCCCATTTTTTGCCCATTGAAGTTGTTGGTTCAACTAAACAATTTTTAAATACCCAAACAATCCCCCAAAATTAAAACACGCAAAACATCACTTTAACAATTCAATTTATTCTTACAAAACTAGTCAAAGTTAAAACAGTAATTTATATAAAACAGATGAATACATGTTGTCTTTTTGCTTAAAGTTCATTAAACAACCCGGATACACCAGCTGCTTATAAGTCTCTATCTATAGTCCTTTTACATTAAAATATTAATTTTTCAAATATCAAAACTATTACATATTTGTTATTAATAATGTTATTACTTAACAGTTTAAGTCTTTGTTTCCCCCAAAGTACTGTATCAGACATTTTGCAGTACTATGTTCAGAATATACAGTAGACCTGATCAAACATCATTCTAAAGCTGTCGGACTGTGACGTCATCCCTCCTACAGCTCCCTCAACAGCTTGTTCAGGCTCCTCCAGTCCTGTAGCTCCAAAAGTCCAGCAGTCAGCCGTCTGACCCCCCAATCCTCCACAGCGGAGCTCTGCTTAAAGACAACAGGAGAATTTAGTCAAGACAAAGACAAATAAACTTTACAGAACATATAGTTCTAATAAAAATAAAATATATTAATAAACCTATTTACCACAGAGTGTGTAAAGTACTGTTTTGGGGATTCTGTAATGTAAATAATCTGCCTGTGCTAATGTTAACCAGTGAACAGTGTTAGTGTTAACCAGTGAACAGTGTTAGTGTTAACCAGTGAACAGTGTTAGTGTTAACCAGTGAACAGTGTTAGTGTTAACCAGTGACTGTCTGTATTATCGTCTGCATTAAATTAACCGGGAATTTACTTAATGCGCTTCTCATACAAATAAGTTAAGCGATATAACACTCGTATATGAGCATTAGTTCATCCCTGAAGCCAAACTATAACTTACTGAAGCCCCTCACACACACACACACACCTCCCCCCTCCTCCTCCTCCTAACTGATAAACACTTCTGTGTTGTTATTCAGCTCTTTAACTAAGCGCTCGTGCTACCGCGGAAAGTGTATAAAATATAAACCGGGTTATGATCGTTACTAGCTCCTGTACAGCTCCCCTCAGTCTGTGTCCCTCATCAACTGCATCACATTATATTACAGTCACAGAAATAACCTGCAGATTAACTCTTAACCAGAGAATAAACAAGCGCTGAATTTATCCAGACAACACGCGGTGAGATTCTCTCAGTATTTACAGAGAACACAAACACTCTTCATCGGGTAGTGCAGCTCTTGTAATAGGGACATTAATAGTATTGTTGAAGCTTGAGCATGTTTTTGAGGTAAAGTGGAGTGACATTGTGAGTGTGTGACACTGACAGTAAGCTGTAATATTAACTCCAGATTTGGTAAACAGAACATTAAGTTCTCTAAAGTCACATCTGACCGCTGCTGGTGCTGCCAGTGATATTTAAAACGGCCAATAAAAAAACTAAACTGGGAAATAAACTGTAAACTACCCCAAACACATTTTATAAAATAAAACATCACTTACCACGAATAGTCCGTTAAGCCGTCATCTTCATCTCTGTAGTTTGGCAGCGTCAGTTCGGCGGGGGTGGAGGCGGGTTGTTAAAATCACGTGATTGCAACTCAGCGCAGCTGGCTTGTTTTAACGTGTTCTTGAGAACGAAGCGCCATCTAGTGGTGGCACCAGGTAAATGAATAAATTGGGCTTGAATGGGCGTGTTTACTGTGAAATCTTGACACGCCTTTCGGCCAGAAAAGGGAGGGGGGATTATGGCGTGCAAAGGCCATTCACACGCCATTCACACTTCAGCCACACTGTCGCGGCTATTTGGCGTGGCTCCCACTGTATGCAAAGTTCACGCACCATGGTTTTAAAACGGAGGAGGAGGAAAAAACGCCATAATTGCAGCCTGCACATATGCTTCATTCATCAAATACTGATTTAATGTTATTTAGCCCAAATAAGCATTAACACAAGGCGTGTGTGTTGGAGGGGGGGGGGGGGCGTTGTTCTTTTCCTCTTACATGTCACGTGCGATGTTATAATTCCACACGCGCTTCCACCAGAGAATAACATTACGTCATTAAACCGCGAAGAAGTCGCAGTTTTAATGACGTACAGAACACAATGCCTCAGGAAATCCGATCTGTCTGTTTACACGGCAATCACATTAGCACATATCTGATTTATATCCGATTTATTTCCACATATGAAGGAGGCCTGAAACCGATCTCAAAATATCGGAATGCATGCGTTTTTTTCCTGTTTACACGGACACAGAACATATCCGATATGTGTCACATATGAGCAAAAAATCTGAATTGGGTCGCATTTACCTGGCAGTGTAAACGTAGCCAAAGTGTGGCTATCAACCAGAAACCTCCACCTGCACACCGAATCCAAAAAATTATCATCAAGGTTCATCGGGCCATACCGCATCACCCTCAGGATCAACCGTCACCTACCGGCTCCAGCTGCCTGCGGCGCTCCGGATCCACCCCGTCTTCCACACCTCACAGCTGAAACCATTCACCACCTCACCCATGGTTCCACCCACCCCCCCTGCTCCCCCTCCCCGAATCATTGACGGCGGTCCCGCCTACACCGTGCGACGGATCCTCGACTCGCGCCCTCGGGGCAGGGGCACCCAGTATCTGGTCGACTGGGAGGGCTACGGCCCCGAGGAGCGGTCCTGGGTTCCAGCTCGCTTCATGCTCGACTCTGGGCTCATTAGGGACTACCGTCACCGGGTATCCTCCACCCCTGGACCGTCCGGAGTCGGTCCTGGACGGGGGGGGTACTGTCATGCACACTCAGCCGCGACCGGCACTAGGACTCGGAAAGTAAGATGGTCGCGAAGCTGAAAGCATGAAAGGAAACAAGATGGCGCCGCACATCGCTCTGTCATTGAGTTATGCCCAAGTCTTTTCGGAATCGTTCCAGTATATGTGAGTGCTCACCTTCTTGGCTATCTTTTCAGACTGAGTGTGTGTTTATAGGACTAGGGTTAGATTGTGTCTTTCCTGTGCTCATTGAGTGTGAGAGTTCTTATAGCAAATCGCGTGATTATCCTGCCTGCTCGTGTTTATCCGCGTTTGGGTTTACCATTCACGCTACAGGGCTAACTGCTAAAGCTATCTGTTCATCCCGGTTAGTTCGTGACAGATAGCATGATCATCATTCTGGTCATCCCGGTTAGTTCGTGACAAACAGTTCTTTAAAGTGTGGCACCCTTTCTTTGATTATGTTGATACCTTTAAATAATGCTCTATCATTGATTTGAATGCCTCTGTAATAAAAAATTTTTTTTTCTTTTCTCCCTTTTTTTTTTACATTTATTTTAAATTTTTATTATTATTATTATTATTATTATTTTATTTTCTTTTTTTAATTATTTTTTTATTTATTTAGACGTGTATATATATATCTGTACCCTGTATTGTTTTATTATTATTATCTGTTTGATATATTTGTTATTCCTTTTTGAATTAATGGACAGCATGAATGCTATCCTAGGGATTGGTCGGCAAGGGTTGGAGGATTGTGAAGTGTGATTTACTGTGAAAAATCAATAAAAATATTAAAACCAAAATATCGCTGATTATCAATGCGGGAATGAATGGCGAATTGTCATATGGCGAAGCATATGCTTCCGTGAAATATCGACATATATATATATATACAGGTACTTTAATCATTATTTTAAGTATAACCTTTCTGAACACATGGCATAATGTGTCAAACACTTACGTTACAAATTGCTACAGAATAAACCACAGTTCATTCATACTGCTGTGAATATACAGTATACTGTACTGTACAGTTTTACAGTTTTTCTAGGGCCCAGGGACGCAACAAATAATGAATTTATAATAAATAAATAAACCTTGCAACCAAGATTTCAGTGCGTGGGTTTTTATTTTTATACACACATGCACGCACACACACAACCAGGAAGCTCTGGGCTTCAGGATTGGGCCAAGGCCAAAACAATAAACAAACCCCCCCTCTATCTCCACCCTCAAGCTAACTAAACTACCAAAGAAAAGAATAGAAATCAAAAATATAAAAACTAAACTAACTACCTAACTATCGAACAAAAACACAGGAGAAAACGGGGGACAACAAAAATGGCGCCCAACCCCTACTGCTTCCTTATAACTATATACAAACAAAATACCTAACACTATATATACAATATTTACAATAAGAAAGAAAACTATATACAATAGTGGGAGGAACACTTCCATCCACGCTTACACAAAGAAAAAAAAAACCACCCAAACAAAAAGGGAAGGAGAGAGCGCAGGGCGCGACACACAGGCTCTCCTCTTATTTTGACACAAATAAACATCCACTCTGCCACGAAAAATGGGGGCACCAACATAGATTAATATTGTTGAACAGATCAAGATTTTCATAATGTATACAGCTAATGATAGGCCAACCCTCCTCGCAGCCGCCACCCGCAAATGACTCATCTGTAAAGGTGCAACAGTTTCATCAGACAGGGTTGGTTCGACATGAAATTTAGCTGTGACAGGTGTGGTTTGCAGAAAAGATTCAGACAAATCAAGAACATCATCAAACTTTCGTGCTTGTGCACGTGTAACTGCACATGATGGGAATACTGTAGGACAATTGGAAACACAATCATTGTTCACATCAGTTAGTGGTTTTACTGTTACAATAGGACGAGGGAAAACAACACGACCCGCCAGGGACAGTGTACAGGGAACAGGGAGTTCGGTACAAATACCGACACATACTTTCCCTTTCACTATTTCTGTCTCAAGATAGATATCATGAAGTGGAACTGTGATACAGCCTGCTCCTATGCCACGTAAAATAACATCAGTGCCTGTGTAGGTTTTCTGAGACAGTGAAAGTGTACCAGCTAACATAAGAGTCTGTGCTGCACCTGTATCTCGCAGAATAGACACTGATCTGCGAACGCCTTCAGGGCTGTCTGCCACCGACCCCTGTAACATGAAAGGCTTATATACTTCCACCGTTTGTTCAGGTAAGACGTTTTACTTGCCTCTTAACAAAACCCACAGACTTTGACTTCACAGATGCATTTTTTCTCTTCCAGGCCTCACAGTCTGAAATCAGATGATCAGCACTTAAACAGTAAAAACATACTCTACCTCCCTGTGATCGATACTGAGAAGTTCTAAAAGTACTCCCTCTTGCAGGTTTCACACTGCCTGCTGAAGGTTTCAATTCAATTCAATTCAGTTTTATTTGTATAGCGCTTTTAACAATTGACATTGTCTCAAAACAGCTTTACACAATCAAAAGAATTGCAAAAGAATTTCACCTGCCCTTCAACCCCACGGACAGCGAATTTATCCATTCTCACAGTAGGAGAGAATACAGTATGGTGCGTCAACTCAAATTCATCAGCCAATACAGCGGCTGCTGACAATGACGTGACTTTTTGCTCATTTAAGTGCAATACGACATTTTCATAGAAACAATTTTTAAAATCCTCCAACAGAATTAACTCTTTAAGAGCCTCAAATGTGGTAGCTTTCGTTGCAGCACACCACTTTTCAAACAGTGTTTGCTTTTCACAGGCAAATTCCACAAAGGTTTGTCTGTCTGTCTTTTTATGGGACCTAAATTTTTGTCTATAAGCCTCTGGCACTAACTCATACGCACGTAGAACAGTTTGCTTGACCGTGTCGTAATCCAGGCTTTGCTCAACAGGCAACGCAGAGCACACATCCTGCGCTTTACCAGTCAACTTGCATTGTAACAAGAGAGCCCACATTGCTCTCGGCCACTGTAACGTAGCTGCCACATGTTCAAAGGCTATGAAATAGCTATCCACCTCGGTCTCTCTAAAAGGATGTACTAAAACAATATGCTTGCTTACGTCGAAATGGGGTGGGGAGGTAGTCAGTGGGGCAGAAACGAGAGAAGACCCCGGCGCAGCCGCTGCAGGTAACTGTGCGGATGGAGAAGCAGGAGAACTCTCCGGCGCGATCTCAGCCCGGTCGGTGTAACCAGCTGAAATCTCGCCGAAAATGCACCCTCTCCATCTCAAGCTCCAGCTCCCGCAACCGTAACCTTTGAGCCTCTGTTTCCTCTCGTTTAATTTCCAGCTCTAACTCCCTCGTTTTTAGAACCAAAAGTTGTTCTGATTTATCAACTGTTGATTTTATTGCTGGTGGTGTGGTTACCTTATGCTTGGGGGGCGTGGAGGGCGACTGCAGCGCAGGTAATGGCCTACCGTCGACCTCCGTCGGCGTTGAAGCGTCCTCATCCTCAGCACACTCTCTAGGTACCCCAGGCAAAATCTGCTGTTCAACTAATTGAGCAATAATAATTTTTTAAGCTCCCTTTTCAGACATTTGTGTGGCACGTTCATCTGAAAAAACCCTGCTATGCTGAGCAAGTCATCTTTACGACACTGGTCTAGCTGTTCTAGGCTAGGAGCCAGCGTAAAGGATATGTGGTCAAACGCCATGTTCCACCGAATAGTGTCCAACCCAAGAAGGCAGGCAAACAAACAAAAAAGGCGAATATCTTCCGCAACAGACAAGCCACCACTTGTTAGCCAGAAACTGCCAAAGGACGAGTCCCCACTTGTTAGCCAGTTAATGGCAACGGATGAGTCCCCACCTGTTAGCCAGTGACTGGCAACGGACGAGCCCCCACTTGTTAGCCAGAGACTGGCAACGGACGAGCCCCCACTTGTTACGACCCCCGGTCTAGGGTCCAGGGATGCAACAAAGAAAATAATAAATTTATAATAAACAAATAAACCTTGCAACCAAGATTTCAGTGCATGGGTTTTGTTTATTGTTTTGGCCTTGGCCCAATCCTGAAGCCCAGAGCTTCCTGTATTGTGTGTGTGCGTGCGTGTGTGTAAAAATAAAAATAAAAACCCACGCACTGAAATCTTGGTTGCAAGGTTTATTTGTTCATTATAAATTTATTATTTTCTTTGTTGCGTCCCTGGACCCTAGACCGGGGGTCGTAACAACTGGCATAATTAATTTTTCTGTTTTGTGTGAAATCGTTTAGAATTATATATATAACCAGTCTACGTACACATGCCCAAGATGCAGGGGTTTAATCTTCTCCCTTAATTGGGTTGGGTAATGTCCTGAGGACATTGAATAAAAACAAATAATAATAAAAAATAAAAAAAACTCAAAGCCATTAGGTGCCTAGTTTTAAAAAAATAATAAAGGAAAGGAAAAAAATGACCAAAGATAAAAGGTATGCAGCAATGACATCACTTTATAAATTTAATATTATGTACATTGTTGGTCAAAACAGTGAAATTGAGCAACATTTTATATGAGAAAAATGTTCTAACAGGAAATTTCTTTAAAATAATATTTTCTGCATGACCCTTTGGCATTTTCAAGGATTTAATTAATTCATAGAACAAACAAGTTCCCTGACATGCCTAAACGCAAGCAAAAAGATTGGCAAAGAATTGGACAAAGAGCTGCGGGCAATTTTAGGAGTTGTTGCAAGCTCAAACGGTCAGAAAGAGACTTTAAGTTTTCAGGCTTCCAGCTAGCAGATCTATGAAGAAATACCAAACAAATAAAGACAAAACGACTTGACTAGGCCAAACAGTTTGGTCAAGTAGTCAAGAAGACTTTGGAACAGGTAAGAAACTTCAGTTTGTGTTATTAATTGATAGTGTTAATGAAAAGTAAGTACTTTAAAATGTATCTTTCTTTTTGTTACACTTTTAAGAATGAGACTGTGCTCGTACTTAGGCAGCACATTTATTTCAGTAAAATAATTATATAAAATACTTTTAAACTTGGAGCACTCTCGTTTGCGTGTACAGCTGAACTCACTCATCATGCGCTGAATGGTTACACTCTACTAGCGTCCGCGCCCAATTCTCAGCCTAGTGTAATTAGGGGGCCTCCGCTTATACCTGATTGCACAAACTCTTAAAGAAACATGCACAGTATGTTACAGTAGTTTTCAAATGTTACCTTTTTACATGATATATGTTACTACTAGCCACACCAGCACTTCCTATAATTTTCCAGCCACATCAACTAAGCTCTTTTTCAAGGAAACGAAACTTACCTGACAGTTCCTTTTTCTCTTTCCAGCTCTCTCATTCCTGTGCTTTCTTTCTTTCTTTCTTTCTCTTACTCTCGGTGTGTTAGTGCATAGAAATGGCTGGTATTTCGTGTAATCAGTGTCTGGGTGACCACACTGCTTCTCCTGCTGATCGTTACGCTGGATCTGGAGATGTGGAGTGTGATTCCTGCACCGGGAAAAAACGCAAAGCTGTCAAGTCCTGTGTGGAGTGTAAGACCTCCTATTGTGAACATCATCTTAAACCTCACCTTCAGTCTCCTGCCTTTAAGAGGCACAAATTAAAGGAATCCTGCGAGCTCCAAGAGAAGATCTGCTCTCAGCATTACAAACTGATTGACATCTACTGTCGTACTGACCGAAGCTTCATCTGTCTTTTATGTGCGATGGAAGAACATAAAGCTCATGATATAGTTGTAGCTGAAGTAGAAAGAAGTAAACAACAGGTGAGAACTTATTGCCATTATACTTTTATTTATGTAAATGTATGCAAGTAATACAGGAGTTCTTATATAATCTCTATTCAGTCATGCACAGGACTTTTTTTATAAAGAAGTGTGAAACAGGTCTGACCTGTCAGTGCACTTTAAACAGCAAAGCCCAGCAATATTGTAACTGCGTTTTACCACTAAGGTGTACACCACTTGAAGTGTGTTAATGCTTGTTGCTTGTTTATAACATGTAGATTTTTTTTAGAAACTCTGAATTGTTACACTAATACATTTTATTTTAGACGTCTTTATATTATAAACTTCAGTTAGGAAAATGTATAGTATGAGCATAACGGTTTACATGTGATGTGGTTGGGGCAGAGTTGAGTTATGTCGAACCTTTGTCAGTAGTAAAGAACAAAAGATGGAGATGTGTAGTAAATAAGTGTCATGGTGCGTGTGGGTGAACAGACGCAGATGCAGGATGGTCGAGCAAAAATAAGGTTTATTCACAGCGTTAAACCAACACAAATCTCTTTTCTTTTCTATAATCAAAACAAACGTAAATAGCGGCGCTCTACGCCGTGGGTTATGGTTCAACATGCCGGCTGTCTTACACTGCAGCTACGAGCGTGGGAGGTTTCGTGCAGTCAGTCCTAAAAACACACAGGGGGATCCAAGTGTCCAAAACACATAGAGAACATTCCACAGAAAAACACGCAGGGGAATCCAAGTGTCCAAAACACAGAGAAAAACATTCAGTGACACTTTTACCAAATCACAACGGTGGACTGACAGGCGGCCACGGGGTCGGCTGGTTTAAATAGGGACACACATAGGGGATTAACAGGTGCACATACTGCTAATGGTGCGTGACATGGACACACAGACACACTAGGGGGAGATAAAGCGGCGGCTCAGTAGTCCGGGGAACCGGATCTTCTTCCCTGAGGCCGCGGTGGTCCAGATGTTACAATAAGTTCATTAGGAAGGTAAAAAAGAAGAACACAGCTTTATGTGTGGTCTTTCATACAAATATCCTTTGTTTCACTATTCATGCAGGTAAAAGCTAAGTTTTTTTTTTCGTGAATGTAATTGGATTATGGAGACTTCTGGGCTACCTTAATGTACTGAACTGTAATGTACTATATCAGTAGTCATATTGTTACAGAAATCAGGTTTAAAATAAATAAATGAATAAATAAATAATTACAGTATGCCTTAATGTGAAACCATCATTTACTGTTAACCTATAATTTGTAGAAGTTTTTTTATTCAATTAAATTTTATTTGTTTGGTGCTTTTAACAATTGTCATTGTCACAATGCAGCATTACACAATCAATTTGCTTTTGTATGTGTTTTATACGTACACTGCAGAAAATCTTCTTTTTTTGGTTTTGGTGTGTGTGTGTGTGTGTGTGTGTGTGTGTGTGTGTGTGTGTGTGTGTGTGTGTGTGTCCTAACAGAGACGTTCACAGGCAGCAGTAGATGACAATGAGAGGATCTTTACTGAGCTGATCAGCTCCATGGAGAAAAAGCGCTTGGAAGTGACAGAGAAGATCAGAGCTCAGGAGAAAACTGAACTGAGTCGAGCTGAACGACTCCTGAAGCCACTGGAGAAAGAGATTGCTGATCTTGAGAAGAGAGTCACTGAGATGACGCAGATTTCACAAACAGAAGATCATGTCCACTTCCTCCAGGTAACACTCACTGTCTGATCTACAAAGGGCGCTGTTCCTCACAAAGTTTCCTCCTAAAAGCTCATTACAGCAACAATAAATGTTCCTGTCTGAGATCACAAGTGTGTCTTTGTTCTGATTCAGTCTGAGATTCATTCGTTCCTCTCCTACACTTCTCTCCTTCTCTATGATGTGTTTCCTCTCTGTAGAGTTTCCCGTCTCTCTGTGCTTCTCCTGAGTGTGAGGACTCAACCAGCTTCACTGTCAGTCAACTCTCATTTGATGGAGTGCAGAAATCTCTCTCAGATCTGAGAAAACGAATTGAAGAAATCTTTGAGGAGGAATTCAACAAAATCAATCCACATTGTAAGGGAACCTTTTAAGCTAAAATCTTGTGTTTGACATCACACCAGGCAGAAATAAGACTACCTTAACAACCATACAGTAGATGAATATTAACCTTGGAAGTTATCAAATCGAGATTAATTCTACTGACCATCACTAAAGGAATTTTATAAATATGCTATATAATTGAGGTCAAGTAAAAAAAAAATAAAAAATCCAACAGTAAAGAGTAAAAAACTGATCTTAGCTCAACAGCAGCCACAACCCTACCTTTTACTCATTAAGTCTAGCAGAAATTTAAAAGACACAATATGTTATTAACACATATTAAAGTGTTGTGTTTATTTTAATGTTACTGATTCTTATAATCTTATAAGGCTACACAGTAATAGTAAAGTTTTTGTCAGTATCTTGGTTGAGGCTCTAAATGTTTTATTTTATTTTTTAGTCTTCGTTTTGTCTCTGTGTCTCCACAGCTGCAGAGGTTCAGAAGGGTTTACTCTTAAAACTAAAAAGAGAAGATTTTCTGCAGTGTACGTATAAAACACATACAAAAGCAAAACACACACACACACACACACACACACACACAGCACCGGTTGAAAGATATTGTCTTAAAAAGAACACAAATGATTTATAAATTACCCAAACCTGTGAAATATTACGCTCCATAGGCCTAATTTATGGGGGAGGGGATTGTAACAATAATTAATAATCAAAACTGGCTAGGTCTAATCCTCCATCACTTCAATGCCATTGGCTTTTTTGTTTCACTCTAATTGGCAAGCAAAGAATAAAATAAAAATTTTGGTCCTTTTAAACTATAACAATGTTATTCAGCTGGTATATGCAGAGCATGTTGTTTTGGTTTGTCTCTTCATCTTAAAATTAACGTGAAACTATGGAATAAAATCGCTGTCAAAAATAATTGTGCGAAAAAAAGGATTTGTGTGTGTTTTGTCTGAGTTGGATTCCAAAATCTACAGCCATGAAATCTTACAGATATGAGATTTTGTGTGTTTGTTATAGTACAACTCTGAAATATACGACTCTGACCATTTACAGACACAAAACTCGTTTTTACAACTCCTCTGTTACACGGACGAAGTGCAAAATTACACCCACGAATGTAGTGTTACACCACTGTCAAATATACATCATCAAGGCCACATGCACAGGCATTACTATCTGAGGGAAAAGAAATCGATTCGGCGCATGCACCCCACCACAAAATCTCGTACCTGTAAGCTTTTGTGGCCATAGATTTTGGAATCCAACTCGGACAAAAAAACAGAATTAGACACAAATCTTTTTTTTTTTTTTTTTTACGCACGATTATTTTTTACAGTGATTTTATTCTATAAAAACTGTCTATTTGCAATTAAGGGTGGGCCGCATACTGTACATCCCTACATGGTTGGAGAGCTCAACCTCCCCTTCTTACCCCCTTGCCACCCGCCCTTTTTAAAAATAAAATACACCTCAATGGAACTATTATTAAAGACACAATCAGTCTCAAGAAAAGCAGTAAAATGAAGTCAAAGGAGCACTTTTAAGGTTTCAAGGCACTTTATTATAAACCTTGTGATTAACATCTAACCAGTGAACATTTTATTGCTTTAGATTTTCGTTATCTGACTCTGGATCCCAACACAGTACATGATCAGCTCATTCTGTCTGAGAGGAGCAGAGCAGTGACACGTGTTAAGGAAGCACAACAACACTGTCAGCATCCAGAGAGATTTGACTCCTTGCTTCAGGTGTTATGCCGAGAGAGTGTGTGTGGACGCTGTTACTGGGAGGTAGAGTGGAAAGGTATGGGTGTGGACGTATCAGTCTCATATAAAGAGATCAGGAGGAAAGGAGAGAGTAAAGAGTGTGAGTTTGGATACAACAGTAAGTCCTGGAATCTGCAGTGTTATCCTACTTCTGTATCTTTCTGGCACAACAACATTCAGACTAAGCTCCCAGGACCATCACCATCGAGGATAGGAGTGTATGTGGATCACAGTGCAGGAACTCTGGCCTTTTTCAGCATCTCTGACACGATGAGTCTCCTCCACAGAGTCCGCACCACATTCACTCAGCCTCTGTACGCTGGATTAAAGATGTGTTATTTTTACTCAACTGTGAATTTATGTGATCCAAAGTAAATGTAATTTAAATGCATGGGTTAGACCCATCTATCACATCTATTTAAAGTTTTGTGGGTTTTTTTATGGTAAGGGGTTATCCAAAGTAAAAGGAGCACAGTTCCCACTTAATTTGGGCTGCTGTCACGATCATGGTCTCATTTAGAATAATAACTCTATGAGTTACTGACAGAGTAACAGAGGCTAGAATGAAGAATTTTATTTCTGCTTCACTCATACACCATTTAACCAATCAATGCTTATTCAATAATTAATCAATGCTTAATCAATAATTATTACCATTTCAAGACCCCAAAGGAAAACGTTTGTTACCAAAACAGCATGTTGAAGGTAAAAAGCTTATTAATTCAAAACCCCTTTAATAGTCATAATCTTCGTCTTTAATTTAAGGAAATGCTTTGAGCTTTCTTGTTTATTATTTAGATGAAATGTGAGTTGTTTTTAAATTTGTACTGTATGTCATTTAGCAGACACCCTTATTATTTAATGTCCTTATATATGTAAGCAGTTGAGGGTTAATGCCTTGATAAAGGGCCCAACAGTGGCAACTTGGTGGTGGTGGGGTTTGAACAGGATCATCTGATCAGTAGTACAATACCCTAACCCCAAAGCTACCCCAAATTACACAGAAGTGTCTATTTTGGCTATACCACCTAAAATTCAATTAAATTTTATTTGTATAGCGCTTTTAACAATTGACATTGTCTCAAAACAGCTTTACACAATCAAAAGAATTATTTAAGTTTGTATGGAATGTGAATGTGTATGAATCAAAATGGTCAGATAGTCCAGAAAGAGGCACACACTGACTATTGACTCACGAAACAAGAGTGGGTTTGCTGTGGGGTCATATATACTTGGAGATTTTCTCATTATGATCCCAAAAGATAGCAATGTTATGCCCAAGCCACTTGCTGTAGGCTCAAATTGATACCGGTCAAAGCTGGGTTGGTCTCATCTACATGGGCACCTCTCATTGGATTCAACGCGGTGTATCTTGCCAATAGAAACTCATATCATGCACTGGGTGGGCTCATTTCACTTTTAAGTTTTCAGAAAACTCATGACTGAGTAAAATAACCTGTACTGGGTCTCACGTGGGTTTCTAAACCAGTAGTAAATGTGGTTTTGTAGTTTGTATTTTGACTTTGTTATGAGTCTGTCAATATTTTACCTAGTAGTCACTATATTGCTAAATGTTTAATAATTAAATATTATGTTTAATAAACTTCACAATGCACATTTTACTGGAAGTACCAATACAGTCAATGTTTTTTTCTCACTCTACCCTACAATGACACTTGTGTACCAAAATGAAACAACCAAAGGTCATCATCAACCTCACCATCATCATCTTATCATTCTTATTATTAATTAAATGTGAGTAAAATTGTTTAGTAAAGTTTAAAAATGGTTGTCAGATAAAATTTTTATACTGATTTAAAAATAGTGTACAAAGTCACAAATATTCTGTTTTGGCTTTGGGATTCTTATTTATTTTTTATTTTTTAAAGAAACAATAAAACTGCTATGCATACAGTGGAACTTAGTATGCAGGCAAATTAATCCACTGTAATTTTAGTTTCTACAGGTATGTTGCATCTTGAAAATTACATGGATAAGTGTCACTACTTAATATAAAAATAATCACAATAAAATATTTTATTCAGAGAAGTCAGTCATCCTGATGCATCATGACACTTTATTATTCTATAAAGCTTTTTTTTTCATCAACCTTTAATGAGGCTTTCAAAATTAAATCATCCATTACACAATTTTTTAGGTGCTTAGTGACTAATCTATTCCAATAATCAATTAAAGCTAAACAAAAATATGTATAATTTTATTGTGGCATGCACTGTAAGGCTTAGAAGTGCAGCAAAAACATTTTATAATAACATTAAATATTTTACCATTTTTCTTTAAAAATAGAGCATATTAAATTAAAGTGTTTATAACCAAAATCCTAATATAGCTTGGTCAATTATAGCAGTGTAGATTCAGGAACTTGTACAGTTCCTGTTGTACAATGTTTTATAAGAGTCAGAAATAAGGCTGTGGCATTACAACAACAATCAACAGTCTGTCTTCCAGTAATGGACCACTGTAGTGAATATTGTGGAAAATCAGATTTCCTTCCTTTAAAATAAAATTCTATCACAAAGTGAATGATTCTGTTTGTTGCCTAAAACTTTAGTAAAAAGCTATAATTCTAAAAAAGTTCACGAGAGTCAGACTCACACGTCTCCTTGGCATCCATGAGTTCAGTGTCAGTGTCTCATTAACATGTGACCCTTTAAATCTCCACATACAACCAGATCTGTACCTAAAACTATATATAATATAATATAATATAATATAATATAATATAATATAATATAATATTGTAAGGGTTAACCCCTAGAGGGCGCCAATGCGCCCAAAGACATTTTGTTTGTAGTTTGCTTTCTGTTCTGTTTGTATGTTGAAACCTCAGTTCCCAGGCTGCACCTCGGTTAGGTGACGCAAGCGTGCACCTGAACCGAGGAGGGCAATTAAGCCCATTATAAATAGCCCGTATTAAGTTCTGTATGTTGTCTAGCTTTTGTTGTTATAGTGAGGGTTATGGATTGCCCGCAATCTTGGGGTAACCGTGGACTATCATCTGTCATTTCCCCACACATCGCCAACCTTACTCGCTCTTGTAGATTTCTTCTTTACAATATCAGAAGAATTCGCCCATTTCTTTCTTTACAGGCTACTCAGGTGCTTGTTATTACCTTGTTATTTAAAGACTGGACTACTGCAACTCACTCCTGGCAGGCCTGCCTCTGTCCACGATTCGTCCTCTGCAACTGATCCAGAATGCAGCAGCACATCTCGTTTTTAACCTCCCCAAGTTCTCCCACACCACCCCACTCCTCCGCTCCCTGAACTGGCTTCCTGTAGCTGCCCGCATCAAATTCAAAACGCCGATGCTTGACTACAAAGCTAAAAATGGCCCAGCACCCACTTACCTCTCTGCTCTAATCACACCACGCACTGCACCACGTTCCCTCCGATCCTCCAGCACTGCTCGCCTCATCCCACCATCTCTCAGGGATCGAGGGCAGCATTCATCCAGGCTCTTTTCTGTTCTGGCACCTAGGTGGTGGAACGAACTTCCTCTAGATGTCCATACAGCAGAGACTTTGACTATCTTTAAACGACGACTCAAGACGCATCTGTTTCTCCAGTACTTGGACTAACCCCCCCCCCCCCTAAAAAAAAAACAAATCCCTCTTCCCAGTTGTGTTGGACTAATGGCACTTAGTTATTAACCTAGTTAACCCAGTGTAAGTATGTATCCAGTGGTGTAAACTTTAAAGCACTTCTTGTAAGTCGCTCTGGATAAGAGTGTCTGCCAAATGCCTAAATGTAAATGTTTGTGTTGATGTTTATTTGAGTTGCGAATAATATGAAAGAATTCTAGATACTCTCATAGAAGAGCTTTTCAGTTTGTTTTGTGTGTAAACTTAAATAAAAGATTATAATTGAACCGTCAGCTCGCCTCCTGCGAATATGCCACGCACACACACATGCCATACACAGAGGAAACGTGACAGAAAGCTAGACCGTCTAAGTGGCATAGCGGAGGTTTCCCCCCTAAACATTTTTTTGGGGGGGGGGCTATCACCATCTCGCCCAAGCTGGCGGAAATGCTGGAGGACAGCAAGGAGCATGGTGAGAGAGAGGTGTGGCAGTGCTGGGAAAGCGGTAGGCTCGCCGAATCGGCGGACTTGATGGAGGACAGCATGAGTCACAGAGAGAGAATGGCGCGGCAAACCTGGGAAGGCTGCAGGCTCGCCATCCGGCACAAACTGTTTAGAGGTGTGGCAGCCGAGGGAGAAACGGGAGAGATCTACAGGCAGTGGGCGGAGCACAACGAGGAGCGCATTCCTGACCTGCGGGAACAGGTGCGGCAGCTCCAACAGCTGCTCGTCCAGGTTCGGGAGAGCCAGGCTGTAGTCCCGGAGGTTTTCCCTCTCTCTGATCTGGACGACGCGTTCCCCATCCCGCCACTGCCTGTGCTCGACGTGGAGGACTATACGCCACTGCTGAACGGCGACGAGGACGCGTTTACTCCACCCCCGCCGCCTCTGCTCGAAGTGGAGGACTATGCGCCGCTGCTGAACGGCGAGGACTATGCACTTCCTCCTCCTCCTGGCTTCGAGGACAGCGCGCCAGCTCTTCAGCCATCGCCGAGCCTCGCTTCAGCTCTTCAGCCGCCGTGTGACCTGGAGAGCATCGTCCTTCCGCCGCCTCCTGGCTTCGAGGACACCGCACCAGCTCTTCAGCTGCCGCCGAGCCTCGCTGCCGCCAAGGAGCGTGGAGAGCATCGTCCTTCTGCCGCCTCCCGGCTTCGAGAACATCGTTCCGGCGCCGCCATTGCCAAGCGCCATTCCAGCTCTGCAGCCGCCAAGCCTCGTTCCAGCTCTGCAGCCGTCGAGCCTCGTTCCAGCTCTGCAGCCGCCGAGCCTCGTTCCAGCTCTGCAGCCGCCGAGCCTCGTTCCAGCTCTGCAGCTGCCGAGCGTTGAGGACATCGTGCCGACGCCACAGTCTCCAAGCGTCGTCCCAGCTCCTCAGCAGCCCAGTTTCGCGGACAGCGCGCCAGCTCTGCAGCCACCGAGCCTCACATCCGCTCTGCAGCCGCCGAGCCTCGCATCCGCTCTGCAGCCTACTCTCATAGAAGAGCTTTTCAGTTTGTTTTGTGTGTAAACTTAAATGAAAGATTATTATTGAACCATCAGCTTGTAATGCTTGGATTGGTATTAAATCACTAGTTACAAAAATACGGATTCGGGAATCTAAATAGGGGATAGTAAACCACACTTCCGGTATTGCGCAACCGCGGCAGGACAATATACGACGCGACACAAAACAAAGGTAATAAATTAAACCAGGTGTATTATACAGAATAAATAAATAAATAACACGGTGCACCACTAACCAATATATACAAATATAAATAGTGTGTGTGTGATGTATGCGGGTGTGTGAGTGTGTGTATGATAGTTCAGTGTCTGAAATACGGCAATTGGTGTGAAAATGGTGAGTTGGAGGGATGGTTCGATCTCACCAGATGACAATGGTAGGTCTGGGAGATCGAGAAATGGAATGAGCTGGGTACTGAATGAAATTACTGAGGTAGAATCCACAAACAGGCTCTCAGCTTCCAAAACCATGCAGCGCGCTGTCAACATCTCTCCGTGCCCGGCTTCTACGCCGGTTCCGGCTTTATGCCGGCTCATGTGACCCATGTCACTTCCGGGTTCCCTTGCGTCGCGATCGCGCATGTGCGTGGGAACTTGCCCGGTGACCAACACTGTCAAAAGGGGAAACAGAAACCGCTAGGGCACACCTTCGGCCACAGGTGAGCAGCATTAGCTCTACAACCATTTCCCTGTTGTTGAAAGTGTCCCTTTTGTGTGGCTGCGCTACATAGACCCCCCCCCCAAGCCTCCGGCGTCTGAGGAGAACGTCCGCACAAGCGCTTGAGATTCGCCACACTGTACACACCGGCTTTTTGACTCGGAGCTCGGCGGCGGCGACGTCGTCCTCGAAGCCTGGAGGCGGTGGCAGAACGATGTTCTCCAGGCTCCTTGATGTCAGCGACTTGGAAGTGCTGTCTGGCCGCAGCAGAGCTGACTCGGGGCTTGGAGACGGCGGCGCCGGCATGATGTCTTCCTCGCTGAGAGGCGGAGGGAGAAACGTGTCTTCGACGCGGGCCAGCCACTGCTGGTATTCCTCCGCGACGCGCACAGGCGGAGGCGGCGGAGGAAACGAGTCTTCCCCCGTGCAGAGGAGTGGCGGCTGTGGGGAAAGTGCCTCTTGCTCCGTATTGAAGTGTGGCAGTGGCGGCGGAACAAACGCCTCTCCCTCGCTGTCCTGCAAAGGCACCGAACGCGTTGTCTCCTCCTTACCGGCGAGCGCTGGCGAGGAAGGAGAAAGCTCAGAGCCTGCTTCGCGGCTCTCCCGGAAATAGAGGATCATGCGCTGGAGCTCTTCCACCTGCTCCCGCAGGCCTCGCACTCGCTCCCGATTATAATCCCACCACATGAGCTCATTCTCCTCTCTCCACTGCTGCTCCGCCTGGGGTTTTACTTCCCCCGCGTCACCGCCGTACTTGGCCTTCCTGGCCCTTCTCTTCCGGCTGGTGTGGGGAACCTCGTGACCCCTTGTTGCATCACCCCTAAATGGCGTCCGCCGAATGGCGAGCCTGCAGCCCTCCCAGCTCTGCCACGTTTCCTTCACTCTCTGCTCCTCGCTGCTCTCCTGCAAGTCCTCCTGCTCCTCCAGCAAGCTGTATTCCCAGCCGCGATACATTTCTTCCTCGCTGTCCTTCAGCCAGTCCGCCAGCTCGGGCGAGATCGTGTTTGCGCCCCCCCCAAAATTGTTTAGGGGGAAATCCTCCGCCATGCCACTGGGACTGTCTAGCTTTCTGTCACGGATGTGTCGGGTGTGTGTGCGTGGCATGAACGCAGAGGAAGCGAGCTGGTGGTTCAAAATAACAGTCTTTATTTAAATAACAGAACATAAAGACTAATCCCAACACAAACTTAACTACAACAAGAAAAGCTAGACGCCTGACTGAAGTTCAGTCAGGCTATTTATACCAAAGTAAACATAATTAAACATAGTTGTCTTCCCTCGGTTCAGGTGAGCTTCTACGTCACCTGACCAAGGTGCAAACTAGGAACTGAAGTTAACTAACCCAAAACAAACTACAAACTAAAGGAAACGGGCGTTTGGCACCCTCTAGGGGTTAACCCTCACAGGAAAATCTAAAGGAAATTATACTTTGTTATTACATGCAAATTAACACACAAAGTAAACTGTTATAATACAACTTAACTAGAACCAGAACATCTGAGCACATCACACCAGTCCTCAGGTCCTTACACTGGCTTACTGTAACATTTAGGATAGATTTTAAAGTACATTTACTTGTTTACTTTAATCACTTAATGACCTACGACCTAAATACATTACAGATATGCTCATTGAATATAAACCTAACAGACCACTTAAATCGTTAGGATCGAGTCAGTTAGAAATACCTGTCATACACACTCAATCTGCGCCCGTCTTACTTCCGGGTCCTAGTGCCGGGCGCAGATTGAAGTATAAAAGAGGTAAACAAACGATGGCTTACCGCTCAGTCATTGAGTTCGGCCCATGTCAGCTCCAGCTGTCGTTTCAGCAAACCGTGAGTACTCACATGTTGGTTCTGTTTGTCTTTGCTATTGTGTGTGTATTTTTAGGACGCGGGTTAAATTTGTGTTTTTCCCTTGCTCCGCTTTTGTGAGAGTCCTTAAACTAAATTGCGTGGTTATCCTGCCTGCTCGCTTCTTTCCGCGTTTGGGTTTATCCTCCACGCTACATTGGGCTAACCGCTAAAGCTACGTCTTCTGGTCACCTCAGGTTAGTCCATCTTGACAGAATGACTGAGCCCTCCGTGGTAAACCCAGCGGATTATGCGAGTCTCTGCGACGTTGTAGATCAGCATGCGGCGCTAATCAATCAGCTAACCGGGGATCTCGCTTCTCTCCGCCGCGAGGTCGCTGAGCTCCGACGGGAGAATACGGATCTCCGCGCAGCTGTTGATGGCGTCACTGCTCGATCGCACGCCGCGGAGGCCGCGGCGCCGCATCCCCCCCCACCCCTCCTTCTGATGTTTTTCTTTCTCTACCAGAGAAGTGGAACGGCACGGACGGGAAGTGCAGCGTTTTTCTGACAGCTCTCGATCTGGTGTTTGAGTTTAATGCCACCAAGTACTCCACCGATCGCCTTCGCATTGCTCTTCTCGTCTCGTTGCTAAAAGGGCAGGCAGCAGAGTGGGCCACGGCAGTTTTACAGGCAGATACAGACACCGCCCACTCTTACAATGAGTTCACCCACCAACTCAAACTCACTTTCGAACATCCAGCGGGCGAGGTGGAGACCGACACCAGACTTTATCACCTGAGGCAGGGAGGATTGCCCGTGAGCCGCTATACGGCCGAGTTTCGCACTCTCGCCGTCCAAACAACGTGGGGCGATGCAGCACTCCGGACATCCTACTACGAGGGACTGGCTTCTCGAATTAAGGACGAACTAGCCGGGCGAGAGCTTCCTGCGACCCTAGAGGGCCTGATCCAACTCGCTCTCCGGATCGACCAGCGCCTCCTCTCTCGCCCGAGGCCAGCCCCTCGCACACTGCCACCTGCACCCACCTTCGCCGTCACCACTTCACGACCAGCACCCGCCTTCACTGTCACCACTCCACGTCCCGCAGACTCCGCCACCTACGCCACCCCGGGACATGTCGGTTCTCCACCTCCTGCCGTGGTTGACACCGGAGCCGGGGAACCCATGCAATTAGGACGCGCCTCCTTGACCGCTGCAGAACGGGAGAGACGCTTCCGTGAAGGGCTCTGTGCCTATTGCGGGTCAGCTACACATCACAGGGCAACCTGCCCTCTCAGACCGGGAAACACCCAGGCCCGGTGAGAGGAGAGAGATACTCGCCGGGTCACCTTCGTCTCTCCGCCATCACCACCAACTCCTCCCGTCTCACGGTTCAGGTACACCTCCAGGTTGGCCACAAACGGGTCCGAAGTGCTGCATTCATCGACTCCGGGGCAGCAGGTAACTTCATTGACTCTGCATATGCCAAAACCCTGGGGGTAAAACTCGAGGCGTTATCCCAGGCCGTTCGCATCACCTCTGTCGACGGTCGCCCCCTCTCCACCAGCCCAATCAGCACCCGAACAGAACCCATCACCGTCTCCATCAACCAACACCATGAACAGTTAAAATTCTTCGTCACCTCCATCTCGTCTCCACCCATCATCCTTGGTCATCCCTGGCTGCTCCAACATGACCCTCTAATCTCCTGGACCCAGAACCGGATCCTTCAGTGGGGCGCGACCTGCAACGAACTATGCCTACGGGCAGCGGCTGGGACGTGCTCTAGGGAGTCCGAGGCCCCCGACGTCGACACCAACTCCATCCCCGAACCGTACCGAGACCTATCGGAGGTTTTCTGCAGGCGACGAGCCACCCATCTTCCTCCTCATTGCCCATACGACCTCGCCATAGACCTCCAACCCGGTACGATCCCCCCCCGCGGCCATCTCTACTCACTCACACCCACCGAGACCCAGGTGATGGAGGAATATGTAAACAACGCCCTGCGCCAAGGCACCATCAGGCCCTCCTCCTCACCTGCCGCCGCGGGGTTCTTCTTCGTGAAGAAGAGAGGCGGTGAACTTCGCCCTTGTGTCGACTATCGGGGGCTCAACCATGTCACCATCAAAAACCGACATCCTCTGCCTCTTACCAACTCAGCCCTGGACGCCCTCTCTGGCGCCACCATCTTTACGAAGTTGGACCTCCGGAGCGCCTACAACTTGGTGCGCATCAGAGAGGGCGATGAGTGGAAGACGGCGTTCATCACCCCCACCGGACATTATGAAACCCTCGTCATCCCATTCGGACTGTGCAATGCCCCCGCCGCATTCCAACACTTCATTAACGACGTCCTTCGGGACATGCTCGGTCGGTGGGCATTCGCCTACCTGGACGATATTTTAATTTATTCACGCACCATGGAAGAACACACCCAGCACGTCAGGGCGGTTCTAAAGAGATTACTCGCCCACCAACTGTACTGTAAGTTGGAAAAGTGCGCTTTTCACGAGCGCTCCACCACGTTCCTGGGTTTTGTCATCTCGCCCCAGGGTGTGGCCATGGACCCGCAGAAGCTAGAGGTTGTGCGTCATTGGCCCCTACCCAAGACCCTCAAACAGCTTCAACGGTTTCTCGGGTTTGCGAACTTCTATCGTCGCTTTATCCGGGACTACAGTACAGTTGCCGCCCCCCTAACCGCTCTGACCCGTCCCTCCTCTCTCCCTTTTCACCTCAACCCGGCAGCTGTCTCCGCTTTTCGATCACTTTGTCACCGCTTCACCACTGCACCGATTCTCCACCACCCAGATGTCAATAAATCATTCGTTGTGGAGGTGGATGCTTCAGATGTGGGCGCTGGAGCTATCCTCTCACAGCAAGGTCCAGACCAAAAACTACACCCCTGTGGTTTTTTCTCCAGAAAATTTGACTCCACTCAGCAGCGATACGGGGTAGGGGACCGCGAACTGCTGGCCATAAAGTGGGCTCTGGAGGAGTGGCGTCACTGGCTCCAGGGCGTCAGTGAGCCATTCATAGTCTGGACGGACCATCAAAATCTAATCACCATCAGAAACATCAAACAGTTAAATCCACGACAGGCGCGGTGGGCATTATTCTTTGAGAATTACAACTTCCACCTCTCATACCGCGGGGTCCGCCCGGGGGGGGTCCACCTCTAGTTGTCGGGAGAGGTGGACCCCCCCCGGGCGGACCCCGCGCCTGTCCTCCCCTCTTCCAAGATCGTCGCACCCCTGCAACTGGACCTGGAAACGAGAGTGTGCCAGGCACGAGGTACAGAGACCGAACCGGCAGGTGTGCCACCTGGACGACTCTTCGTGCCTGAAGGGATGAGACCCGAGGTTCTCCACTGGGGACACTCCTCCCCAATCTCGGGCCATCCAGGCACCCAACGATCCCTCCAATTTATCCAGCGAGACTTCTGGTGGCCATCCATGACGAGGGACGTCCAAGAGTTCGTTCAGGCATGCCCAGTGTGCGCCAGGGCAAAGAACACCAACCGACCCTCTCCAGGAGAACTGCAACCCCTTCCAGTCCCTCGACGGCCCTGGACGCACATTGCCGTGGACTTCATCACGGGCCTGCCGGCCTCCGAAGGAAAGGACACCATCCTCACGATCGTGGATCGGTTCTCTAAGACCGTGCATCTGGTGGCTCTCGCCGGACTCCCGTCAGCAAAGGAAACAGCAGAGCTGATTTTAGAGCACGTAGTCCGTCTGCATGGGTTCCCCAAGGATATCGTCTCGGACAGAGGGCCCCAGTTCACAGCCCGGTTCTGGAAGGCCTTCTGCCGTCTGATCGATTCCACCTGCAGTCTGTCCTCCGGATACCACCCACAGACTAACGGTCAGACGGAGCGGACCAACCAACAACTGGAGCGCTACCTGAGATGTTTCGTAGCGGACCGTCAGCGCTCCTGGGCACGCTACCTCATTTGGGCGGAACTATCACACAACCTCCACATCTCCTCTGCCACTAACCTAAGCCCATTTGAGGTATACCACGGTTTCCAACCCTCCGTGTTCAACCACCCAGAGCCGGAGGTTGATGTACCATCAGCCCAACAGTTGGTCCGCAGATGTCGGCGGCTCTGGACTACAACCAACCAGGCCATCCAACGTGCCAATGCCCGCTACACCCACCAACATCGCCGCCGACATCCTCCGGGACGACTATACCACGTAGGTGACAAGGTATGGCTGTCCACAAAAAACCTCCACCTCCACACCGAGTCAAAGAAGCTTTCTTCCAGATTCATCGGACCATACCACATCACTCACAGAATTAACCCTGTCACCTACCGGCTCCAGCTGCCTGCGGCGCTCCGGATTCACCCAGTATTTCACCTATCCCAATTCAAGCCTTTCATCACATCACCCATGATTCCACCCACCCCCCCAGCTCCTCCTCCCCGGATCATCAACGGCGGTCCCGCCTACACTGTGCGCCGAATCCTTGACTCGCGCCCTCGGGGCAAAGGTTCGCAATACCTGGTGGACTGGGAGGGCTATGGCCCCGAGGAGCGATCTTGGATCCCGGCCCGGTTCATTCTCGACCCCCAGTTAATTCGGGACTACCGTCACAGGGTATCCTCCATCCCAGGACCGTCAGGAGCCAGTCCTGGACAGGGGGGTACTGTCATACACACTCAATCTGCGCCCGGCACTAGGACCCGGAAGTAAGACGGGCGCAAAACCAGGAAGTATAAAAGAGGTAAACAAACGATGGCTTACCGCTCAGTCATTGAGTTCGGCCCATGTCAGCTCCAGCTGTCGTTTCAGCAAACCGTGAGTACTCACATGTTGGTTCCGTTTGTCTTTGCTATTGTGTGTGTATTTTTAGGACGCGGGTTAAATTTGTGTTTTTCCCTTGCTCCGCTTTTGTGAGAGTCCTTAAACTAAATCGCGTGGTTATCCTGCCTGCTCGCTTCTTTCCGCGTTTGGGTTTATCCTCCACGCTACATTGGGCTAACCGCTAAAGCTACGTCTTCTGGTCACCTCAGGTTAGTCCATCTTGACAATACCAAGGCTTCACACTAGACAAGGGGAGTCAGCTTTTAGCTATTATGCTGCCCGTGGCTGGAACCAGCTTCCAGAAGAGATCAGATGTGCTAAAATATTAATCACATTTAAATCTAGACTCAAAACTCATCTGTTTAGCTATGCATTTATTCAATGAGCACTGTGCTACGTCCGAACCGACTGAATTATTTTATGTTTTTCTAATATTCATTCATTCATTCATTCATTTTCTATACCGCTTAATCCTGTGTTCAGGGTCACGGGGGACCTGGAGCCTATCCCAGCAGACTTCGGGCACTAGGCGGGGTACACCCTGGACAGGGTGCCAATCCGTTTTTCTAATATGTTAAACTGTTTTATTTTCATTCATTCATTCATTTTCTATACCGCTTAATCCTGTGTTCAGGGTCGCGGGGGACCTGGAGCCTATCCCAGGAGACTTCGGGCACTAGGCGGGGTACACCCTGGACAGGGTGCCAATCCGTTTTTCTAATATGTTAAACTGTTTTATTTTTATTTTTAATTAAATTTTAAAGTTTTCGTTAAAAAGTTTTGCTATTATCTTTTATTTCATTTTATGATTATTTTCTTTTCTTCTATGTAAAGCACTTGAATTACCATTGTGTATGAAATGTGCTATACAAATAAACTTGCCTTGCCTACATTTGTGAATGGGGGATCATCTGGCAAAAGTCTGTCGCGGGGAAGATCAGCCATGACTTGTTTGCCTGTAACACTGCATTGGCGTTTGCAAATGGTGCATTGAGACAGAACCATTCTGATGGCCGTTTGTGCTTTTGGAATACAATCATTCTCTTGCAACTTTGACAACATGTGATTACGACCACAATGGCCAACATCTACATGAATTGATCTTAAGATCAGATTTGAAACATGGTGGTCCTTTGCCAAAATTGCAGGATGTTTGTATTCCTCAGGGATAGCTGATCTGCTTAACCTGCCACCTACCCTTAGGATTGTGTCTCATAAAACTGGTGACAACCTGTAGAGAGGCGCTACTGCGTTTAATAAGTTTAACTTGCTGAAGGGCTTTGATTTCTCCCGGAAACATGACTGTTTGGCTGTAGCGAATGATTTCTTTCTCAGCAGCCTCAATGTCACTTACAGTCAATGTAACACCTAGCAGTGAAGCTTTGAAGGTTCTCATTTCCTCCTCAAGTTCAGAATGCACTGATATATTGTGCCTTGGAGCGTGGCACAGCTCTTTCCTTTTTTCAATGAGTGTCTTCAGAATACTTTTAAACTTGAGGAATCATGCAGTGGCTTTTTTCAAACAGTACCAATCTGAGTAGTGTGAAAAGAACTGAGAAGTATAATCATAATTATCTGCAGACACTACATTGACTGAGACTTCCTTAACCTCAATATCATTGTAAGATATTTTAAGAGTGTGACTTGGAATTCTTGGCCACTCTAATTCTGGCCTTGTCAAAAAGGATGTACCTGTGAGCCATGATTTTGATTTAAGGAAAGCATCCACATTAAGACCTCTTGATGCAATGTCAGCTAGGTTGGACGAAGAACTCGCATACCTCCATTGTGACACCTTGGAGAGCTCTCTGATAGCAGTTACCCTGTTGGCCACAAAGGTACGGAACCGTGTGCTTTCATTGTTTAGATACTTCAGGACTGAAGGACTGTCTGTCCAAAATACAGACTCCTATAGACCCAAAATCCAATTCAGATTTCGGCATATTGTCCATTCTAGCAGCCATTGTAGCTGCAGTGAGTTCAAGACGTGGCACACTAACTGATTTTACTGGAGCAACCCTTGCCTTACCAAGAATAAAGGCACAATGTTGGTTACCTTTGTGATTCTCCATAAGTAAGTATGATACTGTGCCATAACCCAGCTCACTGGCATCTGCAAAATGATGCAATTGTGCTGCAGTAACTTCACCAAAGTTAATTGGCTTTATGCATTTCATGACCTGAAAATCATTTAGGTTCTGAAGACTAGCCAACCACAGGTTCCACTGATGTCTGAGAGTTTCTGGAATACTTTCATCCCATTCGTGTTTTGTTCAGAAAGAAATGGCAGTATTGTTTTGCAGGACAAATGACTGGAGAAAGTATTCTAAGTGGATCATAAATGGAACCAACCATGGACAAGATACCTTTCCTTGTTAGAGGCCTTTCCTGCAGTGTCACTTTGAATTGCAAGGTATCCGTCTCAACACACCACTGAATCCCTAGAGCTCTTCCCAATGGCAGCTTGTCGTTCTCCAGATCCAAGTCCTTCACTGTCTTTGCTTTGCTCTCCTCACTTATGAATGCAAGTACATGACATCTATTGGACATCCACTTGGGCAAATTAAATCCTCCTGATGCACACACCTCCCTTAACTCATGCATCAGAGCTATACCCTGCTGTTCAGTATCTACAGATGTTAAACAGTAATCCACATAAAAATTCCTAAGGACTGTCTGAATTACCTCTGATTTACTGTATTACTGTCCTCAGAGAAACATATGCCAACACCAGTCGAGGCCAGAACCGTCTTCTAGGTAGAGAGAATAATCCGCAGACATGATATGAGCACATATCATGTGACGCAAAGAGAAGAAGAGGAGAGATGGCAGTTAGGTATGGTCACAGTCACATAATGTATAATGTGAATGTATATTTACTGTAGAGTGCAAGCAGGGACTCCGGCAGGACTAACTATGACAGCATAACTAAAAGGGAGAGCCAGAAAGAAACACCTCCCTGAGGGCTCCCTGAGATGTAAAGCAAACAATCACCTCACTGTCAACAAACTTGAGTGATCGAATGAGAGTGAGGAAGACAGCATCTAAAAATGTCAGTTCACCATAATACTCTATGTCAATGAGTCCCCCAGATCTGCTCCTTTACCTAAGGCAAATCTATTTATAAAAATGCTTGGCTAAATAAATAGGTTTTTAGCCTAGACTTAAACACTGAGACTGTGTCTGAGTCCTGAACACTATTTGGAAGACTATTCCATAATTTTGGGGCTTTGTAAGAAAAAGCTCTGCCCCCAGCTGTAGATTTCATAATACGTGGTACTGACAAGCAGCCTGCATCCTTTGATCTAAGTAGGGGTGGCGGATCGTAAGACACTAGCAGTTCGCTCAGATACTGTGGCGCGAAACGATTTAATGCTTTATATGTCAAGAGTAGTATTTTAAAATCAATGCAAAATTTCACAGGGAGCCAGTGCAGTGAAGATAAGATAGGGGTGATGTGCTCATATCTTCTGGGTCTAGTGATGACTCTCGCTGCTGCATTCTGGACTAGCTGAAGCTTGTTTATGCACCTAGCTGAACAACCAGACAGTAAGGCATTACAATAGTCCAACCTAGAGGTGATAAAAGCATAAACTAGTTCCCTTTCAAGGCTTCACTCGATGCTGCGTGAAAACGCTATGGGAACCATTTTGTCCAGTTGCCGGTCGTGAAGCATTGTGTGAAAACACGCCAAGATTTGGCTATGTATATAACAAGTGACGTCATCTGATTAGATGCAGGTGGAGGTTATAAAATACAGGTGAGCCGGCAACAACCTCAGATCATTTGTCTTCACTTTGACCTTGTTGTGAGCGTGTGTGTTTAAACCAGCAAAATAAGAAGTGTTTAACTCACCGATATCGGAGTTTTAAACAAGATGCCCCCCCTGATGTGTGATAATCCATATCGGAGGGCGATCCTTACTGCTACGATTAAAAAAAAAAAAAAAGTGGTCGCGCGCCTCGCATTCTCCGAGCCGCGGCGCATTTTGGTGCTTAAAACTCACTTCCTCGTTGGATCAGGAAATCCCTCTGTCGGCTCTCAAGCGCGCCATGGGCTTCCTGTGAATGCGTAAGGATAAACATCCTATCTTGCTTAAACCGCTGAGTTTGAATAATCTAGTTTTAATTTCCTAGAGTACTAGGAAAACAACAACAAAAAAAAAAACGGAATCGGGTGGCCGGGGGGGGCGGAGCCTCAATGACGCGCTCCCCTAGCTTTCTCCATAGGAGTTAACCCTTTCATGGAGTAGGCTGTATTAATCCTGTGTTTTCCTGCCATTGACCGATTTAGTTGTTTAAATATAGTTAATGTGGAATCACAGAGTTATATGATGTAGCCCAGATAGAAGAGACGCTTCAAAGCTATCTCTCTCTTGGGACATCATCCTTCCTGAAAAGCTAATACTTCCTTTCAAGTGTAAGCATATTTTAATTTACATATATATTTGGTGCATGCAGTAATATTACAGAAAACTATTAATTTTATCTTATGGATGTAAGATGAAGTGAGCAGAGTTGAGCCAAGGACAATGTGATGTCATAGTATCAAAGACACCATGTGACGTCAGAATACAGTATGTACCCAACAAACCTTAGACTGGCAGCCATCTTAGAGATTTCATAGTAACCCTGGAAACGACACCAGATCAGCAGATATGACATAGCCCCAGACATGATGTAATCTCAGACATGGGGTGATCTTAACTGTGATGTAACAGGCATTGGCTACTTAACTGTGATGTAACAGGCATTGGATACACAAGCAACATGTTAAATTAAATAACCAAAAAACACACACACACACAGTGATCTGAATAATAAGTTTAATAAAGAAATAGATACAAAATAGTATGTGTATCTACATAGTGAATATTGTACAATACAAAGTATTAGGCCCAACATAAAAGTATAAAAAACACACAGGGCCTGGGTAAGCATCAGAAGCAAAATAAAATGCATAAGAAGTCAATTAGCAAAACCTCCTGTGAGGAAAGACAACACTAATTTAAAAATCAGTGAAAGGAAATAGAAACAGAAACGCCGCGATTTGGATTTGGCACAAGTGCGGAAGCAAAATCTGTTTGGGTACCAACAGACACTTTAACATCGGTCTGGGTGCCAACACTTACGTGACAAACAGGTCTTAAGACCAGTGGAGCTGGCGTTGTAGATTCAGGCCGTACAGGCCTAAAAGAAAATGGATAAGGGCTATCCGCACGCGGCCTCTTAGAAGGACCCGGTTTGGGATCAACATCCTTGGAAAAAGTGAGACCTGTCTCCTCTAGGAACTGCAGTAACGAAGCAGATGGCTCGGGCTCATCCTCAGTAAAACTCACCGAGGCCCGGTCCATGACAGGTTCAGTAGGAGTATAGTCAGTAGGACTGTGAGCCGGACTGCTCTGGCTGTCCGAGTCGTCCAAAGCGACGTGGTGATCATTCGTGCAGACGCGATTAGCTATAAGAATAAAAATAGAGGATAAAAACAGGTAAATACAATAAAAGTTACAAACTTAGACAAATAATTAAAATAATATGAAAAAGATGCTTACCCATGGCCTGTCTCTTGAAAACTGTAGAGTAAAGCGGAAGTACCAAGAATTTATAGCAGAAGTAAGCGCCACCCCAATATTTTTTAAGTTGAACAACAAAAGTGAAAAGATAATGGAAACTAATTTGAAAGGAAAATAAGTTATATTGGAAGCAAAATTCGGTGAAAGATGGAGTCAGATAACGAGGTATATGACGTATAATGAAAATGTAATTTTATTGGTTGAAAAAATTTGATAAGGAACTAGAAAAAATAATGAGCAAATGAGGGGGCCAGATGAGCGTCCCGCCCACTGTAAAACTGTATAAAAGAAGGCACCGATGTCACAGTAGGTCAGTCTGTTCTTGGTGATGCTCTGGGTCACATCTTAGGCATTGTCAGGACTGGCTCACTTTGTTTTATTGTTGCAATAAAACTTATCCTTACTTCATCTAGATCTACACGGAATCCAGAGTCTTTCTTTGATTTCTTTATTCAAGTTACAGTATTTGTTTAATGTTTTAAATTAGGGCAACTTCGGTGTGGGGAGAATAAAAAATCCACCACACAAGCTGTGTAGACTTTCATCTTCCCTGAAGGGAAAAGCTTTTCAGGCAGCAGGTCAGGTTGGTGCTCCTTTGCACACCATGGCGGTTTTGCAGGCCTACCACGCTACCTGCTGAGAGACTTGAGCACTGGTGGGGCTCTCCAGATAGGACATATTGGAATTTCGCCGGGCCACAGACTTGTCTCTGCGTGCAACAAAAGCAGACGGCTCGTGCTATCGGCCGTTTTATGGCTGCGATGGGTTTCACGTGGAGGCACTTGTGGTTGAATCTTAGGCGCATCAAGGATAAGAATCTTGCATTCCTCCTGGATGCCCCTATCTCGCCTTTCGGCCTGTTTGGCGATATCGTTAACTCGGTCGCCACTAGGTTCATGAGGCGAAGTTATATGAACAAGCCTTCAGGAAATTCCTTCCCCACCGTACTCAAAAGTCGGGACTGTCGGCCACCCAGTCTCCACCGGGTCTGACACTTGCGAGGCGTGAAACACAAGGGATGTGTTTTTGAGCCTGCCACCCCTTTTTGGGGTACGACGCGCCTCACTATCAGCCTCAAAAGGTCAGACTGGCATATTGTCTTCTTGTGCCCAGGCCATGGGGTTGCCCCCCCCAATGGGGAGATGCACGCAGAATTTATTTCTAGAATAAAGTGGTCTCGTGGAAGGAGGTTGGTGTTTTGCTCCGCCACCGCTGGTGTTTCGGGCAACACCAGTCTCCAATAAAGTGTTAGGTCTTCGGTTTTTCCTGCCATATGTTTCAGAATGCCGAACATCTAACCCCCCCCCCCCTCCATTTAACCAAGTCTCCCTGGGTACTAAGCAGTGTAGAGAAACTACAGGACTCAGTTCACATCACCTTCCGCGTTTCAAAATGGCGTGATCTCCACTTCCATGAAACCGGAAGGTGCACATCTCCTGACAGAAGTTGCTGGGTATGGGGTCATGGAACATGTTCCCCTACCAGACAGTGAGTCAGACTACTATAATCAGTATTCCTTGGCAGAGGAACGGGGGGCTGCGTCCAAATTTTTAGATCTCGCGGGCTGTACCGCTATCTAAAATAAACAATACAGTTCAATGTTGACTGTTAAAGTGATTACTCTCAATCCTACCAAGCGATTGATTTGTGACAATCGATTGAAGGATGCTTACTTTCATATAGAAATACTCCCACAACACAGGAAAGACCTGAGGTTCGCTTTTGGGGGCCAAGCTTACCAGTATCGGGTCCTTTCAGTCGGTCTAGCTTTCTCACCAGCACATATTAAAATGCATGGATGTAGTTCTGGCTCTTACGACTACCAGGGCATCCATATTTGAATTACATAGACGACTGGCTGGCCCAGTCTCATTAGCTAGCGCTTCGACATCAGCATGTCGTCCTAGCTCATCTTGTCTCTTAGGATTGAGACCCAACGCCACGAAAGCGTGCTCTTTCCTGTTCTGAGGATTGGGTGTCACATGAGATTCGATCCTAAGCGGGCACAGCTGTCTCCCGCTCGTGTCGAATCCATTAACAACACCCTCAAGGAAATCAAGCTAGACCAAGAAAGTGACCATCACTTTCAGAGATCTTAGCTCTTATGGCAGCCGTATCCACGGTGACCCTTGGGCCTGCCCATGAGAGCATTTCAGTTGTGGCTAAGACAGGGGATTTCACTCTAGGGCCAATCCCCAACAGGGGTTATGCGCCAGGTGCTTCATACCCGTCCTATGTGGTTCAGACCCCGGGTTCTGACTCTGGGTCCCACTCTAAGTTCGTCTTGTCGTCGCAGATGCTAACGACAGATGCTTCCCTCACAGGCGGGGGGTGCGGTCTTAGGTGACCGTCCCTGCCCAAGGGTGCTGGAGAGGCCTTCTTCTCGCACGGCACATCAATTGCCTCAAAATTATGGCTCTATTTCTCGCCCTAAAGCACTTCCTCCAGCGGTTGAGAGTGCCATGTCCCATTGCGGGTGGACATCACTATGGCAAGTCTCATATATTAATCGCCAGGGCGGACTGTGCTCGCGCCGCTGAATAGCTAGCGCACCAGGTTGCTGTCCCTCAGCGCGATTTACGGTCCAGGGCATATGAATGTGAGAGCAGTTGTAACTGCCCAGTCAATCTCTGACACACGGGGAATGGAAACCCCACCCCGAAGTGGTCAGTCAATCTCGGTGAGATTTCATGCAGCAGAGGTGGACCGCTTTGCCTCGCAAGATCAGCAAATGTCCCCTTTGCTACTCCCTGACTCTGGATCTAGTATCCCTCTTCAAGAGCTTATGCCCTCAAATGGAATGTTTTTTAAAAGTGGAGAGGCCTTCTTCTCGTACGGCACATCAATTGCCTCGAAATGATGGCTCTATTTCTCGCCCTAAAGCACTTCCTCCAGCGGTTGAGAGTGCCATGTCCCATTGTGGGTGGACATCACTATGGCAAGTCTCATATATTAATCGCCAGGGCGGACTGTGCTCGCGCCGCTGAATAGCTAGCGCACCAGGTTCCTGTCCCTCAGCGCGATTTACGTTCCAGGGCATATGAATGTAAGAGCAGTTGTAACTGTCCAGTCAATCTCTGACACACGGGGAATGGAAACTCCACCCTGAAGTAGTCAGTCAATCTCGGTGAGATTTCATGCAGCAGAGGTGGACCGCTTTGCCTCGCAAGATCAGCAAATGTCCCCTTTGCTACTCCCTGCCTCTGGATCTAGTATCCCTCTTCAAGAGCTTACTGTGCTGCATGAGCCAGTGGCGTAAGTCAGAGCGCCACTATACTGGGTGAGAGATGCCATTTCCCTCTCCTATGAGGCGCGTGGGCTCACTTCGCCTCTAGGAAGCAGGGTTCATTCAACCTGGGGGATCGCCTCATCTATTGCACTAGCAAGAGGTATTCCCCTGCAGCAAGTGTGTGATAAGCAGGTAGACCCAGTCCACTCCTGAATTGTTTCAGTGCTGGAGTCCCTGCAGGAAAGTTGTCCTCGGGCCTGTGCCCAAGTACTCTCAGGACGCACGTAACTGCATCCTCACTGAGCTATCGGCCTAAGTCCATAAACAACATCACCCTATTGTGTTGAAGCATTCCATCCTTCGTCTTTACAGCTTCGGAGCAGGAGAGACTTCACTTACTGTGTCCAGCAGGTGCTCTTCAGATTTACGTCCACCGCATCAGCCGGTGGTGTAGGTCAGAGCAGCCTTTACATGTCTTGGGGCCGCTGGAGCGACCACCACTACACTGGGTGAGAGATGCATATTGCCCTCTCCTATGAGGCGCGTGGGTTCACTTCGCCTCTAGGAAGCAGGGCTCATTCAACCAGGGAGATCACCTCCTTTTGCACCAGCAAGAGGTATTCCCCTGCAGCAAATTGTGTGACACGGAGGGTTGCTCCTCCCCGCACACATTTGTTACATTATAATCTGGATGTTCATGCTACTCCGGGCTCAGGCAAAGCCCCGAGTTAGCTGCCCAGGTATGGTTCTGAGACCTTCTCGGCTTTGTGCCACACGCTACACAACCTTGTGGTCCAGACACCTGTAGTGCGGCGGCGTTGGTATTCTCGTTCCCATAGCGTTTTCACGCAGCATCGAGTGAAGCCTTGAAAGGGAACGTCTCGGGTTACATTGCTGTAACCCTGTTCCCTGAAAGGCGGGAACGAGATGCTGCGTCCGAATGCCGCACTACCACGTGACCGGACATCCGTTCAGACAAATTAATCTGAGGTTGTTGCCGGCTCACCTGTATTTTATAACCTCCACCTGCATCTAATCAGATGACGTCACTTGACCGAGGTTATATACATAGCCAAATCTTGGCGTGTTTTCACACAATACTTCACGACCGGCAACTGGACAAAATGGTTCCCATAGCGTTTTCACGCAGCATCTCGTTCCCGCCTTTCAGGGAACAGGGTTACAGCAATGTAACCCGAGACGTTTTTCTGCATCGTTTAGCGACAATATATTTCTTATCTTGGCAATATTTCTGAGGTGAAAGAATGCTATCCTGGTGATATTATCTACATGAGCTTCAAATGAAAGGCTGGAATCTATAATCACGCCGAGGTCTTTTACTGTTGCACTTGATGGAACAGAAAGGCCATCTAAAGTTACGGTGTGATCTAAAATTTTACTCCTAGCTGTATGCGGTCCTATGCCTAGAACTTCTGTCTTATCCGGATTAAGCAGAAGGAAGTTAATTAGCATCCAATTTCTTATGCCCTGCACACATTGCTCAACTTTAGTAAGCTGGTTTTTCTTATCAGGTTTTGCTGAGACATATACCTGTGTGTCGTCAGCATAACAATGAAAACTAATACCATGCTTACTGATTATGTTGCCCAAATGAAGTAAAGGGAAAAAAGCAGTGGGCCTAAAACTGAACCCTGCGGAACGCCAAACTCCACAAGAGAACATGCAGAATAATCACCATTTAAGTCTACATACTGATAACGATCGGTCAAATAGGATCTGAGCCAGGAGAGAGCTGTACCCTTAATTGCTACAACATTTTCTAATCTGTGGAGAAGAATATTATGATCAATGGTGTCAAAAGCTGCACTGAGGTCGAGTAATACAAGTATAGTTACACAACCCTGATCAGAGGCCAATTGGAGGTCATTTACTACTTTAACGAGTGCTGTTTCTGTGCTGTGATGAGGCCTAAATCCTGACTGATACAGTTCATGTATGCTATTTCTATGTAGATATGAGCATAGCTGCTCTTTTAGCTACGATCTTTTCCAGAACCTTAGAGATAAAGGGGAAGTTTGATATTGGCCTGTAATTGGACAGCTGACACGGGTCGAGGTCAGGTTTCTTAATTATTGGTTTGATAACTGCTAATTTATAAGATTTTGGAACATAACCAATGCTGAGTGAGGAATTAATTATTCTTAACAGCGGTTCTGTTATTACTGGTACTATCTGTTTAAAAAAATGTGTCGGTATAGGATCTAATATACAGGTTGATGAATTTGCAGAAGAGATGAGTGAAATTAGTTCATTCTCTTCAAGCAGAGTAAAGTATTCTAGGTTCCGATCTGACATGGCTAGGTTAACAGCGCCTCAATTTTATGCCTAAGATGTATAATTTTATTATAAAAAAAGTTCATGAAGTCCTCACTATTGCATGATGTTGTTGTGGAGATTTCTGCAGTGGTCTTATTTCTGGTTAATTTGGCTACGGTATTAAATAAAAATCTAGGATTATTTTTGTTATTTTCTATAAGAGTGGAGAGATACGTTGATCTAGCTACACTAAGAGCTTTCCTATAGTTCAGGATGCTCTCTAACAATTTAGTTTGACGCCATTTACGTTCTAATTTCCGAGCGGTTTGTTTTAAAGTGCGCGTGTGATCGTTATACCAGAGAGCGAGTTTCTTATCGCTAATAATTTTTCTTTTAACTCGGGCAACATTATCTAAGGTACAACGAAATGTCGACTCTAAATATTCAGTCGCCTGATCGAGTTCTGTGAGTTCAGACGGTGATCTAATCGAAGTTGGTAACTCTGGGAGATTAATGATAAAACTCTGCGTGGTGGTTGATTTGAATGTACGTTTAATACGGTAGCGCGGTCCTGTGCGTACATTATCACTGTGACACACTTGAATTGAGACAAGATAGTGATCTGAGATAATTTCAGACAGTAGAATTGTGAATACATTTCTTATACTTAATCCAAAAAATATTATTAAGTCTAAAGTGTGACCTGCTTTATGAGTGGGTCCTACTACACACTGATTTACTCCTACTGAGTCCAGTATGGACATAAATGCTGTTCTCAGAGTGTCTTCTGGATTCTCAAAATGAATATTAAAATCTCCAGTGATTAACACTTTGTCTACAGAAACGACTAGGTTTGAGATGAAATCTGCAAATTCACTAAGAAATTCAGAATACGGTCCTGGAGGTCTGTAAATTATAATTAGTGGAATCGACTGAGCTGACTTAATAAACTTAAATACACTTATGTTACTATAAAGAATTTCAAATTAATTAAATTTGTGTCCGTGTTTTTGTACGATAGACAGATTATCATTGTAAATAACTGTGACGCCTCCTCCTCTACCAGTTAACCGAGGCTGGTGTATGTAGCTGTATCCAGGAGGACTAGCTTCATTTAAAGCTACATACTCGTCCTGTTTAACCCAGGTTTCAGTTAAACAGAGTATATCAAACTCCTGATCTGTGATAATTTCATTAACAATAACTGCTTTTCATGCGAGAGATCTAATATTTAACAATTCTAGCTTCAGATCAGAGTTGCCGGCTGCACATTCAGTGTGATCCGAGTTTCTGGTCTTTATGTTAATTAAATTATTAAAACAGACTTTGAGTCTTTCGACATTTTTGCTTGGCTCGGGGAACAGACACAGTGTCAATATGATGAACCCTAAGTAATGACTCTATGCAGCTAGCAGTCGGTTTGTTTAGCCTGTCTGTCTGCTCCCTGGCCTGGGCTCTGGATTGTCACCGGTTAACATACAGAACATCCCTTCTACATCTGCTGCAAGTGCTATTGGCTTACAGTGGTGTGAAAAACTATTTGCCCCCCTCCTGATTTCTTATTCTTTTGCATGTTTGTCACACAAAATGTTTCTGATCATCAAACACATTTAACTATTAGTCAAAGATAACAAAATGCAGTTTTTAAATGAGGGTGTAGATGCAGTCATACTATTTCACTAGTTTTGACGCGTAGCTTTGTCTCAAAGTTTCACTCACACGACAGAAGTACAATCTCTTTGTCTCTTGTAGTTTATTTTGTCAGCATCAAAGAATCAACACTTCATACAGTCGTCTTGACTAAATCCACTGTGATTACAGACACCAGTTGCTGCATCTCGCTTGTTGTTGTGCTTGTTTTATTTATTTTATTTGTTGTTATTCCATTTTTTCTACCTTGTTCTATTCATTAGTAAAGCATTAAGCATTAAGTTTGTTACATAAGCCATAAGCTTTAAATTTCTAAGTTATGCATCCATTTTGACAATCGTAAGTTGGTCTGTGATGTCATTCTACTATTACATGCATTTGTGTGACTGTCATATGATAGAGTGTTCAGTTTAGATGTGGAAGGCTACGGAAACACAAGCTTTTGACCGTCAGCTAACGAGAGCTCCCGGTAAGCTAAGAATGTAAGAAACAGCAACTAGGTTGTTGTAACCGTAAGCTCCCGTAAGTGGATATATACAGCAAGAGTGTTGTTATATTCGTAAGCTAGGACTGTAATTTACAAGATACAGCAAACAGGTTGTTGTAAAAGTCAGAGATTTGCAAGATGCAGCAACTGGTGTCTGTAATCACAGTGGATTTACTCAAGACGACTGTATGAAGTGTTGATTCTTTGATGCTGACAAAATAAACTACAAGAGACAAAGAGATCGGACTTCTGTCGTGTGAGTGAAACTTTAAACCAGAGCTACGCGTCAAAACTGGTGAAATAATATGACCGCATCTACAGTTGGTATGATGTTCTTTTTCTGAAATGCTGTGTTACTTTTACGCCAGATGCAACGGAACACGCACCTTCCAAAAAGTTAAACTTTTGTCTCGTCGGTCCACAAGGTATTTTCCCAAAAATCTTGGCAATCATTGAGATGTTTTTTTTAGCAAAATTGAGACGAGCCTTAATGTTCTTTTTGCTTAAAAGTGGGTTGCGCCTTGGAAATCTGCCATGCAGGCCGTTTTTGCCCAGTCTCTTTCTTATGGTGGAGTCGTGAACACTGACCTTAATTGAGGCAAGTGAGGCCTGCAGTTCTTTAGATGTTGTCCTGGGGTCTTTTCTGGCCTCTCGGATGAGTTGTCTCTGCGCTCTTGGGGTAATTTTGGTCGGCCGGCCACTCCTGGGAAGGTTCACCACTGTTCCATGTTTTTGCCATTTGTGGATAATGGCTCTCACTGTGGTTCGGTGAAGTCTTTGTTCTCATTTGTTCCTTTGGATCTTGGCATGATGTCTAGCTTTTGAGGTGCTTTTGGTCTACTTCTCTGTGTCAGGTAGCTCCTATTTAAGTGATTTCTTGATTGAAAGCGGTGTGGCAGTAATCAGGTCTGGGGGTGACTACAGAAATTGAACCCAGGTGTGATAAACCACAGTTAAGTTATTTTTTAACAAGGGGGGCAATCACTTTTTCACACAGGTCCATGTAGATTTGGAGTTTTTTTTCTCCTTTAATAATGTAAACCTTAATTTAAAAACTGCATTTTGTGTTCAATTATGTTATCTTTGACTAATAGTTAACGGTTTTTGATGAGCAGAAACATTTAAGTGTGACAAACATGCAAAAGAATAAGAAATCAGGAAGGGGGCAAATAGTTTTTCACACCACTGTATGTCTGAATCTTATCAGCACACCAATAAGAGAATTACTCAAGTTAGTTCCTTGTAACAGCTGAGAGTTAAGTGATTTTCCTTGGTAAGTAGCTACGCAATCAAACACCACTCAAAATTTTTGTTTTTGTGGGTGGTACACCCCGTGATGTGGGATGTACCAGATTTAACCAGGGTTTCCTTCCTTTTCACTTACAGGAACCTTTTCAGCATGACCTTTTATTAACATGTCTTCCATGAAACTACAAAAGTCTTTATGGAAATCCAAATTTCTTTTGAATTTTCTTTTTAGACATTGTGCATGCAAGAAAGCAACACCATAATTGTCCGGGAAACATTACATCCTTCTTCTTCAATGAAAGCTCAATGCAGTAATGTCCATCAACAAGCTCTGTGGACTGTGATACTTACTCCATAAACTGCTTGTCCTCTATAGACATTTCCAATTTTTCACCTTGCTTACACTCAGGAAAATCGTAACTCATTTGCTGCTGAATTATCTTCTCCAGACTTACAACTGAAATCCTGTTTGCCATCACCTGGGGCCACCCTGTCTTTCTGTTAGTTTGGATGTTCTCTCTCTCTAACGGTCCATTTACAATTCAGCCTAGGATGGTTTTAACAGCGTAAGGTCCATCTCCTCTGCTGTTGATGACTTTCCATGGCTCTAGATGTACCTTGGGTACAGTTGTTCCTATTAGCAAGCCAATGCCTGCATCAATCTGAGGAAGATGCACCTCTTCAAGATACCTCCATTTTTTAACATCCTTCTGTTGCGGAATGTTTTCTTTTTTAACTGGAATCTCACTTTGTGAAAACACCTGAGGGAGATCCACAAAATTGTTCTCATTCAATCCACTTATTCTGTGAAAACATGTGTACTAACAGACCTTTCCTGTCCCATAGTATGCAGCAGGATGTTTGTTTTCCTACCAGTTAGCCTTAGCTCATTCATTAGCTGTTCTGTACAAAATGTTGCAGAACTTCCCGGATCCAAGAAGGCATAGGTTGTAACCTCATGATTGCCCTTTTGGAATTAACTCTAACTGGTACGATGGCCAATGAGCACACTAAATGACCATCTCCAGTACAGCCACAAGTTTCACTGGTTAGAGTACATGACTCGGTGATGGTCATGGAGCTTTCTCCATCTTGGGATCCTGGAAGTACTGGCTTCCTTTGTGGGATTTGTAGGATAATTGGATGCTTAAGTGAGCATTTCTGAAGTGAGTCTTTGCATACAACCTTTACTCATGTGACCTGGTAATAAGCATAATAAGCAACCCTTTAGATTTTAGAAAGTCAAGGTTTTCTTTGTGTGGTTTATGTTTCAGAACATTGCATGCGTCCAATACATGGCTTTTATTACAGCATAAGCAGAGGGTTCCATTGCTTACTTTTGCTCCAAACTCTTTCTTTGATATTTGGGTTTTGAGTTCTGGAACAGGTGTCACACTTGTTGCAAATGTGTTTTTCCTGTCTTTCATTTGTAAGTTACTTTTGTTTTGTGTACACTTGAAATTGCCTTTTGCTATTTTGCTATCCTGAATGTTACCAAACAGTGGATGTAAAACAATCTTTGCCTATTTGTCCACAAAACTGACCAAGTCAGAAAACCTTGCTCTCTTGCCAGTCCTTTCTTGAAGCTCACAGGCAAATACTCTCCACCTTTCTCTCAGCTTGAAAGGAAGCTTTGATATAATTGAACTCATGTTGCTTGGACTGTCCATCTCTTCTACATACAGTGGTTACAAAATCGGAGCGTCGTATTTAACGTCGCCGCCGCATTACGGCATGTGCATTTGCTGTGCATTTGCTGGCTTTTACCACTGAGTGGCGCTATATAACTACAGACTGACGCCTCATCATAGTTCATTCTCTGCCTCATTAATGAGACGCGTCCCATTAAATAATACACGTAGTAGCCGATAACATCAAGTGAAACACTGTAGTTGACCGAATTCATAATCACAGTACTATAATTACAGTACAAATGTAGAATTCAAATTAAATCAAATCTTATTAAGATCAAATTTAAGCACAATAAATATTAACACAGTGAGCCTTTAGATTTTATCACGTGTAATTAGAAAAGAAGTGTGTAGGGTTTTATTTAAATATAAATTTCTAAACCAATAAGATCAAATAACACCAAGTTATTATTATAACAGGCTTACTTCGTCACTTATCAAAGAAGTACACTTGCTTTCAAAGAAGTCGAGTGGCTTCCCAGATAGCAGAACAACATTGAATCATCGTTGAATCAACATTAAAGCATCAACCAACTTGTCATTGAATCAATGTTGAAATTTCAATGTTAAACGTTGATTTTTCATCAGGTTTGCACCTTGAAATAATGTTATTTCAATGATGAAAAATAGATCAAGATGGGCATAAAATCAATGTTTGTTCAACGTAAATTCAATCACTTATTTTACATTGAATCAACATTGAATCAACATTGAAGCAATTATAGTTTAGTCTTGCTTTATGAACAGCAAGATTCTATGACAGTAAATCATGTCCGTTTTGGTTTATTTCTTTAAATCAGAGACCATGTAGGGCTGAAAAACATTTTTTTTTAACAAAAAGTCAGTAACTCAACATCCTTCAGTTTACATGTAAACATATTTATTTATTTATGCTCCATACCCATTTAAACAGGAAGTAACATCACAATTACAATAAAACAACTATATAATAAAACACACTACAACTTACATACAAATTATTATAAACTGGATGACAAAATGAGTTTTTAGAAGAGAACTATTAGAAGAGATTGTTAATTCTGAATTCATAAAACAGAATCTAACTGCCAAGAGAAGAGACTGGAAAACCATAATATAAAAATGGCAGCCTGCCTCAGCAAAATTCAGTCAAATGCAAATAGAAACAACCAAGTCAGAAACACAACAGATGACTGAAACATTATTCGTAAGTTGAAATGTATTTACGCAGCAAAACAGATAAGATAACAAGCAAAACAAGGCATAAGATAATAAGAGATAATAAGAGAGTCTGAACTTATGGTTTTCCACCACGAGCAATTCCCCCCAGCCGTTCTGGGACATAACGAAGCCATTTCTGAACTGTTGAAGCAAAGAAACTCTGTAAAAAACATTGATACAGTCTTTTTAACATTAAGGCACAAGCATGAATCATTCAGCCATTTTTGTAAGTCATCTAAGGCTAATGAAAGCTGATGGGCTGCATCATCAGCACTTTTAGCTTGTGTAAAAATTACCGTATCATCTGCATACATGATCATGTCCACATGTCCAAATTCTGTGCCTCTCCTTGGTTTCATACGGATTACATAAACTGAGAATATTTGTTTTCAATGTGACTTGCATCATTTAAAAGTAGACACTTTAAGCTTTATATAGATATATTTCTCATTTCAGTTAATTTTAGTGACGTGTTTCAAAAAGATTTTCACGGAGACTGAGGTTTCATATATGTGCATATATCCTCATATACTGTATGTGGCCAATTAGGATTAGTTTTTTGCATTTTTTTTTGTTAGTTCTTAGTTATTGCCTTGATAATAGAAAATATGAGCTAGGCATCATGTATGACAGTTGCCAAAGTGAGATATGAGCTAAAATGACCAGATCCTGCCATAGGAGACATATCTTGTATGTACATATAGGGCTTATATGTGGATATAAAGAAGCAATACAGGAGACCTATATGGCCTGTATATGCACATACAGTGGTGTGAAAAACTATTTGCCCCCTTCCTGATTTCTTATTCTTTTGCATGTTTGTCACACTTAAATGTTTCTGCTCATCAAAAACTGTTAACTATTAGTCAAAGATAACATAATTGAACACAAAATGCAGTTTTTAAATGATGGTTTACGTTATTAAGGGAGCAAAAAAACTCCAAATCTACATGGCCCTGTGTGAAAAAGTGATTGCCCCCCTTGTTAAAAAATAACTTAACTGTGGTTTATCACACCCGAGTTCAATTTCTGTAGTCACCCCCAGGCCTGATTACTGCCACACCTGTTTCAATCAAGAAATCACTTAAATAGGAGCTACCTGACACAGAGAAGTAGACAAAAAGCACCTCAAAAGCTAGACATCATGCCAAGATCCAAAGAAATTCAGGTACAAATGAGAACAAAAGTAATTGAGATCTATCAGTTTGGTAAAGGTTATAAAGCCATTTCTAAAGCTTTGGGACTCCAGCGAACCACAGTGAGAGCCATTATCCACAAATGGCAAAAACATGGAACAGTGGTGAACCTTCCCAGGAGTGGCCGGTCGACCAAAATTACCCCAAGAGTGCAGAGACGACTCATCCGAGAGGCCACAAAAGACCCCAGGACAACATCTAAAGAACTGCAGGCCTCACTTGCCTCAATTAAGGTCAGTGTTCACGACTCCACCATAAGAAAGAGACTGGGCAAAAACAGCCTGCATGGCAGATTTCCAAGGCGCAAACCACTTTTAAGCAAAAAGAACATTAAGGCTCATCTCAATGTTGCTAAAAAACATCTCAATGATTGCCAAGACTTTGGGGAAAATACCTTGTGGACCGACGAGACAAAAGTTGAACTTTTTGGAAGGTGCGTGTCCCGTTACATCTGGCGTAAAAGTAACACAGCATTTCAGAAAAAGAACATCATACCAACAGTAAAATATGGTGGTGGTAGTGTGATGGTCTGGGGTTGTTTTGCTGCTTCAGGACCTGGAAGGCTTGCTGTGATAGATGGAACCATGGATTCTACTGTCTACCAAAAAATCCTGAAGGAGAATGTCCGGCCATCTGTTCGTCAACTCAAGCTGAAGCGATCTTGGGTGCTGCAGCAGGACAGTGACCCAAAACACACCAGCAAATCCACCTCTGAATGGCTGAAGAAAAACAAAATGAAGACTTTGGAGTGGCCTAGTCAAAGTCCTGACCTGAATCCTATTGAGATGTTGTGGCATTTGACCTTAAAAAGGCGGTTCATGCTAGAAAACCCTCAAATAAAGCTGAATTACAACAATTGTGCAAAGATGAGTGGGCCAAAATTCCTCCAGAGCGCTGTAAAAGACTCGTTGCAAGTTATCGCAAACGCTTGATTGCAGTTATTGCTGCTAAGGGTGGCCCAACCAGTTATTAGGTTCAGGGGGCAATTACTTTTTCACACAGGGCCATGTAGGTTTGGATTTTTTTTCTCCCTAAATAATAAAACCCCTCATTTAAAAACTGCATTTTGTGTTTACTTGTGTTACCTTTGACTAATAGTTAAATGTGTTTGATGATCAGAAACATTTTGTGTGACAAACATGCAAAAGAATAAGAAATCAGGAGGGGGGCAAATAGTTTTTCACACCACTGTATATGCACCTCAATGTTGCCTACATGTGGCATATATACGCATATATGCAGCATATATATTATCATATATATGCATATATACTGCATATAGGTTTCATATATGCGCATATATCCTCATATTTACATTTAGGCATTTGGCAGACGCTCTTATCCAGAGCGACTTACATTTTTATCTCATTATACATCTGAGCAGTTGAGGGTTAAGGGCCTTGCTCAAGGGCCCAACAGTGGCAACTTGGTGGTTGTGGGGTTTGAACCTGGGATCTTCCGAACTGTAGTCCAAGGCCTTAACCACTGAGCTACCCCTGGCCCCATATAGGTGCGGTTATATGCGCATATATACTGCATATAGGTTTCATATATGCACATATGTCATCATATAGGTGCGGATATATGCGCATATATACTGCATATAGGTTTCATATATGCGCATATATCCTCATATAAGTTCTTTCCATGTGGGGCACGCACACTGCTCTGGGTCAGACACAGACAACGGGAAACAGGAACTAAGCTCTCAAACAAATGCTTCCCAACAGAATACCGTAGGTCGCATCGCCAAAATTCTTTCACCGTGAGTGGCAGGAACTTCCAGACTACAACATATTGAATTCTCATGCCTGTAGAGTGTATTATAATGATGTGGCGACAGTGTAAAAACACCTTCCGATGTTAAATGCGAGGCGAAAATTGAGTACTTTTGAACGGCAAACAGGAATTAAGCTCTCAAGTGAGTAAACTACACCCTAAAAAATGCTGGGTTAAAAACAACCCAATCTGGGTTGTTTTTAACCCAGCTGCTAGGTAAATATAGGACTAACTAAATGCTGGGTTAATGTAACCCAGCAAGATGGGTTATTTGTTTAACCCAACAAGATGGGTTAAATATTCAATCCAAATGCTAGGTCATATTTAACTATAATGCTGGGTTAATTCCACCACATAAATTGGTCTATTTGTGAGGTAGAATTGGGTTAATTCTACCTCACAAATAGGTTATTATTATTTTCATGTTTTACAGTGAATCTGTAAAAAAAAAAAAAAAAAAAAAAAACACGCATGTCTATTAAACAGTTAAATTACTTTGATATACTGGTCTATTACAAAAAACATACATGTATGCAATAAACATCATCCTATTAAATGTTCTTAGAAAAAACATTTATTTTTCAAAAGCACAAGAACAGATAATCAACAGTGACATCATTACTATACTATTACTGATAAGAGCAGAATGGAGTAATTGAACAAATAGGCTGAAGCAACTTCTACAGAGCAGGATCAAAACTATCCAGCCCTGGTCTCATTTTAACATACAAACACTGTCTGTCTATGACTTTTCAGGTAGGTCTCGCTATTTCATAGCAACATTACATTACTGAGAGCAGTGCTGGTCATTATCTCCCAACGTCAGGATGTAGGGGTACGGCCTTGACACTTCAGCCTGCTGGAGGTATTCCACCATGTTGGTTCCAACCTTAGAAAGAAAGAAATGAAAAAGTTAAAATTTTGTTGAATAGCAAAGATTAAACTGAATAAGACTCTCAATTTCGTGTGAAATACGATTGATACTAAAAAATTACAAAGCTGCCCATTAAGATAGTGTATAGGTAACCAGAAACAAAAACATGGAGACCGCTACTACCAAACATAAAACAGCAAAATAAGCATGGCTTTTAGGATACAACTCTTTATGTCAGACTAGTTGATATTGTAGTCTGCATTGATTTTAAGCTAATTACCGAAAAAATTTTATAGCTGGTGTCATACTGGTACATTACAATCACCAAAATATTAATACTTCATCTAGTAGTTACCTGTACAGCTGTGGTACTTTTTCCTGTAGTTGGCGCGCTGACTGATAGTTAATTTAACTTTGGTTAAAGAGAGGTACCTGGTTAGCTTACATGCTATTACTGGTGATACATTTGCATACTTGCCAAAGGGGGAAAGGTGTAAAATATTGTTATAACTCGGGAGAAACGCAGGAGAAATTTGACCGCAGAGTAAATTACTAGCTAGTGAAAAACGGGAGGGTTAGCAGGTCTGTATATTTGTGAGAGGGTCAGTGTTTTGTAACACCAGCATTTTATTGTCTCAAGCAGTGAGTTTAATAAAGTTCTAAAGTGGTTGCTAATGCTAGCAAACTAACTAAATGCCTGGTCATGGTAGCCCTACAGTTAACAGTTTAGCGTTCATTCATCACTTCACCATCTTCGTAACCCTGCAAACATTCTACAGAGAAAGCTAAAAAGCTCAGACATCTTAGCCGTTTCTTTCATACACAGGTGGGGTTTATGGCTAGCAGCTATTCTCAGCTAAATTATCATCCAGTACCTCAGACCAGCCGGAAAGTTTGTGTGTAACCTTAACACGGTAACAGTAATAAATGTTACATATAGTAATAATTTTTCAGTCATATGTGAATTAGGTGAGTGAACATGTGTATACAGACCTTGTATTTAACGCCATTTCCCCTTAAATGTCCGAGGAGGATGAACCGTCATCAGCGGTGTGGGAGCTCAAGAGACACGAAACTGAGTGACAGCCGCTGAATCCACCGGTGAACGTTGGGGGAGGGGCCAATCAAACTTCAACCCAGCAGCTGGGTTACACAAAAACTACCCAACTCTCTGTAAATAACCCAGAAAAATGACCCAACAGCGGCAACCCAGCGTTTGGGTAGAAAAAACAACCCAGCATTTTTTAGAGTGTAGGCAGCAAGGTAAATACACAAAACTTACCGTCAAATTATTTTTTTTCCTTAATAACTATATATATATATATATATATATATATATATATATATATTTTTTTTTTTTTTTTTTTTAATTATTTTATTTATTTATTTTATTTTTTTAAGCACCATGGCAAATCTCTCGTAGTCAATTTTTTAACCTGTTTTAAACACATACACACATGCATACACATTTTTATAGAAATGCACTTAGTTAATTTAATTTGCCTTACATTGTTGAATGAGGATGGGTTCCACAACCAAAAATCAACATTGATTCAATGTTTGTCTTTTCAACACAGAAAAGCATTGAATTATCAACATTGATTCAACATTATTTAGCATTGAAAAATCAACCTCAACCAAAATGATGATTCTGATGAAATTTCAACATTGAATCAATGTCACCTTGCTATCTGGGTTATTAACATCTCTGGGGTGCATTGTTTCTAAGTGGCTGCTTGGTGTAGCGGTTAGAACGCTCGACCAGAGATCTACAAAGCGCCGGTTCGAATCCCGAGTGATGATGTTTTAAAATTGTTTTATTTTAAAACTAAATAAAATGTTTTAAGTGCGCTTAAGGTAGAGTCTTATTAAGGCTATGTAGACTTATATAGATTTATTATATATTTTTTGCACATTAATCTGAGTCCTCATCTGTTAGATCTGTTTAGTTTTTTTTTTCCAGCCGGCACAAATGCGCGGCTCCATCCCTTTCCCGCCTATTCAGGGAGCCTATGGAGTGAGCGATTAACCATAGTCGAATCGATTGGTGTGCGTCCAACTCACGTTACTCGTGAGCCGGCCTATTCATGCCGGCTGGTGATAATTAACGTTAATATGATCTCGGGCTTGCTCACGATGCTCAACATCTATAAAAATAGCAAAGTATTGTGTATAGAGTGATAAAAAAAAACTATCTAACGCATGTTAGAAAACATCATTTCCTGCATTTATTTCTGCTTCAGGAGTCAGTCTGTTCTGAGACAGTGACAGGGATTAAAGTTCTCCGTCGTTACGACGGATTTCCGTTAATTGTAGCGAGTCATCGACGGATTTCCGTCAATCACACTGTTCCGCCTGTCCTTAATGTTTAAAATTCACTTTTCATAATTTTAATGCTGTGTATATATAGGCTTACATGGGTCTTAAATTAAGGAAAGACAAAGTGTATTCAGCCTGCTGAGGAGGATGTGATCAAAGCCTGGAGTGGAGCGAATGCACGTTCCTCTCTCCACTCTAAGCGTTTTGTTATCACTCCGGTATGGATCCACTCCGGGTTTTGGTTTAGTTTTGAAGAACTACATGTCAGGTTACGGTATAAGTATATTTAAGATAGCATGGACACACTTAATGCAGGAAGGCTCCGATGTTTCGGAGATTGATAAAAGTGTAAAAAAAATAAATAAATGGAGATGGGCTTGGCTTAGCGAAATTGGGGAGAATGGCAAGCCTTTTAGTTCGTGGACTAAAAAAAATCAAACATCCAGGTACGTGTCTTTGCACAGTATGCCACAGGAAACTTCAATATGGCAATAATGGCAAAACAAAGTGTGAGCTCGCCATCAGTCAGCAGCTAGTCACAATGCTGCCGTTCGTGCTCTAACAGTACACATGCTCCCTGTCTGGTGCGACAAGTACCACAACCGAGATTCACGCATCTGTGGCCAACCGTGTGCGCAATGTAAAAGTGCGCGTATGTTCTTTCATAGCGGAGCATGACCTGTCGGTCACAGTCTCACAACCACTAGTTAATTTAATGCAATCAGTTGTCAAAGACAAGAGTGCACTTTCAAGATTGTCTATGTCTAATGCACATGCCTACTACTTGCACACATGGCATTGCTGCTTACTGGAAATCCGATTTGTCATCTAAGCTGAAAACGAAGATGTTTTCTTTAAGATACATAAAACATGCACAGAAAAAGCACTTTTTGGAATTTAATGGTGGTGCTATTACTTTTTTCTGTTAATGTTTAAGAGTTTCACAAAACATTGTTTGGTGTTATAAGATAAATAAAAACATGCACTGAAAAGATATGTGGTAGATGGTTGATTATTTGTCCAGGTATTTTTTTTTTCAAAGATTACAAATAGCTTTTGAAATATGCAAACTGGCAATATTAAAGCGGTTTAATCTCCCCTAAAGCTATTGGTCTCGACTATTTAAATAAAGTGTTTGTTAAAGGAATATGGCTTGGCCTGAAAAAAGTTCAGTCAGAAGATTTTTTTTCACTTTAATCCCTGCAGTGAGAGTAGAGGAAGGGGAAGATTCAGAACCAGGGAGGGAGCCGGAGACAGCAGAACAAAGAGATGATATTGCCAGCACCAGCACAGGGAGCACAGTTTTTACTTTAGATCTCATGTTTACATTTTATTGTATGTTGATGGCTTGACTGTAAACAACATAAACAATGCAATAAATTTATAAAAATATATATTTATTGTCCCCCCTGCTGTTAAATGAAATTTGCGTTAATTTACGTTAACGTTACGTTATTACATTATTAACGTCGACAGAATAAAGTAAAGTTTTATTTCTGGAATTGATGCACGGGCTTCATCTTAGGCTTTTTTTTTCTTTCGGTTCTTTCGTTTCTCAGCGCCGGACTGTTAATGTCTCTTTCCAGGACCAGGCATAATCGTTCAATTATTATAATTCTTTTGGCCAAATACTGTAGGCAGCCGTAACAGAGGTGAGGGCGCGCGCGTCATCACGTGTGCTTAGCCGACTCTGCGTTCACCGTAAACTTCAATATAGACGTTTATATTTTTGTTTATTTGTATATGTATGTTATTAATATAAATTTTTTAGAGATTGTGTGTGCGTGCACGGAGAGTTTGTGTTGATAAGTTTATGTGGATAAGTTGATAAGTGTATGTTGTCAAAGTATTTGTGGACATATAATTAGGGAAATTTTTTTTAAATTAAGGATGTCTTGAAACATAATGCAATAACTCTACAGTATTTATTTGAACACGGTAAAGGTGTTAATGTTTCGTACATTCCTTAATTTGTCCTTTCGGTTTGTGTTTTATGTTTCACTGTTTTCAATATACTGTACATACTGTAAAACGTATGGACAACAATGTTCCGGAAGCATTATTAAATATTCAATAAGGCACACACACACAATTTAGTTGCAATAAAGTTTTATTAAATATATAATAAAGCAGGCCATACTGTATATGGCAAATGGTCACTCAAAATCTTTACAAAAGCAAGAGTATTCATTAATTATTATTATTTTTTAGAAAACAGAAAACTCAATCTTTTCTTTCTAAGAAGTTCGTTAATTATGTCTCTTATTTGCTTGTTGTTGTGGGCTGTGGGGTGGAATTTCCTAGCAACAGCATCGGAAAGTGCTTGAAGCAGAATTACCCCATCAGCGAAACCGGTTTGATAACTTCACACCAAGGATAGGTGAGAAGGGGGATTACAGTAACGGTTTCTGTGGGTCTTCACCAAGAGGTGATGTGGGTCGCGTTGTATTCAGCCAATAGACTAAAACGAAATCATGTTTGCTTCAGCATTGGAAACAATATTGTATTAGGCCAACTTTATTTAAGATTAAAATAATAGTGGGTTAGGAACGTTATTCTTCATATAACTTAAATGGCTGAATGAAGTTAAATATACACAATAAATTAATAATTGCGTTTGCTTTACATTTGAGCACTCGTGTAAATAGCTTTTTCATTGTATATACTACCATATCGTATATCTGTGTCTAATACTGGTTTATTCATATTTTACATTACATTCAGTTTGTAATTTACTTGCGATTGTACTTTTAAAATGTAACCTATACGTATCTACAGTATAAAGCATATTTAACTACTTCAGCAGTGAATTAGAAACTTGGTCAGTCTGGCTTTTCAGATAAAGTCCTTCAGAGCAAGCATTGTGTAAATATAATATATAAAAAATAATGTAATATAAAATAAAATAATATAAAATAAATATATAACATAAATGGTAGCATGATAGCAATATATGATGATATAGCAATAAAATCAGACTTAATAGTTGGATTTGATACTTTTCTTTTTATTTACTGTATAGACATCTTATTATGCTTTCTCTGTTATTAATCTCTCTATATTCTCTAATTATGACTTGAATAAATCGGCTCACATCGGAGCGCGCTAGCGTGTTGGAAAAGCGAGTACTGTAGTCTATATATTTGTGTTTGTTGTTTTCCTGGGGGGTGGCGTGTTTATGTCTGCATTTTATCTATAAATCGTGTGTGTGTGTGTGTGCACGGAGAGTTTATGTGTGTGCACGGAGAGTTTGTGTGTGTGCACACGGAGAGTTTATGAGTGTGCCCCTTTGATCTGCTGGGTATGGCGGGGCGTCGATTGCTGATGAGTGTAAAGTAGCGTACTTTACACACACTGATCAGCAGTCGACGCCCCACCGTACCCAGCAGATCAAAGGGGCAGTATCGGCTATGACACGTTGAAGGAGAACTTAATAGTTCTCAAAAATAGTGTAAATGTCTGCAACAATCACTAACCATTAAAATGTTTTTTTTTTTGTAATTAAACATGAAAATATTAATTATATTTTCTTTATACATATTTCCATTATATATATATATATAATTTAAAACTATTTATTCATTTGTCTTTTATTTACTTACTTACTAGCGAATGCTTTTTTAGGGCTCTAAAAACTACGACAGTATGAGTGACAATGGCCCTTGCACCGGTCACACACACACACACACACACAATAAATATACAGATGTCGCCTTTAAGACTGCGCGTGTTTTCCCGCGGGATGCCGCAATTTAGCGCGCGGCGTGCCGCGACTTGCCGGAGGCAACATTCGGGAATTTTAAATAAATGTGTTGCGCTTCACTGAATATCCGCCAGATGGCGCATGGAAGGACTTTATCTAAAAGCCGGACCAAGTACAACAATGAATGTAAGGACGCAGATAAACAGTGCTGAAGCGAACATGAATTTTATTTTGTTTTATAATAGATCTTTCATGATGAATGAGTGTATACTGTATGTGCTTCACATTATCAAACACAGGCAAAGGAGACAGAAATTATTGAGGGATCCTCTGAAAAAAGTAAACCTAGCTATCGTTCGTTTAATGTGTTTTTTTTCCCTCATTCCATTAGTAAAAAAAATAATTTGCTCTTTTTAACTAAAGTGTCTAATTTATGCTTATGGGTGAATCTTTTTTTTTTTTTTTTTACTTTAGTATAATTCTGTTTACAGCAGTGAAATATTTCATTTTGATCAAGGTACTCTTATTAGGTTGAGTGTGATTTGCGCATGCGCAGTCTTTAGACCATAGTTTTGCCGGTATAATTTTATTTCCGCCTCAAACCGGAGCATGACGTTGAAACAAGGAAGGATATCAGAACCTGTATTTCAGTTACTGTTAGTTAAAGCCCCTGATTAAACTTAAATCTAATCCATTCACAAAGGACATTTCTGCTTCAAACCGTGTCACATGACCTCATGACGCAGCATTATCAGGGACTGAGTCACCTTCTGCTGCGGGCGGAGATTCTCAAAGAAAACTCCTTTAAACCAGGTAAGAAAGCAAACTCGTGTCATTTCTATGTTAAATGTATCTCTTATATGAGCAAATTCATGATTTATGTCAGGAACAACTACTTTGTAGATTGAGTTTTGTGTCCGTGTTTGCTACTGTAGCTAAAACCACCTATATTACCTGCATTAGCATTAGCTAACTAACGTGGTGATTTTCAAAAACACCGGAGTTTCTACAGTAAGTCAGCGGCGCCGAAGAAAATAATTATATTTAAGTACCGTTGGTTAACGATGTAAAAATTAATAGGAAAGTGACGTAAACATAGAACAAGCTAATTTGGAGTGAGTGCTGTTTGTAGTGTACTGCTTTCTATACTTTATACACACTGTAATTAAGATTTGCTAACATAAGAACTTGAGCCAGTCCAATCTTTGTTTTTACCTTTTTTTTTTTTTTTTAAGATCAGTAATGAGTTTCTGAGAATTATATCTGCTCCACTTCAAGCAAGATTACTGGTTTCCTTGGACAAGCAACACTACAAACTAATTGAGATCATCAGAAACTAGGGAGGAACCCGTCAGAGAGAAGACCAGAGATATAATCTTCATCTTCAAGTTCTTGATCTGGTATGTACTCGCTCAAAAGCAGAAATTAGCTTGGTGTCAAATGTAATCTTGTGAATGGAAGCCACAGGACCTGAGCAAGGCATCCACATCAAGTTGGCTGTGATGCACTAAATTAAAACATAAACTAAAGTTTTATTCTGCTAGTTAACTTGTTCACAGGTTAGTGTATGCTGTCTGAATACAGGTTTCAATGTCTGCCATGTTCATTTTTTCACGCTTTACAAGCCTAACATAACCAACAATACTATGTTTGTTTTTATGTCCCTAGAGCCTGGAGGTGATTACCTCCTGAAATTAATACTTAAAATAATAAACTTTATCATTAATACATAATGTGTGTATATGTATGTCAGTTATTTTGGCCTATTTATTGAGCTAATTACATTTATCATGCTGCACCATAATCCTAGGTGTTTTTTTCACTCATAGGGAGCATTAAGTGATTTTACATGCATACATCAGACACTGTTTTGCCAAATAGAGCAATTGTCTAACAAATGTCCTTTCTTTTATTAGGTTGTTCAGGAAGATGAAGCTCAGGCAGAACTTGTGAGGTGCACAATGGCCCTGTTTGTCCTCAGGTAGGAAGAGGACTGTCTTCAGCCTCCACAGGAAATCGGGATTGTGACTTATTGAGTTTCCATCAGTCGCACATGAATGTTCCATGTTTTACCTCTGCTGATTTTGTTTCAGGAACATTTTCTAATTTTCTTTTCAGTCCAATTAATAAATGTATGTTGCAAAGTTGAGTGTTACTATTTGTAATTTTATTCATTCATTCATTTTCTATACCGCTTAATCCTGTGTTCAGGGTCGCGGGGGACCTGGAGCCTATCCCAGGAGACTTCGGGCACTAGGCGGGGTACACCCTGGACAGGGTGCCAATCCATCGCAGGGCACACACATACATTTATGGAGTAATTTATTTTAGTCGCAGAGTATTTAGTTTGGTTCTTCTTCAGCAGGTTTGACAAGGTCAAAATGTACCCATTGCAAAATTAAATTTGTGGATAAATGCAGACATCTTTTTTTTCCCTCTCAATTTCAAATTCAGTTAACAGTGTTGAATGACTGTTGGTGTTTATACATTTAAAAAAAATAAAAAATCTTATTGTTAACATTTTGGATGAAAATATGTTCATTCCACAATAAATGTTTATATAAAGAAATGTGTTTTGAGTGTAAATCAATATGTAATTAAGTTTTTTATGCTTTTATATTTAAATTATGAATGCCTTAAATCTTTTTGATGCAACTTCAAAAAAGGTAATTTGCTCAACCATTCAAAAGTGGTTTATATCAAGTTTATAATTTCAGGTTAGATTTAGTAGAATATTTACATTAAGTAATATAGCCAACTCATTTATTTCTGGAATTGATGCACAGGCTTCATCTTAGGCCTTTTTTTTCTTTCGGTTCTTTCGTTTCTCAGCGCCGGACTGTTGATGTCTCTTTCCAGGACCAGGCATATCATTCAATTATTATAATTCTTTTGGCCAAATACTGTAGGTCATAACAGAGGTGAGGGCGCGCGCGTCATCACGTCTGCTTAGCCGACTCTGCGTTCACCGTAAACTTCAATATAGACGTTTATATTTTTGTTTATTTGTATATGTATGTTATTAATATACATTTTTTAGAGATTGTGTGTGTGTGCATGGAGAGTTTGTGTGGATAAGTTTGTGTGGATTAGTTTATGTGGATAAGTTGATAAGTGTATGTTGTCAAAGTATTTGTGGACATAATTAGGGAATTTTTTTTTAAATTAAGGATGTCTTGAAACATAATGCAGTAATTCTACAGTATTTATTTGAACACGGTAAAGGTGTTAATGTTTCGTACATTCCTTAATTTGTCCTTTCGGTTTGTGTTTTATGCTTCACTGTTTTCAATATACTGTACATACTGTAAAACGTATGGACAACAATGTTCCGGAAGCATTATTAAATATTCAATAAGGCACACACACACAATTTAGTTGCAATAAAGTTTTATTAAATTTATAATAAAGCAGGCAGTACTGTATATGGCAAATGGTCACTCAAAATCTTTACAAAAGTAAGAGTATTCATTAATTTTTTTTTTTTTTTTTTTTTAGAAAAGAGGAAAACTCAATCTTTTCTTTCTAAGAAGTTCGTTAATTATGTCTTTTATTTGCTTGTTGTTGTGGGCTGTGGGGTGGAATTTCCTCGCAACAGCATCGGAAAGTGCTTGAAGCAGAATTACCCCATCAGCGAAACCGGTTTGATAACTTCACACCAAGGATACAGTAGGTGAGAAGGGGGATTACAGTAACAGTTTCTGTGGGTCTTCACCAAGAGGTGATGTGGGTCGCGTTGTATTCAGCGAATAAACTAAAACAAAATCATGTTTGCTTCAGCATTGGAAACAATATTGTATTAGGCCAACTTTATTTAAGATTAAAATAATAGTATATAATATATAATTATATATATAATAGTTTATAATATATAAAACATAATGTAAAATAAAATAATATAAAATAAATAAATATATAACATAAATGGTTAATGATAGTGTAAGGGTTAACCCCTAGATGGCGCCAGAACGCCCGTTTGTTTTTGGTTTGTTTTTGAGTTGTAGTTTTGTTGGTACTTCATTTCCCAGTTTGCACCTCGGTCAGGTGACGTAGAAGCTCACCTGAACCGAGGGAAGTTAATTATTTGATTATGTTTAGTTGTATAAATAGCCTGACTGAACTTCAGTCAGGCGTCTAGCATTTGTTGTTGTTATTTTAGTTTAGAGTGGTGTTTGTGTTACGTTTGGTATTTAAAATAAAAGCCCTTACTGAACCGTCAGCTCGCCTCTGCGTTCATGCCACACACCCGACACAGACACCATAGGAAGGAGGTTCGTGACAGAATGCTAGACCTGTTAAATGGCATGGCAGAGGACCCCCTCCTAGATAATTTTTGGGGGGGCGAGATCATTGTATCCAACGAGCTGGCGGAACTGCTGGAGGACAGCGAGGAGCACGGCGAGATGGAGGTTTGGCAGAGCTGGGAAGGTTGCAGTCTCACCGAGCCGACGAACTTGCAGGAGGACAACGAGGAGCACCGAGAGAGAGTGGCGAGGCGAAGTTGGGAAGGCTGCAGGCTCGCCATCCGGCGCACGCCATTTGTAGGTGTGGCAGCTCGGGGAGACACATCCCCAAGCCCCGAGGAGAAGCGGACCGGGGAGGTCTGGCGTGACCGGGGTGAGGGCGAAGCGGGAGGAATCTACAGGCAGTGGGCAGAGCAAAACGAGGAGCGCATTCGTGACCTGCGGGAGCAGGTGCTTCAGCTCCAGCAGTTGCTCGTCCAGGTTCGGGAGAACCAAGCTGTAGTCCCGGAAGATCTCCCTCTCTCGGATCTGGACGACGCGCGCTCCCTCCTGCCACTGCCTGAACTCGGCGCGGAGGATGAACCGCATGGGCTGTACAGCATGGACGACGCGCTCCCCCCGCCGCCGGTGCGTAGCGGGGAGGATTATGCGCCGCTGCAGCACGGTGACGCGGACGCCTTTCCGCCACCTCCCGCGCCGGTGCTCATCGCGGAGGATTACCAGCAGTGGCTGGGCCGCGTGGCGGACACATTTCCTCCACCCCTGCCACCTCTGCTCAGTGAGGAGGACTACGCGCCGCTGCTGCACGGCGACGAGGATGTCGCTCCCGTTATGCAGCCGCCTTGCGACCTGGAGAGCGTCATCCTTCCTCCTCCTCCAGGCTTTGAGGACAGCGCGCCAGTTTGTCCGCAATCATCGAGCACCTCTCCAGCACTGCAGTCGTCGAGCCCAGCTCCTCAGCCAGGCGCCGAGATCGTCGCGCCCGCTCCTCAGCCAGGCGCCGAGATCGTCGCGCCCGCTCCTCAGCCAGGCGCCGAGATCGTCGCGCCCGCTCCTCAGCCAGGCGCCGAGATCGTCGCGCCCGCTCCTCAGCCAGGCGCCGAGATCGTCGCGCCCGCTCCTCAGCCAGGCGCCGAGATCGTCGCGCCCGCTCCTCAGTGGAGGGCAATCACGGGTCCAAGGCCAGCTACATCACCCAGCCTCAAGGACAGGAAGGAGAAGGTGGGACATTGGGGTGGGTGTCCAGGGCCACCCTGAATGCTCCAGAGGAGCATTTTTAAAGGGGGGGTTATGTAAGGGTTAACCCCTAGATGGCGCCAGAACGCCCGTTTGTTTTTGAGTTGTAGTTTTGTTGGTACTTCCCAGTTTGCACCTCGGTCAGGTGACGTAGAAGCTCACCTGAACCGAGGGAAGTTAATTATTTGATTATGTTTAGTTGTATAAATAGCCTGACTGAACTTCAGTCAGGCGTCTAGCATTTGTTGTTGTTATTTTAGTTTAGAGTGGTGTTTGTGTTACGTTTGGTATTTAAAATAAAAGCCCTTACTGAACCGTCAGCTCGCCTCTGCGTTCATGCCACACACCCGACACAGACACCATAGGAAGGAGGTTCGTGACAGATAGCAATAAAATCAGACTTTAATAGTTGGATTTGATACTTTTATTTTTATTTACTGTATAGACATCTTATTATGCTTTATCTGTTATTAATCTCTTCTTCTTCTTCTTTGTCTTTCGGCTGTTCCCTTTCAGGGGTCGCCACAGCGAATCATCTGCCTCCATCTAACCCTATCCTCTGCATCCTCTTCTCTCACACCAACTAACTTCATGTCCTCTCTCACTGCATCCATAAATCTCCTCTTTGGTCTTCCTCTGTTATTAATCTCTCTATTCTCTAATTATGACTTAAATAAATCGGCTCACATCGGAGCGCGCACGGAGCAAGTACTATAGTCTATATATTTGTGTTTGTTGTTTTCCTGGGGGGGGGGGGGGGGGGGCGTTTTTATGTCTGCATTTTATCTATAAATCGTGTGTGTGTGTACAGAGAGTTTATGTGTGTGCACACGGAGAGTTTATGAGTGTGCCCCTTTGATGTGCTGGGTATGGCGGGGCGTCGACGGCTGATCAGTGTAAAGTAGCGTACTTTACACACACTGATCAGCAGTTGACGCCCCACCGTACCCAGCAGATCAAAGGGGCAGTATCGGCTATGACACGTTGAAGGAGAACTTAATAGTTCTCAAAAATAGTGTAAATGTCTGCAACAATCACTAACCATTAAAATGTTTGTTTTTTTTGTAATTAAACATGAAAATAAAATATTAATTATATTTCCATATATATATATATATATATATATATATACACACACACAAGGGCGTAGGTTTGCTACCTATGACTCCAACTAATACCCCATCCCCCAATCCCCTTTTCCACCCACCAACCTCCCACCCCAACTATGTCCACTGAATACATGTTTTTCTTAATATGGTGCGAAATCACTTTACATTAATACTAGCAATGCTTCGATTGATATTAATCCACTCGAAATGCAATTCATTAAGTTAAATTAAGGAATAGTGTAAAGTTAAAGGAATGTTTCATAACTGACAAAAAGATAGTCTTTAATAAAATAAAAACTATTCTTTGTTGAGCCCTAGTGCAAATGAAACATCTCAATCATCTGTATATATATATATATATATATATATATATATATATATATATATATATAAAAGTAGATTACATCTAAACATGAACTACTACTGTAGGTACAGTACCACACAACAGCTCAATGCCTATTGCTCCTATATGAAGGAGACAAAAACATGCCTTCGCCTCTCGTTAACAGAAATAAACTGCTGGCATATTTGTTTGACATCAATATTGTCCAGGCTGTTCTTTTTTTCTTCTGATAAACACTAAAGATGATATTTTGTAGAATGCTGAAAACCTGTAATCATTGATTTACATAGTATTTGTTTTTCCTGCTACGGAAGTCAATGTTTTCAGCTTTTTTCCCCAATATCTTATTTTGTATTCAACAAAATAAAGAAAATCATTAAAGTTTGGAACCACTTAAGGAGTAAATAGTGAGTAAAGTTTTTTTGGGGGTGAACAATGGCTTTGACCCTAACTCTTCCCCTCTGACTGCACTAGGACCGGACAGCATTGCCACCTGATGAAATAGCGTGACAAAAAAGTGAAATGTCAGTTCAAAACTTTTGCCAAAAACACTAATGAATCACTTACATCCTCAGCCTATCACACCTCATAATGCTAAATATTAGTATAATCAACATGTATAATACACGCACACATATTATATGTTATATATATAATCAACATTCAGATTGACCTCCTGTGACCTCGTCTCTTCACCTGAACTACAACATGGCTGATCTGCTTCTGTCCCCTAATTGAAAAACATTGAGGGATTCCTTATGAGCATGGACAGAGAATGCCTCAGCCTATTATTGGTAACAATGTTAAATCTCAGGACAACTACAGTGGCTTGCAAAAGTATTCGCCCCCCCCGTGAACTTTTCCACATTTTGTCACATTACAGCCACAAACATGAATCAATTTTATTGGAATTCCACGTGAAAGACCAATACAAAGTAGTGTACACGCGAGAAGTGGAACGAAAATCATACATGATTTAAAACATTTTTTTTTTACAAATAAATAACTGAAAAGTGGTGTGTGTGTAATTATTCAGCCCCCTTGGGTCTGAGTGCAGTCAGTTGCCCATAGACATTGCCTGATGAGTGCTGATGACTAAATAGAGAGCACCTGTGTGTAATCTACACTCTCTCCATCGCTGTCTGATATACAGCACAGGTGTTTAGGTTCTGTTACCTGACAAAACAGGATAAACACATGGCATTTAAACAGCAATCATTTTATTTCACTTTTTCTGAGTCTTAGTGTGCAAACCTCGAATCAAATCATTAATGTTCGCCAAGTAAGTTAATGCATTTTAAAAACTATTTTTCTGAAGAGGATTTTCTATTGGTGTCAACAAAATTCTAGCCATATGGCAATATTAGTATATTAGCTTATCAATTTCTTTCACAATACTGATTTCTGACAAACAGTCACTAGATTAGGAGACTGACAGGGATCATATTTATACTTTTACATTTAGCTGTTTAATCTGCTGTTAGTTTTAAGTCCGTATTCACAGACTATATCCTGGCCTGCTGTAATGAATGTGAGTCCACTACATTTGGCGCTGCTTGTGTCTGAACGCAGCCATAGTCTATCACATGATGGCAGGGAAAGGCACAGCCAATCAAAATGTTCATATTTGTTTTGGGGGCGGGAGGACTCAAGGAGAGAACGTGATTTATCCCTTTCTGCGTGTCTAGGTTAATGTTGACAGAACGATTAAAAAAAAAAAGTGGATTAAATTATTGGTGGGGACATTTCAATGGTCGGAGGATATTGGTGGGGACACATCCCCTCCGTCCACCCTAAATCTACGCCCCTGTATATATATAATTTCAAACTATTTATTCATTTGTCTTTTATTTACTTACTTACTAGCGAATGCTTTTTTAGGGCTCTAAAAACTACGGCAGTATGAGTGACAATGGAATAGGACGTTTGAGTTGCACCGGTCTCACACACACACACACACACAATAAATAAATATATATATAAAATTAAATTCTTAAAACATCGTGTTCACCCATGCACTGAAAAAAAGAACTTGTAAGATTTACTTGATAAAATCCTCATAACAATTTGGACACATAGATTTTAAGTAAATTTTATTGCTCCAATATTAAGGCTGAATTCTACCCCTTCCCCCTACCCTTCCATTTGGCGCGTTCACGTGCAGGGGTAGTGGTGTCTCATTTCTCTTTTGGTTGGAGGTGTAGGGGGAGGGGGGGAAGGGCCAGATAGCCCTCCAAACGAAGATTTTTCAGGACCTCACTTCAATGAAGGGCTAAGCGAAGTTTTCAACATGGCTGCTCACTCGAGCAAACAGACCCATAAATGTTGTCATTTTTGCCATTAATAAAGATTTTTTATGACAAGTTTTCATTATATGTATATTACCTTTAGTCTTGTGTTTGTGTTTATGGTGATGTTCTGTAAAGAAACATTTGCAAAAAAAAATCGCTAAAGTTTGCTAGCGGATAGCACATATTGCACAATATTACAAATATATATTTTTATGTCACATACACTTTACTGCATGCTACAAACAAATATGAAATTTCAGTAGCACGGCAGTTTGCCGAGCATTTGATAACGCATTGTTTGTTTTGCTTACGGCCATGTGTGTACATGTAAATGAACGGTGCTTACACTATTCTTACTTATTGCAACGTGACCACAGTTTTGTAATTTATATTCTGTATATGGACGGCTGAGGACACCCGAAGACGCATCCGTGTTCGTGGTGAAAATGAGCAACTTTTTTTAAAAATCGAAATACGGCGCAAAAAACCTTTGGGAGTGAGGAATCTCTCTTATTGGAATGTGTGATAAACATCGGCGCATGTCCTCTGACGTAACATTAGGAACCAGCGACAACGTATGATGACGTATAACAGTGCTGTCCCATTTCTTAGGGGAAATATTTATACCCTTCCCCTTTCCACTTCGTTTCAAGGGACAAGGGGAAGAAAATAGAATTGTGATTCAGCCTAAGTAAAACTCACCCGTAATTGTCAGGTAAAATTTACTTAATTAAATTAACAATAAAAGAAATCAAGTAAAAGTTACATAATTATATTTAATGCACAAATTAGATTTATTTAAAATAATCAAGTAAAGTTAATTCATTATTGTATCAGCAGGAACCTTAATTTTATGAAATTACTATCATTTTGTTTTGTGAGATTTTCCCTTAACTTGGTTTTATCAATTTATATTGCTCCCTATAATAATGTAAACATTGCTAATTTATGATTTGGAAAGAAACTTAAGTAATTATTTCATCTATATCTTTCATAAATCACACAACTAAAATATAATTAAACAGTTTATTCACCAACATTACCAAATATTTGTGACGTTCACAGTCTAGATCCAAGTTGTCTTTTTAATAAAAGTGCATTCAGCTAAATTTTGCATCCATAGAAAAAACTGCACGGCACCAGGGCCTGAAATACTTGTTTTAAACAAAATTGTGTAAAATAATAATAAATAAAATACAGCATTCATTTAGAAATAAAATACAGCAGAAAATACATTAAACAAACTGTAGAATAAACGTTAAAACTTAATAGCCCTCGGAAGCAGTGAAGTTGCAACATTCAAATCAGCACTCTGGACTAGTGCACTTACAGTGGGAGCCACACCAAATAGCCGCGACAGTGTGGCTGAAGTGTGAATGGCGTGTGAATGGCCTTTGCACGCCGTAATCCCCCCTCCCTTTTCTGGCCAAAAGGCGTGTCAAGATTTCACAGTAAACACGCCCATTCAAGCCCTATTTATTCATTTACCTGGTGCCACCACTAGATGGCGCTTCGTTCTCAAGAACACATTAAAACAAGCCAGCTGCGCAGAGTTGCAATCACGTGATTTTAACAACCCGCCTCCACCCCCGCCGAACTGACGCTACCAAACTACAGAGATGAAGATGGCGGCTTAACGGACTATTCGTGGTAAGTGATATTTTATTTTATAAAATGTGTTTGGGGTAGTTTACAGTTTATTTCCCAGTTTAGTTTTTTATTGGCCGTTTTAAATATCACTGGCAGCACCAGCAGCGGTCAGATGTGACTTTAGAGAACTTAATGTTCTGTTTACCAAGTCTGGAGTTAATATTACAGCTTACTGTCACTCCACTTTAACTCAAAAACATGCTCAAGCTTCGACAATACTATTAATGTCCCTATTACAAGAGCTGCACTACCCGATGTAGAGTGTTTGTGTTCTCTGTAAATACTGAGAGAATCTCACCGCGTGCTGTCTGGATAAATTCAGCCCTTATTTATTCTCTGGTTAAGAGTTAATCTGCAGGTTATTTCTGTGACTGTAATATAATGTGATGCAGTTGATGAGGGACACAGACTGAGGGGAGCTGTACAGGAGCTAGTAACGCTCATAACCCGGTTTATGTTTTATATATTTGTCCGGGACTTTCCGCGGTAGCGCGAGCGCTTAGTTAAAGAGCTGAATAACAACACTGAAGTGTTTATCAGTTAAGGAGGAGGAGGGGGAGGTGTGTGTGTGTGTGTGTGTGAGGGGCTTCAGTAAGTTATAGTTTGGCTTCAGGGATGAACTAATGCTCATATACGAGTGTTATATCGCTTAACTTATTTGTATGAGAAGCGCATTAAGGCTGAATCCCATTTCTATTTTCTACCCCTTCCCCTACCCCTTGTCCCTTGAAACGAAGTGGAAAGGGGAAGGGTTTAAAATTTTCCCCTAAGAAATGGGACACCACTACAACACTGTTATACGTCATCATAGTTGTCACTAGTTCCTAATGTTACGTTAAAGGACATGCGCCGATGTTTATCACACATTGCAATAAGAGAGAGATTACTCACTCCCAAAGTTTTTTTGCGCCGTATTTCATCCCTATACATAATATAAATTATAAAAATATATATTTGTAATATCGTGCAATCGGTGCTAGCCGCTAGCAAACTTTAGCGATTTTTTTTGCAAACATTTCTTTACAGAACATCACCATAAACACAAACACAAGACTAGAGGTAATATACATATAATGAAAACTTGTCATAAAAATCTTTATTTATGGCAAAAATTTACATTTATGGGTCTGTTTGCTCGAGTGAGCAGCCATGTTGAAAATTTCGCTTAGCCCTTCGTTTGAAGTGAGGTCCTGAAAAATCTTCGTTTGGAGGGCTATCTGGCCCTTCACCTTCCCCCTCCCCCTCCAACCAAAAGAGAAATGAGACACCCCTACCCCTTCACGTGAACGCGCCAAACGGAGGGGTAGGGCTATGTGAAGGGGTAAGGGGTAGAAATGGGATTCAGCCTAAGTAAAGTCTGGGTTAATTTAATGCAGACGATAATACAGACAGTCACTGGTTAACACTAACACTGTTCACTGGTTAACACTAACACTGTTCACTGGTTAACATTAGCACAGGCAGTTTATTTACATTACAGAATCCCCAAAACAGTATTTTACACACTCTGTGGTAAATAGGTTTATTAATATATTTTATTTTTATAAGAACTATATGTTCTGTGAAGTTTATTTGTCTTTGTCTTGACTAAATTCTCCTGTTGTCTTTAAGCAGAGCTCCGCTGTGGAGGATTGGGGGGTCAGACGGCTGGACTTTTGGAGCTACAGGACTGGAGGAGCCTGAACAAGCTGTTGAGGGAGCTGTAGGAGGGATGACGTCACAGTCCGACAGCTTTAGAATGATGTTTGATCAGATCTACTGTATATTCTGAACATAGAACTGCAAAATGTCTGATACAGTACTTTGGGGGAAACAAAGACTTCAACTGTTCCATGTTTAATAGTTTTGATATTTGAAAAATTAATATTTTAATGTAAAAGGACTATAGATAGAGACTTATAAGCAGCTGGTGTATCCGGGTAGTTTAATGAACTTTAAGCAAAAAGACAACATGTATTCATCTGTTTTATATAAATTACTGTTTTAACTTTGACTAGTTTTGTAAGAATAAATTGAATTGTTAAAGTCATGTTTTGCGTGTTTTAATTTTGGGGGATTGTTTGGGTATTTAAAAATTGTTTAGTTGAACCAACAACTTCAATGGGCAAAAAATGGGACACAACTTTGTTTTAAATAGTCAAAGAGTTGGGCTGAAAATAATAATAATAATAATTATTGATCATAGAAACAAATGAAACCAGTTAAACACTTGATTATATGTATTTGTGTTTGTGATTGTGACCCATAATAATTTTTTCTCAGTATAAATAAATGTTTTGGGTTTTAAGAACTCCAAAAGAGCAACGACAAACTTGGTATTCTCCATTGAGGTTTCTCACCTTCCACTCCTGAGTAGGACATGGTGTTAATTGCTGTGTGTGTGTGTGTGTTTTCGGCTGTTCAGCAGTTCTAAACACAAGCACAGTTTTTGTCCTTAACTAAAATACTTCAATACGTTAATAATGAATTTATTTTGCTGAATAAGGTAATAAGCGATGTTTAAACCAAACCAGTAAGTTAAGTAAGTGTTCCATACATTAAAGTACTGTGTATAACCAAGTGCCCTAGCAAACACAGTTACAGTACAGTTTACAGTACAAACAGAGTGTGTGCGCTGGGGGGATTGGAAGGTGAGTGAGAATACTCATTTACAAGACAAAAGACGGTCAGAGGCAGCGCCGTTCTAGACCAGACAACACGGGGTGGGGGGAGCAGGGCATCATGTTCGAGCACTGTTTTTACCTGGCCTTACTGTATAGTAACAGTATTGTATTTGCTGAATTGTGTTGAGGCACGCAAACCCCCTGACCACAATAAGGTGGCAATCCCTCAGGGGGAAACTAAAAAAAAAAAAATATATATATATATATATATATATATATATATATATATATATATATATATATAATTATATAATAAAATATCCTTAATCCAGATTTTATCAATGACATAACATTTATCTAAGCTGGATGGTAAAATTCTCAAAAACGTTTAACCTAAAGTAAGACTTAACACACTATAACTAAAATATTTACAAAACTGAAAGGTTGTCTTATGAATAATAAAAAATACAAACTAAATTAAAACAGATGGGCTATTGAACAGATCATAATATGTTTTCTGTTTTCTGATTATAAATGATAGATGGGTTGATTTTAGAAAGGCTAAATGAAATAGCTAGTTTTTGGTCATGTCAGTCCAGTAACTATACTATGTAAAAGTAATTATAATATGAATTAATTAAGGGCAGGACCTAACCTAATGTTAATAATTTACACCATGATAACATTAGTATTCGTGTTTTTGTATATATTTTTGAATGTTCAAATGAACGTTTCAGAGTATATAATTTGTCGTGTCTGTGATTGAGACCCATGAGTTAAATTGAAATATTTTTTTATAGGTAGTAAGCCAGGTTTTAGTAACCTTGGATAAATCAGCATGAAAGCCCTCTCTCGCGCACGCGCTCTCACGCTATCTCTCGCACTCACACACACACACACACTGTGCACACACAGACACACACAAATAATACATGAAATCGCATAAAACCAAATGAAACTAGGGTAAAAAATATGAGCAGTAAAATACAGTAGTATCCTGTAGGTGATTCCTGTCCTGTGATAACAGGCACTAACCCTCTAGAACTGTTTACTTCTGTTAGTTTTGTTTTCAAGTGTGAATGTTTATGGGGATTAAATCTGTCTCTGCTGCTGCATCTATACACCGTTGTGATAAGTGATTGATGCCCCATCAGATCTTTAATGTGGGACATTATGCTGGTTAAATGACTAAAGACACACTGATCTGTATGGACAGATATTTGTTCCAGATATTATGCGCCATTAATCAATTTGTTATGCCAATTTGACTTTCAGCGAAAACATCAAAAATATAACGAAAACAAACCAAAGCAGAAGTTACATTTTAAGCTTTACTTTCAAATTCAAATTTGATTTGTCACATACACAGCGCGATATGCAGTAAAATGCTTTGGGTGCTTTAGGTGAGACTCGAACTCGGCATTGCTTCACCTGGACCGCTTTATAAGTGTCACGCGCTAACCGATTGCGCCACGGGAGCCACACGGAAGTTGGTCTTGCCAGAGTATCCTCTCTCTCGTGCGCACACACAACACATGAAATTGCGTAAAAACCAACGAAATATAAGCAGTAAAAAAAAAAAAATCAGTAAAAATACATTAGTATAACAGGCGCTAACCCTCTGGAACTTTTTTTTACTATTGTTTCCAAGTGTTTATGGGGATTTAATGTGTCTCTGCTGCCGCATCCATTCACAGTTGTGATAAGTGATTAATGCCCCATCAGATCTTTTGACGGGGGAGCATTATGCATGATTAAATGACTAAAGAAATACTGATCCATATGGGCAGATATTTATTCCAGGTTGCATGCGGCATTAATTGCCTCTTATGCCACTTGTAGACTATCAGTGAAAAAATCAGCGAAAACATCATCAAAAATATAACGAAAACAAACCCAAGCAGACGTTACATTTTGAGCTTTACTTTGCAGCAAAATATTATCTATCAGTATATTAAATGGAACGAGGTAAAATACACCGTAATATAAAATACTGTACGTAGCCTGCGTTTTTATTCCGTACCTACAATGATCGGTATAGACAAATTACAGCCGCTACCTTGTCTTTAAGGATCATTTCAGTCTTAAAAATATTTCACTAACTAATTTTATTAATTCATTATTAAATAATAAATAGCATAATCATCATGGGTTGTGTATTGAGTGATTTAACAAATCTGTTTTATTAATCGGTTTGTTGTTGTTGTTTTTTCATCTATTTATGAAACTATGTTGACAATACAAGAACTGTCTGTATATTAAAGATACGGTATTGGGCTTCCTGGACACTGCAGTTAACTGTGCCAGTCAATGCTCCATCTGGCGGAAATATACGGCATTGCAACCATCTTTTTAGAAAGCGCATGGGGGCGTTTATGGGGCGGGGCATCGTTAACTGCGTCATCGCGGGGGATCACATTCCATGCACGAAGCCTGCATTAACCCTTCATGGAACTGCCACGGAGCAGTCATGCTCCAGGCGGCTGTTTGACGTGGCTCCCACTGTAAAAGTATGCCATTGAAACCATAACGCATTAAAACATTAAGCTGAACATGTAAACACAACATGTAAAGACTTGTAGTCAAGCCAAATCAAATGTTTTAAGATAACTTCATCTTTAAAGCTTGCACTTTTGGTGATAGCTTAATCCCATCAAGTTCTAGAAGAACTTTCTGAAAATAGCTCAAATGTGTAGCGCAGTGCTCGGAGCTATTGCCACATTCTTGCAAAATTTCCTCTCCTTCAAGGATTATGGATACACCAACCGGTTCTTCCCCTTCAACAGCACAGACGACAAGGATTTTAAGAAGGTGCATACTGGCATCACTTCGTCTGTCCCCCTGCATAAAATGTACAAGAAAATAAATAATTTATTTTGAGAAACAAACAAAAAAAAAAAATCTGAATTGCTTCAACCTGTGCTGACTTCATTTCACAGAGGAAAAAATAAAAATAATTGATAATAAAAAATGACCATCACTTCATATACTTCAGATTGTTAAACTTGGGTCAAATTGCTTTAGCAATAATCTTGCATCACTAAAACATTGTAAAACATGGCATGAGATGGCTACACTCCATAGATTACTCTGCACCTTTACAGTGTCAGGAAATCCTATGATGAATGCTGAGTTTGTATTTAAAGGGTTAGTCCAAACATGAAAATTCGTTCAATAATTACTCATATTTATATATTCATTTGCATTTATATGCTTCTGTCCAATACAACAAACACTATATTCAAGGTATTAATAAATTGTATAATTAATAAGAAAACAATGCTTTACCAGGCAATCATCAAAGAGATCCTCTTCAGATTCATGTCTCATCTTTACACTTAGTTTCTGTGAAAATATTTACATTGTATCATTACATAATCTTTTATTCGTACAACTACATTTAGGCATTTCTTCATCTTTTGTAACTTTGCCTTTATCCAAAGCAAATTACAAAAGAGGAAGGCATCAAGCATGTCAAGCAGTGCTACTAACACAAAGTTTCTGACACCGTTAGAAAAATACAAGATAGAACAGTGAGGGATTAAGGAAAAAGTGAGAAGCAAGAATCATGTGTGCAAAGATTAAGCATGCAGGGTCACAGGATGACTCGACTTATTTTTATTGTCTGCAATGCGATTTAGACAAATTAGAGCTGCTGTCAATACTGTATGAACATATGTACAGGTTCTTTACTCGTAACTCATTAATAAAGTTCGGCTTCAGAAAAAAAACGTTTATTGCTAGTGCTCTTTTACCATTTAATGCTTTAACACACACGACTCAGTTTGTTCAGAAATGGCATCTAACTGGCGAGCCTTTGTCTGAACACGCCGTTTTCACGAGGTGGGGGGGGTAAGAAATACACATCTCGGTGTATTAATCCGCGCGCTCGGTTCGTTATTTATTTATTTATTTACCACAGGACCCCTGGGGGGCTCCGTAGGTTCAGGTTTTTACACGAAAACGGTGTTTTGTGAACGTTTTGTACTTTATGATTTTTAAATATGACCGTTAGATACGTTGGTCAGGAAACTCCTGAAGTCAGATGCAGACACACTTTCAGTCACAAACTGCTGTGAAAAAAAATAGAGATAGATATTCAATTAAAATTCATGATACTTAATTTAGCAAATGAACAATATTTATACTTTGTTCCTCTCGCTTCACAACTCATGAGAACAGACCGAAACCAGAACCGAACCGCAGATTAAGGAAAAAGTGAGAAGCAAGAATCATGTGTGGAAAGATGACACAGGATGACTCGACTTATTTTTCTTGTCTGCAATGCGATTTAGACAAATTAGAGCTGCTGTCAATACTGTATGAACATATGTACAGGTTCTTTACAGTTGAAATTTAACTTGTAACTTATTAATAAAAAAAACGTTTATTGCTAGTGCTCTTTTACCATTTAATGCTTTAACACACACGACTCAGTTTGTTCAGAAATGGCATCTAACTGGCGAGGCTTTGTCTGAACACGCCGTTTTCAGGAGGTGTGGGGGGTAAGAAATACACATCTCGGTTTATTAATCCGCGCTCGGTTCGTTATTATTTTATTTATTTATTTATTTACCACAGGACCCATGGGGGCTCCGTAGGTTCAGGTTTTTACACGAAAACGGTGTTTTGTGAATCTCCACACTATGAAAAACTGAAATATTGCTAATTGTACGTCCTGAGATTAAGATAAACATTAATTGGGAGTCATGAAAGCGAGAATCACATCCAAAAAAGAAAGCTAAACTTACCTCGAACACGACAAACTCCAGCTCCAGCCACGCCGTGTTGTAACCTCCGTGATGATCCACAACCGACTGATACACAGCGCGGGCACAGCGTCTCCAAACACGCATGCGCAGTTTAATTTGCACACATTTTTGGCTTCAGTAGACACACAATACTTCAGACTGAAACACGACTGCCCCCTACAGGTAATGAAGGGCATGTTCACAGCTTCCCGCACGCAGCCGCGCAAAGCCGCGGCAAGTCACAGGATCCCTTTTCTCGAAACGCGCGTTTTTAATGGCGACATCTGTATATATATATATATATATATATATATATATATACAGTGGTGTGAAAAACTATTTGCCCCCTTCCTGATTTCTTATTCTTTTGCATGTTTGTCACACAAAATGTTTCTGATCATCAAACACATTTAACTATTAGTCAAAGATAACACAAGTAAACACAAAATGCAGTTTTTAAATGAGGGGTTTTATTATTTAGGGAGAAAAAAAATCCTACCTACATGGCCCTGTGTGAAAAAGTAATTGCCCCCTGAACCTAATAACTGGTTGGGCCACCCTTAGCAGCAATAACTGCAATCAAGCGTTTGCGATAACTTGCAACGTGTCTTTTACAGCGCTCTGGAGGAATTTTGGCCCACTCATCTTTGCAGAATTGTTGTAATTCAGCTTTATTTGAAGGTTTTCTAGCATGAACCGCCTTTTTAAGGTCATGCCACAACATCTCAATAGGATTCAGGTCAGGACTTTGACTAGGCCACTCCAAAGTCTTCATTTTGTTTTTCTTCAGCCATTCAGAGGTGGATTTGCTGGTTTGTTTTGGGTCATTGTCCTGCTGCAGCACCCAAGATCGCTTCAGCTTGAGTTGATGAACAGATGGCCAGACATTCTCCTTCAGGATTTTTTGGTAGACAGTAGAATTCATGGTTCCATCTATCACAGCAAGCCTTCCAGGTCCTGAAGCAGCAAAACAACCCCAGACGATCACACTACCACCACCATATTTTACTGTTGGTATGATGTTCTTTTTCTGAAATGCTGTGTTACTTTTACGCCAGATGTAACGGGACACGCACCTTCCAAAAAGTTCAACTTTTGTCTCGTCGGTCCACAAGGTATTTTCCCAAAAGTCTTGGCAATCATTGAGATGCTTTTTAGCAAAATTTAGACGAGCCTTAATGTTCTTTTTGCTTAAAAGTGGTTTGCGCCTTGGAAATCTGCCATGCAGGCGTTTTTGCCCAGTCTCTTTCTTATGGTGGAGTCGTGAACACTGACCTTAATTGAGGCAAGTGAGGCTTGCAGTTCTTTAGATGTTGTCCTGGGGTCTTTTGTGGGCTCTCGGATGAGTTGTCTCTGCGCTCTTGGGGTAATTTTGGTCGGCCGGCCACTCCTGGGAAGGTTCACCACTGTTCCATGTTTTTGCCATTTGTGGATAATGGCTCTCACTGTGGTTCGCTGGAGTCCCAAAGCTTTAGAAATGGCTTTATAACCTTTACCAGACTGATAGATCTCAATTACTGTACTTTTGTTCTCATTTGTTCCTGAATTTCTTTGGATTTTGGCATGATGTCTAGCTTTTGAGGTGCTTTTGGTCTACTTCTCTGTGTCAGGTAGCTCCTATTTAAGTGATTTCTTGATTGAAACAGGTGTGGCAGTAATCAGGCCTGGGGGTGACTACAGAAATTGAACTCAGGTGTGATAAACCACAGTTAAGTTAATTTTTAACAAGGGGGGCAATCACTATTTCACACAGGGCCATGTAGATTTGGAGTTTTTTTCTCCCTTAATAATGTAAACTGTCACGAGTCACGGTCTGTCGGCCGTTTGTTTTCCCACGCTGTCACTTTCCCCATGTGCTCATGTTTACTCCTGTCTGACTGCATCCTTTCCCACGCCCCTGTTTCCGCCCCGTCTGCACACCTGTCTCTAATCCCTGTCTGATTACTCCAGCATTTAAGCACGCGCTGTGCGCTGCTTAAATCGCTGGATTATCTTGTGTATTTTTGCCTCGATTCTCTCGCGTTTATTTTTCCCCTGCTTTCACGTTGCCAAGCCCGCTTTTGTCTCTCGTTTTTTGCCTTCGGTTTCTCGTCTCGATTTTGTTTGCCTCGTCCTTTGATCTCCCGGTTTTGACCTCGCGCTTCCCCTTCTGACTACGGCTCTCGTTTTACGATTTGGCTTCGACGCAACGCTGACTGATCTCCCGGTATTGACCCCCGCTTCCGCATTCCGACCGTATTCTCGTTTTTCGTTGCTGTCATTCATCTGCGCCTGGATTCACCTCGTCCGCTTCGCCCCGTGACAGAATAATCCAGCCAGCGAAATGAATCCAGCAGATATTGACTGCATGAAATCGACGCTGGAGAGTCAAGGTGCACTTCTCGGAGCTCACCAGCAGGAGCTGCTCAACACCAAGCAAACCCTGGCTGATGTTATTTCCCAACTCCAACGGCTCCATCTCTCTCCGGCACAAAGTGGGGGCCCCTGCACGCAACGGGAACCACGACTGCCTGCCCCCCCCACCTATGAAGGAGATCCAAGCACCTGTCGCTCCTTCCTCTCTCAGTGCACGCTGATATTTGAGCTCCAGCCATCCACATTTCCCACTGAACGCTCCAAGGTCGCATACGTGATAACTCTCCTCTCAGGACGAGCTCGGGAATGGAGCACTGCACTCTGGGATGCTCATGACTTCTGCTGCACCAGCTACGAGCACTTCGCTAAAGAGATGAGGAGGGTGTTTGATCGTTCATGTCATGGCAGGGAGGCAGGCCACAAGCTGTTAAAACTTCACCAAGGTTCACGTTCAGCCTATGACTACGCCATAGAGTTCCAGACCCTAGCTCTCTCCAGCGGGTGGAATGGTCGTGCCCTAAGTGATACCTTCTTCGAAGGTCTGACTGCGACGCTCCAGGATACGCTGATTTCCCAAGAACTTCCCTCGTCGTTGGATCTGGCCGGCCGAGTAGATTCACGTCTCCGCCTGGGAAAGTCAACCATATTCTCACCACCCAGAGACCGCCCACAATCTCGCTCCCCTCAAACTAATCCTCAGGAGAGACCCATGCGACTGGACAGGACCCGCGTTTCCCCTGAAGAACGACGACGACGTAGAGTGGATGGTGCGTGCTTCTACTGTGGGAAATCATGTCATCAGCTCAAGAACTGCCCTGTTAAAAGGGGGCGTCTTCTAGTCCAGCTGGGAGGATTGGAGGGTGTGTCACCAGGAAGAGTCCCAGATCAACGCCGCCTGTTTCCAGTTTTTCTCATCCACGAGCAACGGACCCACCTGGTGCAGGCACTGATTGATTCAGGTTCAGACCGCAACCTGATCAATGCGACTTCTGCCAAGACCCTAGGAATCCCCGCGCTACCCTTGGAGACCCACCTCAAAGTTCAGGCACTCGACGGCAGCCCACTCCCATCTATCACACACAGAACTCCCCTTATCGGCCTAAGGGTCTCGGGCAACCATTTAGAACAAACTTCTTTGTTTATCATGGAGGGATCACATGCTACTGTTGTCCTGGGCCTGCCCTGGCTAACCCGTCACAATCCTCAACTCGATTGGGTCAGGAACACAATCATAGCCTGGAACCCGTCATGCGCCACTACCTGCCTGCGAGCTGCAGCCACGTCCTGCCTCAGCCCTGCATCTGTGGAGGAACCACCGGACCTCACCGCCGTCCCGCCAGAGTACCATGATCTCAAGGAGGTCTTCAGCAAATCTCGTGCTGTCTCTCTGCCCCCCCACCCCACCATATGACTGCGCTATCGACCTGCTCCCAGGTACCACGCCCCCCAAGGGCCGCCTATATTCTCTGTCACCCAGGGAGCGTGAAGCTATGAATCATTATATCTCGGAGTCCCTTGCGGCGGGGATCATTCGCCCCTCCTCCTCCCCAGCGGGAGCCGGCTTCTTCTTCGTGGGTAAAAAAGATGGGTCCCTTCGTCCATGTATCGATTATAGGGGCCTAAACCAGATCACAGTGAAGAACCGCTATCTCCTTCCGTTAATGGCGACCGCCTTTGAACTGCTCCAGGAAGCAAAGATTTTTTCCAAATTGGACCTACGCAACGCATATCACCTCGTCCGAGTCCGAGAGGGTGACGAATGGAAAACTGCGTTCAATACCCCAACAGGACACTATGAATACCTGGTGGTCCCGTTTGGCCTGACCAACGCCCCGGCCGTCTTTCAGGCCCTCATCAATGATGTCTTCAGGGACTTTCTGAATTTATTTGTGTTTGTTTATCTGGACGATATTTTAATCTTCTCCCGAGATCTAGAAGAGCACCAACATCATGTTCGACAGGTGCTCCAAAGACTGTTATAGAACAATCTTTTCGTCAAAGCAGAGAAGTGCGAATTTCACACCACAACCACCACTTTCCTGGGGTTCGTCATTGGTCCCTCAGGCATTGAAATGGAGCCTGCCAAACTCCATGCAGTCACGAACTGGCCTACGCCCACCACAAGACCGGAACTTCAGAGATTCTTTGGTTTTGCCAACTTTTACCGTCGCTTCATTCGAGGCTACAGCTCCATTTCTGCCCCCTTAACAGCCCTGACTTCCCCCAAGACACGTTTCTGTTGGGACATGAACTCTGAAAAAGCCTTCTCGGAACTCAAGAAACGGTTCACGTCTGCCCCAATCCTGACTATTCCAGATCCGTCACGCCAGTTTGTTGTGGAAGTCGATGCCTCCAGCACGGGGGTAGGAGGTGTCCTTTCCCAGAGAGCTGCACACGACAACAAGCTACACCCCTGCTCTTTCTTCTCTCACCGCTTAACTCCTGCTGAGGTCAATTATGGCATCGGCGATCGAGAACTGCTGGCCATCAAGCTGGCCCTAGAAGAATGGAGACACTGGTTAGAGGGGACGGAGACCCCATTTTTGGTCTGGACTGACCACAAGAACCTCGAATACCTGCAGAATGCCAAGAGGCTAAACTCTCGCCAGGCTCGGTGGTCACTGTTCTTCGCCAGATTCAACTTCGTCCTCTCCTATCGTCCTGGGTCCAAGAATTCCAAGCCAGATGCACTTTCCAGACAGTTTTCACCTACTCACGACTCCACTGCCATCGAAACCATCATTCCCCCGTCATGCTTGCTCGCAGCAGCTGAGCTTGATATCGAGACCAAGGTCCAGCAAGCCCTGTCTCATGAACCCGGACCAAGCAACGTGCCTCCTAATTGCCTGTTTGTTCCACTTCCTCTACGTTCTCAAGTTCTGGAATGGGCACACAGCTCCAAGCTCTCCTGTCATCCTGGCTCAGCTCGAACCCTTTCTCAAGTCCAACAACGTTTCTGGTGGCCCACGGTCAAGGAAGACACCTCCAGCTTCGTGGCAGCATGTGACACCTGTACTAGATGCAAACATACCAACACCGCGCCGGCAGGCCTCCTCAGACCATTACCTATCCCATCTCGTCCATGGTCCAACATTGCACTGGACTTTGTCACAGGGTTACCTTCCTCCAACGGCCACTCATGCATCATGACCGTCGTGGATCGGTTCTCTAACGCTGCCCATTTCATTCCGCTACCCAAGCTCCCATCCACCAAGGAAACCGCTGATCTCATGATAACGCACGTGTTCAGGCTGCATGGTCTTCCCAATGACATTGTCTCTGACCGTGGGCCCCAATTCACATCACAATTTTGGAAGGCATTCTGCAGACTCATTGGAGCCACCCCCAGTCTGTCCTCAGGCTTTCACCCCCAGTCCAACGGGCAGACCGAAAGAAAGAACCAGTCCCTCGAGGTAGCCTTAAGGTGCATGGCCTCCCGAGATGTCGCCTCCTGGAGCAAGTTTCTGCCATGGGTGGAATACGCCCACAACTCCCAAGTATCATCATCTACTGGTTTGTCTCCATTCCAGTGCTGCTTGGGCTATCAGCCACCCTTATTCCCATCTCAGGAGGAGGAGGTCAGTGTCCCATCCGTCCAAGCTTTTGTCAGGCGATGCAGAAAGACCTGGCTGCAAGCGAGGAGAACGCTGTTACGGGTCGGCAGAAGATATAAGACACAGGCCGACCGCAGACGCTCCCAGGCTCCCAAGTACAGGGTGGGGCAGAGAGTCATGCTCGCCGCCAGAGATATCCCCCTAAAGACCACCTGCCGCAAACTTTCCCCCCGTTACCTCGGCCCCTTCACCATCACTAAGATAGTCAACCCCTGCGCTGTTAAACTCTTGCTCCCCTCAACCATGCGGCGAATCAATCCTACATTCCACGTGTCCCAGCTACGTCGCCTCATCTCATGCCCATTAAGTCCCCCCACCCACCCTCTGCCTCCTCCCCGTATCATTGACGGCGGTGAAGCCTACACCGTCCGCCGCCTCCTGAAAGCTCGCCGCCGAGGTAGAGGCATTCAGTACCTGGTGGACTGGGAGGGCTATGGACCTGAGGAGAGAAGCTGGATCCCCGCCAAGTTCATCCTAGACCCCAAGCTAATCTCTGACTTTCAGAAACGCTTCCCTGAGGCTCCCCGTCCTAACGCCCAGAGGCGTTCGTAAGGGGGGGGGGTACTGTCACAAGTCACGGTCTGTCGGCCGTTTGTTTTCCCACGCTGTCACTTTCCCCATGTGCTCATGTTTACTCCTGTCTGACTGCATCCTTTCCCACGCCCCTGTTTCCGCCCCGTCTGCACACCTGTCTCTAATCCCTGTCTGATTACTCCAGCATTTAAGCATGCGCTGTGCGCTGCTTAAATCGCTGGATTATCTTGTGTATTTTTGCCTCGATTCTCTCGCGTTTATTTTTCCCCTGCTTTCACGTTGCCAAGCCCGCTTTTGTCTCTCGTTTTTTGCCTTCGGTTTCTCGTCTCGATTTTGTTTGCCTCGTCCTTTGATCTCCCGGTTTTGACCTCGCGCTTCCCCTTCTGACTACGGCTCTCGTTTTACGATTTGGCTTCGACGCAACGCTGACTGATCTCCCGGTATTGACCCCCGCTTCCGCATTCCGACCGTATTCTCGTTTTTCGTTGCTGTCATTCATCTGCGCCTGGATTCACCTCGTCCGCTTCGCCCCGTGACAGTAAACCTTCATTTAAAAACTGCATTTTGTGTTCAATTATGTTATCTTTGACTAATAGTTAATGGTTTTTGATGAGCAGAAACATTTAAGTGTGACAAACATACAAAAGAATAAGAAATCAGGAAGGGGGCAAATAGTTTTTCACACCACTGTATATATATATATTCGTGTTTAATTAAATTCTTAAATCACCGTGTTCACCATTCACTGAAAAAAAGAACTTGTAAGATTTTCTTGATAAAATCCTCATAACAATTTGGACACATAGATTTTAAGTAAATTTTATTGCTCCAATATTAAGGCTGAATCCCAATCCTAACCCTTACCCCTACCATTTCACTTGGCGCGTTCACGTGAAGGGGTAGGGGTGTCTCATTTCTCTTTTGGTTGGAGGTGTAGGGGTAGGGGGGAAGGGCCAGATAGCCCTCCAAACGAAGATTTTTCGGGACCTCACTTCAAACGAAGGGCTAAGTGAAATTTTCAACATGGCTGCTCACTCGAGCAAGCAGAGACATAAATGTTAATTTTTACCATTAATAAAGATTTTTATGACAAGTTTTCATTATATGTATATTACCTTTAGTCTTGTGTTTGTGGTGATGTTCTGTAAAGAAACGTTTGCAAAAAAATCGCTAAAGATTGCTAGCGGATAGTACAGATTGCACGATATTACAAATATATATTTTTATGTCACATACACTTTACTGCATGCTACAAACAAATATGAAAGTTCAGTAGCACGGCAGTTTGCCGAGCATTTGATAACGCATTGTTTGTTTAGCTTAAGGCCATATGTGTACATGTAAATGAACGGTGCTTACACTATTCTTACTTATTGCAACGTGACTACAGTTTTGTAATTTATATTATAGGGACGGCTGAGGAAACCCGAAGGCTCATCCGTGTTCGTGGTGAAAATGAGCAACTTTTTTAAAAATCGAAATACGGCGCAAAAAAAACTTTGGGAGTGAGTAATCTCTCTCTTATTGGAATGTGTGATAAACATCGGCGCATGTCCTCTGACATAACATTAGGAACATCTTTCATAAATCACACAACTAAAATATAATTCAACAGTTTATTCACCAACATTACCAAATATTTGTGACATTCACAGTCTAGATACAAGTTGTCTTTTTAATAAAAGTGCATTCAGCTAAATTTTGCATCCATAGAAACAACTGCACGGCACCAGGGCCTGAAATACTTGTTTTAAACAAAATTGTGTAAAATAATAATGATAATAATAAATAAATAAAATACAGCATTCATTTAGAAATAAAATACAGCAGAAAATACATTAAACAAACTGTAGTATAAACGTTAAAACTTAATAGCCCTCTGAAGCAGTGAAGTTGCAATATTCAAATTAGCACTCTGGACTAGTGCACTTAAAAGTATGCCATTGAAACCATAACGCATTAAAACATTTTAAGCTGAACATGTAAACATAACATGTAAAGACTTGTAGTCAAGCCAAATCAAATGTTTTAAGATGATAACTTCATCTTTAAAGCTTGCACTTTTGGTGATAGCTTAATCCCATCAAGTTCTAGAAGCACTTTCTGAAAATAGCTCAAATGTGTAGCGCAGTGCTCGGAGCTATTGCCACATTCTTGCAAAATTTTCTCTCCTTCAAGGATTATGGATACACCAACCGGTTCTTCCCCTTCAACAGCACGGACGACAAGGATTTTAAGAAGGTGCATACTGGCATCACTTCGTCTGTCCCCCTGCATAAAATTTACAAGAAAATAAATAATTTATTTTGAGAAACAAAAAAAAAAAAATCTGAATTGCTTCAACCTGTGCTGACTTCATTTCACAGAGAAAAAAATAAAAATAATTGATAATAAAAAAATAACCATCACTTCATATACTTCAGATACTTCATAAACTTGGGTTAAATTGCTTTAGCAATAATCTTGCATCAATAAAACATTGTAAAACATGGCATGAGATGGCTACACTCCATAGATTACTCTGCCCCTTTACATTGTCAGGAAATCCTATGATGAATGCTGAGTTTGTATTTAAAGGGTTAGTCTGTAGCGCAGCCACACAAAAGGGACTCCTTCATACACAGGGAATTGGTTATGGAGCTAATGCTGCTCACCTGTGGCCGAAGGTGTGCCCTAGCGGTTTCTTTTTCCCCATTGACAGTGGTTTGGTCACCGGGCAAGTTCCCGCGCATGCGCGATCGCGTCGCAAGGGAACCCGGAAGTGACGTGGGTCACATGATCCGGCATAAAGCCGGAACCGGCATAGAGGCCGGCACGGAGAGATGAAGACAGCGCGCTGCATTTTGTTTGAGGCTGTGAGACTGCTTGCGGATTATTGTTCCATAATTTCATCCAGTACCCAGCTCATTCCGTTTCTCGATCTCCCAGACCTACCATCTTTATCTGGTGAGATCGACCCATCTCTCCAACTCACCATTTCACCCCAATTGCCATATTTCAGACACTGGACTATCATACACACACACACACACACACACCCGCATACATCGCACATTTGTATTATATTTGTATTATATTTGTATATATTGGTTTGTGGTGCACCGTGTTTGTTTATTTCTTTATTCCGTCTGTATAATACACTTGGTTTAATTTATTATAATTGTTTTGTGTCGCGTCGTGTTTTGTCCAGCTGCGGTTGCGCAATACCGGAAGTGTTGTTATCAAACCCCTGTTTAGATTCCCGAATCCGTTGTTTTTTTGTAACCAAGCGGTTTTATAAATCCAAGCATTACATAGTGGTGGCCCGTACGGAGAATCTGTATTTTGGGGTGTAAGCATATTTTAATTACATATGTTTGTGCATGCAGTAATATTACAGAAAACTATTAATTTTATCTTATGGATGTAAGATGAAGTGAGCAGAGTTGAGCCAAGGACAATGTGATGTCATAGTATCAAAGACACCATGTGACGTTCAGAATACAGTATGTACCCAACAAACCTTAGACTGGCAGCCATCTTAGAGATCTCATAGTAACCCTAGAAACGACACCAGATCAGCAGATATGACATAGCCCCAGACATGATGTAATCTCAGACATGGGGTGATCTTAACTGTGATGTAACAGGCATTGGCTACTTAACTGTGATGTAACAGGCATTGGATACACAAGCAACATGTCAAATTAAATAACCAAAAACACACACACAGTGATCTGAATAATAAGTTTAATAAAGTAATAGACACAAAATAGTATGTGTATCTACATAGTGAATATTATACAATACAAAGTATTAGGCCCAACATAAAAAAAGTATAAAAAATACACAGGGCCTGGGTAAGCATCAGTAGCAAAATAAAATGCATAAGAAGTCAATTAGCAAAACCTCCTGTGAGGAAAGACAACACTAATTTAAAAATCAGTGAAAGGAAATAGAAACAGAAACGCCGCGATTTGGATTTGGCACAAGTGCAGAAGGAAAATCTGTTTGGGTACCAACAGACACTTTAACATTGGTCTGGGTGCCAACACTTACGTGACAAACAGGTCTTAAGACCAGTGGAGCTGGCGTTGTAGATTCAGGTCGTACAGGCCTAAAAGAAAATGGATAAGGGCTATCCGCACGTGGCCTCTTAGAAGGACCCGGTTTGGGATCAACATTCTTGGAAAAAGTGAGCCCTGTCTCCTCTAGGAACTGCAGTAACGAAGCAGATGGCTCGGGCTCATCCTCAGTAAAACTCACCGAGGCCCGGTCCATGACAGGTTCAGTAGGAGTATAGTCAGTAGGACTGTGAGCCGGACTGCTCTGGCTGTCCGAGTCGTCCAAAGCGACGTGGTGATCATTCGTGCAGATGCGATTAGCTATAAGAATAAAAATAGAGGATAAAAATAGGTAAATACAATAAAAGTCACAAACTTAGACAAATAATTAAAATAATATGTAGAAGATGCTTACCCATGGCCTGTCTCTTGAAAACTGTAGAGTAAAGCGGAAGCACCAAGAATTTATAGCAGACATAAGCGCCACCCCAATATTTTTTAAGTTGAACAACAAAAGTACACAACTTCGGTGTGGGGAGAATAAAAAATCCACCACAGGGGTATTTTCCGGTTTTGTGTGGCGTGGCTGAACAAGATGGATGCTAACATCGCTAATGCTAATGCTAGTAGTGCTGTTAAGGCCAACTCTGTAGTAGCTAATAACATGCTGGTTGAGGTAGAGGATGCATTTGATACACGCCGTAACCCTACAGCGGAATTAACTTCATTGATTAGTTCTTTATATATATCAGATAGCCATGATAATGACAATAATGATGATGATGATTTTATTGTTCATGGGTCTGATATTGGGGTAGTGCACACACTACAGAAGGAACTGTATCAATGTAAGATGGACTTGGGGGCGCTTACTGTTAAAGTGAGCTCCATAGAGCAGGATTATAGACAATCCCTGGACAGCAGTCTCAACCGGGAAATCAGTCTTCGTGACGCAGTGGACGCGAGCTTGGAAGGGCTGCAGCGCTACTGCCAGGAGGCTCTCGAAAAAATGGAGAGAGCCATCGTTGACTGTTTTCTGCGACGGGACGTCATCTGGGAGAACCGGATGAAGAGACTGCGTCTCACTGGTACGCCCACCACCCACAGGTTACAGGCCTGCACCCCTGCATCCCCTCCAGCTCCTGCTCAACATCTGCCCAGCACTCAAACCACTACAGCCACGGCCAAGGTAAAGCCACCAAGCACTACTAATGGCAACGATGTTCCTCCTGGTGTTCCTCCTCGGCTCTGCTCTCCTCCCCACTTTCTTCTTCTTCTTCTCTTCACGCTCATCCATCCATCTGCGTGGAGTTTCCAGCCTTCTGTGACGCGTCAGAGACAGCGGAGGTGAGGAACTTCATCGAGCAAGCAGAGAAGTTCTTGGAGATCAGACCCCTGACCCGACCAGAGCTGCTGGGAACCCTCGGCACAGTTCTACGAGGGCCTGCTCTGAGTTGGTGGAAGGCGGAAAAGGGCAAGGTGAAGGACTGGCAGTCTTTTAAGCAGGCATTCCTGGCGGCGTTTATACTGGATGACGACCTCGACGAAGAGGAAGACAACCTGAGGTCGCCGGTACAGCTGCCAGCAAAAAAAAAAACTAAACAGATCTAACAGATGAGGACAAAAATATATAATAATCTATATAAGTCTACATAGCCTTTATAAGACTCTATCTTAAGCGCACTTAAAACATTTTATTTAGTTTTAAAATAAAACAATTTTAAAACATCATCACTCGGGATTCGAACCGGGGCTTTGCAGATCTCTGGCCGAGCGTTCTAACCGCTACACCAAGCGGCCACTTAGAGACAATGCACACCAGAGACGTTAATAAGCCACTCGACTTCTTTGAAAGCACGTGTACTTCTTTGATAAGTGACGAAGTAAGCCTGTTATAATAGTAACTTGGTGTTATTTGATCTTATTGGTTTAGAAATTTATATTTAAATAAATAGTAAACTTGGCCGATTTCGTTATAATTTTGTTTGATGAGTGGGGCTTGAAAATTCTCTTGAAAAATATGGGCATTTATTTCAGTTAATAAATCTACTATAATTTTTTTTTACTCATTATTGTACAGTACAATAGCTCTGGTTCAGATTTTTCATGTTTGTTGTGGAAATTACCATCACTGTTGTATTTACTGCGATGAATGAAAATGTCACTTTGCGCCACCTGGCGGCCATTTTACGAATGACTTTGAAATGCAACTGATTTATTTTGGCCGCTGTTGCCTTTAAACGACGGTATGCGCGGCGGGATGGTTATTCCGATTTTGTAACCACTGTATTCCACACTGTCTATGTGACAAATGAGACAATGGGCAGTACAAACCTGAATATAGATACAGCAGGAGAGAAAACCCTAATGATATTATAGTTATGTTGATGAAACATGTTCTGGTTTTTATTTTGTTATTACTGTTAGTTATAGCAGCTGAGGCATAGTAATTTGTGTTATATTTTATGTTAGTACCACTTTAACACTTTGTATAGTAAGAGTGGGGTGCAGTTACCAAGTGATTCCAGCAGGGGGTTGTGCAACTTTGTTGTTGAGGTATGTTAAGGAGCACACGGCCTACTTTCTCCCAGTCATTATACATGTGAACTAAGGAAAGCTGTGTCCGTGCACCTTTTATACAAATACCTCCCTTTTCAGGTATGAGACCTTCACAATAACGGCATATAATTCCATGTGTTTTAAGTAACTGTATGAGAATACCCAGAAAATATTTGTAGAACATTATACCTTATTATTTTAAGTTTGAAGAGAATTCAATTATGTCAACCACATTAACCTTGTTATGCTAACCGCATGGTAATACATAGTTGAGGCTGAAGTTGTGTAGCCAATGTTTAACACTGAGTGGAAGTGCTGTTTGTGTTATATGTGTTAACTAGGAGTCTGATTATAGCAGAAACATTCTGAATTACAGTATCTTTTTGAATTCCTGTCAATCCTATGTCTCACATCATTAGTTAGATGCAGATTTTGTAGTGTCAGCATTATTAATGGAATATGCCTTTTTTTGGATATATGTATGTCTTATTTCTGTATTTTAGTACTATTTGTACAGTACACAGATATAGTGTTGCTTGTGGCAGTTGAATTTTGTAGTTGGTCAGAGAACTGTGTACATACTGGCATTTGTTCTGCTATTGATTTGCATTTTTACAAAGTTATGCCGATTAAACCAGTCATTATACATGTGAACTGAGGAAAGCTGTGTCCATGCACCTTTTATACAAATACCTCCCTTTTCAGGGCTTTTACATTTGGAGGCACCGCTGGGATGAAAGAAGTGAGGTTCGTCCCCTGAGGTTGAGAAAACCCCACTTTGCTCATCCTACAAAAGTAACCCAGGTGGTGGAGGGTGTAGCTACAGTCGGCGTGTTAGCCAAGCCAAGGAGAGCGTGCATCCTGAGGTACAGAGTGTTCACTAGGGGTGCAGAAGAAGTCCAAGGTAACAGGCAACAACACCTTTGCGTAGTTCTGGTCCTCCCACACCCGCCATGATGAATTCAGAAATAGAGAACCTGCAGTTTGAGATTAAGGGCGCTCTTTTCCAACTCAACACAGATCAGTTGATGCGAATAAGTGACTTTCTTGAAATTTCAGGAATAGATCGAGATAAGGTAGCTGGCAAGACTCGTAATGCCCTTGTCTCGTATATTATCCGATACGTAGAGCGCGAAGAACTGAGTGAACTTGAAGATGACGGCATGTCAGAACTGTTGAGTTTAATAGACATGATAAAAACTCTGCAAGACACTAACAAAAATATTATACCAGAAACAACAGCAGACAGTAGTGAACAGGAGAAGCTAAGGGGAGAGCTAGAACAGCTAAAGCTTATGGTGCAACAAAAAGAAACTGAAATGCATGAACTAACAAACAGACAACATATTGTAAATAATCAAACCATACCAGTTCACACAGCTCCAACCACTGTTAACAGTCCTCCTTGGCGAAGAGATTATAAAATCTCAGGTCAAATTGGCGAACCCGGGCAAAAGGACAGACTCACCTTCTCTAGTCTGGCCCGCCAAATTGAGAATGGACTGAGTAAAGGTTATCCTGAATCAGAAATAGTGGACGCTGTTATCAGGGCCATTGTACCGGGGCTCCAACTGCGGAGTTACCTGGAAGGTAAAAGCGATCTGTCCCTGCCCACTCTTAGAAGAATTCTCCGCTCACATTATCAGGAAAGGAATGCAACTGAGCTATACAAACAGCTCACCACAGAGGTCCAGATCAGTAAAGAGACTCCACAGAACTTTTTAATTCGAGCAATGGATTTAAGGCAGAAAATATTGTTTGCCTCTCAGGAAGCAGAATCTAGTCTCAAGTACGACCCTGCACTAGTACAGAGCATGTTCATGCACACCATACTTACAGGCCTACAAAATGACAACATTAAAACTGATCTCCAACCTTACCTGTTGCAACCAGCTACCTCGGATGAGTTACTCTTGGAACGGCTCAACACGGCATGTGCCAATGAAAAAGAGAGGCAAGATAAAAAGAGACAGACTACCCCACAGCGTCACACTGCAGTCCATGCAATTCAGTCCAGTGACATAAATGGAGATAAAAAGATTACAGCCCAACAAAACATTGGCACCCTTCCCCCAGATGTCTTGTCAGACTTGAAGGAAATCAAAGCAGAGATAGTACAGTTAAAAGATCTCAAAGCTGAGGTATCACAAATTCGAGAGTCCATCCATAAAACGGAAATTGTGCCCAAGTTTTATCCCCCTGTTGGCAAAGAGACTGAATATGGGGCAGCCCACCTTTCATGTTATTCCCAACCTCAGTTTGTGGCATGGAATAAAGAGGGTGCCACGGCTTTTCATCAGCCGAGTGGACCTGTACAAGGGTATCAAGCTGGGAGTGGCCCAAGGTTAATGACAGGAACTGCCCAGTTTCAGCAGAGATTTGCACCACAGAGATACCCAATGCAACGTCCCCGACCGAGATGTTATCTTTGCCAGCAGCGAGGGGAAGAATATTGCCAGCATTGCTACAGGTGTGGAAGTAGTGAACACTTCCGTGCTGGCTGTAGGAGCCATAGAGGACCACCCAGCACAGGAAGAGGGACCCCTTTAAACGAGGAGCGGTCGCCCCCAAGGGACAGGGAGTGACCAGGACAGCCAACGTGTCCCAAAAATGCACCAGCTGTGGAGAAACTGAGGAACATCAGAAGTTTCAACAGTGTTCGGTGTGCAAAACAACTCACTATTGTTCCAGGGAATGTCAGGTTAGTCATTGGCCAGAACATAAGGAAAACTGCGAACCGTTTGCACGGCATAAGAAAAGAACAGAACAAACACGGTTATGTAAAATGATGACTGATAGAAAAAGGGACATTGTGACAAAGGAACATTGTGCAGTGACTGAACTTGTAGGAAAAAAATGTCTTGTCCACTGCTATCTACAGGGAAAGAAAACTGAAGTACTGTGGGACACTGGCTCACAGGTGTCTGCAATTGATGAGGTATGGAAAATTAATCACTTTCCAAACATTGAGTTGAGAGACATAGCAGAGATAGTTGACCCAAATGACCCCCTGCAGGTTGAGGCAGCCAATGGTACGGAAATGCCATATGTGGGGTGGATAGAAGTGACATTTAGACTAGCAGGGGCTGCTGATGAGTTTCATGTCCCCATGCTTGTAATGAGAGGTAGCCAACAGCCATGCCCTATTATTGGCTTTAATGTAATTGAACATGTTATCAGCAGCCAGAACAACCAGACAGACAATGTCAACAAAGAAAAACTGATAAAAACTGTGAAATTGGCTTTTCCTAACCTAAAGAAAAGGAAAGCTGAGGCATTTATTAAGGCAGTGAGTGTTGAAAGAACGAGTGAGTATTTGGTGAAAACAGCCTGTCAGAGGATGGCTATTCCAAGTCATTGTGCTGTCCAAGTGGAATGTAGAATCCTTGCCAAACACTTTAAGGATGACACCACATTAATTTTTGAACCTGATGGTAACCCCCATTGGCCAGAAGGACTTGAGTTCTGTGACACGTTAGTGCAGGTAAGGAAAGGGACACAGCCAAACATCATTCTTAGTGTACAAAATCCCACTGACCATGACATCATGTTAACAGGGAGGGTAGTTATTGGTACGGCCCAACCAGTCACCTTTGCTTATCCACTTAGTCCAGTTAAAGAAGCACATCCATCTGCTGATATAAATAGCATTCAGGCCTATCCTGCCGAACATCAGGGACAAAATACAGAGCTCTGGGACCCCCCTATTGATCTCGGGCACTTGGATGATGGTCAGAGGAAAATAGTACGTGAGATGCTGAGGGAAGAATCAAGCTCCTTTTCTCGGTCAGATAACGATATAGGCTGCATTGAGAAACTTCAGTTGGAGATTTCATTGAAAGACCCAGAACCAGTAGTCCGGACCTACATGTCAGTTCCTAAGCCGTTATATGAGGAGATGAAGGACTATCTGAGGGATCTAATTGCACAGGGATGGATTGAGAAATCCCACTCTTCCTATGCGTCACCTGTTGTTTGTGTACGAAAAAAATGTGGTTCTTTACGTCTTTGCATAGATTACAGGGAATTAAACCGCAAGACTCACCCCGACAGACAGCCAATCCCTAGAGTCCAGGATATAATGGATGGCCTTGGAGGAAATACTATGTTTTCACTATTAGATCAAGGAAAGGCCTATCACCAAGGGTTCATGGCAAAAGACAGCAAACATTTGACAGCTTTTGTGACACCATGGGGGCTGTACGAATGGACTAGGATCCCATTCGGCCTTATGAATGCTCCAGCTGCCTTCCAGCGCTGCATGGAAGAGTGTTTAGAAGGCCTCAGAGACAAAATTTGTGTTCCTTACTTGGACGATACTTTGGTGTTTAGCAAAACGTTCGAGGGTCATGTCATGGATGTAAGAAAAGTGTTGCAGAGGTTGAGGCAGAGTGGAATCAAGTTAAAACCAAGCAAATGTGAGTTATTCAAAAGTGAAATTCGCTATCTTGGCAGAATAGTATCGGCAGAAGGAAATAAAATGGACCCGGCTGACACAGCTGCCATAAGGGTTCTGAAAGACAAAGCTCCCAAAACAGTTGGTGAGTTAAGACAGATTCTGGGGTTGTTGAGCTACTATCGGCAGTACATAAAGGACTTTTCTCACATTGCCGGCCCTCTTTATGAGCTAACAAAGGGCTCTGCCCAAGAAGTAAACCCGCAACTTAAGGGGAGAAAGGTGTATGCAAAAAGAAATGCGAAAGTTGTACCATCTTGCACAGCAATTGAATGGACGAACTCACACCAGCAAGTTCTTGAACAACTGATTGACTGTCTGATTCAACCACCTGTCCTGGCATTCCCAGATTTCTCCCAGCCATTCGTTCTTCACACAGATGCATCTAACAAGGGTTTGGGCGCTGTGCTCTATCAGAGGCAAAATGGAAAATTGCGTGTGATTGCATATGGGTCTCGGACACTGTCAGCCTCAGAAAAAAATTATCATTTGCACTCGGGTAAATTAGAATTCCTCGCTCTTAAATGGGCGATTACAGAAAGGTTCCGGGACTATTTGTACTATGCCCCCTTTTTCACTGTTTATAGTGACAACAACCCCTTGACTTATGTTTTGTCCACTGCTAAGTTAAATGCCACGGGAAGCAGATGGGTAGCGGAATTAGCTGATTTCAACTTCACTATTAAGTACCGTCCTGGTAAAGAGAACATTGATGCTGATAGTTTGTCAAGAATGCCAGTAGATGTAGAAACGATGATCAATGAATGTACAGAGGAGATGTCCTATGATGCAGTGGGAGCAACTGTTCAGGCGGTGGAAACACAGCAGGAGTCGAACGCCTTATGGTCAATGGCTATCTCTGTCAAGAGTCTGCTTGTTGCTCCAGGTACGGCCATTGTTTCGCTAACACCAACACAGATACAAAAAGATCAGAAAGATGACATACACATTGGGCCAGTGTTACAGTGTAAGTTGTCTGGGGTAAAGCCTTTGCGTAAAGACCTTAAAAATTTCAGTGCACAGAGCCTTTGTCTCATTCGTGAATGGGAAAAATTGGAGACCGATGAGAATGGAGTCCTGTGGAGAAGGACAGTTCACAGAAAACAACTGGTGGTGCCTGACAAACACAGAGTCACAGTATTGAAGGAGCTACATGACCAAATGGGACACCAAGGTACTGATAGGACAGTGTCACTAATTAGAGACCGTTTCTTTTGGCCATACATGCAGCGAGGAATTGAACAATATGCAATGACCTGTTCTTGTCTAAAACAGAAGAAACCTAGTCGTGAGACAAGGGCTCCCCTTACAAACATTATCACCACGCAGCCATTTCAACTTGTGTCAGTGGATTTCCTCCACCTTGATAAGTGCAAAGGCGGCTATGAATATATACTCGTGGTTGTAGATCATTTCACACGCTTTGCACAGGCTTACCCTACAACATCAAAGTCGGGGAAAACAGTGGCTGACAAAATATTCAATGATTATGCCCTGAAATTTGGATTCCCAGTACGCATCCACCACGATCAAGGAGGTGAATTTGAGAATCAACTCTTTTCCCAACTGAGCAAGTACTGCAATGTGGCCGGATCGAGAACAACCCCTTACCATCCACAGGGGAATGGACAAGTGGAACGCTTTAACCGAACTCTAATGCAGATGCTAAAGACCCTCACCGATAGAGACAAGTTGAACTGGAAAGACTCCTTGAACAAGCTTATATTTGCTTATAACTGCACACGTACAGAGGTCACAGGCTTCTCTCCATTTTACTTGCTATATGGCCGTTCTCCAAGGTTACCTATCGATATGGTGTTTAACTTGCCCACAGAAGCAGGGAGCTGTAGTCACCATAGTTATGCTGAACAGTGGAGGCAAGGAATGCAGGAGGCATATGCTATTGCACAAGAGAATGCGCAGAAATCTGCCCAAAGAAACAAGAGGATATATGATGGCAAGGTGAGGAGTTCAGTGTTGTATCCAGGTGACCGCGTTTTAGTGAGAAATATGACACCTCGAGGAGGACCTGGAAAACTGCGGAATCACTGGGAAGACACCATCCATACTGTAGTTCGCCAAGTAGGAGAGGATCTCCCTATCTACGAACTGAGGCCTGAACATGGGAAAGGAAAGTCCAGGATTCTACACAGAAACCTCCTCTTACCATGTGATCACCTGCCCCTGGAAACTGAGGTGCATCAACCTGCAAAACCAAAAAGGAAAACTTCAGTGACCGACAAAGTCAGAGAGGACTCAGAAGATGAGGAGGATGAGGACGATTATTATTTCAGAGGTATGCCATATCCGCCTGTGACTCCGCCACCAGAAACGGTGAGAGAGATGCCTGAAATTGTACAGAGGGTAATCCCACCTAGCCTCAGCACACCCACTGCTGAAACACCCCGGCTGGAGAGCAGTGATGATGACAACCCTTTGCAAAATCTGGATATTCAGGATGGTAGCACACCTCATACTGAGGAGGACCAAGCATCATTGCCCATGTTGAATGCCAGACAGGAAGAGGAGATTGACATAAGACCACAGCGGCCTCAGAGGCTCCGTAGGCCACCAAAGACCCTTAGATATGACAAAATTGGAACACCATCTTGCTACAATCTTGCTGCAGTCCCATCTTATGTAAGGCCCCAAGTTTGGATACAACCAGTACAATCTTGCTACAACCAGCCCCTGTATTTTTATGGTACTTAGACTGAATCCGCTTTGGACAAGTTAGAATACTTGACACTCATCGGCTTACAGTAGAGCCAAATGTTGTTTATTACACAACCACTAACATTTCGCACACATTAATCGCTTAAACTGAGTCCTGCTAATGTTAGGGAAACTGCACAGTTTTGACACTTCGTTTTAAGGATGCCTGTGCTTGGTTCAGTGCATATTCACATACATGTATAGACCGTGTTCACGTTTTGACATACCTGCAAGTGCTGAACATGCATGTTTGTAAGGACTAAAAACAACTGAATGTACAAAAAGAGTTCCAGTCTGTAAATTAACTGCAACAATGACTGATGAAGGAATTGAATGTAACAAAAGAGTTCCAGCCTGTAACAAGTGTTAGAATATATTTTGTCATATTTGGTCAATGAAGGTCAGAGATGAGGATGTTGAGGACAACATCTAATTTTGATGGGGAGTATGTGACAAATGAGACAATGGGCAGTACAAACCTGAATATAGATACAGCAGGAGAGAAAACCATAATGATATTATAGTTATGTTGATGAAACATGTTCTGGTTTTTATTTTGTTATTACTGTTAGTTATAGCAGCTGAGGCATAGTAATTTGTGTTATATTTTATGTTAGTACCACTTTAACACTTTGTATAGTAAGAGTGGGGTGCAGTTACCAAGTGATTCCAGCAGGGGGTTGTGCAACTTTGTTGTTGAGGTATGTTAAGGGGCACACGGCCTACTTTCTCCCAGTCATTATACATGTGAACTGAGGAAAGCTGTGTCCGTGCACCTTTTATACAAATACCTCCCTTTTCAGGTATGAGACCTTCACAATAACGGCATATAATTCCATGTGTTTTAAGTAACTGTATGAGAATACCCAGAAAATATTTGTAGAACATTATACCTTATTATTTTAAGTTTGAAGAGAATTCAATTATGTCAACCACATTAACCTTGTTATGCTAACCGCATGGTAATACATAGTTGAGGCTGAAGTTGTGTAGCCAATGTTTAACACTGAGTGGAAGTGCTGTTTGTGTTATATGTGTTAACTAGGAGTCTGATTATAGCAGAAACATTCTGAATTACAGTATCTTTTTGAATTCCTGTCAATCCTATGTCTCACATCATTAGTTAGATGCAGATTTTGTAGTGTCAGCATTATTAATGGAATATGCCTTTTTTTGGATATATGTACAGTTGTTACAAAATCGGAGCGTCGTATTTAACGTCGCCGCCGCATTACGGCATGTGCATTTGCTGTGCATTTGCTTGCTTTTACCACTGAGTGGCGCTATATAACTACAGACTGACGCCTCATGCCTTACATTCTCTGTCTCATTAATGAGACGTGTCCCATTAAATAATACACGTAGTAGCCGATAACATCAAGTGAAACACTGTAGTTGATCGAATTCATAATCACAGTACTATAATTACAGTACAAATGTAGAATTCAAATTAAATCAAATCTTATTAAGATCAAATTTAAGCACAATAAATATTAACACAGTGAGCCTTTAGATTTTATCACGTGTAATTAGAAAAGAAGTGTGTATGGTTTTATTTAAATATAATTTTCTAAACCAATAAGATAAAAATAACACCAAGTTATTATTATAACAGGCTTACTTCGTCACTTATCCAGAGCTTGCTTTGTTAACCTTGCCTTATTTAAGGTTACTTGGGTGCATTATCTTTAAGTGCTCGCTTGGTGTAGCGGTTAGCGCACACGGTCAGTGATACATAAAGCGCCGGTTCAAATCCCGAGGGATGATGTTTTAAATTTTTTTATTTTAATTAAAACAAAATTAAAATAGAAAAAAATGTTGTATTTTGATTTTGTTTCAGCATACTATAGAAAAAACAGCAAACTCGCACGCAACCAGTTTGTATTCTTTAAATTTAGGGGAGTGACGGCTCGGTCTGCTGCTGCTGCGTGTGTGTGTGTGTCATTATACTGATGAAAAGTGGTGGCCATCTGCCGTACCGGGAGTTTTGATTTACGACAGCTGTTTACGGCAGTGTAGTCCAGTGCGGGAGATGCATTGTGGGTAATGAGGTCCGGTGTTACATTTTTGATAACAATAGTTTTTTTACAAACATTTCTAAACTAATAAGATCAAATGACACCAAGTTTAAAACAGATTACAAAACAGCGGTTAGAGCGCTCGGTCAGGGATTTACAAAGCGTCGGTTCGAATCCTGGATGATGCTGTTTTAAAAAATTGTTCTATTTTAATTTTACTCAGCAAACAAACAGCAAACAAAAAATTTATTATTCAGAGCACGATATGCAACCGTAATGAGTCCCGTAACCGGCTTATACAGCTGGCATGTGACCAACGTATTTAACCGTGATGAGTCCATAAAATCAGTAGCAGCTAATAATTACTAATTACTTTAGTTTATGCTGCTACTGATTTTATTCCAGTTTACCTGTTCAGGTTGATTGCGATTCTTTTTAAAATATTGTCTCAGTTTTATATGTTGTTCGTCTTGATGTTTGTCTTCTTTTCACTTGGCTCAATTGACAACACTCAAATGCAAATTATTCACCGTGAATCAGCTGTTCTCACCTATCCATTCAGAGAAACTGAATGAGCTGAAATGAGCCTTTGTTTCACGACCGCGACACCCCTCTCTCTCACGCACATACAGTACAGAGTAGACCAAATCATTACAGTACATACTTTATCCAACGAACATGAAAAATATCCACATAATGATGAGTTAAGAAGCATTGCTTAATTTTCGTTTAGACAGACTGTTTGTATCTGATTATTGGTATTATTAAAGAACAGCAGCACAAACAACAACACAAGGGCTTGTACAGCAAGACACATTTTTATTATTTTGCAAAGAGTTAAATTTGTAACAGTAAAAGGCATCCGAATTTAAATATATAAATTACTAGAAACAAATTGAGCACACTATCAGAATAAAAAATAGAACAAATTAAATGTTTTTTACACATACACAAGGAGGATAATGATACCGAGTTTATATTAAAATAACAAATATTGTAATATTGTTTTTGTGTTATTATAAATAATGAAATGCAGTAGGCTGTTATGGTCATCATAATTTTCTTTAATAAATAAGAGAAAACATTGTAAGCTGTGGCTGGAGACATCGTTTCTGCAGTACTCCTGGTCGGTGTTAGAAAGTCTGGGGTTGGGGTTTGTGCACAGTTCAACCGTGTACTAATTGCACCTGCGTGTGCCTCTTTGCAGACTATTTTTTTGTTTATTTGTATATGTATGTTATTAATATTAATTTTTTAGAGATTGTGTGTGTGCGTGCACGGAGAGTTTGTGTTGATAAGTGTATGTGGATAAGTTGATAAGTGTATCAGAAAGCATTAAAATGTTCATTTGAATTAAAATGACACACACACGTCTGTATATACAGTATATCAATTACATATATATCAATTTCATTAGTTCGTTCATTCTATTTGAAGCTTCGGATGTTTTTTTTTTTTTTTTTTTTGGTTTGGTTAGATTAGTTCTGAACTCGCTTCCGTGAAACTATCGCTAAAACAATGTACTGAGCCCTCCTGAGGATATAAAGCTTTATTATTGTGTTTGGATAAATAATCAGATCTACCACAGCAGGTAATAAACTATGGTGTGTCATAACCGAAGCAAACACCACGATTATACCTCGTTTCGTTTGACAGGAACGTGGTTCACTTGGCCACGGTGTATTATAAACCTGTGGAATGTTTCACTGTTTATGTTCACATAAGAGGAATAAAAGCGAGTGAAATGTGGAAATGATGAGGACTAAACCAATGATTTCGGTAACTCCACTGAGTGTAACATCTGCATAGTGACACTGAACATCTTCACTTTTCCGTTTACCTCTGAAAAAAAAGCTGTATTTAGTTTGTTTTTATAACAGTAGAAGAAGTATGCGCGCGCACGCACACACATAGACACACACACACACACAGACACACCTCCCTTGAGCCCTGCGTCTGTCGGATTTCAGCGGTCACGGGGTGGAAAGACTTTGAAGCAGTTTATATATGAATCTAAGCTTGAACTTATCAGCATTGTAAATATATAATACTTTTCAAATAAAATCGCTATTACTTTGACCCTGAAGTTTAGTTTAGCACACACAAAAAACAGAAAAGTAATTTCTGGTAAATCAACGGAATGTGTAGTTTATTTACAGTAATTCATTAAAAAATGAATATACATTGTACAGTACACGGTAAACACGGGAAAGATTACAAAATGAAAAAACAAACAGTGTCTACTTTATAAACAGCTTAGTATGTGCGTCGAGATGCTGAAATCCCTTGCATGTTTTTGCTTCCAAGTGGAGAGATATTTGACCGATAGCCTAGAACAAAAGATCTATAGGTGTGATCACAACCCCCTCCGACCGACCGTGCCATCAATCACTGACCACCTCAGAAGTTCCCTCCAATGTATGGCTGCAATACTTGTTTTGCAAGTATTTTTAACACCATTCAAAGGCTTACAAGTTCCATTAAACATATAATGATGTCTCCACATGTTAATATATTCCTAAAATTTATATATTACAAGTTGATAAACTGATCTGCGGTAGCGGAAAAATCCGCACGCGCACTCACACACAGACACACACACACACACACAGACACACCTCCCTTGAGCCCTCGGTAAACATCCAAGCACTGAGGCACGCAAATCCCCTGACCACAATAAGGTGGCAATCCCTCAGGGGGAAGATGAAAAATACAAATTAAATAAATAAAACAAAATAAAATATCCTTAATCCAGATTTTATCAATCAACGACATAATATTGATCTTAGCTGGATGGTCTAATTCTCAAAACCGTTTAACCTAAAGAAAAACTTAACACACTATAACTAGAATATTTACAAAACTGAAAGGTTGTCTTATGTATAATAAAAAAACCTCATAACTCAAAAAGATCATATTATGTTTATATATATTTTTTTTGATTTTTTTTTATAGTAACTGAACAGCTCTCTTCTCTCCAATCCACTCCTAAACCACAGTCTCCTATTTCTCTGTGCGTGCTCTGGAGACTGTGAATGAATACACGCAGCGGAGGTTTTGTAAACTGTAGAGATACAATAATTTTACTGCTGGAAAATCAGCATTTTATCTAATTTGAAATATAAACCTAATATTATCTGTTACTTAATATATTTTCTTTTGATGATGACCATAACAGCCTACTGCATTTCATTATTTATAATAACACAAAAACAATATTACAATATTTGATATTTTAATATAAACTCGGTATCATTATCCTCCTTGTGTATGTGTAAAATACATTTGATTTGTTCTATTTTTTATTCTGATAGTGTGCTCAATTTGTTTCTAGTAATTTATATATTTAAATTCGGATGCCTTTTACTGTTACAAATTTAACTCTTTGCTGTACAAGCCCTTGTGTTGTTGTTTGTGCTGCTGTTCTTTAATAATACCAATAATCAGATACAAACAGTCTGTCTAAACGAAAATTAAGCAATGCTTCTTAACTCATCATTATGTGGATATTTTTCATGTTCGTTGGATAAAGTATGTACTGTAATGATTTGGTCTACTCTGTACTGTATGTGCGTGAGAGAGAGGGGTGTCGCGGTCGTGAAACAAAGGCTCATTTCAGCTCATTCAGTTTCTCTGAATGGATAGGTGAGAACAGCTGATTCACGGTGAATAATTTGCATTTGAGTGTTGCCAAGTGAAAAGAAGACAAACATCAAGACGAACAACATATAAAACTGAGACAATATTTTAAAAAGAATCGCAATCAACCTGGACAGGTAAGCTGGAATAAAATCAGTAGCAGCATTAACTAAAGTAATTAGTAATTATTAGCTGCTACTGATTTTATGGACTCATCACGGTTAAATACGTTGGTCACATGCCAGCTGTATAAGCCGGTTACGGGACTCATTACGGTTGTATATCGTGCTCTGAATAATAATTTTTTTTGTTTGCTGTTTGTTTGCTGAGTAAAATTAAAATAGAACAATTTTTTAAAACAGCATCATCCAGGATTCGAACCGACGCTTTGTAAATCCCTGACCGAGCGCTCTAACCGCTACACCAACCAGGCACTAAGAGACAACACACCTCCGTGACGTTAATAGGCCACTCGACTTCTTTGAAAGCAAGTGTTAAATAAGTAACGAAGTAAGCCTGTTATACAATTATACTATTTGCACGTGTATTTTATCTGTTTTAAACTTGGTGTCATTTGATCTTATTGGTTTAGAAATGTTTGTAAAAAAAACTATTGTTATCAAAAATGTAACAGATGTAACACCGGACCTCATTACCCACAATGCATCTCCCGCACTGGACTACACTGCCGTAAACAGCTGTCGTAAATCAAAACTCCCGGTACGGCAGATGGCCACCACTTTTCATCAGTATAATGACACACACACACACACACACACGCAGCAGCAGCAGCAGACCGAGCCATCACTCCCCTAAATTTAAAGAATACAAACTGGTTGCGTGCGAGTTTGCTGTTTTTTCTATAGTATGCTGAAGCAAAATCAAAATACAACAATTTTTTTTATTTTAATTTTGCTATAATTAAAATAAAAAATTTTAAAACATCATCCCACGGGATTTGAACTGGCGCTTTATGTATCACTGACCGTGTGCTTTAACCACTACACCAAGCGATCAGTTAAAGAAAGTGCACCCAAGTAACGTTAAATAAGGCAAGGTTAATAAAGCAAGCTCCCCAGATAGCAAGGTGACATTGATTCAATGTTGAAATTTCATCAGAATCATCATTTTGGTTGAGGTTGATTTTTCAATGCTAAATAATGTTGAATCAATGTTGATAATTCAATGCTTTTCTGTGTTGAAAAGACAAACATTGAATCAATGTTGATTTTTGGTTGTGGAACCCATCCTCATTCAACAATGTAAGGCAAATTAAATTAACTAAGTGCATTTCTATAAAAATGTGTATGCATGTGTGTATGTGTTTAAAACAGGTTAAAAAATTGACTACGAGAGATTTGCCATGGTGCTTAAAAAAATAAAATAAATAAATAAAATAATTAAAAAAAAAAAATAAAAATATATATATATATATATATATATATATATATATATATATATATATAGTTATTAAGGAAAAAAAATAATTTGACGGTAAGTTTTGTGTATTTACCTTGCTGCCTACACTCTAAAAAATGCTGGGTTGTTTTTTCTACCCAAACGCTGGGTTGCCGCTGTTGGGTCATTTTTCTGGGTTATTTACAGAGAGTTGGGTAGTTTTTGTGTAACCCAGCTGCTGGGTTGAAGTTTGATTGGCCCCTCCCCCAACGTTCACCGGTGGATTCAGCGGCTGTCACTCAGTTTCGTGTCTCTTGAGCTCCCACACCGCTGATGACGGTTCATCCTCCTCGGACATTTAAGGGGAAATGGCGTTAAATACAAGGTCTGTATACACATGTTCACTCACCTAATTCACATATGACTGAAAAATTATTACTATATGTAACATTTATTACTGTTACCGTGTTAAGGTTACACACAAACTTTCCGGCTGGTCTGAGGTACTGGATGATAATTTAGCTGAGAATAGCTGCTAGCCATAAACCCCACCTGTGTATGAAAGAAACGGCTAAGATGTCTGAGCTTTTTAGCTTTCTCTGTAGAATGTTTGCAGGGTTACGAAGATGGTGAAGTGATGAATGAACGCTAAACTGTTAACTGTAGGGCTACCATGACCAGGCATTTAGTTAGTTTGCTAGCATTAGCAACCACTTTAGAACTTTATTAAACTCACTGCTTGAGACAATAAAATGCTGGTGTTACAAAACACTGACCCTCTCACAAATATACAGACCTGCTAACCCTCCCGTTTTTCACTAGCTAGTAATTTACTCTGCGGTCAAATTTCTCCTGCGTTTCTCCCGAGTTATAACAATATTTTACACCTTTCCCCCTTTGGCAAGTATGCAAATGTATCACCAGTAATAGCATGTAAGCTAACCAGGTACCTCTCTTTAACCAAAGTTAAATTAACTATCAGTCAGCGCGCCAACTACAGGAAAAAGTACCACAGCTGTACAGGTAACTACTAGATGAAGTATTAATATTTTGGTGATTGTAATGTACCAGTATGACACCAGCTATAAAATTTTTTCGGTAATTAGCTTAAAATCAATGCAGACTACAATATCAACTAGTCTGACATAAAGAGTTGTATCCTAAAAGCCATGCTTATTTTGCTGTTTTATGTTTGGTAGTAGCGGTCTCCATGTTTTTGTTTCTGGTTACCTATACACTATCTTAATGGGCAGCTTTGTAATTTTTTAGTATCAATCGTATTTCACACGAAATTGAGAGTCTTATTCAGTTTAATCTTTGCTATTCAACAAAATTTTAACTTTTTCATTTCTTTCTTTCTAAGGTTGGAACCAACATGGTGGAATACCTCCAGCAGGCTGAAGTGTCAAGGCCGTACCCCTACATCCTGACGTTGGGAGATAATGACCAGCACTGCTCTCAGTAATGTAATGTTGCTATGAAATAGCGAGACCTACCTGAAAAGTCATAGACAGACAGTGTTTGTATGTTAAAATGAGACCAGGGCTGGATAGTTTTGATCCTGCTCTGTAGAAGTTGCTTCAGCCTATTTGTTCAATTACTCCATTCTGCTCTTATCAGTAATAGTATAGTAATGATGTCACTGTTGATTATCTGTTCTTGTGCTTTTGAAAAATAAATGTTTTTTCTAAGAACATTTAATAGGATGATGTTTATTGCATACATGTATGTTTTTTGTAATAGACCAGTATATCAAAGTAATTTAACTGTTTAATAGACATGCGTGTTTTTTTTTTTTTTTTTTTTTTTTACAGATTCACTGTAAAACATGAAAATAATAATAACCTATTTGTGAGGTAGAATTAACCCAATTCTACCTCACAAATAGACCAATTTATGTGGTGGAATTAACCCAGCATTATAGTTAAATATGACCTAGCATTTGGATTGAATATTTAACCCATCTTGTTGGGTTAAACAAATAACCCATCTTGCTGGGTTACATTAACCCAGCATTTAGTTAGTCCTATATTTACCTAGCAGCTGGGTTAAAAACAACCCAGATTGGGTTGTTTTTAACCCAGCATTTTTTAGGGTGTAGTTTACTCACTTGAGAGCTTAATTCCTGTTTGCCGTTCAAAAGTACTCAATTTTCGCCTCGCATTTAACATCGGAAGGTGTTTTTACACTGTCGCCACATCATTATAATACACTCTACAGGCATGAGAATTCAATATGTTGTAGTCTGGAAGTTCCTGCCACTCACGGTGAAAGAATTTTGGCGATGCGACCTACGGTATTCTGTTGGGAAGCATTTGTTTGAGAGCTTAGTTCCTGTTTCCCGTTGTCTGTGTCTGACCCAGAGCAGTGTGCGTGCCCCACATGGAAAGAACTTATATGAGGATATATGCGCATATATGAAACCTATATGCAGTATATATGCGCATATATCCGCACCTATATGATGACATATGTGCATATATGAAACCTATATGCAGTATATATGCGCATATAACCGCACCTATATGGGGCCAGGGGTAGCTCAGTGGTTAAGGCCTTGGACTACAGTTCGGAAGATCCCAGGTTCAAACCCCACAACCACCAAGTTGCCACTGTTGGGCCCTTGAGCAAGGCCCTTAACCCTCAACTGCTCAGATGTATAATGAGATAAAAATGTAAGTCGCTCTGGATAAGAGCGTCTGCCAAATGCCTAAATGTAAATATGAGGATATATGCGCATATATGAAACCTATATGCAGTATATATGCATATATATGATAATATATATGCTGCATATATGCGTATATATGCCACATGTAGGCAACATTGAGGTGCATATACAGTGGTGTGAAAAACTATTTGCCCCCCTCCTGATTTCTTATTCTTTTGCATGTTTGTCACACAAAATGTTTCTGATCATCAAACACATTTAACTATTAGTCAAAGGTAACACAAGTAAACACAAAATGCAGTTTTTAAATGAGGGGTTTTATTATTTAGGGAGAAAAAAAATCCAAACCTACATGGCCCTGTGTGAAAAAGTAATTGCCCCCTGAACCTAATAACTGGTTGGGCCACCCTTAGCAGCAATAACTGCAATCAAGCGTTTGCGATAACTTGCAACGAGTCTTTTACAGCGCTCTGGAGGAATTTTGGCCCACTCATCTTTGCACAATTGTTGTAATTCAGCTTTATTTGAGGGTTTTCTAGCATGAACCGCCTTTTTAAGGTCAAATGCCACAACATCTCAATAGGATTCAGGTCAGGACTTTGACTAGGCCACTCCAAAGTCTTCATTTTGTTTTTCTTCAGCCATTCAGAGGTGGATTTGCTGGTGTGTTTTGGGTCACTGTCCTGCTGCAGCACCCAAGATCGCTTCAGCTTGAGTTGACGAACAGATGGCCGGACATTCTCCTTCAGGATTTTTTGGTAGACAGTAGAATCCATGGTTCCATCTATCACAGCAAGCCTTCCAGGTCCTGAAGCAGCAAAACAACCCCAGACCATCACACTACCACCACCATATTTTACTGTTGGTATGATGTTCTTTTTCTGAAATGCTGTGTTACTTTTACGCCAGATGTAACGGGACACGCACCTTCCAAAAAGTTCAACTTTTGTCTCGTCGGTCCACAAGGTATTTTCCCCAAAGTCTTGGCAATCATTGAGATGTTTTTTAGCAACATTGAGATGAGCCTTAATGTTCTTTTTGCTTAAAAGTGGTTTGCGCCTTGGAAATCTGCCATGCAGGCTGTTTTTGCCCAGTCTCTTTCTTATGGTGGAGTCGTGAACACTGACCTTAATTGAGGCAAGTGAGGCCTGCAGTTCTTTAGATGTTGTCCTGGGGTCTTTTGTGGCCTCTCGGATGAGTCGTCTCTGCACTCTTGGGGTAATTTTGGTCGACCGGCCACTCCTGGGAAGGTTCACCACTGTTCCATGTTTTTGCCATTTGTGGATAATGGCTCTCACTGTGGTTCGCTGGAGTCCCAAAGCTTTAGAAATGGCTTTATAACCTTTACCAAACTGATAGATCTCAATTACTTTTGTTCTCATTTGTACCTGAATTTCTTTGGATCTTGGCATGATGTCTAGCTTTTGAGGTGCTTTTTGTCTACTTCTCTGTGTCAGGTAGCTCCTATTTAAGTGATTTCTTGATTGAAACAGGTGTGGCAGTAATCAGGCCTGGGGGTGACTACAGAAATTGAACTCGGGTGTGATAAACCACAGTTAAGTTATTTTTTAACAAGGGGGGCAATCACTTTTTCACACAGGGCCATGTAGATTTGGAGTTTTTTTGCTCCCTTAATAACGTAAACCATCATTTAAAAACTGCATTTTGTGTTCAATTATGTTATCTTTGACTAATAGTTAACAGTTTTTGATGAGCAGAAACATTTAAGTGTGACAAACATGCAAAAGAATAAGAAATCAGGAAGGGGGCAAATAGTTTTTCACACCACTGTATGTGCATATACAGGCCATATAGGTCTCCTGTATTGCTTCTTTATATCCACATATAAGCCCTATATGTACATACAAGATATGTCTCCTATGGCAGGATCTGGTCATTTTAGCTCATATCTCACTTTGGCAACTGTCATACATGATGCCTAGCTCATATTTTCTATTATCAAGGCAATAACTAAGAACTAACAAAAAAAAATGCAAAAAACTAATCCTAATTGGCCACATACAGTATATGAGGATATATGCACATATATGAAACCTCAGTCTCCGTGAAAATCTTTTTGAAACACGTCACTAAAATTAACTGAAATGAGAAATATATCTATATAAAGCTTAAAGTGTCTACTTTTAAATGATGCAAGTCACATTGAAAACAAATATTCTCAGTTTATGTAATCCGTATGAAACCAAGGAGAGGCACAGAATTTGGACATGTGGACATGATCATGTATGCAGATGATACGGTAATTTTTACACAAGCTAAAAGTGCTGATGATGCAGCCCATCAGCTTTCATTAGCCTTAGATGACTTACAAAAATGGCTGAATGATTCATGCTTGTGCCTTAATGTTAAAAAGACTGTATCAATGTTTTTTACAGAGTTTCTTTGCTTCAACAGTTCAGAAATGGCTTCGTTATGTCCCAGAACGGCTGGGGGGAATTGCTCGTGGTGGAAAACCATAAGTTCAGACTCTCTTATTATCTCTTATTATCTTATGCCTTGTTTTGCTTGTTATCTTATCTGTTTTGCTGCGTAAATACATTTCAACTTACGAATAATGTTTCAGTCATCTGTTGTGTTTCTGACTTGGTTGTTTCTATTTGCATTTGACTGAATTTTGCTGAGGCAGGCTGCCATTTTTATATTATGGTTTTCCAGTCTCTTCTCTTGGCAGTTAGATTCTGTTTTATGAATTCAGAATTAACAATCTCTTCTAATAGTTCTCTTCTAAAAACTCATTTTGTCATCCAGTTTATAATAATTTGTATGTAAGTTGTAGTGTGTTTTATTATATAGTTGTTTTATTGTAATTGTGATGTTACTTCCTGTTTAAATGGGTATGGAGCATAAATAAATAAATATGTTTACATGTAAACTGAAGGATGTTGAGTTACTGACTTTTTGTTAAAAAAAAATGTTTTTCAGCCCTACATGGTCTCTGATTTAAAGAAATAAACCAAAACGGACATGATTTACTGTCATAGAATCTTGCTGTTCATAAAGCAAGACTAAACTATAATTGCTTCAATGTTGATTCAATGTTGATTCAATGTAAAATAAGTGATTGAATTTACGTTGAACAAACATTGATTTTATGCCCATCTTGATCTATTTTTCATCATTGAAATAACATTATTTCAAGGTGCAAACCTGATGAAAAATCAACGTTTAACATTGAAATTTCAACATTGATTCAATGACAAGTTGGTTGATGCTTTAATGTTGATTCAACGATGATTCAATGTTGTTCTGCTATCTGGGTCTGGATAAGTGACGAAGTAAGCTTGTTATAATAATAACTTGGTGTTATTTGATCTTATTGGTTTATAAATTTATATTTAAATAAATAGTAAACTTGGCCGATTTCGTTATAATTTTGTTTGATGAGTGGGGCTTGAAAATTCTCTTGAAAAATATGGTCATTTATTTCAGTTAATAAATCTACTATAATTTTTTTAAAACTCATTATTGTACAGTACACATTAATAGCTCTGGTTCAGATTTTTCATGTTTGTTGTGGAAATTACCATCACTGTTGTATTTACTGCGATGAATGAAAATGTCACTTTGCGCCACCTGGCGGCCATTTTACGAATGACTTTGAAATGCAACTGATTTATTTTGGCCGCTGTTGCCTTTAAACGGCGGTATACGCGGCGAGATCGCCATTCCAATTTTGTAACCACTGTATGTCTTATTTCTGTATTTTAGTACTATTTGTACAGTACACAGATATAGTGTTGCTTGTGGCAGTTGAATTTTGTAGTTGGTCAGAGAACTGTGAACATACTGGCATTTGTTCTGCTATTGATTTGCATTTTTACAAAGTTATGCCGATTAAACCAGTCATTATACATGTGAACTGAGGAAAGCTGTGTCCGTGCACCTTTTATACAAATACCTCCCTTTTCAGGGCTTTTACATCTACAGTGTGGCAACATCCAGTAATGAAAAGAGCAAAGTCTGTTAAGGCTGTGTTTTCCTCTGGTTTTAAGGTAGGCCATTTAAACGCCTTTTCAGTGTAGGCAGTGGCGATTGTGTACTCATTGCCAAAATGTTGGTAGAGTAGTCTCTTTGCCTCTTTGTACCCCGTTTCAGAAGGCATGTGCTGACAACTGCGTACTAGTACCTTTGGTTGCCCCAGAGTGAATTGCTCCAAGAAGTACAATCTGTCCTTATTATTTGTTGTCTTATTCTTTACTCCATGTTCAAAGGCTCGCATAAAGAATGTAAATTCAAGCAGGTCTTCATTAAACACTGGAATATTCATTGGCGTAAGAGTGGATATAGACTGCTGCTTTATGAAAATCTCAGCAATGTCAATTTGTCGTTGCATGATATGACACAAACTTTCTGTATCTACATGTGCAGGAATGCTGACACCTGCCCTTGGTGGCTGTAATTTAGTTAAATACTGTTGTCCATCGCTAACTGTTGGATCTACATCAGCATCATGTGCTAACTCTCTACAGTATGCATTTGGAAGTACCAAGTGATCAGATGTAGCTTTAAGATTTTCTGCAGTTATGGCAGCCCTTGCCGCGCCACCAGAACCCGAATTACTACTAGCTGGTTCATACATGATAGAACATGAAGTTTGACTTCAGCTGCAGCAATAGCAGTTTAGAAGTCTAGCTCTTCCTTCTTCGCCTTGAGCTCAGCTTCCTCCCTCTCAAGCTTTTGTTTCTGTTTTAAGGCATTAGCTCGTTCCAACAACTCTTCCCTTTCAGCTTCAATTCTCACACCTGAGGCCACGTGACTACCAATTTTTTCAGGAAAGAGAGGAAGCTGTGAAGAAGAAATAACCATTGTGATGCTGTCTGTACATTCAACCTCTGCTTCAGATTGCTCCGCCTCTAAATATGCCTCGGCTTCAGACATAAGCTCTCTGGTTGCATTATGTCTTGAAATGCAAGAAAGGTCCGTACAAACTCACCCTCAATGCGTTCATACAAAATGTCAACATTACCAGCATCCAATGACATACAATGTCAGCATCCATAAGCAAATTTTCAATTTCTTTCATTTGCTTTGTTAAATGTCCCAGCTTGGCTTTTCTAGTTCCCGTCAGCTGGTTAATGCGCTCCTCTTGCGCTTTAGCAGTCATCTTTGGCACTCTTTTGGAGGCCGCGTTCGCGTCCTCTGTCTCTATATGGCTCATATTTAAGTTCAAAGCGCGCACCGTGCGTCACGAAAGCGGATAAAACTTCCCCGAGCAGCTCGAGTCCGAACAGCGAATGCCGTGATATTCCAGTATAATCCAAGAAAAATTATTATACATGAATTACTCCTTAATATTCCGTTAACAAAAATGTTGGTCCTTTCGAACAAACAAAAAATAATTTTCTTATTAAATGTAAGAGCCATATCGTACTTATGAATTTGTTGTTGTGTTTATTTTATTTTATTTGTTGTTATTTCATTTATTCTACCTTTTTCTATTCATTAGTAAAGCATTAAGCATTAAGTTTGTTACATAAGCCATAAGCTTTAAATTTCTTAGTTATGCATCGATTTTGACAATCGTAAGTTGGTCTGTGATGTCATTCCACTATGACATGTATTTGTATGACTATCGCATGATAGAAAATTCAGTTCGGATGCGGAGGGCTACGGAAACACAAGCTTTTGACCGTAAGCTCCCGGTAAGCTAAGAATGTAAGATACAACAACTAGGTTGTTGTAACCGTAAGCTCCCGTAAGTAGAGATATACAACAAGAGTGTTGTTATATACGTAAGCTAAGACTGTAATTTACAAGATATAGCAAATAGGTTGTTGTAAAAGTCAGAGATTTGCAAGATGCAGCAACTGGTGTCTGTAATCAGAGTGGATGTACTCAAGACGACTGTATGAAGTGTTGATTCTTTGATGCTGATAAAATAAACTACAAGAGACAAAGAGATTGGACTTCTGTCGTGTGAGTGAAACTTTAAACCAGAGCTACGCGTCAAAACTGGTGAAATAATATGACCGCATCTACAAGCGCTATACAAATAAAATTTAATTGAATTGAATTGAATTCATTCATTCAGAGACAAAGAGACATACTAAATTAAGACAAATATAAACTTAAAGCTCCAGAAACCAAAAGGCCAACTATAATTAAACAAACTAAAACAGAACATAACCAGATAAAACAAAGGCCCACTTAACAGAACTCACATTAAACAATGCTCGGCCCAGTTTCCCAGAACAGCCAGCTATTTATAATGTCACTAACGAGCTACCTCGTTCAGGTAAGTATCTGACCGAGGTGCCTTCTGGGAAACTGAGTCTAGCAACAAAAACTACAAAAACAAAACATTGCCCTCTAGTGGGCAACCCTCACAGAGTCAACTTATAGCGGCAGGAAAAAATGGATTCTTTCTTACTCGTCACAGAAGCTAGTCGAATGCTCTTTAAACTAAATTTTAATCACAAAATAAGTTAAACATCAGTTGGTGAATGTATATATTATAACATCCTACTTGTAACATCCTATAACATCCTACTTGTAAAAAATCCTAAACTCTTGTTTCCTTAAACACAAGTTTTCCACACAAAAAAGACAACGATAAGAAAATTGTTTCTCCCTTGTCTCCTGCCTGCACCACCTCACTCTCACATGACAAGTGTGTAGCAGATAAACACGGAACAGAAATTGAAAACTTTTGTGTGTGTGTGTTGTATCCGCAACATAGTCGTGCTGTGTGTGTGTGTCCAGGTCGCGCGCGGCTCCAATTCCACTCCAGGTTTTTTCGACTGCCACTGCAGCGGCTGCCTGATCCTCCACACGTGCGCTTATGCTCTGAGTGACGTCATCAAACATACAGACCATTTATAAACCGGAGAGAGACGCGGGAACGGGGAGGCGTGTAGGCAAGGTGTTGATTGTGTTGGAGAGAGATTTTGTGATTTTGGCGTTTTGATACTGGCCTGTGTATTCTGGTTTTGACTTTTTGCCTCCCTTTGAGTTTGATTATTGCTTTGTCCCTTTTGGTTTGGTTTCTTTTTTTTTTGGACATATTTTGTAAATAATTTCACTGTATGTTTGTGCACTCACCAGTAGTAGGGGTGTGGCTGCCATTTGTTTTGGGTAAAAGGGAAATTGTTCACTTTTTTTGGGTTAGGGCAGTGGTTCTCAAACTTTTTCTGTCATTCCCAACTTAAGGGGGTGAGCGAATTTTCAAGCCCCACTTGTCAACAAAATAATAACGAAATCGGCCAAGTTTACTGTTTATTGAAATATCAATTCCTAAACCAATATGATCACACACCACCAAGTTAAAAAAAGATAAAATACACGTGCAATTGTTACAAGGCTTACGTTGTCACTTATCTTTGCATAATTGACCCCATGTTTATTAGCTGCTCAGCAATCGTTTGTAGTTTTTTTTGCACTGGCCAATTCTGTATGAAACTTTGAATGAAGCCATTTGTGCTTTGCTGTCCACTGATTCAGATTTTACCATGCGATTCTCCTGCTGTCTGTATTCTGCCAGCTTTCTTTCAAAGACGTCCAGTGGTTTATTAACGTGACTGGAGTGTGTTGTCTCTAAGTGTCTTCCTAATTTGTTGGGTCTCATGCGGTCTACTGCCAGCGGTTTAAGACACAAAACACACACTCTTCTACCCCCACCATCACCACCATGAATCCAAGCTCAAGATGGACTTCATTAGTGGTGGGTAGAAGCAATTTTCTACCTCGATAACGATATATATCACAATATAGCAATTTGTATCTGAAAATGCATGAATAAAAATGAAAACACAAAGAAACTGTTTTACATAATTTCATTTTTTTAATGTAATTTTATTTAAACTGTGAATTGCTGAGGTTTGCCACATTTTTTTACTTTGGCCATATTCGATTTGTATTTCAGATGATAGAAAAGGTTTGACGTGTTTCCACCACTTGTTAAAACAGTGCACTTGCGTACCTTCCAAATCACGTTCATCTCATTCGTATCACTTTTCTTATACCCAAACCAATTCCACACCACAGACGAGGCAGCTTTTTTCTTTACAATCTCCTCTTTGTTGGTTTCGTCACATGTAAGTAAACTCACTGCTGCTGCAGCGTCTTCTTCCATTGTCGAAGTGTATGTGAAGCCAAACACCTCAAAAGTGGGACGAAACCGCGGCACCCGATTGAACCGAATATCTGCGCAAATACAGCGCAGCTCGACTATCTTGATAGCGCAGTGATGATCTGGTTTATTTGCGCAGCCCGGTGGATCGCGCAGCGCCGCTCGAATCACAAACCTGCGCGACTCACTGTGTTTTATTTAAAAACAATTCATTTAAAATGTCAGGACTGTTTAATATTGTTTCCGGCTTGCCATGCCTGGATTGTACGTGCGCATCCCAGCGGGGTAAAATGTATTTTGATGGTCAGCGCAGTTTATTTCTGTCAGCGTCGAGCAGAACCCAGTGGGTCGCGCAGGTTTGTGATTCGAGCAGCGCTGCTCAAGTTGGCCCGAAGTTAAACCGTTATTGTTGCACTATGGTTCCACTTTTTCTCCCGGCCCACAACTGATGTTATTTAAAATTTACTTGTATTAGTGATCCATTTATTTGTGTGTGATTGTTTAGTTTTGAGCGTACGCTCTTCATTATCAATAAAGAAGAGCATGAATTAGAATAGGAACTTTCCTGTTTTTCCTCCCGTTCATTACGCCCCACCTGTCATGTCTGTATTCCCCACTAGTGGGGCGCGCCCCACACTTTGAGAACCACTGGGTTAGGGAGATAGGTAAGTTATCTGTATTTTTGTTTGTGTCTTGTTTGCTAGGTAAACTAGCTTATAAAATACCTGGGGCCTCTTGTATCAATGCTGCGTACGCACAAAAACTTTGCTTATGCCAGTTTTCACGGTCGGATTTACTAACAGTGAAATTAACGTGAGAATGTGCGTTCTTCCACGCCAACTTCAAGTCTGGCGTATGTGTATTTCTTGTGTGTTTGTTTTATTTCTGTTGGGGACTCCTAGAGGCAATTATGTTAAGTTGCACACTACAAAGTATCGCACCAACACGTGAAAAACATTGCTATTCATTTATAATTGATAAAATGGGTTAATTGACACAATATTTTTCTACCAATTATGTGATTTAGAACATATAAAAGCATTTGCAAATGTACACAACCCTTAGTCTATGGCAATGGCAGTGTTGGCCTTATTAGAATACATTGTCAATGGCCGAATCCGAAGGGAATGCATTTTTAGGTATCACAGTGATTTCTGGCCCATGATGATGACTGGCTTATTAGCCATTTCAGATTTCCAAAAGCTATCCTCTTGGAGCTCTGTGCTGAGTTGGGTCCAAATTTGGAAAGAGAGACAGCGAGGAGCCACGCATTACCCGTTACAGGTGCTGACAACGCTTAGTTTCCTGGCAACTGGTTCTTTCCAAAGGGAACTGGCAGACCGCTCGGGGTTAAGCCAGTCCTCTTTGAGCCGTGCAATGCCAGCTGTATGGGACGGGATCACCTGCATGTCTAAATCTAAGTCTAATCACCAGTGGCGGTTTTAGGCATGGGCGAATGGGGCAGCCGCCCAGGGTGGCATTTTTTCATGACATGTGGGGGGCGGCACACGAACTTGGAGGAAAAGATAATAATCTGTGGCGCTAAGCGGCTTCCTATTACCTATGATACCTGTGCCGCCCCTGCTGCTTAACGTAAAACCATTAAGCATGTTCAGTGACAGAGATAGTAATTGATTAATTCATATAATGAAAACAAATCATAGTGGTAAACTTACATTTCACCATGTTAGTGTCACTGGTCGCCCTACTGTATATTAAGGGACAGAGCGGCTCCTCAGATGGGGGTGAGGAGAGGTGGTGGTGGCCCCCCTGCCAGTTAGACGGGCTTCAGCCTTCTTTCTATTAGCTACATGACAGAAAGAATATACTAAACCATGTTTAATAAATACAGTAGTTCAGTGATCGTGTAATCAAATATTACCTTTTTGCAGAATGTTTTTGTGTTTCATTTTCACTTGGCTTCTGGCTCCAGAAGGATTACATCTTATTAAATAAGAAACCATAAATTCCTAGTCAGTATACATTGGTGTTTTAATCTAAAGGAATGAATGGCAGGAAAAGTAAATGCTTTCATTTAACAGTCAAAAGGACGCGGAAGGGGTGATTATTTTGCATTATAATAAAAGGGGAGGCAATGTCAAATTTGCAATTTAATGCAGTCACGCATTTACTCTGTCCATTATTTTTTGCCAAGCCAGCTCTCTTTTTTTTAGCCGGTGTAGCCGTATTGCTTTTTTCATTATTATTATTGGCTTAAATTCCTCAAATGTGCGCATTAAAACCTCTGTGAAGTATGCCGCTCTCTTTTTTCACTTTGATTTTCCACTTTCACTCATGAAATCGGTGAAAATGTCTTCATGTACGAACCGTGTACGTGCATTAACTCTGGGTAACCAGTAGGGGGTTGATTAAACTTCTCTTATCAGGGGTTTTGGAACCAACATACTCACAGTATGCGGGTTTGGGGTAAATCAACCCAGAGGTTATGATTAACCAAATGGTATGTTAACCAAGCTTTCTGGAATACCCCCCTGATGTAGCAACAATTATCACACAACTCCAATCAAGCCATTTTATTAAAAATAAATAAATAAATAAAAATTTCTGCCAATCCAGCAGGGGTGTGTGGAGCACAGATCAGTGCATAGGTTCAACTAGAAGTGCAATTCCTGAAAGACAACCACACACACAAACACATCTTGTCAATAGAAACTCTTATAAGGCAGTGGGTGAGCTTAGTAAATTCTTTAAGATGCCTGAGAACACATGAAATCTATAAAATAACCTGTACTGACTCCTAGGTTTTGAACAACAGATACATCAAGACCTCATTGTAATACACTAACAGTGTTCTGTGCAACAGTCTTGAGCCACCCCTCATTTCTTCATTTTTTTGCTTCCAGAGAGCCAGACATTCTTGTATTTTGAGGAATAGTTCTCCAGGCTACCTGACCCTTTCGGCTCTCATTTTCAGTCCAGTCCCTGTACTGTACCTGAGCAGATTCCGAGGAATGTTTTGTTTGTTAAAAATTGAATTAAGAGCATCTAACTTTAGGCATGAACTAGTGAGAAACAGGTGCAGATAATGACAGATGATCAGGCTGGTGGTTGATGGACTGTTCATAGGTTTAAAAATACTAATGATTAAAAGCATTTTGTTGTGTTGTTCCTGATATGTCAAATTTTGTTTAATTTTAAGGGTTGGAGTATATCTACAACACATTTACAATTACAGTGGAACCTTGGATTGCAAGCATAATTTGTTCCAGAAGCATGCTTGTTTATCAAAACCCTAATATCAAAGGAAATTTACCCCATAAGAAATAATGGAAACTCTGATGATTCATTCCACAACCCAAAAATGCAATGATTCATCTGCAAGAGAATATTATGCGTAAAGCTTTGTTGTTGTTTGCTATAAAACAGAAATAACATATTCAGTGGTTAATATTTCTTTTTGTAAAGCTAGGTATCGGACTTTTATCCAAGCAGAATATTCTTTCTGTGCATGCTGCCTAGTGATGGGTCGTCCATGAATGATTTTTTTTTTTGAACGAGTAGTCTCAGAGAGTGATTCGTTCATTTTCTACTGGACGCGCATGCACAAAGCATCGCAAAATCTGCTTAGGAAACAGAAATTAACCGAGTCACTCAAATGATCCAAACTTCCAATCACTAATGCTACCCCACTTGGGGGTAGGTGAAGTGACAGACAGGTTTCCGTGAGGGACATTTTCGTTCTATTCCTGTTTGGTAGACTTGAAATCAATTCTTGACCTCCTTTTTCTCCTTCTTCTATGCGCAGGAGATTAAATGCTTCACAGCAAGCAAAAAGGTTTTTCTAATTAAATGCTTTGAGTATGTGAACACATGATTAGATCAGCATTCTTGTAAACAATTAAAATGAAATTATTTCAGTCAGAGATTTATTTTATTTTTTTTGTAATTTCTACAAAGCATCCAACACAGTAGATTTTGCAATTCAGAGATGTCTAGATTTAATTCCCTTTTTTGTTGTATTCAATTGTGTTCTGGCAACTTTCATAGATTTGTGCTCAGTTGTTGTTGTTAGTTGCGAAGTCATGTTCGACCCATCGCGATCCCATGGACCATGTTCCTCCAGGCCTTCCTGTCCTCTACCATCCCCCGAAGTCCATTTAAACTCACACTGACTGCTTCAGTGACTCCATCCATTCTCTGTTGTCCCCTTCTTCTTTTGCCCTCAATCTTTCCAAGCATTAGGCTCTTCTCCAGTGAGTCCTTCCTTCTCATTTGGTGGTCAAAGTATTTAAGTTTCATCTTCAGGGTCTGACCTTCTAAGGAACTGTCAGGGTTGATCTCCTCTAGCACTGACCGGTTTGCTCTCTTTGCAGTCCAAGGGACTCGCAGGAGTCTTCTCCAGCACCAGAGTTCAAAGGCCTCAATTCTTTGGTGCTCAGTCTTTCTTATGGTGCAAATTTCACAGCCATACATTACAACGGGGAAAACCATAGCCTTGACTATACACACTTTTGTTGGCAGGGTGATGTCTCTGCTTTTTAGTGTGCTGTTGAGATTTGCCATCGCTTTCCTCCCCAGTAGCAAGCGTCTTTTAATTTCTTGGCTGCAGTCCCCAACTGCAGTGATCTTGGAGCCCAGGAAAATTAAATCTGTCACTACCTCCATTTCTTCCCCATCTATTTGCCAAGAATTGAGAGGGCCGGATGCCATGATCTTAGTTTTCTTAATGTTGAGTTTCAAACCAACTTTTGCACTCTCCTCCTTCACCCGCATCAAGAGGCTCTTAGTTCCTCTTCATTTTCTGCCATTAGAGTGGTATCATCTGCATATCTGAGATTGTTGATATTTCTCCCTGAAATCTTAATTCCAATTTGTGATTCATCTAGCTCCGCCTTTCTCATGATGTGCTCTGCATATAAGTTAAATAGGCCAGGGGACAGTATACAGCCTTGCCGAACTCCTTTCTCAATTTTGAATCAATCAGTGATTCCATGTCCAGTTCTCACTGTTGCTTCTTGACCCGCATATAGGTTTCTCAAGAGACAAATAAGATGGTCTGGTATTCCCATCTCTTTAAGAACTTGCCACAATTTGTTGTGATACACACAATCAAAGGCTTTGGCATAGTCAATGAAGCAGAAATAGATGTTTTTCTGGAACTCCCTTCCTTTCTCCATGATCCAGCGTATGTTGGCAATTTGATCTCTAGTTCCTCTGCCTCTTCGAAATCCTGCCTGTACTTCTGGAAGTTCTCGGTCCACATATTGTGCTCAGTTACTGTGTGATTTCTTTACTTAACCCCTTGTAAGGTATCACAAAAGCAGAAGAAGAAATCGTTATTTTTGAGCTGGCTTATGATATCACCTCATTCTTAAAGGATGCCTCTCGGGTCTCAGATGCTATTGATACAGTACAATCGAAACATTCTCCATTTCCGCTGGGCTTTCAATAAATGTGAGCTCCTTCCTTTCAAGAGTAGTAATGTTCCATTTATTTCTAATATTACTGTAAAAGATTCAAATACTTATAAACAAAATTTATGACACCAGATGCTCTTAAATTTTTTAAACCAGATTACAGGCAAAGTGCAGAAAACAATTAAATTTTTGGCTTCAAAGGGATCTATACCATCAAGGAAGAATTTTATTAACCAAAGTGGAAGAAATGCCAGACTTACATAAGCAGCCCGATCTCTAGATTTGAACAAACAGATCTCTATGGATCCTGATAAACCATGAAAATCAGAAAATCAGTCTTAGTGAATTGATATGTGCACAAAGCATTGAACTTTGAATTGAATTTTTCCACACAAATACTTTTAAAATAAATAGGATTCAATAATTTTATCACAAGTCAACATCTGTTTGAAAACTTTACTCCCAATTTATTATAATTTCTTTAAACTTGAAGGCCTTTAGTAAGTTTTATTTTGCAGTTACAATCTTGAAAAAACACCTTTAAAATTCGATAACATTCACTTACAAATGCTCCTTTTCCTGGTCTTTAATCTATTTAACGAGGAATATATTAAACTGTATTAACTGTAATATAATATTCTGATAAAATAACTAAATAATCAGATACTGTAGTTTGTGTACTGTAGCATGATAATTCTAACTGACATTCTTTTACTAATACGGTGGAATCTTGGATTACGAGCATAATTCATTCCAGAAGTGGGCTCGTATTTCAAAATACTCGTAAATCAAAGCTAATTTCCAATAAGAAATAATGGAAACTCAAATTATTCGTTCCACAGCCCCAAAAAATAAATACATAAAATAATTAACATAAAAAATATAAAGTAAAACTAAGTTTGAAACTTTACTCCCAATTTTTTTATTATTTTATGCCGTTACAATCTTGAAAAAAACACCTTTAAAATTCTCTAACATTCACTAACAAATGCTCCTTTTCCTGGTCTTTAATTTATTTGTCCCCTTACATATACTACATCTAGGTAAGTGCATTAAAGTAAGCAAAACATAAAGTTAAGTGCAAGTGTTTAGTGCGTAAACATTTATGTTTCGTACCAAATTGCACTTGTACAAAGTGATTAAACTCAGAGCATGTTGAATGTTAAAGTGATGGTGTGTGCAGTGTGAGGATGTTAATCAGCCCTTCCAGGACAGGAAGTAGATTTGCCCCAGTGCGTCTCCACACACGATCTGACTCTGGTCATTCGGGTTCACCTGCAGCACCTCGACTGGAGCATCACATACAAACAGGCCAACCTGAGAGAGAGAGAGAGAGAGAGAGAGAGAGATTAAGCACACAATAAACAATTACTATCACATTACTATACAACACACAGACACACACACACACACACACACACACACACACACACACACACACACACACACACACCTGTCTCTTAGTGTTCCTGTCCCACAGTTTGATGGTCCTGTCGTATGAGGCTGAGATGATGATGCTCTCTGTCAGACGCAGCGCACTGATCCTGTCACTGTGCACCTGCAGCATTCACATCACATTTACTTCAGTGTAGATTCAGGAACTTTAAACTCCTCCACTCTCTATATTCACACCACAGCCCACTTATCCATCAGACAAGGAGGATTTAGTTTCTAAACATGCAGCTCTGACAGTAAATTATTTTTATTAAATTAAAGAGTCTCCATTGTAGATAGTGTATAACAGTCAGAAATATTAACTTCTTAAACAGCAGCAGAACATGTGTTAAATGATTAAAAGTAAATTATGCTGTTTCTTGAATAAAACTTCAAAGAAAGGCTAAAATATGAAAAGGTTCTCAACATGGATGAGAGTCAGACTCACACGTCTCCTTGGAGTCCACGAGCTCAAGGTCGGCGTCTCATTAAACCACATGTGACCCTTTGAATTTCCACATACAACCAGATCTGTGGATAAAACAACAAAATAAAGAGAATATGTCATTGTGTGTGTACTGTTAACAAGTGTGTGTTCATGGTGGAATAAAGGTAGGGTGCAAGACAAACCCTGACTCTAATAAGCACACACACACACACACACACATTATTAATTTCACATAATAATGTTTGTTTGTTAATAAAGTTTCTACCATCTTTTTCACATACCAAACTGATACTGCAACATCAGCTTACTGATATTGCAGAAAAAGTGTTCTCTCCCTCATTTCAATAAGCAGTATGATAATAAAGTTAACTTTGACTCTGCCATGGTTTGCGCTCTGCATGTGACTCACCAATGGCTGCATCTGTCACCTGTTTATTTTGTTAATAATCTTTATAATGTTAAATGGGTTCTTCACGCCTTGCGCACAGGATCTTTAGTTCCTTCCACTCTGTAGTGATGTTCAGGCGTTTCTTGTTTGTTTCTGATCAGCTACTGTACCTTACCTCTGACTTTCTCAATAGAGATAAAAAAAAAAAAAAGATAATATCTAGGATTTTTATTCTGGTAAAGCTGACTTGTGACCATGTCAGTTGTTAAATGTGCTCTACCACTAAAATTGAATTGAAATTTATACTTGGAAGCAAAAGCTTTGTATCCAATGACAGTCTGGAAACCATGGACACCAAATGCGTTTTGCTCCATTGAGATTCTTTGCCAGACCATTCAGGTACTATTTGTTTGTCGGGCTTTCTACCTTAATTTCTGTCTTCAGTAAAGTATGTGAATAGTATTCTCAAGTGGGTTGAGGTCAGGTGAATGACTTTTACACCATTCCATTCAATTTCTGTCCCTTGGGGTGCTTTCACGATGTTTGTTGGGAATCTGAGCAGAGAATAGAACTTTATACACTTCAGAATTCACCCTGATACTTTTATCTGCAGTCACGTCATCGATTTCCAGCAGAGTGTTCTTGACTTGGCTAGATGTTGTGAATGAGTTTTTTATACCGAGGAAAGAATTCTGTAATCATCAACTTTAGTTTGCTAAGTTCACCGGTTCATTCATTCTTTCTAAGAACATATCAGACTGTTGATTTGGCCACTCCTAAAGTTTCTGCTCTCGCTCTGTTGGTTTGGGTTGTGTTTTTTTTTTTGCCTCCTCACCCTGCATCATCACCTGTTTGAACTGCATATTGAAAGTTCCCATGAACAGTTACCAAACGCAAATTCAACGCCTGGAATTCGACTCCTGATCTTTTATCTCAGGCCTTTTATAACTACGAAACTCAGGCCGCAATTATCCATCACACTGCTTACTACTGAGTCTGTGAAAATGAAGAGAATATTTAAAATTCCTAAATGGTTAAGGGAATATTTTTACCCTGCCTTGAATTTACTTGCATTTTTTTTTGGTAACCCTGAAACGAACTTAAAATGCTTCGTCATGTTTGATCATACACAAGTTTAGTACATCATTAGAATCTGTAAAGGGTCTACTTTTATTTCCGTATACTCACAATATCCACAAAACTTTGTGCTTTTGTAAAATAAAGAAACTAAACAGGGTGCGCTTTCAGCAGTCTCAGTCTCCGCGAAAATCTTCTTGAAACACGTCACTAAAATTAACTGAAAATCCACAAATACTGCACAGAGAGACATGAGAATTATATCTATAGAAATCTTAAACTACTTTAAATCTTGTCTACTTTTAATAAATATTTTCAGTTTATGTTATCCATGTGAAACCAAGGAGAGGCACAGCATTTCTGTCGCACTTCATTATCTGCTAAATAGCCCCACCCCCCGTGAAAAAGGCACAGGGAACGCGCATTTAGGAGAAGGCTCGCCCGCGAAGGGTTATGCGCGGACCACTGAGATTCTACAGAGCGCAGTAAAGGCCAAAAAGGATAGGTGGGGGAACAAACTTCGATACAGCACCGGCACGAAAACACACACAAACACATACCGGCTTGAAAACACACAGATTCAGGTAGTTTTATGCACGTTTGGAAGATGACAGCTGAGGAAGCTCTTCAGAATGTTCTGGAAAGTGGGAGGAGTTTACCTTTACCTCAGAAGACGACTGTGTGACTCTGATGACAAACGGGAGCATTTTGAAGAGAGAACAGCAGAGGACATTCAAGCAAGCTTCTATGACACTGGTTAAGTTATTAAGTCTTATATAAACTAATATTCTGATAATATTAAACTAATATTAGTAAATATTTTCCACACTTCAGCTAGCTCTCGTCAGTTTATGTGACACTGACTTTTAATGCCATTTACATAGTTTAGTGTAGCATGTAGATAACACTGCTATTGTAGATGCGGACATACATGCGTATTATTTCACTAGTTTTGACGCGTAGCTTTGGTTCAAAGTTTCACTCACACAACAGAAGTCCGATCTCTTTGTCTCTTGTAGTTTATTTTGTCAGCATCAAAGAATCAACACTTCATACAGTCGTCTTCATACAGACACCAGTTGCTGTATCTTGTAAATTTCTGACTTTTACAACAACCTATGTTATATGTATCTCATTGCGTGCAGCTCACGCATCTAACAACACTTTCATTGTATATATCTGCTTACCGGTAGCTCACGGTTACAACAACCTTTGCTGTATCTTATAAATTACATTCTTAGCTTATGGTCAAAAGCTTGTGTTTCCGTAGCCTTCCGCATCTAAACTGACTTTTCTGTCATGTGACAGTCATACAAATACATGTCATAGTGGAATGACATCACAGGCCAACTTACGATTGTCAAAATGGATGCTTAACTAAAACATTCAGAGCTTATTCAGAACTTAATGCTTAATGCTTTACTAATGAACAGAATAAGATTAATGAATAAGAATGAATGAAATAAAACAGATAAAATAAAATAAACACAACAACAAATTCTGCAGATCCATCTTACATAACAAATGTGATATGGCTCTTACAGCTCTCATGCTGTCTTATGTAGCAAACATGTTATTTCCCGGTGGCTAAGCTAATGCCTTATGGAGTTTACAGATGTTTGTATATGTTCTAATGTATATCACCACATTTTGGATAGGTTTAGATTATGGTTGCTAATATATATATATATATATATATATATATATATATATTTGGCTCCGGTTAGCTTATCACACTGCTATCTGTAATGTTATTTTGTTATTTAGCACAAACAAGCTACAGATGTCGCCATTAAAAACCTGCGTTTCGAGAAAAGGGATCCCGTGACATGCCGCGGCTTTGCGCGGCTGCGTGCGGGAAGCTGTGAACATGCCCTTCATTACCTGTAGGGGGCAGTCGTGTTTCAGTCTGAAGTATTGTGTGTCTACTGAAGCCGAAAATGTGTGCAAATTAAACTGCGCATGCGTGTTTGGAGTCGCTGTGTATCAGTCGGTTGGGAATCATCACGGAGGTACAACACGGCGTGGCTGGAGCTGGAGTTTGTCGTGTTCGAGGTAAGTTTAGCTTTCTTTTTTGGATGTGATTCTCGCTTTCATGACTCCCAATTAATGTTCATCTTAATCTCAGGACGTACAATTAGCAATTTCAGTTTTTAATAGTGTGGAGATTCACAAAACACCGTTTTCGTGTAAAAACCTGAACCTACGGAGCCCCCATGGGTCCTGTGGTAAATAAATAAATAAATAAAATAATAACGAACCGAGCGCGCGGATTAATACACCGAGATGTGTGTTTCTTACCCCCAACCTGAGTGAAAACGGCGTCTTCAGACAAAGCCTCGCCAGTTAGATGCCATTTCTGAACAAACTGAGTCGTGTGTGTTAAAGCATTAAATGGTAAAAGAGCACTAGCAATAAACGTTTTTTTTTCTGAAGCCGAACTTTATTAATGAGTTACGAGTAAAGAACCTGTACATATGTTCATACAGTATTGACAGCAGCTCTAATTTACTGCGGTAAAGCCAGCCGCGGTTCAGAAAAACACGGTCAAGCCAGCCGCGATTGATTTTAGTGCGCGCGCATATTACAGCGATTACGGTAGTTTCATGAACAACACAGAGAGAATGCCCCATATCTGAAAAATGCTGCAGTAAAATAGTTTCATATGTGGTGTGTATATAGTATAGGACGTCCTGAATAAGAACTGATCATTGTTTTTTTTCTGTTTCAGTCTGAAGTATTGTGTGTCTACTGAAGCCGAAAATGTGTGCACATTAAACTGCGCATGCGTGTTTGGAGTCGCTGTGTGTGCCCGCGCTGTGTACAGTATCAGTCGGTTGGGAATCATCACGGAGGATCTCTTTGATGATTGCCTGGTAAAGCATTGTTTTCTTATTAATTATACAATTTATTAATACCTTGAATATAGTGTTTGTTGTATTGGACAGAAGCATATAAATGCAAATGAATATATAAATGAGTAATTATTGAACGAATTTTCATGTTTGGACTAACCCTTTTAAATACAAACTCAGCATTCATCATAGGATTTCCTGACACTGTAAAGCCATCTCATGCCATGTTTTACTGATGCAAGATAAAGCAATTTAACCCAAGTTTAACAATATGAAGTATATGAAGTGATGGTCATTTTTTTATTATCATTTATTTTTATTATTATTTTTTTCTCAATGAAGTCAGCACAGGTTGAAGCAATTCAGATTTTTTTTGCTTCTCAAAATAAATGATTTATTTTCTTGTACATTTTATGCAGGGGGACAGACGAAGTGACACCTTCTTAAAATCCTTGTCCGTGCTGTTGAAGGGGAAGAACCGGTTGGTGTATCCATAATCCTTGAAGGAGAGGCTATTGTGTGTGTGTATGTATATATATGGAAATATAATTAATATTTTCGTGTTTAATTACAAAAAAAAAAACATTTTAATGGTTAGTGATTGTTGCAGACATTTACACTATTTTTGAGAACTATTAAGTTCTCCTTCAACGTGTCATAGCCGATAACTGCCCCTTTGAAGCCTTTGAATGGTGTTAAAAATACTTGCAAAACAAGTATTGCAGCCATACATTGGAGGGAACTTCTGAGGTGGTCAGTGATTGATGGCACGGTCGGTCGGAGGGGGTTGTGATCACACCTATAGATCTTTTGTTCTAGGCTATCGGTCAAATATCTCTCCACTTGGAAGCAAAAACATGCAAGGGATTTCAGCATCTCGACGCACATACTAAGCTGTTTATAAAGTAGACACTGTTTGTTTTTTCATTTTGTAATCTTTCCCGTGTTTACCGTGTACTGTACAATGTATATTCATTTTTTAATGAATTACTGTAAATAAACTACACATTCCGTTGATTTACCAGAAATGACTTTTCTGTTTTTTTGTGTGTACTAAACTAAACTTCAGGGTCAAAGTAATAGCGATTTTATTTGAAAAGTATTATATATTTACAATGCTGATAAGTTCAAGCTTAGATTCATATATAAACTGCTTCAAAGTCTTTCCGTGACCGCTGAAATCCGACAGACGCAGGGCTCAAGGGAGGTGTGTCTGTGTGTGTGTGTGTGTGTGTGTGTGTGTGTGCGCGCGCGTGTGTATGTGTGTGTGTGCGGGTTAAGGGTGCGCTGCCCTCTCTTGCCCCTGCGTAGAGCCTACACACACACACACACACACACACACACATCTATCTATCTATCTATCTATTATATAAATACACATTTGGAATCTGCATCTACATTTTCTGTTACAAGTATAGAATTAGGTTCAGCTGAGACTCATGATCAATGGTGTTAGGGTACTTATGTAGTGATAATTAGTTTCAGCCAGATCATTAAAACTAACAATGGACTATGACACTCTTGAGAGGGGATATGAAGGTGTTATTCATTTATTTATTCTCTACAAGGGTGCGAACAACAGTACAGACCAAACTATAACTCTCTCTTACTACTATAACAATTCTAGATATAAACAAACAAAATACAGCTTTTTTTCCTCAGAGGTAAACGGAAAAGTGAAGTTGTTCAGCTGTCACTGCAGCTTCTTCAAAGTCTTCCCACTCCGTGACCACTGAAATCCGACACGACACCACGTTAGGCTACGTCTTGACTCATTTGTATACCGACGGTGATTGGATGTTTCCCGAGGGCTCAGGGGAGTGTGTGTGTCTGTGTGTGTCTATGTGTGTGTGTCTGTGTGTGTGTGTGTGTGTCTATGTGTGTGCGTACTTGTTCTACTGTTATAAAAACTCTAAATATAAACAAACAAAATACAGCTTTTTTTTCAGAGGTAAACGGAAAAGTGAAGATGTTCAGTGTCACTATGCAGATGTTACACTCAGTGGAGATACCGAAATCATTGGTTTAGTCCTCATTGAGCTTTTGTTCCTCTTATGTGAGCATAAACAGTGAAACATTCCACAGGTTTATAATACACCGCGGCCAAGTGAACCACGTTCCCGTCGAACGAAACGAGGCATAATCGTGGTGTTTGCTTCGCTTATGACACATCATAGTTTATTACCTGCTGTGGTAGATCTGAATATTTATTCAAACACAATAATAAAGCTTTATATCCTCAGAATCAGAATCAGAATCAGAAAGAGTTTTATTGCCAAGTACGCTTGCACGTACAAGGAATTTGTTTTAGTGACGGAGCTTCCAGAACAAAAAATACAAATGACAAGACAAAAACAGCATGACGCAAAAAAAAAAAAAAAAAAAAAAGAAAAAAATTTTTTAAATGGTTGACATCAAATGGAGTACGATATGAGATACTTTTAAATAAGTTACATCAATATCTGAAGTCTGTGGTATTATACAGTATATTGCACAGTGGTGTTGTACACAATATTGCACATATATTTATTGACCGTTTGAATGATGTTTATCTGTTAAGGAGGTAGATTGCCTGGGGGAAAAAACTGTTCTTATGCCTGACTGTCCTGGTGTTCGGTGCTCTGTAGCGTCGACCCGATGGCAAAAGTTCAAAAAGAAGGTGGCTTGGGTGTGAGGGGTCCAAAGTGATATTCCGTGCCCTTTTCTTCACTCTGGATATATACAGTTCTTGCAGCGTGGGCAGGGGAGTGCCAATAATTCTTTCAGCAGTCCGAACCGTCCTTTGTAGTCTTCTGATGTCTGCTTTCGTAGCTGAGCCAAACCAGACAGTTATTGAAGTGCACAGGACGGATTCAATGACGGCTGAGTAGAACTGTGTGAGCAGCTCCTGTGGCAGGTTGAATTTCTTCAGCTGGCGAAGGAAATACAACCTCTGGTGGGCCTTTTTAACAATGGAGTCAATGTGAATGTCCCACTTCAGGTCCTGAGAGATGGTCGTGCCCAGGAACCGGAATGACTCCACTGCCGTCACAGTGCTGTTCATGATGGTGAGTGGGGGAAGTGCAGGTGGGTTTCTCCTGAAGTCCACGATCATCTCCACTGTTTTGAGCGTGTTTAGCTCCAGGTTGTTGTGACTGCACCAGACAGCCAACTGCTTGACCTCCCTTCTGTATGCAGACTCGTCACCGTCCTGGATGAGGCCGATGATTGTAGTGTCATCTGCAAATTTCAGGAGCTTGACAGTGGGGTCTGTGGAGGTGCAGTCGTTGGTGTAGATGGAGAAGAGCAGTGGGGAGAGAACGCATCCCTGAGGCGCTCCAGTATTGGTGGTGTGACTGTTGGATATGAATTTTCCCAGTTTCACTAGCTGCTGCCTGTCTGTCAGAAAGCTGGTGATCCAGTGACAGATAGAGCTAGGAACAGAGAGCTGGTTTAATTTGGTCTGAAGCAGTGCTGGGATGATCGTATTAAAAGCTGATGAAAAGTCTATAATCAAGACCCTTGCATAAGCCCCTGGTTTGTCCAGATGTTGAAGGATGAAGTGCAGTCCCATATTAACTGCATCATCAACAGACCTGTTTGCTCTATAAGCAAACTGCAGGGGGTCCAGTAAGGGTCCTGTGATGTCCCTCAGATAGGCCAACACCAGTCTTTCAAATGACTTCATGACCACAGATGTTAGGGCAACTGGTCTGTAGTCATTAAGTCCTGTGATTTTAGTTTTTTTTGGAATGGGGATGATTGTGGAACGTTTAAAGCACAAAGGCACTTCACATTGTTCCAGTGATCTGTTGAAGATCTGTGTGAAAATGGGCGCCAGCTGGTCAGCACAGGATTTCAGACAGGCTGGTGTCACGCCGTCTGGGCCTGGAGCTTTCCTTCTCTTTTGTTTCAGAAAGATCTGGCGAACATCCTTTTCACAGACCTGGAGTGCAGGGGGGGAAGAGAGGGTGGTTGTCAGAGGTGATAATGGTGGTGTAGAAAGAGGGTTAGGACAGGAGTGTGGTGTGAGACTGGGAGTTTCAAATCTACAATAGAACTCATTCAGGTCATCAACCAGTTGTTGATTCCCTACAGAGTTGGGGGATGGCGTCTTGTAGTTAGTGATGGTTTTCAGGCCTTTCCACACTGAAGCAGGGTCGTTTGCCGAAAACTGGTTTTCCAGTTTTTTAGAGTAGCTCCTCTTAGCTGCTCTGATCGCCCTTGTTAGTGTGTTCCTGGCCTGGTTGTACAAGATCCTGTCCCCACTCCTGTAGGCATCCTCTTTGGCCTGACGAAGCTGTCTGAGCTTTGCTGTAAACCATGGTTTGTCATTGTTATATGTTAAAAGTGTCCTGGTAGGGATGCACATGTCCTCACAGAAACTGATGTAGGATGTTACAGAATCTGTGAGCTCGTCCAGATTGGTGGCAGCAGCTTCAAAAACACTCCAATCAGTGCAGTCAAAACAGGCCTGTAATTCCTGTTCTGCTTCACTGGTCCATCTCTTTACTGTCCTTACTGCAGGCTTAGCAGATTTAAGTTTTTGCCTATAGGTTGGGAGAAGATGAACCAGGCAGTGGTCAGAAAGTCCTAAAGCTGCTCTGGGGACGGAGCGATATGCATCCTTTATTGTGGTGTAGCAGTGATCCAAAGTATTTTTGTCTCTGGTGGGGCATGTGATGTGCTGTTTGTATTTAGGCAGTTCACGTTTGAGGTTTGCTTTGTTAAAATCCCCAAGTATAATTATAAGAGAGTCCGGGTGTTGTTGCTCCGTGTCTGTGATCTGAGCAGCCAGCTGTTGCAATGCTGCGTTCACACATGCTTGTGGAGGGATGTACACACTCACAAGAATGAACGAGGTGAACTCGCGCGGCGAATAGAAAGGCTTGCAGTTGATGAAATATGCCTCTAGATCAGGACAGCACATCTTCTTCAATGGTGTCACATTTGTACACCAACTTTCGTTGATGTAAAAGCATGTCCCGCCGCCTCGCGATTTCCCCGTTGATTCTGTGTCGCGATCCGCTCTGAACAGCTGGAAGCCCGGCAGGTGTAGCGCGTTGTCCGGGATGGCTTCATTCAGCCAGGTTTCCGTGAAACACAGCGCGGCAGAGTTTGAAAAGTCCTTATTTTTCCTGGAGAGCAGGAAAAGTTCGTCCATTTTGTTGGGTAGAGAGCGGAGATTCGCCAGATGTATACTCGGCAGCGCAGTTCTAAAGCCGCGCTGTCGGAGCTTGACGAGCGCACCGGCTCTCTTCCCCCGCCTGCGCTTCTTAAAGCATTTAAACAGCGCAGCTGCTCCGCCGGTTACAATGTTCAGTAAAACGTTTGAAAAATCAAAAAGTGGTTGAAAATTGTGTGATGTGTCCTGCTGAACGTTCAGCAGTTCATCCCTGGTATAAGTTATTACGTTTGAGAAACAAAAAACAGGACAAACTAACAAAAACAGTAAGACTAATGGAGAGCTCCACACTGAGGCAGCCATCCGCGGCGCCATCCTAAAGAGAAACCTCAGGAGGGCTCAGTACATTGTTTTAGCGATAGTTTCACGGAAGCGAGTTCAGAACTAATCTAACCAAACCCAAAAAAAAATAGCTGGATAGTTTTGTTCTTCAGAAAAGATATCTGAAGTCACAGAGAGATCCTGCTCTGTAGAAGCTGCCTCAGTCTATTTGTGCAATTACTCCATCCCGCCCTTATCAATGATAGTATAGTAATGATGTCGCTGTTGATTATCTGTTCTTGTGCTTTTGAAAAATAAATATTTTTTTCTAAGAACATGTAATAGGATGGTGTTTATTGCATATATGTATGTTTTTTTGTAATAGGCAAGTATATCAAAATAATTTAACTGTTTAATAGACATGGGCGTTTTTTTTACAGATTCACTGTAAAACATGAAAATAATAATAACCTATTTGTGAGGTAGAATTAACCCAACATTCCAGTTAAAATGAACCAACAAACCCCAAACATATGGGTAGAACATTTGAACCATTTATGTGGTAGAATTAACCCAGCATTATAGTTAAATATGACCTAGCATTTGGATTGAATATTTAACCCATCTTGCTGGGTTAAATTAACCCAGCATTTAGTTAGTCCTATATTTACCCAGCAGCTGGGTTAAAAACAACCCAGATTGTTTTTAACCCAGCATTTTTTAGGGTATATATATATATATATATATATATATATATATATATATATATATATATATATATATATATATATATATATACACACACACACACACAGACATGCGTGTGTCATTTTAATTCAAATGAACATTTTAATCTGTGCATGGGCGTCAACTCGCACGTTCTGTAATGTTCCATTGTCTTTTAGAGCCCATTACTAAAGCAGGTTACTAAAACCTGGCTTTCTACCTATAAAAAATATTTCAATTTAACTCATGGGTCTCAATCACAGATGACACGACAAATTATATACTCTGAAACGTTCATTTGAACATTTAAAATGTTAATACAAAAATACAAAAACATGAATACTAATGTTATCATGGTGTAAATTATTAACATTAGGTTAGGTCCTGCCCTTAATTAATTCATATTATAATTACTTTTACATAGTATAGTTACTGGACTGACATTACCAAAACTAGCTATTTGATTTAGCCTTTCTAAAATCAACCCATATATTATTTATAATCAGAAAACATAAAACATATTATGATCTGTTCAACAGCCCATCTGTTTTAATTTAGTTTGTATTTTTTATTATTCATAAGACAACCTTTCAGTTTTGTAAATATTTTAGTTATAGTGTGTTAAGTCTTACTTTAGGTTAAACGTTTTTGAGAATTTGACCATCCAGCTTAGATAAATGTTATGTCATTGATAAAATCTGGATTAAGGATATTTTATTATATAATTATATATATATATATATTTATTTTTTAGTTTCCCCCTGAGGGATTGCCACCTTATTGTGGTCAGGGGGTTTGCGTGCCTCAACACAATTCAGCAAATACAATACTGTTACTATACAGTAAGGCCAGGTAAAAACAGTGCTCGAACATGATGCCCCCCTCCCCCCACCCCGTGTTGTCTGGTCTAGAACGGCGCTGCCTCTGACCGTCTTTTGTCTTGTAAATGAGTATTCTCACTCACCTTCCAATCCCCCCAGCGCACACACTCTGTTTGTACTGTAAACTGTACTGTAACTGTGTTTGCTAGGGCACTTGGTTATACACAGTACTTTAATGTATGGAACACTTACTTAACTTACTGGTTTGGTTTAAATATCGCTTATTACCTTATTCAACAAAATAAATTCATTATTAACGTATTGAAGTATTTTAGTTAAGGACAAAAACTGTGCTTGTGTTTAGAACTGCTGAACAGCCGAAAACACACACACACCCATCCCCCCGCCAAAAACACACACGCACACACAGAGCAATTAACACCAGGAGTGGAAGGTGAGAAACCTCAATGGAGAATACCAAGTTTGTCGTTGCTTTTTGGAGTTCTTAAGACCCAAAACATTTATTTATACTGAGAAAAAATTATTATGGGTCACAATCACAAACACAAATACATATAATCAAGTGTTTAACTGGTTTCATTTGTTTCTATGATCAATAATTATTATTATTATTTTCAGCCCAACTCTTTGACTATTTAAAACAAAGTTGTGTCCCATTTTTTGCCCATTGAAGTTGTTGGTTCAACTAAACAATTTTTAAATACCCAAACAATCCCCCAAAATTAAAACACGCAAAACATGACTTTAACAATTCAATTTATTCTTCCAAAACTAGTCAAAGTTAAAACAGTAATTTATATAAAACAGATGAATACATGTTGTCTTTTTGCTTAAAGTTCATTAAACAACCCGGATACACCAGCTGCTTATAAGTCTCTATCTATAGTCCTTTTACATTAAAATAAAAAATTTTCAAATATCAAAACTATTACATATTTGTTATTAATAATGTTATTACTTAACAGTTTAAGTCTTTGTTTCCGCCAAAGTACTGTATCAGACATTTTGCAGTTCTATGTTCAGAATATACAGTAGACCTGATCAAACATCATTCTAAAGCTGTCGGACTGTGACGTCATCGCTACCGCAGATCAGTTCATCAACTTGTAATATATACATTTTAGGAATATATTAACATGTGCAGACATTTAAGGGTGCGCTGCCCTCTCTTGCCCCTGCGTAGAGCCTACACACACACACACACACACACATCTATCTATCTATTATATAAATACACATTTGGAATCTGCATCTACATTTTCTGTTACAAGTATAGAATTAGGTTCAGCTGAGACTCATGATCAATGGTGTTAGGGTACTTATGTAGTGATAATTAGTTTCAGCCAGATCATTAAAACTAACAATGGACTATGACACTCTTGAGAGGGGATATGAAGGTGTTATTCATTTATTTATTCTCTACAAGGGTGCGAACAACAGTACAGACCAAACTATAACTCTCTCTTACTACTATAAAAATTCTAGATATAAACAAACAAAATACAGCTTTTTTTCCTCAGAGGTAAACGGAAAAGTGAAGTTGTTCAGCTGTCACTGCAGCTTCTTCAAAGTCTTCCCACTCCGTGACCACTGAAATCCGACACGACACCACGTTAGGCTACGTCTTGACTCATTTGTATACCGACGGTGATTGGATGTTTCCCGAGGGCTCAGGGGAGTGTGTGTGTCTGTGTGTGTGTGTGTGTCTATGTGTGTGTGTCTGTGTGTGTGTGTCTATGTGTGTGCGTGCGCGCTCTAAATATATACAAACAAAATACAGCTTTTTTTTCAGAGGTAAACGGAAAAGTGAAGATGTTCAGTGTCACTATGCAGATGTTACACTCAGTGGAGTTACCGAAATCATTGGTTTAGTCCTCATTGAGCTTTTGTTCCTCTTATGTGAGCATAAACAGTGAAACATTCCACAGGTTTATAATACACCGCGGCCAAGTGAACCACGTTCCCGTCGAACGAAACGAGGCATAATCGTGGTGTTTGCTTCGGTTATGACACACCATAGTTTATTACCTGCTGTGGTAGATCTGAATATTTATTCAAACACAATAATAAAGCTTTATATCCTCAGAATCAGAATCAGAATCAGAAAGAGTTTTATTGCCAAGTACGCTTGCACGTACAAGGAATTTGTTTTAGTGACGGAGCTTCCAGAACAAAAAATACAAATGACAAGACAAAAACAGCATGACGCAAAAAAAAAAAAAAAAAAAAAAGAAAAAAATTTTTTAAATGGTTGACATCAAATGGAGTACGATATGAGATACTTTTAAATAAGTTACATCAATATCTGAAGTCTGTGGTATTATACAGTATATTGCACAGTGGTGTTGTACACAATATTGCACATATATTTATTGACCGTTTGAATGATGTTTATCTGTTAAGGAGGTAGATTGCCTGGGGGAAAAAACTGTTCTTATGCCTGACTGTCCTGGTGTTCGGTGCTCTGTAGCGTCGACCCGATGGCAAAAGTTCAAAAAGAAGGTGGCTTGGGTGTGAGGGGTCCAAAGTGATATTCCGTGCCCTTTTCTTCACTCTGGATATATACAGTTCTTGCAGCGTGGGCAGGGGAGTGCCAATAATTCTTTCAGCAGTCCGAACCGTCCTTTGTAGTCTTCTGATGTCTGCTTTCGTAGCTGAGCCAAACCAGACAGTTATTGAAGTGCACAGGACGGATTCAATGACGGCTGAGTAGAACTGTGTGAGCAGCTCCTGTGGCAGGTTGAATTTCTTCAGCTGGCGAAGGAAATACAACCTCTGGTGGGCCTTTTTAACAATGGAGTCAATGTGAATGTCCCACTTCAGGTCCTGAGAGATGGTCGTGCCCAGGAACCGGAATGACTCCACTGCCGTCACAGTGCTGTTCATGATGGTGAGTGGGGGAAGTGCAGGTGGGTTTCTCCTGAAGTCCACGATCATCTCCACTGTTTTGAGCGTGTTTAGCTCCAGGTTGTTGTGACTGCACCAGACAGCCAACTGCTTGACCTCCCTTCTGTATGCAGACTCGTCACCGTCCTGGATGAGGCCGATGATTGTAGTGTCATCTGCAAATTTCAAAAATATAAACGTTTATGTATATTGAAGTTTACGGTGAACGCAGAGTCGGCTAAGCACATGTGATGACGCGCGCGCCCTCACCTCTTGTTACGACTGCCTATTTGGCCAAAAAATAATTGAACGATATGCCTGGTCCTGGAAAGAGACAATAAATATATATATTTTTTTATACATTTATTGCATTGTTTGTTGTTTACAGTCAAGCCATCAACATACAATAAAATGTAAACATGAGATCTAAACTAAAAACTGTGCTCCCTGTGCTGGTGCTGGCAATATCATCTCTTTGTTCTGCTGTCTCCGGCTCCCTCCCTGGTCCTGAACCGTACCATACATACCAGATCAAGAACTTGAAGATGAAGATTATATCTCTGGTCTTCTCTCTGACGGGTTCCTCCCTAGTTTCTGATGATCTCAATTAGTTTGTAGTGTTGCTTGTCCAAGGAAACCAGTAATCTTGCTTGAAGTGGAGCAGATATAATTCTCAGAAACTCATTACTGATCTTTAAAAAAAAAAAAAAAAAAAGGTAAAAACAAAAATTGGACTGGCTCAAGTTCTTATGTTAGCAAATCTTAATTACAGTGTGTATAAAGTATAGAAAGCAGTACACTACAAACAGCACTCACTCCAAATTAGCTTGTTCTATGTTTACGTCACTTTCCTATTAATTTTTACATCGTTAACCAACGGTACTTAAATATAATTATTTTCTTCGGCGCCGCTGACTTACTGTATAAACTCCGGTGTTTTTGAAAATCACCACGTTAGTTAGCTAATGCTAATGCAGGTAATATAGGTGGTTTTAGCTACAGTAGCAAACACGGACACAAAACTCAATCTACAAAGTAGTTGTTCCTGACATAAATCATGAATTTGCTCATAGAAGAGATACATTTAACATAGAAATGACATGAGTTTGCTTTCTTACCTGGTTTAAAGGAGTTTTCTTTGAGAATCTCCACCCGCATGTGATTCAGTCCGTGAAAATGCTGCGTCATGAGGTCATGAGACACGGTTTGAAGCAGAAATGTCCTTTGTGAATGGATTAGATTTAAGTTTAATCAGGGGCTTTAACTAACAGTAACTGAAATACAGGTTCTGATATCCTTCCTTACTTGTTTCAACGTCATGCTCCGGTTTGAGGCGGAAATAAAATTATACCGGCAAAACTATGGTCTAAAGACTGCGCATGCGCAAATCACACTCAACCTAATAAGAGTACCTTGATCAAAATGAAATATTTCACTTTGGTTTCCTGCTGTAAACAGCATTATACTAAAAAAAAAAAAAAAAAAAAAGATTCACCCATAAGCATAAATTAGACACTTCAGTTAAAAAGAGCAAATTATTTTTTTTACTAATGGAATGAGAAAAAAAAACATTAAAATAGGTTTACTTTTTTCAGTGGATCCCTCAATAATTTCTGTCTCCTTTGCCTGTGTTTGATAATGTGAAGCACATATACACTCATTCATCATGAAAGATCTATTATAAAACAAAATAAAATTCATGTTCGCTTCAGCACTGTTCATCCGCGTCCTTACATTCATTGTTGTACTTGGTCCGGCTTTTAGATAAAGTCCTTCCATGCGCCATCTGGTGGATATTCAGTGAAGCGCAACACATTTATTTAAAATTCCCGAATGTTGCCTCCGGCAAGACGCGGCACGCCGCACGCTAAATTGCGGCATCCCGCGGGAAAACGCGCAGGGTTTTAAGGGCGACATCTGTAGCTCCAGTTAGCTAAAATACTGCTAAGAGATGTTTAAGAGATGTCTTATGTAGCTAAGAGATGTTTCTGGATTTATGTGGTGTAAATGTTCATAATGCCTTTTCTTTAGCTTGTATTTACAAATACCTGCTTAGGTATAAATGTGTTAAATATGTGTGTAAAGCATGTGCAGTGGATGGTGTTTGCTAATGTCTCGGGTGTGAATGTTTGAGATGCACTACATGGTCTATGGCCCATCAACAGATACAGTATTTGTCTAGTCCATTGCCCATCAACAGACACAGAGGGGCAACATATAAAGTAAAAATAAATCCAGACAAATAAGTGTTTCAGGTGTGTGTGTGTGTGAAACTAAAGTAAGAAGAGAGAAGGAATGAGATCCCCTTTCCCTTTTCTCATCCTACACAGTAATTCATCCTCCTATCACACACTCACAGTTTCACACACTCACAGTAACTGAAACACTACCTTATCAGAAAAATTAACAAGAAATCTCTGACACTTGAGTGAGCGACACATTAACATAATCACTGCTGTAAAGTAAAAATTACTTCTAACAAATTAACCTGCACTTTACCTTTGAAAAGAATCCTGACAGAGCATTGTTTCAAGTAAAAAGAGTGTGTGTGTGTGTGTGTGTGTGTGTGTGTGTGTGTGTGTTTGTGTGTGTTTGTGTGCGAGAAGGCGAGAGGAGGAGGGGTGTGCGTGTGTGTGTGTGAAGGCGAGAGGGGGGAGGCTGTTTAATGACGCGTGCGAATACACAAAGTGCAGTGCAGGCTGAGAGAGAGAGAAAATTTATCTTTAATGACACTTGGTTAGCTTTACGCACGTGTTATAAAACACGGTACACGCGCGAGAAAGGACGACTTTTATATATACACGCGCGCGTACAGACACAAAATAAAATATGTTTTACATACACATGGTCACAGTGTTATAGTAAACAGTACACGTGTGCACGGATGTTGATTACACCAGTAATAGACGCGCACTAAGACCCAGCAGGGGAGACAATTACCCACAATTCTGCAGCGCAAGAGAGAGGAAAAACTATTGGCTCAGTCGTGATCACGTGACGCTCAGCGTCAAAACAAGAAGCACAAGTGTGATACTTGATACTTTGTTCTCGTAAACCAAGACTTATTCGTTTTCCAACTTTAATTTAACTAACAGCATGTTGTGATGATAACAGGTAATGTTGATTGAAATAAATCACAAACTGATCCATCATCACCTAAGCAATCTGTGTGTGTGTGTGTGTGTGTATGTGTGTGTTCACAAAATTACATTAAATATTATATAAATAACTTTTAAATGCAAATAACTTTATGGCTGTTTTAAAGTGTGTGAAGTTAACACACCTTCATGTAAAGCAGTAGCTGTGATTCTGTACTTCTTATTTTCACGTTTCTCCTCCTCCTTATGAAGCTCTTGCTCGTCCTTCTCCTGCATTTCTCCCCCCTCCTGATGGTGGTCTTCCTCTTCCTGATGATGGTCTTCCTTCACCTGACGATAGTCTTGTTCCTTCCCTACCCCCTGCATTTCTTCCTCCTCCTCCTGATGATCTTGCTCCTCCTCCTCATGCATTTCTTCCTCCTCCTGATGATCATGGTTTTGCTCCTCCTCCGATTCATCCTCCATGTCTTCCTCATCCTTATGATGATGATCTTGCTCCTCCTCTCCCTCCTGCATTTCTTCCTCCTCCTCCTGATGATGATGGTCTTTCTCTCCCTCCTCCTTCTGCGTCTGATCGATACCTGATTTCAGACTTACATATGCTTCCAAGCACAGCCCCCCTTCTGCTTCTTTTCTTTTTTGTTTTCCTCTTCTTCTTCTTCTTCTTCTTTTCTTACCTTCTTCCCTTTTTTTCCCTTTGTAACGAGGATGCTGCAAATACAACGATAAATAATTCTCCTAACCAGAATTAGGAGTCATATGCTTATAGTGCCTTGCAAATGTTTTCATACCCCTTGAACTTTTCAACATTTTGTCATGTTACAACCACAAACTTGATTTTTTTTTTATTTTATTTGATTGGGATTTTATGTGAAAGACCAACACAAAGTGGCATAGAATGGAGTGGAAGGAAAATTATGAATGATTTGCAGAATTTAGAAGTCACCTAATTAGTAAATAGTCTACCTGTGTATAATTTAATCTCAGTATAAATACAGCTGTGCTGTGAAGGCCCCAGAGGTTTTTGAGAGACCCTAGTGAACAAACAGCATCATGAAGCCCAAGGAACACACCAGACAGGTCAGGGATAAAGTTGTGGATAAGGTTATAGCCCGGGTTAGGTTATAAGAACATATGACAAGCTTTGAACATCTTACAGAGCACTGTTCAATCCATCATCTGAAAATGGAAAGAGTATGGCACGACTGCAAACCTACTAAGACATTGCAGTCCATCTAAACTGACAGGCTGTGCAAAAAGAGCATTAATCAGATATGCTTCAAAGAGGCCCCTGGTAACTCTGGAGGACCTGCAGAGATCCACAGTTCAGGTTGAAGAATCTGTACACAGGACAACTATTAGTTGTGCACTCCACAAACATTCCCTTTATGGAAGAGTGGCAAGAAGAAAGCAATTGTTGAAAGCAAGCCATAAGAAGTTGCAGTTTGCGACGGTGGGGGACACATGTGGGGGACACAGTAAACATGTGAAAGAAGGTGCTCTGGTCAGATGAGACCAAAATTTAATGTTTTGGCCTAAATGCAAAATCACGTGCACATCACCCTGAACAAACCATCCTCACCTTGAAGCATGGTGGTGGCAGCATCATGCCGTGGGGATTCTTTTCTTTAGCAGGAACAAGGAAGATGGTCAGAGTTAATAGGAAGATGGATGGAGCCAAATACAATGCAATCTTAGGGGAAAAAAACTCTTGGAGTCTGCAAAAGACTGCGGGGGTCACCTTCCAGCAGGACAACGACTCTAAACATACAACCAGAGCTACAATGGGATGATTTAGATCAAGGCATATTCATGTGTTAGAATGGCCCAGTCAAAATCCAGACCTAAATCCAACTGAGCTTGAGGTATTCTGCAAAGAAGAATGGGCCAAAATTTCAGTCTCTTGATTTGGAAAGCTGGTGGAGATACACCCAAAAGACTTGCAGTTGTAATTGCAGTGAAAAGTGGTTCTAAAAACTATTAACTCTGGGGGACTGAATACAAATGGACACCACACTTTTCAGATATTTATTTGTAAAAAAAAAGTAAAAGAGTTTATTTAAAAATCATGTACAGTGGAACCTCGGATTAGGAGTAAGGCAGTTTACGCATGTTCCGCTAGACGACCAAAGATTTGTAATAAATTTTGACTTGAAAAACGAGCATTGTCTTGGTTTACGAGCACCGAGTATCATATTTCACGCATGCGCTTCTTGTTTTGACGCCGAGCATCACGTGATCACAACTGAGCCAATGGTTTTTCTCTCTCTTGCACTGTGGAATCGTCTCCCCTGCTGGGTCTTAGTGCTTGTCTCTTACTGGTATAATCAACATCCGTGCACACGTGTACTGTTTACTATAACACTGCGACCCCGTGTGTGTGTAAAACATATTTTATTTTGAGTTCGGAAGCGCGTGTGTACAGCACGTGTACTGTTTCTTATAACACATGTGTGCGCGTGAGTAAAGCAAAAGAAATTCTCAATACAGAGGTTAAAAATCCATTTTCTTTCTCAGCTCATCGCGGTGTGTTTGTGTCTGTGCAAGAGCGTAATTTGACACTTTGCCGGCGGTGTGTGTGTGTGTGTGTACAGCCCCCTTCAAAAACACACGAGATACACACAGAAACTCAGCTCTGTCGCGGTTCTTTTCAGGGGTAAAGTGCGGTTCATTTGTTTGTTTGTTTTATTTTACAGCAGTGATTCTGTTAGTTTGCGCTCACGCAAGTGTCATTAGCGATGTTCCTTTTATATTTTTTTTAGATAAAATAGTGTAGCGGGAGAGAGACGTTGATTTATGACCGCTGTTTACGGAAGTGTAGTCCAGTGCGGGAGATGCATTGTGGGTAATGCAGTACGGTGTGTTTGAACGTGAATGCGAGATGTAAGCTAGGATATAGAGCCTGAGTTTTGTTCTTCAGCAGTTATTTTAGTTTGATTTAAGTGCAGGATCCACCCGAAAGTTTGTACTATAGTCCGATAATGCAGCAAATTAAGCATTTCACTGCATATCGTACTGTGTATGACTGTGTATGTGACAAATAAAATTTTAATTTGATTTAAAAGTACGGGCATCGAGCAGTTTGTCCATCTCATTATTACACGAGCATGAATTAACGGGCTGTTATGCTTTCGCGACCAACATTCAAATAAAGTGGAGAAGCTTTAATAATTTAGGAGAGAACAACAGTCTTTCTGTTAATGTGTGTTTAATTCAGAAGAACGAAGAGAGTTTTACTATGTAAGATGAGAAGGGGGAGACAGGAGGGGTAAGAGTCTCCACTTACTCTAGCCTCACACACACATACACACACACACACACATACATTTAGGCATTTGGCAGACGCTCTTATCCAGAGCGACTTACATTTTTACCTCCGTACACATCTGAGCAGTTGAGGGTTAAGGGCCTTGCTCAAGGGCCCAACAGTGGCAAACTTTTGTGTTGTGGGGTTTGAACCTGGGATCTTCCGAACCATAGTCCAATGCCTTAACCACTGAGCAACCCCTGGCCCTGACACACACACACACATACTGCCTGCACGCACAAACGGAAACAGTTATCTGTCGGGATTTATATTTTACTTTTTTGAAAGGTAAAGTACAGGTTAATTTGTTTTATTTTTACTTTATATTTTTAGATAAATATTTTTTATGTATTTATTTTTTTGGGCTGTAGAATGATTATTGAAGTTTCCATTATTTCTTATGGGAAAATTAAATTTGGTTTACGAGTGTTTTGGAATACGAGCCTGCTTCCGGAACAAATTATGCTCGTAATCCGAGGTTCCACTGTATTAATTTTTTTGGGCTCTAGAACGAATAATTGAAATTTCCATTATTTCTTATGGGAAAATGAAATTTGGTTTACGAGTGTTTTGGAATACGAGCCCGCTTCCGGAACGAATTATGCTCGTAATTCGAGGTTCCACTGTATTATTTTCATTCCATTTCATAATTATGTGCTAATTTTCACATAAAATCCTAATAAAATACATTTATATTTGTGGTTGTAATGTGAGAAAATGTGGAAAAATTTCAAAAGCTATGAATACTTTCGCAAGGCACTGTATGAGTATTACAAATGTGTTTCCATTGACTCTTATTGAGAGTTAGAGTTTCTCACACCCTACATAAGACTTAAAAGAGGATTCAGGAATTCCAATCAAGTATACTTCTTGATAAATTCAGTAAATCTCTCATCATCTGCCAGCTGTACAGTATAAACTAGAGCTGCCTTATAACGGGGTGTGTAAACTGTTGTACTGAACTGCAGAAGTTATGTACAAGTGTTGCGTATAGATGTAGTCTGTGTGTGTGTGTGTGTGTGTGTGTGTGTGTGTGTGTGTGTGTGTGTGTGTGCATGTGTGTCTAAACTCACCAAGTATGCCAGTACAGGAATGTCATTCTTTTCCACCACCAGCCACATGCCGTCTTCACCGTTTCCCTCAATACACAACACGTATGCATCAAACTGAAAACTGAGATGACCACAATTCAGTGTGAGAAAAAAAATCAGTCTCAAAACTAGAGATAAAAATTTTATTTCTGCATGAGTGAAACATAGCGTTTTCTATTTTTGCATGCGCAGAATCGAGCTGTTGAGCGCGCAGTGGAGACACTGCATGCGCATAGAGTGCTTTGTCTGCTCTCAAAATGTCAAACCCCGCACTCAGAATTGTGGCAGGAATATAACGCCATATGCCTGCGCACATAAATGGAAACACTTATCTGTCTGGATTTATTTTTACTTTTTTTCTTTAAGTGTAGGTTAATTTGTTTTATTTTTACTTAATATTTTATGTTAATTATTTTTATGTATTTATTTTTTTGGGCTGTGGAACGAATAATTTGAGTTTCCATTATTTTATATTATATAAACTGTATATATATATATATATATATATATATATATATATATATATATATATAGTTTCCATTATTCCATATATTATATGTATGTGTATATATATATATATATATATATATATATATATATATATATATATATATATAAATATACATTTGATTTTGAAAAGATTTTGACTGCCTTTAGCTTTGATTACGGTACACAGTGTGGTGGTGAATTCATGTGTAAAAACGACTCCTCGTGCTCCCTGAACCACAATTTCACAACATTAATCATAGAATATGCCTGTTCCATCATGGAAGGAAAGCTCTATAGATGTGATAACCTGGTGATTCAGTACATTCAGGTCGTCAGCTGACTTCATTTTATTGCCACATAACGAGTCTAGACCTGAGCAACATAAGCAACCCTAGATCATAACAGAGGCTTGTACAGTGGACAATAGTGGAGTCTCACTAACAAGTGGTTTCCTTATGGACACACAGCTGTTCAGTCCCAATCCTCTGAGTTCTCATCAGTTCTCAATCATAGCGAATGTAGAAGTGCTCTTACTTACTGTCTTACTTACTATTAAACAAAGCTGTGATTTCTAACGTCAGTATGTTACCATGCATCTTACCATGTTTAAGTGACCTTCATTCATGATCTTTTTGACCACGTCTTTCACAAAGTTGAAGGTTCAGCTTAGGGTGTAATAATGCATTGGACTCTTCTTAACCCAGTTTCAGTAAAATCTACTTAACTGTTTCCGGTGTTTTATGCAGCCCAATAATTTAACCCTTCTGAAATGGTGACCTTTTTTGGCCAGACAGTGTATATTACCTAACAGCTCACTTTTCACACATGATAAACCCTGACAGGTAAATTCAGTCTTAAAGTAAAATCTATTACACTGCAAATAGTTTTAATTTAGGAACTCTGTAATGGTTCAAAGTGTGTGTGTGTGTGTGTGTGTGTGTGTGTGTGTGTGAGAGAGAAAGAGAGAGAGAGAGAGAGATCTTGCTTACTCCCAACTGTGGGTACTTCGGTGTCTCCCTCGTGCATTTGGAAAGATGTCGACAATGTTGGCGCCCGTAAGCACAGCTAGCAATGTGGTGCTGTAGTGCAGAAACAATGCATTGCTCTTCAGAGAGTATGAGTGAACTTTAGAAAGACTGGAATAAAAAAAGAAAAACAAAAATAGTCAAGTTACAAGAGCATTATCTGTTACATTGGTCAATAAATTAAAACAACTCTCTGTTGTAATGTTTTCATTTTCTTTTAGTTACTTATTTTTTTCTGATGTTCTCATCACTGCTGCTGAGGATGTCTCATATGGTCTGATTATAGATACATCTGAGTACTGGGGACGAGTTCACTGATGGTTCCAACTACTGCATTAGGTACAAATCATTTCACTTTTTCATGATGCTTGTGAGTGCAATCGCTCGAATAGTTTTAGGACTGATATTACCATAAACAGTGTTTAACAAAGTGGACTTTATATTAACTAAAACTCATTTCCTATTAGGCAACTGCACTGTTTACCTCAGAACACACAGTCATAGCAGGAACTGATCCTCGTGCCTTCTAAACTGTAGTTATTAATGATTTATTACTGTATAAAACGTAATAGCACCTTTAGTTACCATGTTTGCTGTGTTATAACTGTGTGTGTGTGTGTGTGTGTCTGTGTGTGTGTGTGTGTGATTACCCTGTGATACACTGCTGTGAGTCTCTCTCCAGCTTCCACACGTTCACCGAAGTATCAGTGCAACCCACCGCTAACCGCTCATCTGGCAAACTGCATAATGCAGTGATACGGCTATCACTCAACTACACACACACACACACACACACACCTTTTTATGCATATCCACGGACTATACAAATAGAATGTTAACAAAAGTCAAACATATAGACACATTGATTAACAGGCACAAACTGATATGTATCTCATCTGTCTGTCTGTTAACGGTAGTCTGACTGTTGGTCTGCTTCTTCAGTCTGCAGTTTCTATTCCCTGAGGCATTGAGTGTTTGAGTATAAAAGCATTGGTTTGGTAAAAAAAAGCTCTGTCTCAGACACTTACTTACTGTACAATACTCTAGATAAAATATTTTAGCCTCAGAGGTGTGACCTACATGATGGTGATTTTATTAATCTGAATAAAGCAGTCGGAAAATCCACTTTGGTATATGACTCTGAAAGCCACCCGTAATGATGATGTGACGTGTGTAGTTTGGTACGTGAGGATAATCATAAACACGCTGCTTTGTTAAACTCACCTTATTGGAATAAAGGAGTTTGAGCTGCTGCCACATCTCCAGTCTGCCGGAGCTGAAAGCACACACCAGGACATCCTGCAGCTCCAGGAAACACATCGCACTCACACTCTCCATCGGTCTGGGAGGCATGTCTATACACACACACACACACACACACACACACACACAAGCATTAATGTGTTTAAGCATTCTGAAAGGAGTCTCCAGTGTCAGTGCTTTGAAACACCCAGAGATAAAGGTGTAACTTTAAGTCTTAGGCCTTGTTCATACGGGCATAAAATTTTTGGATAAACGAACGCGCTCTGAACGTCCTATACGTTTATTTTGCGTTTTGTAATGGCGCTCTATTGACTTCTACACTGGCGTTCGTTTGTCTCTGTCTAACGCCAGCCTGCAGCCCAAATTGTAGTTTGTGTGTTAACCTGTGGGGGCAGTGTGTCGGGAAATGGATATGAAAGCCCTTGTCGTTTTATTTGAGGTGCCTCCTTTTAATATGGACCATTTTGCTATATTAGACATTAATCTTCTTGTTTTAAAAATTCTCGTAATATGGCAATGTAGGGTTTTATGAAGAAGGTTTTTTGTGGGTTATGACGAAATGGGAACATTTCCACGCAAGATTTTCAATTACTGTCGGAGGTCAGTTTCCACGTCTTATTGTCTGCTGCAGCTGGTGCAATGCCGGCATTTAATTTAGCTTTTTTTTCCCTCACCGCATTTCCCTATGTATAGCATGTAGGATCATGGGATATATCCGGTCCTCCGAAGCGTAAAATGAACGCGAAGAAAACGCACTAGAAGCGTTTTCCTTGCATTCGTTGGGATTTGAACACCAAGAAAAAGCTGCATGCAACGTTTTTTTGATGCCGTATAAACGCGCAGCCAGACAAACGCACGTCACCAAAGCCCGTGTGAACACTCTCACTGACTCCTATGTGTAGAAAACCCTCCTCACTTGATCCGCGCTCACCGGACGCTACGAACGCCAGAAAAACGCTCAATTTTAACACCCGTGTGAACAAGGCCTGACATTATCAAAACAGAAATGAATATGTAAATGTTTTAATATTAAACCAATAAAACCAGAGACAGATAAATACATAAGGGAGATGATGATCAGACTGCACACCTGTATTAACGCTCCAGGCTCTGAGACTGCGATCCTCAGACACAGTGAGGAAGTGTGGACCAGAGCCGCTCACCAAAGCACGAACACTTCCACTGTGACCAACCAGAGTGCTGCGGTGCTCAACCTACAGAGAGAGAGAGAGAGAGAGAGAGATGAATTATGAGATAGTTGCACAAACTATAAGAAATAAAGTTAAATAAGGCTACGTTTACACTGCCAGGTCTCGATGCTTAATTTGTTGCCTATATCTGATTTTTTTGACCGTCGGTTTACACGTTCTTTTAACTATGACTCATATCCAATTCACGTGTTTACACTTGCCATACCATCTGAAACATCGCGCATACTTAAAGGGAGGTTCTTGCACTACACACTAGCCAAGAAAGATGAAGGTGAAATATGCTTAACGTTATCTCTGCTATATATGCAAAGTTCGCGCAAACGGAGGAGGAGGGAAAAAAAACGGCATAATTGCAGCCTGCACATATGCTTTATTCATCAAATACAGATTTAATGTTATTTAGCCCAAATAAGCATTAACACAATGCATGTGTGTTGGAGGGGGGCGTTGTTCTTTTCCTTTTCCATGTCACCTGCGATGTTGTAATTCAACACGCGCTTCCACCGGAGAATAACATTACGAAGAAGTCGCAGTTTTAATAACGTACAGAACACAATGCCTCAGGAAATCCGATCTGTCTGTTTACACGACAATCACATTAGCACATATCTGATTTATATCCGATTTATTTCCACATATGAAGGAGGCCTGAAACCGATCTCGAAATATCGGAATGCATGCGTTTTTTTCCTGTTTACACGGACATAGAACATATCCGATATGTGTCACATATGAGCAAAAAATCGGAATTGGGTCACATTTACCTGGCAGTGTAAACGTAGCCTAAATGTCCCTTAAAGAAAACTTCACCATATTAATGATTACACACATTTAAATGTGTTTATGAGCTGTTACTACTGTACCTGGTTTGCAAGCATTCCGCAAGATGAGCAAAAATTTTTATAGTCTTGATATATACGAGTACCAAATATCAGCGAGTATCATGTGGCATACATGCGCTTCTTGTTTTGACACAGAGCATTACATGATCACTACTGAGCCAATTTGCCAGTTGTTCTTGCGTGCGCACGCTGCGGAATTGTGGGTAATCGTCTCCCATGCTCGGTCTCAGTGTGCATGCTTCACTCATATAGTCAACGTCTGTGCAAGTGTACTGTTCACTATAACACTGTGACAATGTGTGCGCGCATAAAGCATCTTTTATTTTTTGTGTGAGTGTGCGCTCGCTTGTGTGAGTCAGAGTCTTCATTCGGTAAACTGGTGTGTGGGTGTGTATGTGTGTGAAAGTCGTCCTACACAGTAGCCCCAAGATTCCACCAAAATAACGTAACAGTTTAGTGATTTTGTTTCATGACCAGGTTTAATTCAGTATCTAAGTCACATATAGAGACGGTTTCTACCTGTAGTGGTTGCCAGAGCTTCACAGATCCATCATCAGATGCTGTAGCGATCAGGACGTCCTCTGTATTCTTCACCAATCCTGCGAATACATTCATGATACTAATAAATGATGATGTGTTATATTTCAGTTATATTTTTGATGCAGATATGAGACGATGGCAGTGGTGGGCGTGGCCGAGTGCTGGCTGTGAATGGGAAGATGTGCTGCAGAGCATTAGCGAGTAATGGGAAAGTGAGACATTGTGTGTGTCTTACAAAAGTGTGAGTCTGTGTGTTGATAATGGTCAACTGATTTTCGTTCATATATTTATGTATGTATAATTATATATAATATGTGTGTGAGTAACCTGGTTTAGGGATGATAGTGATGTGGTGGATGCGGGAAAGATGAGCTTTGATTTCAGCAATTACTCCAAGATTAGATTTCCACACCGTCAGCAGTCCATCAGCAGAACTCAACATCACATAGTCCTCCTGCAGCCGACAAAGCCACACACACATTGTATATAATTATACCTACATAAATATACAATATATAAATATATATAGTAACTAGTAGAAAAGGACAGACAGACAGACAGACAGATAGATAGATAGATAGATAGATAGATAGATAGATACTGAAAGACAGGGACGTATGCAGTAAGTCAGAAAAAGACAGACACATAAGAATTATAAACAGAAGGCCAGATCAGTGATCTTGTTTTAGTCATTACTGTCACGAACACACCCGTGGACTCACCCAGCAGCACAGTGAGCCCACGGAGGATGCAGTCGAGACCTCTCTGATGCAACTTCCTGTCTGAATGTCCCACAGTCTCAACCTGCAGTCATTGGAGCAGCTCAGCTACAGACACATTAAAATGTATTAATATGGTTTATCTTCTAAATTTTAAACATACACCACCTTATAAATACAGTAAATATGTTTAGTTGCTGCTTATCCATGGGTTAAATGCATTATAATCATTAATAAAGTGCACTCTGTATATTATGATTTACATGGAATGATTTTATGGAAGGTGCCAATACTTCTGGAGCTGAACGTACATTTGTGTTGTACAAGTGTTGAATTTCACAGGAAATATCTCACACACTCACCACGGCAGAAGGAGTCCAGGCGCATCCGGTGATCCAGTCTCCATGACAGTGCGGTAAAACGCAAGAGAGAGAAGGAGGCGAGGAGTTTATCTTCCACACCATCAGAGCCTGACACAAACATAGCACTGTTAAATATCTGCTCAAATGTGCAACATAAAAAAATGCTAGCACTTAAAACATTCTATTCATTTCACCAGTGCATCACTCCAGCGTCACATGACCCCATCTCTGGCCAAGTCACCTTCTTGAAGCAAGCCTTGAATGTTCCCATATTGTCATGCTTTTTTTTTAATCTGATCTCCCATGCCTCCTATACTGCCTCTGCCACATACCGGCTCTTTTTTTTTACCACTAATGGTAAGCCTTTACCACTGATTACCTCCTGCATTTAAGGAAGTTCACCTCATTGCCAGGTTATTGCATGCTCCTTAGTCAAGTTCTCCCACATTCTTTATCAGTTTGCATTCATGTGCTCAAACTGCTTGACTTTTCATTACATTTCTACGTCTTTGTATTGTGATTTGGATTTATTACTTAGATTATTCAAATTCAGGTTTTGAACTCTTGTGTCTGCGTTCTCCACTATGACTCTGCTTATCAATTTGCATTTATTGCTTCACTGATTGGAATCATAGTTTTTGAACTCTTGCTTCCTTATCCCCAACTGTGACTCTGTTTCATGATTTGGATCTATCACCCTGCTATTTGGATTTAAGGTTAACCTCTCATTTCAGTTATTTGGATAACCAGACTATCTAATGCTGTGGATATTATACACATTTTTGTCTATATTGAAACTCTCCCTTTGACATCCAGCCTCTCACTATTCACAGAAGTGGCCCTGGCACAGTTTGACCGGATGAGATCGGCCTTGAAGAATCACGGCGCTATTCCTTGGAGCACATCAGCAAAAGCTCCTCATGACAAAGCAGGCATTTGCTGATATCACAGCCCAATTGCAACAACATCAAGGAGAACTTGCACCTGGTGCAAACACCTCCAACAGGAGTCCTATTGGCAAAACCAATGCATGGGGGAGCTGGACACATGTTGCTCCTTCTCTCCTAGTATTCCCTGTCTTCACCTATGTCATAATGCTCCTCACAGGAAGGGCCAAGGAGTGGAGCACCTTACCTTGGAATGCTCATGACCCTTGCTGCACCAGCTTCAAGGACTTCTCCAGGAAGAAGGTTTCCAACTGCCTGGGTTTTGGCCACACTTCCTGGGTATTCCTGGGCATACACTTCCTGTTGGTGACGTAGCTTCCTGTTTTTGTATCGTTGCCGCGAAAGTTTCGCGTTTGTATCAGCGTTTAAATTACATAGCTTTTTCATTTATACAATAATAATATTAATAGCAACTAGCTTTTACATCTTCATACTATTCGGCTTCGCCTTTTTTCTGCGATTTTTGGAGAACATGCGAGTTTCCTCGTCTAAGAACAACAAACGGAATTCAGCTCCAAAACAACTAAAACTCCGACACAGAGGTACGTTATCATGTCTACCATTCAGCTCGTTCAGTGTGTAGAGTGCAGGATGTTTAGACATTCTTCCTCCGTCATTAGTGATAATTTTATTTGTGATATTTTATATTTATATTGTGTTTATTTATGTGTGATAGGTGTGTGTTAGTTAGCACTCTGACGGAGAACATATCAGCGTTAGAGGAGCGCATCCAGACTTTAGAGAGGGTTAGAGAGCGCGAGAGCAGCGTTATTCCCGTAGCCGACAGTCTGGGTGCCGCAGGAGGAGATAAACAGCCCCCGACTCCGGCATTACAGCCCTCACAGCGGGGCGAGTGGGTGACGACTCGGCAGCATACTCGTTCAGCCAAAGCTAGCACTAAGGCTAGCCCACTGGAGCACACCTCTTCTGCGCTTCACGTGTCCAACAGGTTTGCTCTCTTCAGTGCTGCACCCACTGAGAAACCTGAAAGAGCTCTGGTTATAGGAGACTCTATACTGAGGCACGTGAAATTAGCTAGACCTTTAGGGGCACCAGCGGCAGTGGTTAGGTGTATCCCAGGAGCCAGAGCACCGGACATAGCAGGTAATCTTAGGGCTCTAGGACATCACAGGTTCTCTAAGATAGTGGTACATGCTGGAGCTAACGATATACGCCTTCGTCAGTCAGAGGTTAGTAAGAATAACTTTACAGAGGTGTTTAAAGTAGAGAAGGCGATGTCCGATGAAGTAGTATGCTCTGGTCCCCTCCCAATGAGACATGGCAACATAGCTTACAGCAGGTTATGGTCGCTGAACCGCTTGATGTCCAGTTGGTGCTCCGAAAATAATGTGGGCTACATAGACAATTGGAAGACCTTTGAGGGCAAAGCTGGCCTGTTAGGGTGGGATGGTGTCCATCCCACTCTGGAAGGTGCTGCTCACATTTCCTGTAGTATAACTTATAGTCTCAGTAGAGATCTAGTTAATCAGTGACAATCCAGAGCCCAGGCCAGGGAGCAGACAGAATCAGAATCAGAATCAGAAAGAGTTTTATTGCCAAGTACGCTTGCACGTACAAGGAATTTGTTTTAGTGACGGAGCTTCCAGAACAAAAAATACAAATGACAAGACAAAAACAGCATGACGCAAAAAAAAAAAAAAAAAAAAAAAGAATTTTTTTTTTTAAATGGTTGACACCAAATGGAGTACGATGTGAGATACTTTTAAATAAGTTACATCAATATCTGAAGTCTGTGGTATTATACAGTATATTGCACAGTGGTATTGTACACAATATTGCACATATATATATTGACCGTTTGAATGATGTTTATCTGTTAAGGAGGTAGATTGCCTGGGGGAAAAAACTGTTCTTATGCCTGACTGTCCTGATGTTCGGTGCTCTGTAGCGTCGACCCGATGGCAAAAGTTCAAAAAGAAGGTGGCTTGGGTGTGAGGGGTCCAAAGTGATATTCCGTGCCCTTTTCTTCACTCTGGATATATACAGTTCTTGCAGCGTGGGCAGGGGAGTGCCAATAATTCTTTCAGCAGTCCGAACCGTCCTTTGTAGTCTTCTGATGTCTGCTTTCGTAGCTGAGCCAAACCAGACAGTTATTGAAGTGCACAGGACGGATTCAATGACGGCTGAGTAGAACTGTGTGAGCAGCTCCTGTGGCAGGTTGAATTTCTTCAGCTGGCGAAGGAAATACAACCTCTGGTGGGCCTTTTTAACAATGGAGTCAATGTGAATGTCCCACTTCAGGTCCTGAGAGATGGTCGTGCCCAGGAACCGGAATGACTCCACTGCCGTCACAGTGCTGTTCATGATGGTGAGTGGGGGAAGTGCAGGTGGGTTTCTCCTGAAGTCCACGATCATCTCCACTGTTTTGAGCGTGTTTAGCTCCAGGTTGTTGTGACTGCACCAGACAGCCAACTGCTTGACCTCCCTTCTGTATGCAGACTCGTCACCGTCCTGGATGAGGCCGATGATTGTAGTGTCATCTGCAAATTTCAGGAGCTTGACAGTGGGGTCTGTGGAGGTGCAGTCGTTGGTGTAGATGGAGAAGAGCAGTGGGGAGAGAACGCAACCCTGAGGGGCTCCAGTATTGGTGGTGTGACTGTTGGATATGAATTTTCCCAGTTTCACTAGCTGCTGCCTGTCTGTCAGAAAGCTGGTGATCCAGTGACAGATAGAGCTAGGAACAGAGAGCTGGTTTAATTTGGTCTGAAGCAGTGCTGGGATGATCGTATTAAAAGCTGATGAAAAGTCTATAATCAAGACCCTTGCATAAGCCCCTGGTTTGTCCAGATGTTGAAGGATGAAGTGCAGTCCCATATTAACTGCATCATCAACAGACCTGTTTGCTCTATAAGCAAACTGCAGGGGGTCCAGTAAGGGTCCTGTGATGTCCCTCAGATAGGCCAACACCAGTCTTTCAAATGACTTCATGACCACAGATGTTAGGGCAACTGGTCTGTAGTCATTAAGTCCTGTGATTTTAGTTTTTTTTGGAATGGGGATGATTGTGGAACGTTTAAAGCACAAAGGCACTTCACATTGTTCCAGTGATCTGTTGAAGATCTGTGTGAAAATGGGCGCCAGCTGGTCAGCACAGGATTTCAGACAGGCTGGTGTCACGCCGTCTGGGCCTGGAGCTTTCCTTCTCTTTTGTTTCAGAAAGATCTGGCGAACATCCTTTTCACAGACCTGGAGTGCAGGGGGGGAAGAGAGGGTGGTTGTCAGAGGTGATAATGGTGGTGTAGAAAGAGGGTTAGGACAGGAGTGTGGTGTGAGACTGGGAGTTTCAAATCTACAATAGAACTCATTCAGGTCATCAACCAGTTGTTGATTCCCTACAGAGTTGGGGGATGGCGTCTTGTAGTTAGTGATGGTTTTCAGGCCTTTCCACACTGAAGCAGGGTCGTTTGCCGAAAACTGGTTTTCCAGTTTTTTAGAGTAGCTCCTCTTAGCTGCTCTGATCGCCCTTGTTAGTGTGTTCCTGGCCTGGTTGTACAAGATCCTGTCCCCACTCCTGTAGGCATCCTCTTTGGCCTGACGAAGCTGTCTGAGCTTTGCTGTAAACCATGGTTTGTCATTGTTATATGTTAAAAGTGTCCTGGTAGGGATGCACATGTCCTCACAGAAACTGATGTAGGATGTTACAGAATCTGTGAGCTCGTCCAGACTGGTGGCAGCAGCTTCAAAAACACTCCAATCAGTGCAGTCAAAACAGGCCTGTAATTCCTGTTCTGCTTCACTGGTCCATCTCTTTACTGTCCTTACTACAGGCTTAGCAGATTTAAGTTTTTGCCTATAGGTTGGGAGAAGATGAACCAGGCAGTGGTCAGAAAGTCCTAAAGCTGCGGGAAAGTCCTAAAGGGGACGGAGCGATATGCATCCTTTATTGTGGTGTAGCAGTGATCCAAAGTATTTTTGTCTCTGGTGGGGCATGTGATGTGCTGTTTGTATTTAGGCAGTTCACATTTGAGGTTTGCTTTGTTAAAATCCCCAAGTATAATTATAAGAGAGTCCGGGTGTTGTTGCTCCGTGTCTGTGATCTGAGCAGCCAGCTGTTGCAATGCTGCGTTCACACACGCTTGTGGAGGGATGTACACACTCACAAGAATGAACGAGGTGAACTCGCGCGGCGAATAGAAAGGCTTGCAGTTGATGAAATATGCCTCTAGATCAGGACAGCACATCTTCTTCAATGGTGTCACATTTGTACACCAACTTTCGTTGATGTAAAAGCATGTCCCGCCGCCTCGCGATTTCCCCGTTGATTCTGTGTCGCGATCCGCTCTGAACAGCTGGAAGCCCAGCAGGTGTAGCGCGTTGTCCGGGATGGCTTCATTCAGCCAGGTTTCCGTGAAACACTGGAGAGCAGGAAAAGTTCGTCCATTTTGTTGGGTAGAGAGCGGAGATTCGCCAGATGTATACTCGGCAGCGCAGTTCTAAAGCCGCGCTGTCGGAGCTTGACGAGCGCGCCGGCTCTCTTCCCCCGCCTGCGCTTCTTAAAGCATTTAAACAGCGCAGCTGCTCCGCCGGTTACAATGTTCAGTAAAACGTTTGAAAAATCAAAAAGTGGTTGAAAATTGTGTGATGTGTCCTGCTGAACGTTCAGCAGTTCATCCCTGGTATAAGTTATTACGTTTGAGAAACAAAAAACAGGACAAACTAACAAAAACAGTAAGACTAATGGAGAGCTCCACACTGAGGCAGCCATCCGCGGCGCCATCCTGAGAGAAGAGAGGCTAAACCAACCGTCTGCTAGCTGCATAGAGTCGTCACTCAGGGTTCACCATATTGAGACTGTGTCTGTTCCCCGATCTAAGCAAAAATGTAGAAAGACTCAGAAAGTATGTTTCAATAATTTAATTAACATAAAGACCACAAACTCGGATCACACTGAATGCGCAGCCGGCAACTCTGATCTGAAGCTAGGACTGTTAAATATTAGATCTCTCGCATCAAAAGCGGTTATTGTTAATGAAATTATCACAGATCAGGCGTTTGATATACTCTGTTTAACTGAAACATGGGTTAAACAGGACGAGTATGTAGCTCTAGATGAAGCTAGTCCTCCTGGATACAGCTACATACACCAGCCTCGGTTAACACTAGAAGCGCCGAGCAGCGGCCACCGCAAAGGGGGAAAAAAAAAAACTTCACACTCGATCAAAATCCAGGACCCTCCTTTCATGACTTTTCCTAGATCTGTGAGCTTAATCACCTAGCATGCTTAAATTTTTTAAATTGCACCTGTAAAAGCCAGTATAAAGCTATTTTGCTCTTATTTACGTGAAATCGCTGACAGCTGCGCGGCAGCGTGACGTTTCTTGCATTTTCCAACCTGCGATTCTCATTTATCTCAGCAGATGTCGCAAGGGATCGCGCATACTATCTATTCGTCATTCAGTGCATATATGTAACTATCTCAGGTTTCATTCCATATATGCAGTTTATATATATGTCGATATTTCACGGAAGCATATTCATTCCCGCATTGATAATCAGCGATATTTTATAAGGAGATTTAGGGATTTAGATCTACTTAATTTTATAACGTTTTAAGAAAATTCATTAGTTCGTTCATTCTATTTGAAGCTTCTGAACAACTTCACTTTTCCGTTTACCTCTGAGAAAAAAAAGCTGTATTTTGTTTGTTTATATTTAGAATTTTTATAGTAGTACAAGAAAGTTACAGTTTGATCTGTGTACTGTAGTTCGCACCCTTGTAGAGAATAAATAAATGAATAACACCTTCATATGCACTCTCTAGAGAGTGCCATAGTCAATTGTTAGTTTTAATGATTTGGCTGAAACTAATTATCACTACATAAGTACCCTAACACCATTGATCATGAGTTTCAGCTGAACCTACAGATGTCGCCTTTAAGACTGCGCATTTTCCCGCTGGATGCCGCAATTTAGCGCGCGGCGTGCCGCGACTTGCCGGAGGCAACATTCAGGAATTTAAAATAAATGTGTTGTGCTTCACTGATTATCCGCCAGATGGCACATGGAAGGACTTTATCTAAAAGCCGGACCAAGTACAACAATGAATGTAACGACGCGGATCAAGAGTGCTGAAGCGAACATGAATTTTATTTTGTTTTATAATAGATCTTTCATGATGGATGAGTGTATATGTGCTTCATATTATCAAACACAGGCAAAGGAGACAGAAATTTTTGAGGGACAGGTCACTGAAAAAAGTAAACATAGCTATCGTTCACTTAATGTGTTTTTTTCTCATTCCATTAGTTAAAAAAAATTATTTGCTCTTTTAAACTAAAGTGTCTAATTTATGCTTATGGGTGAATCTTTTTTTTTTTACATTAGTATAATGCTATTTACAGCAGGGAACCAAAGTGAAATATTTCATTTTGATCAAGGCACTTTTATTAGGTTGAGTGTGATTTGCGCATGCGTGGTCTTTAAACCATAGTTTTGCCGGTATAATTTTATTTCCGCCTCAAACCGGAGCATGACGTTGAAACAAGTAAGGAAGGATATCAGAACCTGTATTTCAATTACTGTTAGTTAAAGCCCCTGATTAAACTTAAATCTAATCCATTCACTCAAAGGACATTTCTGCTTCAAACCAAAGTTCACCGTGTCACATGACCTCATGACGCAGCATTATCCCGGACTGAATCACGTTCTGCTGGCGGCCCTAGTTTCTCAAAGAAAAGTCCTTTAAACCAGGTAAGAAAGCAAACTCATGTCATTTCTATGTTAAATGTTTCTCTCCTATGAGCAAATTCATGGTTTATGTCAGGAACAACTACTTTGTAGATTGAGTTTTGTGTCCGTGTTTGCTACTGTAGCTAAAAACACCTATATTACCTACATTAGCATTAGCTAACTAACGCGGTTATTTTCAAAAACACCGGAGTTTCTACAGTAAGTCGGCGGCGCCGAATAACATGAAAATAATTATATTTAAGTACTGTTGGTTAACGATGTAAAAATTAATAGGAAAGTGACGTAAACATAGAACAAGCTAATTTAGAGTGAGTGCTGTTTGTAGTGTATTTATAGTTATTCTTAAAACCTTCTGTACTTGCTAATGTGTAAGTAATGTAATATCGCTAAAACTATTTTCCCTCGTATGAAACGGGGCTTTAGCACATGTTCCTGACATACTGGTGACACTTTATGACACGTTTTTAACCGTATCAGTATATAAATATTGGCATAAATTTGACATGTTGATTTAACGTTACTTCAAGTATATTTTAGCCATTACGATGTCATGAAATAACTTTAAAAGTAAACATGATCTTTATGCACTTTTGTGTTTACAGGTCTGTTAGCTTTTCTGAAATGGCATTATTTTACTCATACTGCTTTCTATACATACTGTAATTAAGATTTGCTAACATAAGAACTTGAGCCAGTCCAATTTTTGTTTTTACCTTCTTTTTTTTTTTAAGATCAGTAATGAGTTTCTGAGAATTATATTTGCTCCAGTTCAAGCAAGATAACTGGTTTCCTTGGACAAGCAACACTACAAACTAATTGAGATCATCAGAAACTAGGGAGGAACCCGTCAGAGAGAAGACCAGAGATATAATCTTGATCTTCAAGTTTTTGATCTGGTATGTACGTGCTCAAAAAAGCAGAAATTAGCTTGGTGTCAAATGTAATATTGTGAATGGAAGCCACAGGACCTGAGCAAGGCATCTAAATCAAGTTGGCTGTGATGCACTAAATTAAAACATAACTAGCAGAATAAAACTCTTTAGTTTAACTTGTTCACAGGTTAGTGTATGCTGTCTGAATACAGGTTTCAATGTCTGCCACGTTCATTTTATCACGCTTTTCAAGCATAACATAACCAACAATACTATGTTTGTTTTTATATCTCTAGAGCCTGGAGGTGATTATCTCCTGAAATGTCTTATGGTGTATTTGAGTGGCAGATGTGGACCAGCTGATTAAGCACTGGTAAGCATTTGTTCATGAAGCATTTCATCCTTAGGACTGAAAAATGTTACTGAATTGATAACTTAGCCTTGTTTAAAGGTCCAGGTGGCAGCTTGGTGGTGCTGGGGTTTGAACCTGTGAGCTTCCAATCAGTATACCAACATCCAAAAACCATACAACTACCTCTGCCCCTTCATATTGACAGATATGAGGTCATTGGCCTTATCAGCTGCAGCCTACAACCTTTTTTTTTTTTTTAATCAGTATGTATTAACATTAGTTACATACATTCTCCTAAACCTTGTGGAAAGAATTCACAGAAGAGCAGAAGCTGTTATAGCTGCAAAAGCCCAACATCATGTTAAACCCTATGAATTAAGAAGTGGATGTTACTCAAGTTTATATTAATACTTAAAATGATAAAGTTTATCATTAATACATAATGTGTGTGTAGTATATGTATGTCAGTTGTTTTGGCCTATTCATTGAGCTAATTACATTTATCATGCTGCACCATAATCCTAGGTGTTTTTTTCACTCATAGGGATCATTAAGTGATTTTACATGCATACATCAGACACTGTTTTGCCAAATAGAGCAACTTGTCTAACGAATGTCCTTTCTTTTATTAGGTTGTTCAGAAAGATGAAGCTCAGGCAGAACTTCACAGGAAATCGGGATTGTGACTTATTGAGTTTCCATCAGTCGCACATGAATGTTCCATGTTGTTTTACCTCTGCTGATTTTGTTTCAGGAACATTTTCTAATTTTCTTTTCAGTCCAATTAATAAATGTATGTTGCAAAGTTGAGTGTTACTATTTGTAATTGTATGGAGTAATTTATTTTAGTCGCAGAGTATTTAGTTTGGTTCTTCTTCAGCAGGTTTGACAAGGACAAAATGTACCCATTGCAAAATTAAATTTGTGGATAAATGCAGACATATCTTTTTTTTCCTCTCAATTTCAAATTCAGTTAGCAGTGTTGAATGACTGTTGGTGTTTATACATTTTGAAAAAAAAAATCTTAATGTTAACATTTTGGATGAAAATATGTTCATTCCACAATAAATGTTTATATAAAGAAATTTGTTTTGAGTGTAAAAGTTCAAAAGTGGTTTATATCAAGTTTATAATTTCAGGTTAGATTTAGTAGAATATTTACATTAAGTAATATAGCCAACTCATTTATTTACATTTAGAACAACTTAAAAAATTTGGTTTGTTTCACCTTCAGAAATTAGTTTACATGAACTTAAAAATTTTAAGTTAGAGTAAAAGGTTTATTTACATTATGTCAATGCTAAAATAGTAGGTGTGACAGATTACTTCAATTGTTTTAATATAGCCTTTGATCTTCAATATAGCCAGTGCTATATTTATTTCAGTAGGGTCAATCAGATGTACAGTGTCGGGTAAGTGTGGTGCTTTTATTGAAGGGATAATGACAGATTAAATTTTTTTTTTTGGGTGAACAATTTCTTTAATGTTTTCGGAGTTGTGGCTGTTCAGTAGAAAGTAATAGGCTCACCAATTTACAGTATGATCTTTCAATTTAACAAGTGTAATGTAAACAAGTTAGTTATTATGAGTATGGAAAACATCTTTTCCTGCATTTTTTTCGGAAACTTTATTTGCCATCTACATACATTAACTCATGCTAGGGTACTTTTACTATGCTGAAATACAATTGAAAGCTATTTATTCGTTTATCTTTGATTTGCTTACTTACAAACCGGATTCCAAAAAAGTTGGGACACTAAACAAATTGTGAATAAAAACTGAATGCAATGATGTGGAGATGGCAAATGTCAATATTTTATTCAGAATAGAACATAGATGACAGATCAAAAGTTTAATCCGAGAAAATGTATCATTTTAAAGGAAAAATATGTTGATTCCAAATTTCACGGTTTCAACAAATCCCCAAAAAGTTGGGACAAGTAGCAATAAGAGGCTGGAAAAAGTAAATTTGAGCATAACGAAGAGCTGGAAGACCAATTAACAGTAATTAGGTTAACTGGCAACATGATTGTGTATAAAAAGAGCTTCTCAGAGTGGCAGTGTCTCTCAGAAGCCAAGATGGGTAGAGGATCACCAATTCCCACAATGTTGCGCAGAAAGATAGTGGAGCAATATCAGAAAGGTGTTACCCAGCGAAAAATTGCAAAGACTTTGCAGTTATCATCATCAACTGTGCATAATATCATCCGAAGATTCAGAGAATCTGGAACAATCTCTGTGCGTAAGGGTCAAGGGCGTAAAACCATATTGGATGCCCGTGATCTCCGGGCCCTTAAACGACACTGCACCACAAACAGGAATGCTACTGTAAAGGAAATCACAGAATGGGCTCAGGAATACTTCCAGAAACCATTGTCAGTGAACACAATCCACCGTGCCATCCGCCGTTGCCAGCTGAAACTCTACAGAGCAAAGAAGAAACCATTTCTAAGCAAGATCCACAAGCACAGGCGTTTTCATTGGGCCAGGGATCATTTAACATGGAGTGTGGCAAAATGGAAGACTGTTCTGTGGTCAGACGTGTCACGATTCGAAGTTCTTGTTGGAAATGTGGGACGCCATGTCATCCGGACCAAAGAGAACAAGGACAACCCAAGTTGTTATCAACGCTCAGTTCAGAAGCCTGCATCTCTGATGGTATGGGGTTGCATGAGTGCGTGTGGCATGGGCAGCTTGCATGTCTGGAAAGGCACCATCAATGCAGAAAAATATATTCAGCTTCTAGAACAACATCTAGTCATCTCTTTCAGGGAAGACCCTGCATTTTTCAACAAGATAATGCCAGACCACATTCTGCATCAATCACAACATCATGGCTGCGTAGGAGAAGGATCCGGGTACTGAAATGGCCAGTCTGCAGTCCAGATCTTTCCCCTATAGAGAACATTTGGCGCATCATAAAGAGGAAGGTGCGACAAAGAAGGCCCAAGACAATTGAACAGTTAGAGGCCTGTATTAGACAAGAATGGGAGAGCATTCCTATTTCTAAACTTGAGAAACTGGTCTCCTCGGTCCCCATACGTCTGTTGAGTGCTGTAAGAAGAAGCGGAGATGCCACACAGTGGTGAAAATGACCTTGTCCCAACTTTTTTGGGATTTGTTGACACCATGACATTTTGATTCACCATATTTTTCCCTTAAAATGATACATTTTCTTAGTTTAAACTTTTGTTCCGTGATTTATGTTCTATTCTGAATAAAATATTGACATTTGCCATCTCCACATCATTGCATTCAGTTTTTATTCACAATTTGTTTAGTGTCCCAACATGTTTGGAATCCGGTTTGTACTTAGAGAGATTCAGGTTGATTTTGCACATTTTTAATCCTTTTCAAATGCAGATTAACGTGCATATCAGCTGGATAACTAGCGCATGCTTTAGTAATGGGCTCTAAAAGACAATGGAACATTACAGAACATGCGAGTTGACGCCCATGCACAGATCAGATTCTCACTTTCCACGTCACTATGACATACATTGCCAGGATAAATACAGTCCATCCACACGTACAGTAGAAGCATTTAAAAATGACCAAGATCAGTAAGGTTCATTCTCAAGACATCAGGACAATGAAGTCTGCTGGAAGTTCCAGTCGCAAAATACACCGCCATCTGAAATCTGTTGGTGTAGACGTAACATTGAGCACCATCAGAAGACATTATAAAGACATAAAAAGTCTGCCTTTCAACATGCATCCCCCACCCCCAAAGACTAAGCTCCTGCTGGTGTATAGCTCTTAAGGTCACTGAGGCACGCAAACCCCCTGACCACAATAAGGTGGCAATCCCTCAGGGGGGAAGATGAAAAATACAAATTAAATAAATTAAATAAAATATCCTTAATCCAGATTTTATCAATCAACGACATAATATTTATCTTAGCTGGATTGTCTAATTCTCAAAACCGTTTAACCTAAAGAAAAACATAACACACTATAACTAGAATATTTACAAAACTGAAAGGTTTTTAAATAAAAAAAAAATCTCATAACTCAAAAAGATCATATTGTTTTATATATATTTTTAGATTTTTTTTAATAGTAACTGAACAGCTCTCTTCTCTCCAATCCACTCCTAAACCACAGTCTCCTATTTTTCTCTGTGCGCGCGCTGCAGCCTGTGAATGAATAGACGCAGCGGAGGTTTTACGTATTTAATATGTAAAAAGGTGTCTCCATCATAAATAGACATGAATTAACTATATATATGTGTGTGTGTGTGTGCAGGGCCGTGCAGAGACGTTTAAAGGGGCGGGTGCTCAAAGTTAAAAAAGATAGAACATGCTGAATAGCAACAATTCACATTCATAACGAATATGGAATTGCATCATACTGTATGACTGTCATCAGGTCGGGACAATACAAAGCAAACGTAGCCTATGTTTTACCTGATGGCGTACAATGTTGCTGTTGATTATTATATTATTAGTAATAATTTTTAAGAATCTATACACATAAAACACACAAACATGCACATGCAGTGCTTATAAAATGTTTAAACTGTAGAGATACAATAATTTTACTGCTGGAAAAACAGCATTTTATCTCATTTGAAATATAAACCTAATATTATCTGTTACTTAATATATTTTCTTTAAAAACAGTGTTTTTTTTATATCATAAATATAATAATCCATAATTATGTGGATATCCATATTAGATGGCTTTTAGTGAAATAAAGCTGTAACTTACTTTAAAACTAAACATGGTCCCTAAAACGGAGCTCTGGACACAGAGCTACAGACCCCCCTGTAACCACCTTACCCAGTTAGCTAGCAGTTAATGACCACTACCACTTGTGCAGTTCATAAAAGGACAGGTAATGTTTGTCGTGCTGTTGTACAAACAGCACGCTCATTTATTTCAATTCATTTGTTGATATAGACTATAGTGTGCGCTGTACACCCTATTTACTGTTTTTCTACAATCTGCACCTTCCAGTTAATTTGCCTGCTTCTCCTCCAGCTCCGCACCACCCAGCCCAGTGGTTCTCAAAGTGTGGGGCGCGCCCCACTAGTGGGGAATACAGACATGACAGGTGGGGCGCAATGAACGGGAGGAAATTAGTGGAAAATAATAGGAAAAAACTAAACAATCACACAGAAATAAATGGATCATTAATACAAGTAAATTTAAAATAACATCAGTTGTGGGCGGGGAGAAAAAGTGGAACCATATAGTGCAACAATAATGGTTTAACGTCGAGCCAACTTGAGCAGCTGCTCGAATCACAAACCTGCGCAACCCACTGGACAGCGCTGCGCGACTCTGACAGAAATAAACCGCGCCGACCATCAAAATACATTTTACCCCTCTGGGATGCGCACATACAAAACAGGCATGGCAAGGCGGAAACAATATTAAACAGTCCTGACATTCTAAATAAACTGAGTCGCGCAGGTTTGTGATTCGAGCGGCGCTGCACGATCCACCGGGCTGCGCAAATAAACCAGATCATCACTGCGCTATCCAGATAGTCGCGCTGCGCTGTATTTGCGCAGATATTCGGTTCAATCGGGTGCCGCGGTTTCGTCCCACTTTTGATGTGTTTGGCTTCACATACACTTCGACAATGGAAGAAGACGCTGCAGCAGCAGTGAGTTTGCTTACATGTGACGAAACCAACAACGAGGAGATTGTAAAGAAAAAAAGGTGCATCGTCTGTGGTATGGAATTGGTTTGGGTATAAGAAAAGTGATACGAATGAGATGAACGTGATTTGGAAGGTACGCAAGTGCACTGTTTTAACAAGTGGTGGAAACACGTCAAACACATCCAAACGAATATGGCCAAAGTAAAAAAAATAAAAATGCGGCAAACCTCAGCAATTCACAGTTTAAATAAAATTACATTATGTAAAACAGTTTCTTTGTGTTTGAATTTTTATTTCTGCATTTTCACATACAAATTGCTATATTGTGATTGTGATCGTTATCGAGGTAGAAATTTGCTTCTACCGTGATAGAAGATTTTGGTTATATCGCCCACCACTAATGAAGCCTATCTTGAGCTTGGATTCATGGTGGTGTTGGTGGGGGCAGGAGAGAGGCTCATGTATGCTTTGTGTCTTAAACCGTTGGCAGCAGACCGCATGAGACAGAGTCACGTTAATAAGCCACTCGACTTATTTCAAAGAAAGCTGGCAGAATACAAACAGCAGGATAATCACATGGTAAAATCTGAATCAGTGGACAGCAAAGCACAAATGGCTTCATTCAAAGTTGCATACAGAATTGGCCAGTGCAAAAAAACTACAAACGATTGCTGAGCAGCTAATAAACATGGGGTCAATTATGCAATGATTAGTGACAACGTAAGCCTTTTATAACAATCTTATTGGTTTAGAAATTTATATTTCAATAAACAGTAAACTTGGCCGATTTCGTTATTATTTTGTTGACAAGTGGGGCTTGAAAATTCGCTCACCCCCTTAAGTGGGGAATGACAGAAAAAGTTTGAGAACCACTGACCCAGCCTGAAGAAAATGCGCGTGCACTTTGCGTGCTCGTACCCTGCTCAGCGCGCTCTGCCCTCAAGGGCGAGCATTGGTTAATGGCAGTCATGTGACTGATGCAAGCCCGATCCTTTTATTTAGCAAAATTGAGATTAATAGTTACATTTTATTGTTGAGGGGCAAAGACAGGGCTCCATACGCACATACACAGAAAAAAGGGCACTTGAGGCATCCTGGAGGAAAGGGGCGGGTGCTCTAGCCCCCGCCGCCCTCCCCCCTCTTCACGTGCCTATATGTGTGTGTGTGTGTGTGTGTCTTTACAGTATATACAACGTGAAAGGGCGCTCAGTTACAGCTCAGTCCCTCTTCTCACCTTTGATAGGTGAGAAGTTATCAAACCGGTTGTATTTCTCCAGCAAAACATAGAATAAATAGAAATAAAATGTTTAATATTAATAATATTGATCTTAGCTGGATGGTCTAATTCTCAAAACCGTTTAAGATAGACTTAACACACTATAACTAGAATATTTACAAAACTGAAAGGTTGTGTATGAATAATAAAATGAATGAATAATAAAAAACAACAACTGATAACTCAAAAAGATCATATGTTTTTATATATATTTTTAGATCATAAATAGATATGAATTAACTATATATATATGATCTAAATATATATGATATATATGATCTAAAAAAAAAAATATATATATATATATATATATATATATATATATATATATATATATACCGGACACAAACAGCAAAAAACATGATGAAAAGCAATAAAGTGTTTAGGGCTTTTCATGTTTTTTGCTGTTTGTGTCCAGCATTGAATAATTATTTCATCCATTATTTGACCACGGCTGGGAATAAGAGCTGGAATGTGATTGCGAATTTATATCTTCTTCTTTGTCTTTCGGCTGTTCCCTTTCAGGGGTCGCCACAGCGAATCATCTGCCTCCATCTAACCCTATACTCTGCATCCTCTTCTCTCACACCAACTAACTTCATGTCCTCTCTCACTGCATCCATAAATCTCCTCTTTGGTCTTCCTCTAGACCTCCTGCCTGGCAGTTCCAACCTCAGCATCCTTCTACCGATATATTCACCATCTCTCCTCTGAACATGTCCAAACCACCTCAATCTGGCCTCTCTGACTTTATCTCCAAAACATCTCACATGGGTTGTCCCTCTGATGAACTGATTCTTGATCCTATCCATCCTTGTCACTCCCAAAGAGAACCTCAACATCTTCAGCTCTGCTACCTCTAGCTCTGCCTCCTGTCTTTTCTTCAGTGCCACTGTCTCTAAGCCGTAGAGCATTGCTGGTCTCACCACTGTCCTGTTCACCTTTCCTTTCATTCTCGCTGATACTCTTTTATCGCACAACACACCTGACACTTTTCTCCACCCATTCCAACCTGCCTGTACTCGTCTCTTCACCTCCTTTGAACACTCTCCGTTGCTCTCGACAGTTGACCCTACAGTGGGAGCCACGTCAAACAGCCGCCTGGAGCATGACTGCTCCGTGGCAGTTCCATGAAGGGTTAATGCAGGCTTCGTGCATGGAATGTGATCCCCCGCGATGACGCAGTTAACGATGCCCCGCCCCATAAACGCCCCCATGCGCTTTCTAAAAAGATGGTTGCAATGCCGTATAATTCCGCCAGATGGAGCATTGACTGGCACAGTTAACTGCAGTGTCCAGGAAGCCCAATACCGTATCTTTAATATACAGACAGTTCTTGTATTGTCAACATAGTTTCATAAATAGATGAAAAAACAACAACAACAAACCGATTAATAAAACAGATTTGTTAAATCACTCAATACACAACCCATGATGATTATGCTATTTATTATTTAATAATGAACTAATAAAATTAGTTAGTGAAATATTTTTAAGACATCCTGAAATGATCCTTAAAGACACGGTAGCGGCTGTAATTTGTCTATACCGATCATTGTAGGTGCGGAATAAAAACGCAGGCTACGTACAGTATTTTATATTACTGTGTATTTTACCTAGTTCCATTTAATATACTGATAGATAATATTTTGCTGCAAAGTAAAGCTCAAAATGTAACGTCTGCTTGGGTTTGTTTTCGTTATATTTTTGATGATGTTTTCGCTGATTTTTTCACTGATAGTCTACAAGTGGCATAAGAGGCAATTAATGCCGCATGCAACCTGGAATAAATATCTGCCCATATGGATCAGTATTTCTTTAGTCATTTAATCATGCATAATGCTCCCCCGTCAAAAAATCTGATGGGGCATTAATCACTTATCACAACTGTGAATGGATGCGGCAGCAGAGACAGATTAAATCCCCATAAACACTTGGAAACAATAGTAAAAAAAAGTTCCAGAGGGTTATACTAATGTATTTTTACTGTTTTTTTTTTTTACTGCTTATATTTCGTTGGTTTTTACGCAATTTCATGTGTGTGTGTGTGTGTGTTTGTGTGCGCACGAGAGAGAGAGGATACTCTGACAAGACCAACTTCCGTGTGGCTTATCACAGGACAGGAATCACCTACAGGATACTACTGTATTTTACTGCTCATATTTTTTACCCTAGTTTCATTTGGTTTTATGCGATTTCATGTATTATTTGTGTGTGTCTGTGTGTGCACAGTGTGTGTGTGTGTGTGTGTGTGTGAGTGCGAGAGATAGCGTGAGAGCGCGTGCGCGAGAGAGGGCTTTCATGCTGATTTATCCAAGGTTACTAAAACCTGGCTTACTACCTATAAAAAATATTTCAATTTAACTCATGGGTCTCAATCACAGATGACACGACAAATTATATACTCTGAAACGTTCATTTGAACATTTAAAAATATATACAAAAACACGAATACTAATGTTATCATGGTGTAAATTATTAACAGTAGGTTAGGTCCTGCCCTTAATTAATTCATATTATAATTACTTTTACATAGTATAGTTACTGGACTGACATGACCAAAAACTAGCTATTTCATTTAGCCTTTCTAAAATCAACCCATCTATCATTTATAATCAGAAAACATAAAACATATTATGATCTGTTCAATAGCCCATCTGTTTTAATTTAGTTTGTATTTTTTATTATTCATAAGACAACCTTTCAGTTTTGTAAATATTTTAGTTATAGTGTGTTAAGTCTTACTTTAGGTTAAACGTTTTTGAGAATTTTACCATCCAGCTTAGATAAATGTTATGTCATTGATTGATAAAATCTGGATTAAGGATATTTCATTATATAATTATATATATATATATATATATTTTTTTTTTTTTTTTTTTTAGTTTCCCCCTGAGGGATTGCCACCGTATTGTGGTCAGGGGGTTTGCGTGCCTCAACACAATTCAGCAAATACAATACTGTTACTATACAGTAAGGCCAGGTAAAAACAGTGCTTGAACATGATGCGCCCCTCCCCCCACCCCGTGTTGTCTGGTCTAGAACGGCGCTGCCTCTGACCGTCTTTTGTCTTGTAAATGAGTATTCTCACTCACCTTCCAATCCCCCCAGCGCACACACTCTGTTTGTACTGTAAACTGTACTGTAACTGTGTTTGCTAGGGCACTTGGTTATACACAGTACTTTAATGTATGGAACACTTACTTAACTTACTGGTTTGGTTTAAACATCGCTTATTACCTTATTCAACAAAATAAATTCATTATTAACGTATTGAAGTATTTTAGTTAAGGACAAAAACTGTGCTTGTGTTTAGAACTGCTGAACAGCCGAAAACACACACACACCCATCCCCCCGCCAAAAACACACACACACAGAGCAATTAACACCATGTCATACTCAGGAGTGGAAGGTGAGAAACCTCAATGGAGAATACCAAGTTTGTCGTTGCTCTTTTGGAGTTCTTAAAACCCAAAACATTTATTTATACTGAGAAAAAAATATTATGGGTCACAACCACAAACACAAATACATATAATCAAGTGTTTAACTGGTTTCATTTGTTTCTATGATCAATAATTATTATTATTATGATTTTCAGCCCAACTCTTTGACTATTTAAAACAAAGTTGTGTCCCATTTTTTGCCCATTGAAGTTGTTGGTTCAACTAAACAATTTTTAAATACCCAAACAATCCCCCAAAATTAAAACACGCAAAACATGACTTTAACAATTCAATTTATTCTTCCAAAACTAGTCAAAGTTAAAACAGTAATTTATATAAAACAGATGAATACATGTTGTCTTTTTGCTTAAAGTTCATTAAACTACCCGGATACACCAGCTGCTTATAAGTCTCTATCTATAGTCCTTTTACATTAAAATATTATTTTTTCAAATATCAAAACTATTAAACATGGAACAGTTGAAGTCTTTGTTTCCCCCAAAGTACTGTATCAGACATTTTGCAGTTCTATGTTCAGAATATACAGTAGACCTGATCAAACATCATTCTAAAGCTGTCGGACTGTGACGTCATCCCTCCTACAGCTCCCTCAACAGCTTGTTCAGGCTCCTCCAGTCCTGTAGCTCCAAAAGTCCAGCAGTCAGCCGTCTGACCCCCCAATCCTCCACAGCGGGGCTCTGCTTAAAGACAACAGGAGAATTTAGTCAAGACAAAGACAAATAAACTTCACAGAACATATAGTTCTAATAAAAATAAAATATATTAATAAACCTATTTACCACAGAGTGTGTAAAATACTGTTTTGGGGATTCTGTAATGTAAATAAACTGCCTGTGCTAATGTTAACCAGTGAACAGTGTTAGTGTTAACCAGTGACTGTCTGTATTATCGTCTGCATTAAATTAACCCAGACTTTATTTAATGCGCTTCTCATACAAATAAGTTAAGCGATATAACACTCGTATATGAGCATTAGTTCATCCCTGAAGCCAAACTATAACTTACTGAAGCCCCTCACACACACACACACACACACACACACACACACCTCCCCCCTCCTCCTCCTCCTAACTGATAAACACTTCTGTGTTGTTATTCAGCTCGTTAACTAAGCGCTCGCGCTACCGCGGAAAGTGTATAAAATATAAACCGGGTTATGAGCGTTACTAGCTCCTGTACAGCTCCCCTCAGTCTGTGTCCCTCATCAACTGCATCACATTATATTACAGTCACAGAAATAACCTGCAGATTAACTCTTAACCAGAGAATAAATAAGCGCTGAATTTATCCAGACAACACGCGGTGAGATTCTCTCAGTATTTACAGAGAGCACAAACACTCTTCATCGGGTAGTGCAGCTCTTGTAATAGGGACATTAATAGTATTGTCGAAGCTTGAGCATGTTTTTGAGTTAAAGTGGAGTGACATTGTGAGTGTGTGACACTGACAGTAAGCTGTAATATTAACTCCAGACTTGGTAAACAGATCATTAAGTTCTCTAAAGTCACATCTGACCGCTGCTGCTGCTGCCAGTGATATTTAAAACAGCCAATAAAAAACTAAACTGGGAAATAAACTGTAAACTACCCCAAACACATTTTATAAAATAATATATCACTTACCACGAATAGTCCGTTAAGCCACCATCTTCATCTCTGTAGTTTGGCAGCGTCAGTTCGGCGGGGGTGGAGGCGGGTTGTTAAAATCACGTGATTGCAACTCAGCGCAGCTGGCTTGTTTTAATGTGTTCTTGAGAACGAAGCGCCATCTAGTGGTGGCACCAGGTAAATGAATAAATAGGGCTTGAATGGGCGTGTTTACTGTGAAATCTTGACACGCCTTTCGGCCAGAAAAGGGAGGGGGGATTACGGCGTGCAAAGGCCATTCACACGCCATTCACACTTCAGCCACACTGTCGCGGCTATTTGGTGTGGCTCCCACTGTAAGTACTTAAAATCCTGCACCTTCTTTACCTCTGCTCCCTGTAGCCTCACTGTTCCTCTTGGGTCCCTCTCATTCACACACGTTTATTCCGTCTTGCTGCGGCTAACCTTCATTCCTCTGCTTTCCAGAGCGTACCTCCACCTCTCCAAATTTTCTTCCACCTGTTCCCTGCTCTCGCTACAAAGCACAATGTCATCTGCAAACATCATAGACCATGGAGACTCCTGTCTAACTTCATCTGTCATCCTGTCCATCACAAGAGCAAACAAAAAGGGGCTTAGAGCCGATCCTTGATGCAGACCCACCTCCACCTTGAACTCTTCTGTCACACCTACAGCACATCCCACCACCGTATTACAACTCTCATACATGTCCTGCACCACTCTAACATACTTCTCTGCCACTCCAGACTTCCTCATACAACACCACAGCTCCTCTCTCGGCACCCTGTCGTACGCTTTCTCTAAATCTACAAAGACACAATGCAACTCTTTATTACCTTCTCTGTACTTCTCCATCAGCATCCTCAAAGCAAATACTGCATCTGATGTACTCTTTCTAGGCATAAAACCATATTGCTGCTCACAAATTCTCACCTCTGCCCTTAACCAAGCTTCCACTACTCTTTCCCACAGCTTCATTGTATGGCTCATTAGCTTTATGCCTCTGTAATTGCCACAGCTCTGCACATCTCCCTTGTTCTTAAAAATCGGCACCAATACACTTCTCCTCCATTCCTCTGGAATCCTCTCACTCTCCAAGATCTCGTTAAACAAACTAGTCAGAAACTCTACTGCCACCTCTCCTAAGCACTTCCATACCTCCACAGCTATGTCATCAGGACCAACAGCCTTTCCACTCTTCATCCTCTTCAACGCCCTTCTCACCTCACTTTTACTTCCTGCTCCACAACAGTCACCTATGGAACGATATCGCGGACAATATTCAAATGCAATTGCAAATTGCATTTGCAATTGCATTTCCCAGATGTGGACGCACAAAGTGTGCCATAATTCAAATGCATTTGCAAACTTTGCATTACCGTTTGCTGATTCGCCTTTGCGAGCGCACACTGACTGCCAAATTTCAAAAGAAAAAACAAAGTCCATTAGCATTTGTATTTCCCAGGTCTTACACATCATGAACCTGTCATATTTAAATATCAAAATCAATCACCACGTTTGCTTTTTCACTTTCTCTGCGCCGCGCGTCAAGCCGGCCAAAATTCAAACGCAATCGCTAATCCATTTGCAATTGCATTTCCAACACGTTACACAGAAACCTGTCAATCAGCGTCAGGGGCGGGTCTATACTGTGGGGCGGGATTGTATGGGGAGTGACGTCACTCGCACTCGCCGACCAAGAGGGGGATATTTGAGCACTGGAGGTGAACCGAGATTATCTCATTTGTTTATCAAGAAATAAACACACAAAAATGACAAATCGCATATTTTCTTGCTCCGGAGTGGACAGAGAAGTTTTTACAAATAAAAATATTTTTAGATCTTCTCCTGTTACAGCCTGCTGGAGCTAAATCTTTCAGAAACGCTGCGTACCGGTGTTATGCGCTAAAAAGCCTCCCTGCCACGGATTGCCCCCCCAACATAACCTCTATCAAATATTATATTACAACATAAATTAATAGGTTTATGATTTACAAATTGCACCAAACGAATTTGATTATAAAATAATCTATATATAAAAAAACACATGTAGTATAGGGGGGAAATATATTAATTATATATTATTTTCATGTACAACCCCTGGCAAAAATTCTGGAATCACCCTCTCAGAAGATGTTCATTCAAATGTTTAATTGTGTAGAAAAAAAAACAAGCACATACATGCCACAAAACTATTTTCACTCAACAATCCAAACTTCTGGCTGTATAAAACACTTTTTAAAAAAAACAAAGAAAGATAACTATAGTCAACGACAACTGTTTTAACAACTCAAACAGAGGAAAAAAATATGGAATCACCAAATAAAAACACTACTTGTACTTTGTTGCACGACCTCTGGCTTTTATAACAGCTTGAATTCTCTGAGGCCTGGATTTAACTAATGTCAAACAGTATACTTCATCAGTCTGTCTCCAGCTTTGTCTTATTGCAGTTGCCAGATCAGCTTTGCAGGTTGGAGTCTTGTCGTGGACCATTTTCTTTCATTTCCACCACAGATTTTCAATTGGATTAAGGTCCGGACTATTTGCAGGCCATGCCATTGACATTATATGTATTTCCTGTAGGAATGTTTTCACAGATTTTGCCCTATGGCACGATGCATTATCATCCTGAAAAATGATGCTACCATCACCAAACATCCTTTCAATTGATGGAATAAGAAAAGTGTCCAAAATCTCAACATAAACTTGTGCATTTATAGAAGATGTAATGACTGTCATGTCTCCCATACCTTTACCTGACATACAACCCCATATCAATAATGATTGTGGAAATTTGCATGTTTTCTTCAGGCAGTTGTCTTTATAAATTTCATTGGAACGGCACCAAACAAAAGTTCCAGCATCATCACCCTGCCCAATGCAGATTCGTGATTCATCACTGAATCTAACTCTCATCCAGTCATCCGCAGTCCAAGATTGACTTTCTTTAGCCCACTGAACCCTTGTTTTTTTCTGTTTAGATGTTAATGATGGTTTTCTTTTGGCTTTTCTGTATGCAAATCCCATTTCTTTTAGGCGATTTCTTACTGTCCGGTCACAGACATTGACTCCACTTTCTGCCCATTTGTTCCTCATTTGTTTTGTTGTGCATTTTCTGTTTTCAAGTCATATTGCTAAAAGTTTTCTGTCTTGGCGCTTTGATGTCTTTCTTGGTCTACCAGTACGCTTCCCTTTTACAACCTTTCCATTTGATTTGTACTTGGTCCAGATTTTAGACACAGCTGACTGGGAACAACCAACATCTTTTGCAACATTCCATGAAGATTTACCTTCTTCAAGAAGTTTGATAATTCTCTCCTTTGTTTCAACTGACATCTCTCGTGTTGGAGCTATGAGTTATGTCAATCGTCTTGGTTCAACACATCCCTAATGTGTGCAAGCACTCTTTTTTAACTGTAGACTAATTAGCAATTGTAGAAATGCAAAGTGCATGGTGATTCCATATTTTTTTCCTCTGTTTGAGCTGTTAAAACAGTTGTCGTTGACTATAGTTATCTTTCTTTGTTTTTTTTAAAGTGTTTTATACAGTCAGAAGTTTGGATTGTTGAGTGAAAATAGTTTTGTGGCATGTATGTGCTTGTTTTTTTTCTACACAATTAAACATTTGAATGAACATCTTCTGAGAGGGGTGATTCCAGAATTTTTGCCAGGGGTTGTACATGTATATTTTTATATTTCTTATTTATAATAAAAATCGCTTCGTTTAATTTTTCATTATAAACAATATTTGTTAAGTGTAAACATTTTTGTATTACATGACAAACCCCTGCAAAATAAATGTGCCACAAAATAAACATTATATGAGAATTTGTATTATTGAATGTGTCTTAATTTCCATGTCACGTGCTTAGGGTTAATTATAATAGTAATAATATATTTTATAATACTCATATATTATATTTGATAATAATAATATGAATTTTTGATTGTGATGTCCTCATATATTTGACAGATTTTGTGGGAGTGCAATCAGTGGCAGGGAGGCATTTTAGCGCATAACACCGGTACGCAGTGTTTCTGAAAGATTTAGCTCCAGCAGGCTGTAACAGGAGAAGATCTAAAAATATTTTTATTTGTAACAACTTCTCTGTCCACTCCGGAGCAAGAAAATATGCGATTTGTCATTTTTGTGTGTTTATTTCTTGATAAACAAATGAGATAATCTCGGTTCACCTCCAGTGCTCAAATATCCCCCTCTTGGTCGGCGAGTGCGAGTGACGTCACTCCACATACAATCCCGCCCCACAGTATAGACCCGCCCCTGACGCTGATTGACAGGTTTCTGTGTAACGTGTTGGAAATGCAATTGCAAATGGATTAGCGATTGCGTTTGAATTTTGGCCGGCTTGACGCGCGGCGCAGAGAAAGTGAAAAAGCAAACGTGGTGATTGATTTTGATATTTAAATATGACAGGTTCATGACGTGTAAGACCTGGGAAATACAAATGCAAATGGACTTTGTTTTTTCATTTGAAATTTGGCAGTCAGTGTGCGCTCGCAAAGGCGAATCAGCAAACGGTAATGCAAAGTTTGCAATTGCATTTGAATTATGGCACACTTTGTGCGTCTACATATGGGAAACGCAATTGCAAATGCAATTGCATTTGAATATTGTCCGCGATATCATTCCATAGTCACCTCTTCTACTCTTTGTTCTCTTTCATTTTCCTCATTCATCAACTCCTCAAAGTACTCCTTCCATCTTCCCATCACCCTCCTGGCATCTGTCAGTACATTTCCATCTCTATCTTTAATCACTCTAACCTGCTGCACATCCTTCCCATCTCTATCTCTTTGCCTCGCCAACCTGTACAGATCCACCTCTCCCTCCTTACTGTCCAGCCTAGCATCCTCATATGCTCTTTGATTGGCCTTTGCCACTTCTACCTTCACCTTACGCTGCATCTCCCTGTACTCCTGTCTACTCTCTTCAGTCCTCTCAGAGTCCCACTTCTTCCTAGCTAGCCTCTTTCCCTGTATACACTCCTGGACTTCCTCATTCCACCACCAAGTCTCCTTGTCTCCTTTTCCCTTACCTGATGATACACCAAGTACCCTCCTACCTGTCTCCTTGATCACATTGGCTGTAGTTGTCCAGTCAACTAAAAGCACCTCCTGACCACCCATAGCTTGTCTCAACTCCTCCCTAAAGACTACACAACATTCTTCCTTTCTCAGCTTCCACCACTTTGTCCTCTGCTCTGCCTTTGTCCTCTTCACCTTCCTCACCACCAGGGTTATTTTACACACCACCATTCTGTGTTGTCTGGCTACACTGCCCTACCAACACTTTGTAGTCACTAATCTCTTTCAGATTACAACGTCGACACAAGATGTAGTCCACCTGAGTGCTTCTGCCTCCGCTCTTATATGTCACCCTATGTTCCTGCCTCTTCTGGAAGAAAGTATTTACTACTGCCATTTCCATCCTCTTTGCAAAGTCCACCACCATCTGTCCTTCTACATTCCTGTCCTGAAGACCAAACCTGCCCATCAGCAATAAACGTTCTTTTCTGAATCCGAATTTTATTAATAAGTTACAAGTTAAATTTCAACTGTAAAGAACTTGTACACATGTTCATACAGTATTGACAGCAGCTCTAATTTGTCTAAATCGCATTGCAGACAAGAAAAAGAAGTAGAGTCATCCTGTGACCTTGCATGCTTAATCTTTCCACACATGATTCTTGCTTCTCACTTTTTCCTTAATCTGGGGTTCGGTTCTGGTTTCGGTCTGTTCTCATGAGTTGTGAAGCGAGAGGAACAAAGTATAAATATTGTTCATTTGCTAAATTAAGTATCATGAATTTTAATTGAATATCTATCTCTGTATTTTTTCACATTTTTGACTGAAAGTGTGTCTGCATCTGACATCAGGAGTTTCCTGACCAACTTATCTAACGGTCATATTTAAAAATCATAACGTACAGTTATAAAGTACAAACATTTCTGCTGTTGTTTAATTTTGTTTCTATGATTAATACTTATTTGTGGTGTTTTATGTTTCGTACATCTTTTCAAATTGAGACCTCATTTGTAAGTTACTGTTATCTCGTTTTTGTATAAATTAATCAAATGTTTGCTTGTTATTAAATGTATTTTTTATAAAAATAAACGAATCTGTGTTTTATTATTAGCTGAGAGTGTGGTTTATTTATTTATTATCATATCAAGTTCTTTTTTTTCAGTGCATGGGTGAACACGATGATTTAAGAATTTAATTAAGCATGTATATATATGAATATATGTGTGTTTACCGTATAAACTTTTCTGTTTTTTGTAACCAGGAAACAGCATATAACTTTAAACTTACATTGATTAGCAATATAAACAACACACCTATGAGGCTGGACAATGGAATAAACTGTGTGGGTGCCAATAATATTAAATATGTATCTGTTAATTATTTGACAATACTGCTGCTTTTTGTTGGAAACTGGCAGACATGAAAAATATGAAAAATACTTTAAATAAATATAAAGGGGACAATGGGCTAAAGCCCCCCTAAAAATGGCCTAGCGATGCCCGTGTATATATATAATGAAAATATTATGTGTAAAGAAAATCTAATTTATATATTCGTGTTTAATTAAAAAAAATTTTTTTTAATGGTTAGTGATTGTTACAGACATTCACATTATTTTTTGGGGAAGAGCTTGGCTTGTACAGGCTACTATACGCTCATCAGCAGTCGGCGCCCCGCTGTAACCAGAAGATCAAAGGAGCAGTTATCGACTGACACGTAGCCTTCTGAGTTTGGAGACCCACAGAACCCCCACTGTAATGCCTCTTCTCACCTTTCATTCATGATACAGTAGGTTTCGCTGATTTATATGTATAAATAAATTCACAATCACATTCCAGCTCTTATTCCCAGCCGTGGTCAAATAATGGATGAAATAATTATTCAATGCTGGACACAAACAGCAAAAAACATGATGAAAAGCCCTAAGCACTTTATTGCTTTTCAGCATGTTTTTTTGCTGTTTTTGTCCAGCATATATATATATATATATATATATATATATATATATATATATATATATATATAGTTAATTGATGTCTATTTATGATCTAAAAAATATATAAAAATATATGATCTTTTTGAGTTATAAGTTGTTTTTTATTATTCATAAGACAACCTTTCAGTTTTGTAAATATTCTAGTTATAGTGTGTTAAGTCTTTCTTTAGGTTAAACGGTTTTGAGAATTAGACCATCCAGCTAAGATCAATATTATTAATATTAAACATTTTATTTCTATTTATTCTATGTTTTGCTGGAGAAATACATTTTAGGCAGAGACGTCTCAGTCTTGTTAAATTTTAAAACCCCTTAATTGTGCCAATTCCCCCATCCGAAACTGGTTTGATAACTTCACACCTATCACAGGTGAGAAGAGGGACTGAGCTGTAACTGAGCACGCTTTCACGTTGTATATACTGTACACACACACACATATATACAGGCACGTGCAGAGGGGAGGGGGCGGCGGGTGCCTTTCCTCCAGAATGCCTCAAGTGCCCTATTTTATGTGTATGTGCGTATGGAGCCCTGTCTTTGCCCCACAAAAATAAAATGTAACTATTAATCTCAATTTTGCTAAATAAAAGTATCTGGCTTGCATCAGTCACATGCCTGCCATTAACCAATGCTCGCCCTTGAGGGCAGAGTGCGCTCGTTACGAGCCGGGTACGAGCACGCAAAGTGCATGCGCATTTTCTGCAGGCTTGGCGGTGCGGAGCTGTAGGAGAATCAGGCAAATTAACTGGGAGGTGCAGACTGTAGCAAAACAGTAAATACTGTGTACAGGCCACACTATAGTCTATAACAACAAATTAATTTAAATAAATGAGCGTGCTGTTTGTGCAACAGCACGACAAACATTACCTGTCCTTTTATGAACTGCACAAGTAGTGGTGGTCATTAACTGCTAGCTAACTGGGTAAGGGGGTTACAGGGGGGTCTGTAGCTCTGTCCACCGTTTTAGGGAACACGTTTAGTTTTAAAGTAAGTTACAGTTTTATTTCACTAAAAGCCATCTAATATGGATATCCACATAATTATGGATTATTATATTTATGATATAAAAATAAAACACTGTTTTTAAAGAAAATATATTAAGTAACAGATAATATTAGGTTTATATTTCAAATGAGATAAAATGTATGAGGGTTGCCCACTAAAGGGCAGTGTTTTTAGGTTGTAGTTCTGTTCCTAGACTCAGTTTCCCAGAAGCCTCCTCAGTCAGGTGACGTGGATGCTCACCTGAACTGAGGAGGCTCATTAGGACCGTTATAAATACCTGTTTGTTCTGGGAAACTGGGTTGAGCATTAATTTCTGTTATGTGGGTTTTGTTCTGTTTTAGTTTGGTTTGATTTGATTTGATTATAGTTGGCCTTTGGTTTCAGGAGCACTGTAAGTTAAGTTTGTTTATATTGAGATGTCCTTGTCAGGATTAGCCTCTAGGAGAATTAGCCCTTTGTGTTTACCGTTTTGTGTAAGTAACCCCCATTGCATGTTTAGCTATTAGTCTGTTTCAATACTAATGAGGGTGATACTAACATGTCTAGATCTTAGTCTGTCTAGTCTTCGTGTCTGTCTAGTCTCATTGTCTGATTAGCTCTCAGTCTGTTTAGGTACTAACATCTTTAGCCACTAACCTTTAGAGTTCTTAGTCTGTTTCATACCTAGTCTGCTGTGTACCTTGTCTGTTCATTCCCTTGTGTCTCAGGCTACTGGCCGGTGTAGCCATTAGTCTGATTAGCTATGAGCTAGCTTAGCAGCTAATGTGCAGCTCAGCCAGTAGACCTAGCCAAGCCTGTCTTGTGTTTGTTTATCCCTTGCATGCACAGTCCCTAATGTTTAGTCCGTTAGGCTGTTTCGTGTGTCTTGTCTTGTCCAGTTTGTATCCCATGTCTGTATTGTGTATCAATGTATGTAATCCCTAGTCTTATGTCTAAGTGTTTGAGTTCTGTTACATTATACTCCATGTTTTTAGCCAACTCTTAGTTCATATTTTGTTCATGTTTTGCTTGTTTGTTTTAATATTAAAGACTCTTTTCTGTTTCACAGCATCCCCTCTGCATTTATGCCTCAACACCAAGCCCACAGTCCAACATCATAACAGAACGTGACAAAATGCTGATTTTACATCAGTACAATTATTGTATCTCTACAGTCTAAACATTTAATAAGCACTGCATGTGCATGTTTTATGTGTGTTTTATGTGTATAGATTCTTAAAAATTATTACTAATAATATAATAATCAACAGCAACATTGTACGCCATCACGTAAAACGTAGGCTACATTTGCTTTGCATTATCCCGACCTGATGACAGTCATACAGTATGATGCGATTCCATATTAGATTCGTTATGAATGTGAGTTGTTGTTATTCAGCATGTTCTATCTTTTTTAACTTTGAGCACCCGCCCCTTTAAGCGTCTCTGCACGGCCCTGCACATATTCATTCATGTCTTATGAGGATGGCGACACATTATTTCGTTTTAAATAATATACGTTGCCATATTCACGAATCAGGACATTCGCATAGTTAACACGATCAGATAGCCTACTATCAGGAAATTAAACTAATTTCAAGACCATTTAAACCGAGGCATTGTCATGTCTTTCATTGTTTTGTAATGAATCTTTTTTCAAAAGAAAACTGAAAATACAAAATAACCAGAGCTCCGCCGTCTATGCGAGAATGGACGGGATTCTGGAAACTAAAACAAAAAACTAAAGATGCTCTCGGGACTTATGCCTTTACTGAGGATTTATAGGAAGAAAGAGAGTAGAGTTTGTGCTTTGTGCACTTTAACCCGAGAGCGCGTGCTAAACTGATGCGTGTCGCTCTCCCTCACTCTCTCTCCGGTGTCTTAGACAGAGGCTTGGGCTTTGCTTGTGTCTTCTCCAGCGTGCTTTTTCTTTGGCACTGACACCTTTAACTGGTGCGACCGAATGATCACACGGAGTGTCGCGGTATCATGACCCGGCCCGTTCTGATCAGTTTATGTGCGGCTCCGCCCCTTGCGCGAGCCGCGTCATTACATACATATCCACAAATACTTTAACAATATACACTTATCATGAATTGCATTTTATATGAATGTTACATACTGTATGAGACACGCACACAAACATACTCATATAATATATGCACATACAAACACATACACATTAATTCATGTCTTCTGATGATGGCGACACATTTTTACGTTTTAAATAAGACATGTTGGCATATTCACGAATCAGGACATTCGCATAGTTAACACGATCAGATAGCCTACTATCAGGAAATTAAATGAATTTCAAGACCATTTAAACCGCGGCATGGCCATGTCTTTCATTATTTTGTACCTGTTAAGACATTACAAAAACTATATAAGAAACTTTTAAAGCATGAATTTGGGCATCTCATTTCATCATTATGAAAATAACATGAAGCACATATACACACGTTCATTATGAAATATTTGTTGTAAAACAAAATAAAATTCATGTTTGCTACAGCATTGGAAACAATATTGTTTTAGGTTAACGGTTAACCTTATACACAATTCATTTGTACTTGGTCCAGCTTTTAGATAAAGTCCTTCCATGCGCCATCTGGCAGATATTAAGTGAAGCACAACACATTTATTTTAAATTCCTGGATGTTGCCTCCGGCAAGTGGCGGCACGCCGCGTGCTAAATTGCGGCCTCTCGCGGGAAAACGCGCAGTCTTAAAGGCAACATCTGTATGCAGATGTTACACTCAGTGGAGTTACCGAAATCTTTGGTTTAATTCTCATTGAGTTGCCACACATCACTCCCACATTTCACTCGCTTTTATTACTCTTATGTGAGCATAAACAGTGAAACATTCCACAGGTTTATAATACACCGCGGCCAAGTGAACGACGTTCCCATCGAAAGAAATGAGGCATAATCGTGGTGTTTGCTTCGGTTATGACATAGCATAGTTTATTATCTGCTGTGGTAGATCTGATTATTTATTCAAATTTAATATTGTTTTAGCGATAATTTCACGGAAGCGAGTTCAGAACTACATCGCTGCTCCTGCTCCATCCGAGACATTCAGAAGCTTCAAATAAAATGAACGAACTAATGGATTTTCTCAAAACGATATAAAATTAAGTAGAGCTTTCCTTTTTGTTATAGTACGAAGCCCCTAGATGGACAAAGGAGGAGAAAAAACGGCGGAAAAAAGTCATGCCAAAAACTTTGGGTTATAATGCAAAATATATAGTTTTTTTTCTTCTGCCATTTTTTTCGCTTCCTTTGTCCCCTTAGAGACTCTGTAGTAGGTTTTCTCAGTTGAATATGAAAAAAAAAATACAGCTGATTATCAATGCGGGAATGAATGGTGCATTGTCCAAGTCAAGTTTATCTTTGAGCTAAACTTTTGCTTTGGGTGAAGGCGCCATCTAGCAATCATTGTGTGTCAGCAACAGCTTCCCATTCAAAACAATAGGCGGTCATACTGTATGACCGCTGAACCGCGTTATAAGTAGGTGACACTGGCGCGGCGCTTCTAGTGTTAACTGGTAGAGGAGGCGTCGCAATTATTTACAATGATAATCTGTCTATCGTACAAAAACACGGACACAAATTTAACTCATTTGAAATTCTATTCATTTTGAGAATACAGAAGACCCTCTGAGAACAGCATTTATGTTCATACTGGACTCAGTAGGCATAAATCAGTGTGTAGTAGGACCCACTCATAAAGCAGGTCACACTTTAGACTTAATAATATTTTTCGGATTAAGTATAAGAAATTTATTCACAATTCCACTGTCTGAAGTTATCTCAGATCACTATCTTGTCTCCATTCAAGTGTGTCACAGTGATAATGTACGCACAGCACCACGCTACCGTATTAAACGTGCATTCACATCAACTACCACACAGAGTTTTATCAGTAATCTCCCAGAGTTACCAACTTCGATTAGATCACCGTCTGACCCCACAGAACTCGATCAGGCGACTGAATATTTAGAGTTGACATTTCGTTGTACCTTAGATAATGTAGCTCCAGCTAAAAGAAAAATTATTAGAGATAAGAAACTCGCTCCCTGGTATAATGATCACACGCACACTTTAAAACAGACCGCTCGGAAATTAGAACGTAAATGGCATCAAACTAAATTGTTAGTATTTCAAGTAGCGTGGAAAGTGAGCATCCTGAACTATAGGAAAGCTCTTAGTGTAGCTAGATCAACGTATCTCTCCACTCTTAAAGAAGAAAATAAAAATAATCCTAGATTTTTATTTAATACCGTAGCCAAATTAACCAGAAATAAGACCACTACAGAAATCTCCACAATAACATCATGCAATAGTGAGGACTTCATGAACTTTTTTAATAATAAAATTGTAAATATCAGGCATAAAATTGAGGCTTTGAAACCGAACAATGTAATTGATACAGATGTTAACCTAGCCATGTCAGTTCGGAACCTAGAATACTTTACTCCCCTTGAAGAGAATGAACTAATTTCACTCATCTCTTCTGCAAATTCATCAACCTGTATATTAGATCCTATACCGACACATTTTCTTAAACAGATAGTACCAGTAATAACAGAACCGCTGTTGAGAATAATTAATTCCTCACTCAGCATTGGTTATGTTCCAAAATCTTTTAAATTAGCAGTTATCAAACCAATAAAGAAACCTGACCTCGACCCCTGTCAGATGTCCAATTACAGGCCAATATCAAACCTCCCCTTTATCTCTAAGATTCTGGAAAAGATAGTAGCGGAGCAGCTACAGTATGTTCATATCTACATAGAAATAGCATACGTGAACTGTATCAGTCAGGATTTAGGCCTCATCACAGCACAGAAACACCACTCGTTAAAGTAGTAAATGACCTCCTATTGGCCTCTGATCAGGGTTGTGTAACTATGCTTGTATTACTAGACCTCAGTGCAGCTTTTGACACCATTGATCATGCTATTCTTCTTCACAGATTAGAAAATGTAGTAGGAATTAAGGGTACAGCCCTCTCCTGGCTCAGATCCTATTTGACCGATCGTTATCAGTATGTAGACTTAAATGGTAAATATTCTGCATGTTCTCTAGTGGAGTTTGGCGTTCCGCAGGGTTCAGTTTTAGGCCCACTGCTTTTTTCCCTTTACTTGATTCCTCTGGGCAACATAATCCGTAAGCATGGTATTAGTTTTCATTGTTATGCTGATGACACACAGTTATATGTCTCAGCAAAACCTGATGAGATAAACCAGCTTACTAAAGTTGAGCAAGGTGTGCAGGACATAAGAAATTGAATGCTAATTAACTTCCTTCTGCTTAGTCCAGATAAGACAGAAGTTCTAGTCATAGGACCGCATACAGCTAGGAGTAAAATCTTAGATCACAGCGTAACTTTAGATGGCCTTTCTGTTCCATCAAGTGCAACAGTAAAACACCTCGGCGTGATTATAGATTCCAGCCTTTCATTTGAAGCTCATGTAGATAATATCACCAGGATAGCATTCTTTCACCTCAGAAATATTGCCAAGATAAGAAATATATTGTCGCTAAACGATGCAGAAAAACGTCTCGGGTTACATTGCTGTAACCCTGTTCCCTGAAAGGTGGGAATGAGATGCTGCGTGAAAACGCTATGGGAACCATTTTGTCCAGTTGCCGAGTTCATGAGGAAAAAACGAGTTCATGCTTTTATGACTTCTAGGTTGGACTATTGTAATGCCTTACTGTCTCGTTGTTCTGTTAGGTGCATTAACAAGCTTCAGCTAGTCCAGAATGCAGCAGCGAGAGTCCTCACTAGAACCAGAAGATATGAGCATGTCACCCCTATGCTATCTTCACTGCTTTGGCTCCCTGTGAAATTTCGCATTGATTTTAAAATACTACTCTTGACATATAAAGCATTAAATGGTCTCGCGCCGCAGTACCTGAGCGAACTGCTAGTGTCTTACGATCCGCCACGCCTACTTCGATCAAAGGATGCAGGCTGCTTGTCAGTACCGCGTATTATGAAAACTACAGCTGGGGGCGGAGCGTTTTCTTACAAAGCCCCAAAATTATGGAATACTCTTCCAAATAGTGTTCGGGACTCAGACACAGTCTCAGTGTTTAAGTCAAGGCTAAAAACCTATTTATTTAGCCAAGCATTTTTATAAATAGATTTGCCTTAGATAAAGGAGCAGATCTGGGGGACTCATGGACGTAGAGTATTATGGTGAACTGGTATGTTTAGATGTTGTCTTCCTCACTCTCATTCGATCACTCAGGTTTGTTGACGGTGAGGTGATTGTTTGCTTTACATCTCAGGGAGCACTCATGTTTGTGTTTGCTTCTGGCTCTCCCTTTTAGTTATGCTGTCATAGTTAGTCCTGCCGGAGTCCCTGCTTGCACTCCACAGTAAATATACATTCACATTATACATTATGTGACTGTGACCAGACCTAACTGCCATCTCTCCTTTTCTTCTCTTTCTCCCCCTCTTTCTCTTTCCTCTCTCCCCCTGTCTCTTCCTTTCACTCTTTCTCTCTCTCTCTCTGTCGAGCTACACATGTCATCCCTGAGCTGGCAGTGATCCAGACTCCCTCTGCCCTCCGGACCTGTCTGATCCATCCTGGTGCCCCGTTTCTGGTTGGAGATCTCGTCACATGGATGCCCCGTGTGTCTCTTTGGGATGCGTCTGGTGTCTGGGGATGATTCTCTCTACTTAGAAGACAGTTCTGGCCTTGACTGGTGTTAACAGCTGTTTCTCTGAGGACTTGACAATTCGATAGTTCAGGACTGGAACTTTCTACAAGTCTATCTGAGTTTCCAATAACTACCTGGACTCCATTTTAACATCAATTAACATCAACTATTATAGCTGAACTGCCTGCCACCTAACACACTTTATAAATGCAGATCATTTCCTGCTATCTGTTTCACCCAGATGAGGATGGGTTCCCTGTTGAGTCTGGTTCCTCTCAAGGCTTCTTCCTATTACCATCACAGGGAGTTTTTCCTTGCCACTGTCGCTCGCGGCTTGCTCACCAGGAACTATTTGACCATTTTGATTCATACACATTCACATTCCATACAAACTTAAATAATTCTTTTGATTGTGTAAAGCTGTTTTCAGACAACGTCAACTGTTAAAAGCGCTATACAAATAAAATTTAATTGAATTGAACTGCTCTTGTTTTGATAGGGAGCTGTAGAACCTTGGTTTGATACCCAAGGATCTCGTTCAACCTACGATTACGCTATCAAGTTTCCGATCCTAGCAGCTTCAAGTGGTTGGAATGACCGCCCTTGTCTGACATTACAAGTTTTAAGTTACATTTTAAGTACCTTCACAGACAAATAGACCTTTTAACCCTCTGAGGTCCGAGGTGATTTTGGGGCCCTTGAGATGTTTGGACATGCTCTGATATTTGTGCTTTTTTCAGCTACTTATAATATATTATTGACCAACCTGTATTTTTCTTGTAATCAGTACAAACTGTTCTACAATAATACGTGACCAAAATGAATGTATGTGTTTGCATTTTTGAGGAAAAAAATATTATGCGTGGTTAGTAAGTTTTGTGAAAAAAAAGTAGCTGAAATAAGGCGATGAAACTCATACAGACAATTTGTTCACAAGACATTGTTTCACAAGGGCTGGTGGACTAGTGTTTTTGCTTCAAAATGATGTGAAAATGATCTTGTTTACTTGCTCACAGAAAACAATATAGTGAATAACACTTTTTAAGTCACTTTTTGAGTGTAAAGGGTCTATGCGAGAAGGCGTGAACTATCATTACTAATGCAGTGATTCACACCTGAGAAGACAAAGGCCTGCATACTGATCTGCATAATGAGCCATCAGACAGGTATGTGACTGAGAGAGGAGAGTTACAAGAAAGAATCTGAGGATAAAATAAGATTTTTTTGTTTGTGTCAAATACATTCTCAAATAACCTAAACACTGAAAATATATAAACTTGAGATTCATTTGTGAGTTCAGTTAAACAGTTTATTAGGAACAATCAAAGTTGACTTTTTAGCAGCATTACTGCAGTCACTATAACAGAATAGTTATATAGTTAACAATAATATATAAAAAAAACATACCAATGCTGTACTACATTTTTTCTACAATACACTACAGTTTACTATGATGAATATATTGTATTATATATTTATATAATATACTGTAGTTATATTTAACTAACATCTATGATATACTGAATGTGCACTTACTCGTGGTTCTCGAGTGAACTCGAAACTGAACGACGCTCACGTGACTTTCTTGTGCACGGCGCCGGTGATGCAGCCACAGTCCTAAACAAAAAACAAAATTGAAACTTGAAGAATGGACGCGCATACAATCATTCACAAACAACAGCTGGTGAACAATTTGACCATTTGAAACACGGTATAAACAATAAATAAATATAAAATTTAGACAGATCATAATCAGATTTTATTGCGGGCTTGTAAGCGTGCATATTTCATATTTTAACCAATTTTACTCTCACTGGTATTTAGTATTTTCCAAATGTACATATAAAATATTGAGCAATGATGGTGAGAATAAAAGACTTACTCGTCAGGAATTACATCCTCCGTTGAGTCCAGATGTTGTTCAAAATAAAGCCGTTGCTCGTCTGAGTCTTGCTCTTCCTCTGATGAGAAAGTAAATTCTTCATCGCTGTCCAGAACCATGTGAAGTGCTTCTTCACCCGTGTAGCGTGACATCATTCAAACGCAGAAACAGTAAGTAACTGTATGATGAAGCTTGTTGTTTTATGCCCTGGGGGCGTGTAGATGATTACCTGACTCACCTCAGTTCATTTCCATATGAACAACGCACGCGCAGGAGGCGGGAGCACATTAGCTGTAATGAGCCGATACACGAGAATCTGTACCACTCCTTACTTTCATACGGATTACATAAAAACAGATTATTTGTTTTCACTGTGACCTGCATCATTTAAAAGTAGACCCTTTAAGCTTTCTATAGGTATATTTCTCATGTCTGTGTGTGCAGTATTCGCAGAGTTTCAGTTCATTTTAGTGACGTGTTTCAAAAAGATTTTCGCGGAGACTGAGACGGCTGAAAGCGCACCCGGTTTATTTTATTTATTTTATTAATGCACAAAGTTTTATTTTTAACATATGTGCATACAAAAAAAGTAGACACTTTACAGATTCGATTAATATATAGATCTTGTCTGTACAATCAAAACTGAAAGTGTAATTTAAGTTCTTATTGGTGTCATCAGGGGAAAACACCTCAAAACGCATATATGCGTTCGCGGACCTCAGAGGGTTAAAGACCCTTTCCAGTCCGGTTGACGTGTGCCTACATTTAAAATGGGAGGCAATAAAGCCATCCCCCAAGAGAACATATTTGCCTCCTCCTCTACATCAGAGCAATCCGGAAGAGGCCATGCAGCTGGACAGACCAATGCTGTTGAATTCAACAACCATATTTTTACTGCAGGAAAAAACGATTACATGCTGAAGGATAGTCCAAGCCCCCGATGGGAGTTCACTACTCCCATAAAGTGCACTCTGTATGTTATGATTTACATGGAATGATTTTATGGAAGGTGCCAATACTTGTGTAGCTGAATGTGCATTTGTGTTGTACAAGTGTTGAATTTCACAGGAAATATCTAACTCCTCACACACTCACCTCGGCAGAAGGAGTCCAGGCGCATGCGGTGATCCAGTCTCCATGACAGTGTGGTAAAACGCAAGAGAAAGACGGAGGCGAGGAGTTTATCTTCCACACCATCAGAGCCATTACACATGAAACTTCCTCACTAGCTTTAAGGGTTTCTGGCAACCAGATGGATCTCTTTGTCTCTGTATTAGTTATTGAGGGCTAAATAAAATGACTGTAGAACCTCTAACTACTTCCCCTCATAGCCACAGCTTTTGAGCTCCTCCAGGGTCCATCTGGACCACATCCTTATCTTCTTCCTGTCATAATGTTTGTCAGGTCCTCTGAAGACTTCTTGAAAGTAATTTGCATGCCAAGGCTTAGATGTGCAACTTTCACATTCCTCATCCAGTCTTAATCATCATTAAATGACTGAACTCAGCCTCAAAATAGAATCTCCAGAGCTTCCTGGTCTTTTCAAACTTTCATCAATTCCTTCATTAGGAAGTACTGCTCAGAAACATGTTTGACATCCATCAAAACCCACTTTCATTGGAACAGACAAGAAGAAAAGGCATTCATAGGTCTCAAGAGAAGGTTCACATGCACTCCTATCCTCACCATCTCCAACCCATCCCAGGACAACAAATTGCATACCTATCCATAGCAGAAATAAAGTAGACAAGGCAGATGGTCATTATTTTTCTCAATATTTAGTTTCATCCTCTGCTATCAGCCAGAGTTGAAAAACAACAAGCCAGATGCTCTCTCACGACACTTCCCCAAGCTCTGACACTATGCAAGAGCATTCTTCCACCTCACTGTCTTATTGCCACTGGTGAACTGAATACTGTATAGAGAAAAGCAGTCCCTGGCCCATGAACCTGCTCTCAAGTCCTGGAATGGAGTTATAGCTCTAAACTCTCATGTCACTCAGGTTGTCAGTGCTGTCTGGGCTACCAGCCACAATTATTTCCAACTCTTGAAGAGAAGATAAATGTCCCATCTGTTCAGCCTTTCATGTGCCACTGTAAGCAAGCCAGAATATCGCAACTGGATTCTGTCAAGACATATAAAACTCAAGCGGGCCACCTTTGCTCTAAAGTTCTGAAGTACCGCGTAGGTCAGAATGTCATGCTTTCTATTAGAGACATCTCACTAAGAACCATGTCACGCAAATTCTCTGTATATAGCGAAAAATATGATGTCATTATTTAATAAACATACCAATTGTTGGCAAAGGGGGTAAAACACTTTGGCATGTTGGATTTTATGACCCTGTTGCTGAGGAAGAAAAGGCCTCAAGCAGGTACAATTCATGACCCTGTTCCCAGCTGGGGAAAGCCGTCCAGCCGCCAGACATCACAGGATTTCCGTCTGAGGCTACGCCCACAGTGAGAGCTGGTAGGGGCCGGTCCGGCTATCCACTGAAGGCAGAGCCAGCACAGGCGACCTGCACAGGAAATGCTGTTCATGCGGCCCCACGCTGCCACTCTGTCCAACGCCACCACTCACCAGCCTGTGCCTGCATGCCAGTGGGGCACTGACCACAGACCTGCATGTGCCCATTCCTTCCCTTTCTTTCCATCTATCCTCCTTTAGCCCTTTCCTTACCTATTTTAGTTAAATAAATTACCCTTTCTCCCATAAGACCTCACCTCGTGTCCGTGTTTTATGGTGCCGCCCATGCAAAAAGGGTCAAACCCATTACATGATGAACAACATATGAATAACATTTGTGTGTTTTTACAGAAAATCTGTGTGTTCTGGTTGTTGTTTTGTGTACCATGTCTTTTCCTCCTGACAGCAACTGATCTCCTTTTGGACTGAAAGCCAAACATGTGACCCCTCCACTGTGACCCCTCAGAACACTCACTACTCTTGGTTCAGCCCAGGGCTCAGAGGTCAAATCCCTCTTCAGCCACAATGCGATGGTGAAGTCATCTGAGTGGTCAAACACAGGATTAGAACCAGTGAGTTTCAACAAAGATCGTCTTCTTTACAGGTGAGTGACGTGAGAATTTTGCTATTGGAAATTACTCAACAACAGAGTTATGTAATAAAACTACCCTGAAGTAAAAACAATAACACAAAGTGTTAACAATTACAAGGTACAGTTACAATTAATGTTGTGAAACATTATCCATAGCAGCTATAACAGCTTTAAGACGGTGTGTCGTACTGACCCGATGCAGAGGCTACATAAGTGAAGTTCTGGTTCAGAGCGAGAACAGCGCCCTTCTGGACACCAAAGACTCCTGCAAGAGTTATTGTGTCCTTGTGTCCTCTCCGCTTCCTCCACAGACGCAGACGCTGATCTAACCCTCCAGAGAGCAAGAGATCATCTGCTGCAGTCTTCAGCCAGAGCACACACAGCATAGACACATGCAGGTCCTCAGTGGACCACACACAGCTCCCTACAACACACACACAAACACGTCTTATATAAATACAACATCAAATGTATTACAATCAATTAAAACTCATCTATAAAATAAACATTGTAGCTTTATATAAAAAGGTTACAGCTTGGCAGACAAAAATGTTTCAAGTGTAAATAATTCACTTATATAAAACACCAGGATAGTTTATCGATGATGCTTAATTGTACCCGAGTCCATGTTGTAGATTTTTAGCCCATTTCCATGATAACCCACAGCGGCATAGTGACCGTTCACAGCCACACAGAGAGCAGCAGCTTCAGACTCCACCTCTTGTCTGGTCTCTGAGGATTTCAACAGCTTCTGTAATGGAGTAGTTCATCATCATTATGATCATCATCATGACCACCTCCTAAAAAATATCAACAGACTCATTCACTGTCTATAACATTTAACCCTGTATTTAGAGTCGCGGGGGGCCTGGAGCCTATTCCAGGAGACATAGGGCACGAGACGTGGTACACACCGGACAGGGTGCCAATCCATCGCAGGGCACGCATATACACACACTTCAGGCAATTTCAATTGCAAACTCTATGCACACAGAGGCGGGAATTTAATTGCCAACTACACTACCATACCGCCCATCAACAGACTAACAAGAATATAAATGACAAAAACAGAGAGACAGGGAGACTCGGAGCTCAACCTGCTCCTCGACACTGAGTATTTTCACTGATTAAGAAGTACCTTTTCTTCCCCCAACATGGAAACTGAGCACCCAAGACCTCCAGACCACAGCTGGACCTAACACACGTACACACAAGCAAATAATTTACAAAATTAAAAGTGTAATACACACCCTTTCTATATGCGTGTATGTTTGTGTGTATGCCAACAGGTGTTTATGTGTATCCTCACCATGCCATCATGTCCAGCGCTGAGCAGTGAATCTCCATCACACAGGAAGTGAAGCGCCTCAGTGGAGCTATGGTGAGCATGAAGGCACCACACACAGGACGCGCTGGGAACCGACCACAACCTCATCTCTCCATCCAATGCCCCCGAACAGAGGAGAGAGAGAGTGGAGGACGGAGAGAATGACACACTGCGTACTGAACACTGGTGGCCTGACAGAGTCTGTAAGAGAGGGGAAAAGAGTGAAAGGGTGAGGACAGGATATAGAGGTGATAAGAAAGAGAAGAAAACAGTACAGATTAAGAACAACAGCAAATGAAATGGAAATATGCAGACAAAAGAGGGAGAAAGTGAAACCGATTATGAGATAGAAAGATATAAAGAGAATGAATGAAAGTAATAAACAGAATTAAGGAATGGGTGATATGACATAAGAAATGAGTGATATTAGGGAAAGAAAAAAAGGAGAATAAAAAAAAAGATCAAAACAAATAGTCTCCAAAATCCAAAATCGTTACTTCACTTCCTGTTTCCTTCTTACCATGCAGTTCTCCTGTTTGATCCAGTCCCACACTCGCACTGCTCCGTCCCAGCAGCCCACCGCCACCAGACTCCCATCAGGATCAAAGTTCACACAGTTCAGAGGGCAGGGATTCTCTAGAGATACCTCCTGCTTCCCCTTATGTGAGGACCACACCTACACACACACAGAGAAGAAAAAAAAAAAAAAAAAAAAAAAAATATATATATATATATATATATATGCAAGAAATTTTAAATCTGAGCAATTCTAACCTTCAGAGTGAAGTCTAAGGACACAGTAGCAAAGTGCTTCCTGTCTGAGGTGACATCAAATCCTGTTATCCTGTTAGAGTGGGCAGTCAGGTGGACTGTCCTGTAGAAAATGACACAGAGATAGAGATTTATTATTTTCATATTTTTAAACATGAAACATTGTGATGACAGGACAGCAGCCTACATGATGAAGAAAAACCTGACTCATCATCTGCCGCAGTCCTGAATGGACGGCGTCATTTCAGCACCCTCTTGTTTATGGAGAGCAAAGCATCATACAGTACCATTTCAATGAGGGAAATAATTATTTGATCCCCTACCCAACAACAATAATTCTGCCTCTGACAGACTGATTATGTGCTCTTGTGGTACACATATTAATTTAAGAAGGTGCTCCTAACAACAATGTTGTATGTGGAAACAACCCCTGGCAAAAATTATGGAATCACCCCTCTCAGAAGATGTTCATTCAAATGTTTAATTGTGTAGAAAAAAAAACAAGCACATACATGCCACAAAACTATTTTCACTCAACAATCCAAACTTCTGGCTGTATAAAACACTTTAAAAAAAAAACAAAGAAAGATAACTATAGTCAATGACAACTGTTTTGACAACTCAAACAGAGGAGAAAAATATGGAATCACACAAATCTGAGGAAAAAAATATGGAATCACCAAATAAAAATACTACTTGTACTTTGTTGCACCACCTCTGGCTTTTATAACAGCTTGAATTCTCTGAGGCATGGATTTAACTAATGTCAAACAGTATACTTCATCAGTCTGTCTCCAGATTTGTCTTATTGCAGTTGCCAGATCAGCTTTGCAGGTTGGAGCCTTGTCGTGGACCATTTTCTTTAATTTCCACCACAGATTTTCAATTGGATTAAGGTCCGGACTATTTGCAGGCCATGCCATTGACATTATATGTCTTTCCTGTAGGAATGTTTTCACAGATTTGGCACGATGCATTATCATCCTGAAAAATGATGCTACCATCACCAAACATTCTTTCAATTGATGGAATAAGAAAAGTGTCTCCCATACCTTTACCTGACATACAACCCCATATCAATAATGATTGTGGAAATTTGCATGTTTTCTTCAGGCAGTTGTCTTTATAAATTTCATTGGAACGGCACCAAACAAAAGTTCCAGCATCATCACCCTGCCCAATGCAGATTCGTGATTCATCACTGAATCTAACTCTCATCCAGTCATCCGCAGTCCAAGATTGTCTTTCTTTAGCCCACTGAAACCTTGTTTTTTTTCTGTTTAGATGTTAATGATGGTTTGCTTTTGGCTTTTCTGTATGTAAATCCCATTTCTTTTAGGTGATTTCTTACTGTCCGGTCACAGACATTGACTCGACTTTCTGCCCATTTGTTCCTCATTTGTTTTGTTGTGCATTTTCTGTTTTCAAGGCATATTGCTTTAAGTTTTCTGTCTTGGCGCTTTGATGTCTTTCTTGGTCTACCAGTACGCTTCCCTTTTACAACCTTTCCATTTGATTTGTACTTGGTCCAGATTTTAGACACAGCTGACTGGGAACAACCAACATCTTTTGCAACATTCCATGAAGATTTACCTTCTTCAAGAAGTTTGATAATTCTCTTCTTTGTTTCAACTGACATCTCTCGTGTTGGAGCTGAGTTATGTCAATCATCTTGGTTCAACACATCCCTAATGTGTGCAAGCACTCTTTTTTAACTGTAGACTAATTAGCAGTTGTAATCAGATACAGGTATTTGTTTTAGAAATGCAAAGTGCATGGTGATTCCATATTTTTTTCCTCAGATTTGTGTGATTCCATATTTTTCTCCTCTGTTTGAGTTGTCAAAACAGTTGTCATTGACTATAGTTATCTTTCTTTGTTGTTTTTTTTAAGTGTTTTATACAGCCAGAAGTTTGGATTGTTGAGTGAAAATAGTTTTGTGGCATGTATGTGCTTGTTTTTTTTTCTACACAATTAAACATTTGAATGAACATCTTCTGAGAGGGGTGATTCCATAATTTTTGCCAGGGGTTGTAAAAGCCACTTGTCCACAAATCTCTATCTTCCATTTAAACCTCACCACCATCGGGAAGACCAAAGAGCTGTCAAAGCAGGTCAGGAAGAAGATTTTAGACCTGCACAAGGCTGGAATGGGCTACATAACCATCAGCTAGAAGCTTGGTGAGAAGGAGACAACTGCTGGAGCGATTATTTACAAATGGAAGAAATACAACATAACCATTAATGGCCCTATATGCAAGATTTCACCTCATGGAGTAAGAATAATCATGAGAAAAATGAGGGACCAGCCCAGGACTACACAGGAGGAGCTTGTGAATGATCTCAAACTAACCATTGGTAACACAATATGCCTGCGTGGATTGAAATCCTTCAGTGCAGCAAGGCTTCCCCTCCTCAAGAAGACACATGTACAGACCCGTCTGAGGTTTGCCAATGAACAGAGAAAGATTGGCATAAACTGCTGTGGTCAGATGAGACCAAAATTGAGCTCTTTGTCATCAACTCGAATTGCTGTTTTTGGAGGAAGAAAAATGCTGACTATGACACTAAGAACACCACAGTCCCGACAGTCAAGCACGGAGGTGGAAGCATTATGTTTTGGGGCTGTTTCTCTACTAAAGGTACAGATTGACTTTGCTGCACTGAGGGGCCAATGGATGAGAACCTCCTGAAGATGGGGTGTGGATAGGTCTTCCAGCATGAAAATGACCCCAAACATACTGCCAAGGCAACTATGGAGTGGCTCAAGAATAAGCACATTAAGCTCATGGAGTGGTCTAGCCAGTCTTCAGACCTTAATCCAATAGAAAATTCACGGACAGAGCTGTAACTTCGAGTTGCAAAACAACAGGCAAGAAACCTTAAACATTTAGAAATCTGTAAAGAATAGTGGATCAAAATGCATCCCAAGATGTGTGCAAATCTGGTAAACTACAAGAAATGTCTTCCCACTGTTGTTTCCAGCAAGGGTTTCTCTACGAAGTACTAAGTCATGTTTTGCTTGGGGATCAAATACTTATTTCCCTCATTGAAGTGCAACTTAATTCATAACATTTGTATCGTGCTTTTTCTGGATTTTTGGTTGATATTCTGTCTCAGTCTTTTACCATTAACCTATGATAAAAATTATAGACCTTCATTTCTTTGTAAGTGGGCAAACTTAGAAAATCTGTAGGGGATCAAATACTTATTTCCCCCACTGTATAGGCCCGGAGAGCAGAGGAATCAGATGCGGCTTGAAAGAATAATCATCTGCCCTCCACAAATTGCCAGCGCAGTATATAAAAGGACTATGTCACAGTAGCCAGGTGCATAGGATCAAGTCTTTGCTTGATACACTAATTCTGGCAACTGTTTTCTAGGACATGTTGTGGGAAATTTTAACAATTAATTAATACACTAGTACCTTTGAAAATTAACGCCCGCCTTAAGAACATCTGCCTTTTCGCAAATTTTGTAAGAAATTACAAAGCATTTTCGGCACACAAGCGGATGAACCAAGCTGAACTGAACTCCAGCAAAGTTGCACGTATAACCGGGAGCCAATCAAAACTTGTTTGCATCAGTGGAAAGCCAAGCGAAGCAAGTTAACATTTTTGTGTGTGTTTTTCTTTGGCATTTTGTGCAAGATTTAGTGAAGACATAGAACCATGGATCCCAAGAATGTTGTTTAGAATGATAGCAAGGTCAAAGGGTAGCCACTTTCAGTTTAATTTTTAAAGCAGCAGTTGCCGAGAGGAATCATAAAATCACAAAGTCAGGTTTACTCTCTATTTTATATTTTACTAAAATGTTAAAAAAAAAAATTATATGCAAAAATATTATTATTATGGAGTTGGAAATTGGAAATTTCTAGGAGAGATTATTGATGTTCGGATTGACCTTTTGTAATATCTGTGGGATGTCAAACCGATCCTCTAATAAAAAAATGGCAGAATACTTATTATACAGTTATATAGTTATAGTTAAAGTGGGTGCACAAGCAGTATGTGACTTCTACCGTCACAGCCTATGGCAATAGCATTTGGGTTTGTGCGTTTGCTGGCTTTTACCGCTATATAACTATAGACTGATGCCTCAGGCATCAGTTCGTTCTCTCCAGGCTTAATGAGGCGCAGGTCGTCCACAGCCGCACTTCGTTGCAGATAAAATAAAGTGAAACATTGTAATTAAACGAATTCATAATCACAGTAGTAACATTACAGTACAAATTTATAATTAAAATTAAATTCAGTATTTTTAGGATCGAATTTAAGCAATGTCAACACACTGAGCCTTTAGATTTTATTATGTGTAATTAGAAAAGCTACACGTGTAGGGTCTTGTTTTATCTTATATTTTGTGTTCTTTAAATTTGTAGCTTTTATAAGACTCTACTTTTATTTAGGTGTACTCACAAAAAACTTTATGATTTTGTTAAATAAAGAAAGTAAACGGGGTTCTGTATTGTTTTTGGTGAACTTGAGCGCGTCAGAAAATGAACCCAAACTCCGTGTATACTCGCCTCACAGACGTGAAAAATATATACTTATAGAAAGCGAAAAATCTGCTTTTATATAAACTAATGAAAAAAAATTATTAGATTACGTAATTCGTATGAAATATGAATTATAGGCGCGCTCCCTGCTGCGGAGACGACGAGATGACATGATCACCATCAGCACAGCCGAAACCAAAGGAATCACTAATTTATCAATGAATTATTAAAATGGTCAGAGTGAGTTTCCTGGCTGTTTTAACAAATATTTGAAGTAGATAACAGTAGCCCACATTTATAAAAGCATTTTTATTTAGACTATAAAAAATAATCCTGCATTTATTTTTAGGTGTGCCCGCTGCCACAGTTCTTATATGGCTCTTTATCGGTCTGGTCTACGTTCCTACCCTCACCTATGGTCATGAGCTGTGGGTAGTGACCGAAAGAACAAGATCGCGAATACAAGCGGCCGAAATGAGTTTCCTCCGCAGGGTGTCTGGGCTCTCCCTTAGAGATAGGGTGAGAAGCTCAGTCATCCGGGAGGGGCTCAGAGTAGAGCCACTGCTCCTCCGCATCGAGAGGAGCCAGATGAGGTGGCTTGGGCATCTATTTAGGATGCCCCCTGGACGCCTCCCTTGTGAGGTGTTCCGGACACGCCCCACCGGAAAGAGACCCGGGGGAAGACCCAGGACAAGCTGGAGGGACTATGTCTCTCGGCTGGCCTGGGAACGCCTTGGAATCACCCCGGAAGAGCTGGAAGAGGTGGCCAGGGAGAGGGAAGTCTGGGCATCCCTGCTGAAGCTGCTGCCCCCGCGACCCGACCTCGAATAAGCGGAAGAAAATGGATGGATGGATGGATCTTGCTCTCTTCCTCATAGATCTGATATTAACATGTTAAATCTTCCCTGCTGCTATCTTCCTGTCTCCTCTTGCATCTGTTCATTCACGCTCACCTTCCCATACTCTGTCTCTCTCTCTCCCCCTCTCTCTCTCCCCCTCTGTCTCCTTCCACCTATCTATCTTCCTCTCCTTTGATTCAAATTAAAATTTTATTTGTCACATACACAGTCATACACAGTATGATATGCAGTGAAATGCTTATACGACAGCCAGTGACCTTAAAAAGAAAATAAAAGCTTATACGTAAGGAATAAATATCAATAAAAAGAAATACTAAAGAAAATAAATTTAACTAGTAAAATAAACTGTACAAATGAGGGCATAATAAAAATATTACTATATATATATATATATATATATATATATATATATATATATATATATATATATATATATATATAAAAAAATCAGTCCATTCCCTTTTTGTTGAGGAGACGGATCGCTTGTGGAAAAAAGCTGTTGCACAGTCTGGATGTGTGTGCCCGAATGCTTCGGTACCTTTTTCCAGATAGCAGGAGTGTGAAGTGTGTGTGAGAGGGATGTGTCCAATCAGCCACAATGCTGGTGGCTTTGCGGATGCAGTGTGTGGTGTGGATGTCTTCAATAGAGGGGAGAGAGACCCCGATGATCTTCTCTGCTGTTCTCACTATCTGCTGTAGGATCTTGCGGTCCGATATGGCACAATTCCCAAACCAGACAGTGATGCAGCCGCTCAGGATGCTCTCGATAGTTCCTCTATAGAAGGTGGTCAGGATCGGTGGTGGAAGCTGGGCCTTCTTCAGTCTTCTCAGAAAGAAGAGACGCTGTTGGGCTTTCTTGTGCAGGGAGCTGGTGTTGAGGGACCAGCTGAGGTCCTTCTCCAGGTGGACTCCACAGAGGAGCCGTCGATTTTCAGCGGAGAGTGGTTGCCTCGTGTCCTCCTAAAGTCAACAACCATCTGCTTTGTCTTGTCAACATTCAGAGACAGGTTGTTGTCTTTACACCAGTCCGTTAGCCTCTGCACTTCCTCTCTGTACGCTGACTCGTCGTTCTTGCTAATGAGACCCACCACGGTCGTGTCATCAGCGAACTTGATGTGATTCGAGCTGTGTGTTGCTACACAGTCGTGAGTCAGCAGTGTGAACAGCAGGGGACTGAGCACACAGCCTTGTGGGGCCCCAGTGCTCAGTGTGGTGGTGCTGGAGGTGCAGTTCCCAATCCGTACTGACTGAGGCCTTTCGGTCAGAAAGTCTAGGATCCAGTTGCAGAGGGAGGTGTTCAGGCCCAACAGGTTCAGCTTCCCGATCAGTTGTTGGGGGATGATAGTGTTGAATGCTGAGCTGAAATCTATGTACAGCATGCAAACGTACAGTGGTGTGAAAAACTATTTGCCCCCTTCCTGTTTTCTTATTCTTTTGCATGTTTGTCACACTTAAATGTTTCTGCTCATCAAAAACCGTTAACTATTAGTCAAATATAACATAATTGAACACAAAATGCAGTTTTTAAATGAAGGTTTACGTTATTAAGGGAGAAAAAAAATCCAAATCTACATGGCCCTGTGTAAAAAAGTGATTGCCCCCCTGTTAAAAAATAACTTAACAGTGGTTTATCACACCTGAGTTCAATTTCTGTAGTCACCCCCAGGCCGGATTACTGCCACACCTGTTTCAATCAAGAAATCAATTAAATAGGAGCTACCTGACACAGAGAAGTAGACCAAAAGCACCTCAAAAGCTAGACATCATGCCAAAATCCAAAGAAATTCAGGAACAAATGAGAACAAAAGTAATTGAGATCTATCAGTCTGGTAAAGGTTATAAAGCCATTTCTAAAGCTTTGGGACTCCAGCGAACCACAGTGAGAGCCATTATCCACAAATGGCAAAAACATGGAACAGTGGTGAACCTTCCCAGGAGTGGTCGGTCGACCAAAATCACCCCAAGAGCGCAAAGACAACTCATCCGAGAGGCCACAAAAGACCCCAGGACAACATCTAAAGAACTGCAGGCCTCACTTGCCTCAATTAAGGTCAGTGTTCACGACTCCACCATAAGAAAGAGACTGGGCAAAAACGGCCTGCATGGCAGATTTCCAAGGCGCAAACCACTTTTAAGCAAAAAGAACATTAAGGCTTGTCTCAATTTTGCTAAAAAACATCTCAATGATTACCAAGACTTTTGGTAAAATACCTTGTGGACCGACGAGACAAAAGTTTAACTTTTTGGAAGGTGCGTGTACCGTTACATCTGGCATAAAAGTAACACAGCATTTCAGAAAAAGAACATCATACCAACAGTAAAATATGGTGGTCTGGGGTTGTTTTGCTGCTTCAGGATGTGGAACGCTTGCTGTGATAGATGGAACCATGAATTCTACTGTCTACCAAAAAATCCTGAAGGAGAATGTCCGGCCATCTGTTCGTCAACTCAAGCTGAAGCGATCTTGGGTGCTGCAGCAGGACAATGACCCAAAACATACCAGCAAATCCACCTCTGAATGGCTGAAGAAAAACAAAATGAAGACTTTGGAGTGGCCTAGTCAAAGTCCTGACCTGAATCCTATTGAGATGTTGTGGCATGACCTTAAAAAGGCGGTTCATGCTAGAAAACCCTCAAATAAAGCTGAATTACAACAATTCTGCAAAGATGAGTGGGCCAAAATTCCTCCAGAGCACTGTAAAAGACTCATTGCAAGTTATCGCAAATGCTTGATTGCAGTTATTGCTGCTAAGGGTGGCCCAACCAGTTATTAGGTTCAGGGGGCAATTACTTTTTCCCACAGGGCCATGTAGGTTTGGATTTTTTTTCCCCCTAAATAATAAAACCCCTCATTTAAAAACTGCGTTTTGTGTTTACTTGTGTTATCTTTGACTAATAGTTAAATGTGTTTGATGATCAGAAACATTTTGTATGCAAAAGAATAAGAAATCAGGAGGGGGCAAATAGTTTTTCACACCACTGTATGTATCCTTCTTGTCCAAGTGTGTGAGGGCAAGATGGAGTGTAGTGTAGATGGCGTCGTCTGTTGAGCGGTTAGGACGGTACGCAAATTGCAGTGGGTCCAGTGAGGGGGGCAGCAGGGTTTTGATGTGTCTCATGACGAGCCGCTCGAAGCACTTCATGATGGTGGGTGTAAGTGCAACGGGACGGTAGTCATTGAGACAGGACACAGTAGACTTCTTGGGCACGGGGACGATGGTGGTGGCCTTGAAGCATGTGGGAACGACGGTGCTGCTCAGAGAGATGTTGAAGATGTCGGTGAGAACATCTGCCAGCTGTTCCGCACATTCTCTGAGCACTCTGCCTGGGATGTTGTCTGGACCAGCAGCTTTACATGGGTTGACTCTGCGTAGAGTTTTCCTCACATCAGCTGTAGTGAGACACAGCACCTGGTCGTTCAGAGGAGGGGTGGTCTTCCTCGCCGCCACGTCGTTCTGCCTGTTGAACCGAGCGTAGAAGTTGTTCAGCGCATCTGGGAGGGAGCCGTCACCATCACAGGCAGGTGATGTCATCCTGTAGTTAGTGATGGCTTGTAAGCCCTGCCACATGCGCTGTGTGTCGCCACTGTCCTTGAAGTGGTTGTGGATTCTCTGGGCGTGTGCTCGCTTCGCCTCTCTGAGGGCCCGAGAATAACTCTAGAACTCCAGTAGGTAGGGGATATTGACTTTGATAGGGTAGTTGGCCTAACTTGTATAAATGCTAAACCCTGTTAATCCTACTAACCTACATCAACTGGACTACTGATTAGAAGGACCCAGGTTCAAACCCTACCACCACCAAGTTGCCACTGTTGGGCCCTTGAGCAAGTCCCTTAACCCTCAACTGCTCAGATGTACAGATGTCGCCTTTATGACTGCACGTGTTTTCCCGCGAGAGGCCGCAATTTAGCGCGCGGCGTGCCGCGACTTGCCAGAGGCAACATTCAGGAATTTCAAATAAATGTGTTGTGCTTCACTGAATATCCGCCAGATGGCGCATGGAAGGACTTTATCTAAAAGCCGGAACAAGTACAAATTAATTGTGTATAAGGTTAACCGTTAACCTAAAACAATATTGTTTCCAATGCTGTAGCAAACATGAATTTTATTTTGTTTTACAACAGATATTTCATAATGAACGTGTGTATATGTGCTTTATGTTATTTTCATAATGATGAAATGAGATGCCCAAATTCGTGCTTTAAAAGTTTCTTATGTAGTTTTTGTAATGTCTTAACAGGTACAAAATAATGAAAGACATGGCCATGCTGCGGTTTAAATGGTCTTGAAATTAATTTAATTTCCTGATAGTAGGCTATCTGATCGTGTTAACTATGCGAATGTCCTGATTCGTGAATATGCCAACATGTCTTATTTAAAACGTAAAAATTAGTCAACATCATCAGAAGATATGAATTAACAATGTGTATGTGTTTGTATGTGCATATATTATATATGTATGTGTTTGTGTGCGTGTCTCATATGTAACATTCATATAAAATGCAATTTGTGATAAGTGTATGTTGTTAAAGTATTTGTGGATATGTATGTAACGACGCGGCTTGCGCGAGGGGCGGAGCCACGCATAAGCTGTTCAGAACGGGCCCTGTCGTGATACCGCGACACTCCGTCTGATCATTCGGTCGCACCAGTAAAAGGTGTCAGTGTCAAAGACAAAGCACGCTGGAGAAGACACAAGCAAAGCCCAAGCCTCTGTCTGTCTAAGACACGGGAGAGAAAGTGAGGGAGACACGCTCTCGGGTTAAAGTGCACAAGGGGGGACGGTCGTTGTGCGCGTTCTTATCATGCGACCGGGGGGGAGGGGGGGGGGTGTTGTGCGCGTTCTTATCATGCAACCGGGGGGGTTGCGCGTTCTGATCATAAAAATAGAGTAACGAGGCTATTTTTAAAATGTAAGGAGTAGAAAGTACAGATAATTGCTTAAAAATGTAAGGAGTAGAAGTAAAAAGTCGTCTGAAAAATAATTACTCCAGTAAAGTATAGATACCCAAAATTTCTACTTAAGTAAGGTAACGAAGTATTTGTACTTCGTTATTTGACACCTCTGTTGATTATTATATTATTAGTAATAATTTTTAAGAATCTATACACATAAAACACACAAACATGCACATGCAGTGCTTATTAAATGTTTAAACTGTAGAGCTACAATAATTTTACTGCTGTAAAATCAGCATTTTATCTAATTTGAAATATAAACCTAATATTATCTGTTACTTAATATATTTTCTTTAAAAACAGTTTTTTTTATATCATAAATATAATAATCCATAATTATGTGGATATCCGTATTAGATGGCTTTTAGTGAAATAAAACTGTAACTTACTTTAAAACTAAATATGTTCCCCAAAACGGTGGACACAGAGCTACAGACACCCCTGTAACCCCCTTACCCAGTTTGCTAGCAGTTAATGACCACCACTACTTGTGTAGTTCATAAAAGGACAGGTAATGTTTGTCGCGCTGTTGCACAAACAGCACGTTCATTTATTTCAATTAATTTGTTGTAATAGACTATAGTGTGCGCTGTACACCCTATTTACTGTTTTGCTACAATCTGCACCTTCCAGTTAATTTGCCTGTTCTCCTCCAGCTCCGCACCGCCCAGCCTGCAGAAAATGCGCATGCACTTTGCGTGCTCGTACCCGGCTCGTAACGAGCACGCTCTGCTCTCAAGGGCGAGCATTGGTTAATGGCAGGCATGTGACTGATGCAAGCCAGATCCTTTTATTTAGCAAAATTGAGATTAATAGTTACATTTTATTGTTGAGGGGCAAAGACAGGGCTCCATACACACATACACAGAAAAAAGGGCACTTGAGGCATCTTGGAGGAAAGGGGCAGGTGCTCAAGCACCCGCCGCCCTCCCCCCTCTGCACGTGCCTGTATATGTGTGTGTGTGTGTACAGTATATACAACGTGAAAGCGCGCTCAGTTACAGCTCAGTCCCTTTTCTCACCTTTGTGTGAAGTTATCAAACCGGTTTCGGATGGGGGAATTGGCACAATTGAGGTGTTTAAAACTATTTAACAAGACCGAGACGTCTCTGCCTAAAATGTATTTCTCCAGCAAAACATAGAATAAATAGAAATAAAATGTTTAATATTAATAATATTGATCTTAGCTGGATGGTCTAATTCTCAAAACCGTTTAAGAAAGACTTAACACACTATATTAACTAGAATATTTACAAAACTGAAAGGTTGTCTTATGAATAATAAAAAACAACTCATAACTCAAAAAGATCATATGTTTTTATATTTTTTTTTAGATCATAAATAGACATCAATTAACTATATATGCTATTTGTGTCCAGCATTGAATAATTATTTCATCCATTATTTGACCACGGTTGGGAATAAGAGCTGGAATGTGATTGTGAATTTATATATATATATATATATATATATATATATATATATGAGAGAGAGAGAGAGAGAGAGAGAGAGAGAGAGAGGTGTTTTGCTGGCGAAAAAGATTTTAGGCAGAGACGTCTATTCGGCCTTGTTAATTGTTTTTAAAACCCCCAATGCTACGAATTCCCCCATCAGCGAAACCTATGAATGAAAGGTGAGAAGAGGCATTATAATACAGTGGGGGTTCTGTGGGTCTCCAAACTCAGATTGCTACGTGTCAGCCGATAACTGCTCCTTTGATCTGCTGGTTACAGCGGGTCACCAACTGCTGATGAGCATATACTGTAGTAGCCTGTACAAGCCAAGCTCTTCCCCAAAAAATAATGTGAATGTCTGCAACAATCACTAACCATTAAAATGTTTTTTTTTTTGTAATTAAACACGAATATATAAATTATATTTTCTTTACACATAATATTTTCATTATATATACACGGGCATCGCTAGGCCATTTTTAGGAGAGCTTTAGCCCATCATCCCCTTTAAATTTATTTAAAGTATTTTTCATGTCTGCCAGTTTCCAACAAAAAGCAGCAGCATTGTCAAAGAATTAATAGATAAATATTTAATATTATTGGTACCCACACAGTTTATTCCATTGTCCAGCCTCATAGGTGTGTTGTTTACTGTATATTGCTAATCAATGTAAGTTTAAAGTTATATGCTGTTTTCTGGTTAAATTTTTCTGATTGTACCTGTACATAGAAAAAAGTTTATACGGTAAAGACACATATATTCATATATAGGCCTATATGTGTGCTTAATTAAATTCTTAAATGATCGTGTTCACCCATGCACTGAAAAAAAGAACTTGTAAGATTCACTTGATAAAATCCTCTTAACATCTATTTGCACACACAGATTTTAAGTAAATTTTATTGCTCCAATATTAAGTAAAACTCACCCGTAATTGTCAGGTAAAATCTACTTAATAATTAAATTAACAATCAAAGAAATCAAGTAAAAGTTACATAATTATATTTAATGCACAAATTAGATTTATTTACAATAATCAAGTAAAGGTAATTCATTCCCAGATAGCACACACACGTCGCAGAGATAATGCTCCCTAATGCATGTTACAATGACCAAATATGATAATAAATAAATAAACCACACTCTCAGCTAATAATAAAACAGATTCGTTTATTTTTTATAAAAAATACATTTAATAACAAACGAACATTTGATTAATTTATACAAAAACGAGAAAACGAGATAACAGTAACTTACAAATGAGGTCTCAATTTGAAAAGATGTACAAAACATAAAACACCACAAATAAGTATTAATCATAGAAACAAAATTAAACACCAACAGAAACGTTTTGTACTTTATAACTGTACGTTATGATTTTTAAACATGACCGTTAGATAAGTTGGTCAGGAAACTCCTGAAGTCAGATGCAGACACACTTTCAGTCACAAACTGCTGTGAAAAAATACAGAGATAGATATTCAATTAAATTCATGATACTTAATTTAGCAAATGAACAATATTTATACTTTGTTCCTCTCGCTTCACAACTCATGAGAACAGACCGAAACCAGAACCGAACCGGAGATTAAGGAAAAAGTGAGAAGCAAGAATCATGTGTGGAAAGATTAAGCATGCAAGGTCACAGGATGACTCTACTTCTTTTTCTTGTCTGCAATGCAATTTAGACAAATTAGAGCTGCTGTCAATACTGTATCAACATGTGTACAGGTTCTTTACAGTTGAAATTTAACTTGTAACTTATTAATAAAATTCGGATTCAGAAAAAAACGTTTTTTGCTAGTGCTCTTTTAACATTTAATGCTTTAACACACACGACTCTCTGAACACGCCGTTTTCACGAAGGGTGGGAGTAAGAAACACACATCTCGGTTTATTAATCCGCGCGCTCGGTTCGTTATTATTTTATTTATTTATTTAGTTTTTACACGAAAATGGTGTTTTGTGAATATCCACACTATTAAAAACTGAAATATTGCTAATTGTACGTCCTGAGATTAAGATGAACATTAATTGGGAGTCATGAAAGCGAGAATCACATCCAAAACAGAAAGGCAAACTTACCTCGAACACGACAAACTCCAGCTCCAGCCACGCCGTGTAGTACCTCCGTGATGATTCCCAACCGACTGATCCACAGCGCGGGCACAGCGTCTCCAAACACGCATGCGCGGTTTAATTTGGAAACATTTTTGGCTTCAGTAGACACACAATACTTCAGACTGAAACATGACTGCCCCCTACAGGTAATGAAGGGCATGTTCACTGCTTCCCGCACGCAGCCGCGCAAAGCCGCGGCAAGTCACGGGATCCCTTTTCTCGAAACGTGCGTTTTTAATGGCGACATCTGTATAATGAGATAAAATGTAAGTCGCTCTGGATAAGGACGTCTCCCCAATACCGTAATGTAATGGAATGTTTTGTCCATAATATGTCTGGAACCCTGCTTAGGAGTTCCACCTCAGTTTTTGATCCTGTTCATCTTATTGATCTTCCTCCTCATCTTCTTCTATAGTCATCCTAAGTCCTTTGAATCGGCTCCTTCACCTACAAACAGTGAGATACGTGGGACTGCTCTAATTGCTGCTCCTGGTGCTGCTATTGCTATATTTCCCATGGAGATATCTGAGGCCATGTCTTTCATTACTTCTGCCCATAGTTGTGCAAATGTTTCCTCCTGGCTACTTTGATCATAATAGGTGATGCAGTGCATGGACGAACTTGGTTTCCTGTAGTCAGGACAACTCTGACAAATCCACTCCTTCCCCAAGTCCAGCGCTTGGAACTCCATTGCCTAAGTATTCTAGCCAGTATACTGTACTTGGTGTCCTCTGTTCTGTAACAGTCTGCAGATATTGTCCAATAGTTTTCATTCAGGGAATGGCTTTTGCATTGCACTGGATTCTTGGCTTTAATTTGCAAAATAAGTCTCTTTGAAGATGATTTAATTACTTGGTGAGTAAAGTGTACTTGGAGAGTAAGCTGACCACTGTGGTGTCATATGTCATGTGTGTGATTATATGGACAGTTATTTTGACCAAGTCTCAGAGAGTTATCCATCCATCTTGGCCTACTAGCATTACTGTACACTAACCCTAGACTGGGACGTAACACTAGGCATTAGCATTCACCACACACAAACAGCACAGCTGTCATAATCCAGTGGTTGATTGTATTACCTCAAAATTACTTACAGTGGTGTGACAACCAGACTGCTCATTACCGTCGCACTCACCGCCGTGGAAAGCGGCAGCGGCCAAAATAAACCAGGAGCATTTCAAAATAATTTGTGAAATGACCGCCAGGTGGCGCAAATTGACATTTTCCGTCATATCGGTTTTTAAATATATTCAGAGCTTAAGTCATAATAAAGTCAAAACAATATGTTGTAGCGAAGTAATACTACAATTATGATAATTTACACATCCAACAAACATGAAAAACTATAAATATAAAAAATATGAGTTAGAAAACATTGGTTTTATTTTGTTTAGACAGACTCTCTGTTTTTATCTGTTTAGTGTTATTATTAAAGAAAACAGCACAAACAACAGCACTAGGGCTTTAAAAAAATTATTTCGACAATACTTACAGTTGTTAGAGTTTAAGACATCAAGATTTAAATATAGAAATAACTAAAACAAATAGAGCAAACTTCCAGAATATATAATAAAAAAATAAATCAATAAAAAAGATGTATGCGGTATAATCGGGGCCTCTCATTACATTATTTGCTCGCACTTCGTCTGGCACTGAACCAAAATATATTGTCTTACATTTGTGAATAAAATATCATTGTTTTATTCAGAGATTTACAGTATTTGTCCAAAATAATAGTTATGCAATATAATTACAGGCTCTGGATTCGTTTTTCGTTTGCAGTATAAAACCAAAATACATCTTACTATTTTTGAGAGATTCGTCGTAAAAAAAAAAAAACTGTTTTTTTTTTCAGATATTTGTCTGTACAAAATAATATTTATGCAATATAATCACGGACTCTTGATTCGTTATTCGTTTGCAATATAAACCAAAATACATTAACCATATAATATAAACCAAAATATAAACCAAAATATTTAATTTGCTGTATTAAATATTTATGCCATCTCATCAAACTCGCAACTCACTCCGAAGAGCATCCTTCTCTGCCTTGCAAACTCCCAACTCACTCCGAAGGGTACCAATCTCTGCCTCTGTCTGTTTCCTTCCTTCACAGAATTCTGTTGACCAGGGCTTGAAATTTAATATCGTATATAATATTTAATATTGGCATAATATCCCTGCCCCAATTCTCACAGCTGTATAGTATGAATTGAAATAATAACAATAGTGTTTTTCTTTACTGAATAGGCAGAGCCTCTGAATAGGCAGAGCCGTTGATGTCTTTGGTTTCGGCTGTGAGTGGATGCGCTGTAGTAATCCACGTTTTATGCAAATTACATAACCTTTTTTCAGTCATGATATACTAACATATATTTCAGTCATGATTTCAGTCATGATATACTAACATATTTTTGCCGTGTAGTGCACGCGCAACATCTAAGGGGCGAGCGTTCACACAGCTGACCAAATCGTCATTAGCGTGCCCCGCCCCCAAACAGCACAGCGAGGAACATTTACATTTAAACAGGTTTTACAGGTGTGCTTTGCGAAGTCAGACACAAACTGTACAAATGCAAATAACCTGTGAATAGCTGTTCTCACCTACAGTATACACTCGGAGAAACTAGAATTTTTCTTACCATAACATGTAGTGTTATTAATCACTCTACACTGTTTTTAATTACTTTTTTTTTTTTATATAAATAAACAAACCAAATAAAATTATTCCATGTGTATTTACCCTTTGTAAAATAGCATTAAAAATGATGGGTCGTGTATCGAGCGATTAAAAAACAATACAAGGCACGTTATGATAAGGAACCTTTCTACAGTACAGTATCTCTTCCATTTCAGTGATTAAAAAACGGTAAAAATGTCAATTTTGGAATCCACAGACGCTCAAACAGCAAAAGAACATGATAATAATAATCAAAATAATATTATTATTCTTTTTGCTTTTTATGTCCACCATTTAATAATGATTTAATTATCAATAATTAAAGCTGCTCACATCGCGCGCTTTCACTTTAAAAATGCAGTGTTTAATCAGCAAGTATATGTCTCCTCTCTTTATGATTGATAAATATTCTGACTGAAACAAATCTGCTCGTGTCGGATTGTTCATTTTTTATGAAAGAGGAGAGTAGAAGGGGAAACGTTTGCATGATCCCGCGTGTGCGCCTTTAACTTTGATCTAAAGTCAGATGAACGCGCGCGCCGATATGAGAGATTAGATCTTTCAGCACGCCGATGTCAGTCCCTATAGCAAGGAGCATTTACTTACATCTAAACTGAGTCATTTACATAAATCACTGATCACATTTAAACAATTTATTCATACAGATGTACATGTTTTATAGGTTTGTTACTGAAGAACTGTGGCAGCGGGCACACCTAATAATAAATGCCGGATTATTATTATTTTTTTTATTTATAGTTTTATATAAATAAAAATGCTTTTATAAATGTGGGCTACTGTTATCTACTTCAAATATTTGTTAAAACAGCCAGGAAACTCACTCTGACCATTTTAATAATTCATTGATAAATTAGTGATTCCTCGTCGTCTCCGCAGCAGTGAGCGCGCCTATAATTCACTTCTCATACGAATTACATAATCTAATAATTTTTTTCATTAGTTTATATTAAAGCAGATATTTCTCTTTCTATAAGTATATATTTTTTCTAATTACAGTACGGGGTTGTTGTTCTTGCCATGTTACTGTGTGTGCTTTGCCATCTCAGACACATGCAAATACTGTAATATACCTCAAGTGTGAATAGCTGTTCTCACCTATACACTCGGAGAAACTAAAATCACCACTGTTCATGGTTTCAGCAAACTGGGGAGGATCTTGGATCTTGCTTCAGGCCTCTTCTTAAATTTGTGTAAATTTTAAATCTGAAAGCTGCTCACATCGCAGAAAAAAAATGCAGTGTTTAATCAGCAAGTATGTCGCCTCTCTTTATGATTGATAAATATTCTGACTGAAACAAATCTGCTCGTGTCGGCTCATATCGGGAGCATTTTTGATGCTTGCGAATAAACCTTTTAGTCAATGTACGTTAAATGTGTGCGCTGTTTAACTTTGCCGAGTTTTGATCTAAAGTCAGATGAACGCGCTCGCCGATATGAGAGATTAGATATCTCTTTCAGCAAACACATTTACAGGAGCATTTACTTACATCTAAACTGAGTCATTTACATAAATCACTGATCACATTTAAACAATTTATTCATACAGATGTACATGTTTTATAGGTTTGTTACTGAAGAACTTTGGCAGCGGGCACACCTAATAATAAATGCCGGATTATTATTATTTTTTTTATTTATACTTTTATATAAATAAAAATGCTTTTATAAATGTGGGCTACTGTTATCTACTTCAAATATTTGTTAAAACAGCCAGGAAACTCACTCTGACCATTTTAATAATTCATTGATAAGTTAGTGATTCCTTTGGTTACGGCTGTGCTGATCATGTCATCTCGTCGTCAGTGAGTGCGCCTATACAGTAATTCACTTCTCATACGAATTACATAATCTAATATTTTTTTTTCATTAGTTTATATTAAAGCAGATATTTCTCTTTCTATAAGTATATATTTTTCACGTCTGTGCGGCGAGTATACACGGAGTTTGGGTTCATTTTCTGACACGCTCAAGTTCACCAAAATCAATACAGAACCCCGTTTACTTTATTTATTTAACAAAATCATAAAGTTTTTTCGTCATTGTGTGTGCACCTAAATAAAAGTAGAGTCTTATAAAAGCTACAAATTTAAAGAACACAAAATATAAGATGACACAAGACCCTACACGTGTAGCCTTTCTACTGTAATTACACAGTTTACAACGTTTACGTTGCTTAAATTCGATCCTAAAAAACTGAATTTAATTTTAATTATAAATTTGTACTGTAATGTTACTACTGTGATTATGAATTCGTTTATTTACAATGTTTCACTTTATTTTATCTGCAACGACGTGCAGCTGTGGACGACCTGCGCCTCATTAAGCCTGGAGAGAACGAACTGATGCCTGAGGCGTCAGTCTATAGTTATATAGCGCCACTCAGTGGTAAAAGCCAGCAAACGCACAAACCCAAATGTTGACGCCATACACCGGCGTCAGTAGAAGTCGCATACTGCCTGTGCATCCACTGTACATGATGTCTCACTGTCCCACTTTTTCATAAGGTCAAATTGTGATATGATGCTCCTGTAAAATTGCAATTACGAGGACTGTTTCTGGACTACTATTGCCGCTTTTTCTATACTCAACATGTGTAAGTTGATCTCTTTTGGTAAAAATTTTAGGTAAAAGCTCAAATCACCTTTTACAGCCAACCAGTGGCCCCATTAGATGTCTCAAAATGCGACGTCCTTGTTCCCACTGCTTGTATAATGTTAATCTCTGAACATATATACTACGAAAACACTTGGATTAGATTATATTTTTTTCATTAAAACTAAATTATTTTCATTCTTTACTGCCTGTAAATCTTTACAGCAGTTTAAAGATCCTTCCTTACTGACAAAAGAAGTTAATGACTGGTTCTGGGATGAGATCATCACTCAATGTGGGCTCTATGTGAGCCAAACAGTTACCAAGTTTAACTAGTAATTTATTCCTGATGGATCCCATTCAAATGTCCTGCTGCTGGATACAACCTGACCAACCCAATGCCCCAGAGGTAGCTTAACCCCTCATATGCACTCACCTCTAGTGTGATGGAATAAACCTGAAATGGTTGTTTTTTTATATTGTCTAACACACTGACCTGCAGCCACTGTTAATGTCCCACGCCTCCACCTGGCCATCATACGAGGTTGACCACAGAACACAATCATCCAGAAACACACAGCCTGAGATCCCATCAAAATTACTAATCAGTGACTTCACTTCCTTTTGTGAGAGAAAGAGAACAAAAAAAAAAACAAGGATTTTTCAAATTGTCTCTCTTTCTACAAGAATTATACACCTTATATACAGGAAATGAGATGAGGATAGAGCTGTGGCTGCTACCTGGTTAGTGTGAGTATGGTAGATATGGAGAGAACCATATACTGTCCCCACCGCCAGGAAATATCCAGCAGGACTCAGAGACAGACAGGATGGAGTCCACTGAAATGTGGAAACCAGCTCACTGCCGAATTACAAACACTCAATTACACACATCACAAGCTGAAAAATAAATAATATATAGTACAATAATTTTTTTTTATTGTTTAAAAGCAGTTAAAACAGTTAAAAGCAGTTATATAAAAAGTTGGTCTCTTTTTTAATAAAGTGGGGTAAGTCAGAGGGCTTAGAGTGATTCCTACCCAGTTTCCTGTCGGGATTCTCTGGACTTGTTCATCCATCTGACAGCATGGACGTTTCCTTCCTCGATTGCGCATTTAGCCCAGATGTGAGCAGCTGAGGCATCTGGTTCATTCAGGGCTTGCTGCACAAACAGAGTTGGCCAATGAGAGAGCAGGGGGGCGTGGCGCTTGAGGAACGAATGACAAGCCAGGACATCGTCTGAGCCATCTGTGTAGTTGACGATGTTTAAAATGGGTTAAATTATAATTTTGATATGTACACATACTGTATATTACTGCTCACTATTAATATATGACATGTGATCATGTAAACATCAGTGTGAGCAAAAAAAAAAACTGAAGCTAAATTTCTGGGATGCACCAGCTGAGATGAAAAGGCATGGATGAACGTATCAATTGCTTCAGGACAGTGTGGCTTGTCTAATTAATTTCCCTTCTCTAGTAAAGATGTAGGAAAAAAATTAAGTGAGGGGCTAGGGCTGGAAGGACAACTGGCAGCTGTTTCTCTGAGGACTTGACAATTCGATAGTTCAGGACTCCATTTTAACATCAATTAACATCAACTATTATAGCTGAACTGCCTGCCACCTAACACACTGTATAAATGCAGATCATTTCCTGCTTCCTGTTTCACCCAAATGAGGATTGGTTCCCTGTTGAGTCTGGTTCCTCTCAAGGTTTCTTCCTATTACCATCTCAGGGAGTTTTTCCTTGCCACTGTCGCCCGCGGCTTGCTCACCAGGGACTATCTGACCATTTTGATTCATACACAAATTTAATTGAACGTTAAAGATAACCGGGCAGGGTCAAGTGGATGCCCCCAAAAATGTACATTAGTTCTGTTTCATAATGTTACCATTTACGTTTTCTTCGCGTCCTTGGTAATGGCATGCATTAATACAGGACTCTTTAATCTCTTAAAAATGTTGGATCGCTTTAAAACCCTACCATATCGAACATAATTCTCCATCAGGCTGCGCAGAAGTCCATGACGGACATTAGCATACAGGAAGTAGTAGTTGCAAAGCAGGAAATGCATCGCCTCCCACTGACCAGATTTCACCTTTAGATGAAAATAAAAGCAGGGTGAGATTTTCTGTAACTGTGGAAAGGTGTGAAAGGAGTGTGTGAGTCAGTAGGAAGAGCCACTGACCAGATGAGCAGGAAGCTGTGTGAGTGTGTCCGGGTCACAGTGCAGGAACGTGTCATGCCCATGAGGATCTGACTGAACCCACAGGTGAGCTACAGAAAAACAAACACACATTTTTTTAATTATTATTATTATTACCCTTTTTGTGAAGACTACAATATAAAATGTTATTGTACCTGCGAGAATCATGTGCGCTCTGGTTCTGTCGTATGGATCAGAGAGGTAAAGTTGCTCAAATGCTGATTGAAAATCTGGATTTGTGAGAACCAAAGACTGATCCGGTACCACAGACAGAGATGACCCAATCAGACTGCAGCAGAAGAGTATAGAACACCAAAAAATTAAAAAAATTAAAGAACCATTAAATGTTCTATAAAGGGAAATCTGACAAGTCCCGATGGGAACTAAATTTCTTAAAAATACAATATAATTAAGTGCTCTTAGCATCCTAAAATGGTTCCACTTGAGCTAATTAGAATTGGGAAAAACACTGTTGGTGGGGTTCTACATAGAACCTTAATATTTATATTTTTTTTACTTTGTCTGAAAACATTACGTGTTCTCCTAGAGCACCCAAGAAAATTTATTTCACTATAAGACAGTTGTCTTATTCTTTAGTTATAAATCACAGCACAACTATGGCTACCACTGTAAACTTTGGGCCAGCTGAGAGAACGTGGCCATGGGCACTGTGGTTTTTAGGTTCCTGGCATGTTTGATCATTTCCTTCCAGTTCAATGGGGTGTGTGTGGAGCTCAGATCAGTGCACAGGTTCAACAGGAAGTAGAGATCTCTCTCTTTCAGACCTGTGCAGAGACGAGCAACAGAAAAAATGTTAATACAAAATGCCTGTACATTTTATTTTATTATATTCACATGTCCATAACTGTTTAACTACTGTGTTTATTATGTATTAGTGATAATGATGATGGTCAGTTGTACCAGTGGAGCTGACGGTTAGAGCAGCCAGGGTCCAGCTGAGTCCTGTTCCTCCATACTGAGAGTTCAGCCTGATCAGACTGTGCTGAATCAGCTCACACAGAGACACCGGGAGACACTGAAGGTTCTCCTTCATCTGGAAACAAAATGTGGTTTAATCCTGATTTACACTGTACGAGTTTCCACTAGATCTTGCAAAAATCATTATAACACATTACACCAAATGTTGACTGATCTCTTTTCTAAAGTGAAATAAGCATGTTCAGAGCTATCATACGTATACTATATACAAATCATCTTCAGTCAAACAACTGGCAATGACGATAATGAAAATCTGTAATGTTTAATACAAATATACTGTTTAAATGAATATTGTGTAGAACACTGCCATCATCTGCAATCATAACTAGAGATGTTCTGATACCATTTTTCCCCTCCCGATTCCGATACTTGGGCTCAGGGTATCGGCTGATACCGAGTACCGATCCGATACCTGGGTGTGTAATCTGTACAGTGTACAGTATATATACTGTATATATCATTTCTTTTTTTAAAGTAAAATACTACTAGCCATGTGTAACGGGTTCGACCCTAAGTGCACGGGCGACACCATGAAACACAGACACGAGGCGAGGTCTTACAGGAAAAAGGGTAATTTATTTAGAAAAATGGGTAAGGAAAGGGTTAAAGGCTCTCTGCAGCCTTTTCCACTTCTGCGGGAGGGATGCGAAGGCGGGCTCGACGCGGAAGTGAAGGTGCCTCGGGAGCTCGCGCAGCTCGTTCACGCGCTCCTCTCGCGGAGATCAAAGGCGCCCCCCTTTTTTAAAGTCTCTGGGGCGCATCACATCACCCCGCTCTTGTGCCACTGTCTCTCATAAAATCCACCGCGTCACAAAGTCCAGCTTCCCAACAGTCAGACCCCGAGCTACACTCCCCGCTGTGTTTTATAGCTCATGGGCCGTTGCCTGATTCTGTGGCCCTGCTCCTTCACATACCTAACGGGGGGGGGAGGCCGCCTAACTAGTGAGCGAGGAGCAATATGAATTTGGGCGCACGCCCATCACAGGCGCATGCCGTGACACTCTGTAAGTAAGCTAAGCTAGCAAAGGTAGCGGGCATAAATAGGTTATGTTTAGGAAAATGGTATCGGATCGGTACGTGGACTCAAGTACTCGCCGATTCCGATGCCAGCTTTTTTTGTGGTATCGGCAGCATTTCCGATACCAGTATCGGAATAGGAACAACCCTAATCATAACCAATCACAATCACGTCTTACAACCCTACATTCATTGTACATCGGTCACTAGAAAGCGGTCTTTTCTTTAGTTGCCATGGTTTCACTAGTGTAATATAGCCACACAAAGGAAAGCACCTTAATGATTTAAATGTGTGTCTTCTAGAACAAAAATGAGCATCAGCGTAAGTGTCACCTTTTCAAAGGAGGCATAGTTCCTGAGCTCCTCACAGGCCAAGCGCAAATACAGTGGACTCACAGCTCCCTTCTTCATCAGCAGCGTCTGGAGCTGCAGGTACAAACACATGTAGTTTCCCAGTTTCCCTCAAACACTCATATTGGTCTGTGTTGTAATATCAGACCTGGTTATTGAAGGCAGAATCACTCAGTTTCTTCCCGTACACACTCAGCTCCTTCTCGACGATCTCTCTCCGGTCTGGCAGCAGTAACGGCCCCAGAGGAAACAGAGTGCAGCTTTGCTTTTTGCTGATAGTGTTGTGGAGATCTGAACCTGTAGTAACGCTCAGGACCAGACACACACCCTAAAAGGATGAAGATAGCATCATCACACAAACAGCTCTATATTATTTTACTAAAACAGCAAAACACAAAGTATTTTAATCCTTACATAATTTTTCCCTAGATATATGTAAATTCTATTAGTGTGTGTTTGTTACTGGACCTTTGGAATGTGTTGTGGAATCCATTCAGAAATTCTTTGCCCTTTAGCATCATGCACCAGATCTGCTCCATCAATGAGTAAAGCCAGAGATCTGCCTTTCTTCACCTCCTTCAGCTGAGAGAGTAACTCTGACAGCAGGTCTCTGTTAATACACACTGCATTTATTCACTGATTCTGTAAAAACTACACTGAGATACACAGGCTTCTATTACAGAATAGGCTCCTATTCTGTTTCCTTTACATTCAAATTTACTCCAAAGAAAAGGCACAAACCATCGGTTTTGTTTTTTGCCAGAATGGAACTCTTACCCTTTATTTTTCATCTCAAATATTTATACTTTCCCATTCTATGTACATGTCTCTCACCTGTAAGGTGTGCTGGTAGGAAGCTCCTCCTCCTGCTCCTTCCTCTTCCTCAGCCATTGGACCAAGCAGCGTAGGAGGGGCTCAACCCCAGAAGCTGACTGGCTAGCAGCTGTGGAGTAGGATATGACATCACACATGGACGTTTTCTTCCTCTTGTGTGGGGTTTGGAGTGAGTGAGCCAATGAAGCCTGACAGAAAAATGGAGAGGGACAGAGACAGTGAAAGAGATATTACTGCGACGTGTTAGACACTTGTTTCTGTCAGCTGCCATATGCAATAAATTAAACGCGACGTGTTACCATGAAAGTCGTTTTGCCGAATCCGGCCCCGCCCTGCACCAGCAGAACCCCGCCTTTCCACTGACATTCTTCGATTTTATTTTTTGCCTTTGAAAGCAGATTCGCTCGGCCATAAAACCGCTGGCATTGGGCTTCCTGGTGCACGTCCTGTTCTTTGATCTCTGTTGTCAGATCTGCCTCGTCTGATTCCTGAACAACAGGTCAAAAGCGGAAACATGCAAAGAACACTGAGGAGGGTCAAATAGTGGCCATCTGATCAAAGAACTGTTCATACAGCCTCTGTGCCAGACAGTCCACTAAAGGAGGTGTGGCCTCTCAGTCTGTCAGTCACAGTGATGAAGATGCTACTTAAAACTAAACTCTTTATGTAAAAGTAATTTTATAGATCATCTCGAACTTGTATTGTATTAAATAACTAGATGATTTAAATGTACATTTATTTCTATTTTGATGTCTGACCTCAACAAAAAGCTTCTGTATAACAGACCACAGATCCTCCATCACAGCCTTCGCAAAATCCTCCAGAGCTTTAACGTACGCTTTTCCAGCTATGACTCCGCCCCACTCACATTGGTAACTACAGAGATACAGAGAGAAGAACTCACAGTGCATGATGACCAACACTTACTATGAAGCTCATTTTACTGACTTTAATCTTGTGTCTTTCTCTGAGTTTACCAGATGAGACTAAAAACACAAAACATGCCAAACCAAGTTTACTAATTAAATGTAATAATTCAATAATTCAGATCCTGTTCTTACTTTTCTGTCACTCTAAAGTCATTGCTCTTGATCCATTTCTTCAGTTCATCCATTTTAGCTGCAGTTTTTTGGGATTCAGCTGCAAAGTCGTCTCTCCAAGCCTCAGGCACTGAACTAAACAAAAATATCAATAATTATTTTATGCATTTAGCTGCTTTTTGCGACAGCGGGCCACTCGGTGCAGGCGCTTCTCACATACACACACTGCGCACACAGCGTAAGGTGCGCCGACAGCGGAGCACACCTAACAAGGGGGCCCTTTATTTTGTAACAAACATGTACTTCATATACAATTAACCTAATAAAGAACTTCAGATATTTTGCTATTTAAACATGTTGAGAGTGGTACAGAGGCTTGTTGAGATCCAGTCCGGAGTCTCTGAGAGCAGAAGGTTAGAAGGTGAGTCCGTACCTGAGCAGCTGAGGAGATCTGAAGTAGAAGAACATGCGGCTCTGAGCAGAATCAGGAAACACGGCCTGAAACTGACGGATCTCCATCTCTGTGACCGACAGACCCTTAGGAGCCGACTTCAACTGACACACACACACAATTATAAAGCTATAAGTCTTTATATTGTAATGTAACATAATTTCAAAAATGACATCACATACAATTGCAATATAAATTCAAAATAAAACAACTGTAATAAAAAACATGTAGCCTAAATAAATATAAATAAGTAAAAAGTGTGCAATGATAATAATAATGGTAATGATAAATAATATCTTAATAAAAACTACAAAAAGTGTGGTAGGTATTTTAAAGGAAGGATAAAATATCAAGCCAAATCAATAAACTGTCCAGAGCTGTAGTGGATTTACCAACAAGCAACAGGCCTAATACAAAATATTTTGTAGTAAAGTACAAACATTACAAAATTAAAATATGGATTTGTGAGCAGAACCCAGCCTACAGAATATCTCAGCAATTAAAATCCAACATAAATAAATAGTCAGTAAATAATTCATTACAATAATTAGTAAAGACTTTCTGTTTTCTCTTCTTACCCAGATGTAGTGAGGCAGGTCAGGCAGCGAGGGCCGAGGAGGCACCAGGCCGTATCTCTCTCCCAGAATCCCCAGCAGCACCTGGGAGCGACAGACCTCCCTGAGGCAGATCTCAGCGGCACGTGCCGATTCCTCCTCAGTGACACCCCAGCGCAGGTCCACTTCCTGCAGGTGGAGGCAGAGGGGAGCTGCTCGCCGTCGTAACTCCGGGAAAACAGTGCGGACCAGAACGTCTCGCTCGCCGTGCATGTCTCTGAACGTAGACGAGATGAAGACACGCATGCTACGCCACCTGACAATGGAAAGAGGAAAACGTGTAAGCTTTTTTTTACTGCCACAGACTCATATAAGCAGTATAAAATAATATTTGCTTTTTATATAATGTAATTCCTCAAAAACTATTTTGTAAATATATATCTGAAAAGCAGTTAATAAAACAAAGAATAGAATGATTAGGTTACATGGTGCCGTATGGAGAGCCGCACTACGAGATGCTGATGTTAATAAGAGCCCTAACCCAGGGCTTTAGAGGGGGTCAATGAAATAGGAGTTTGTTAAAGTGCTTAGAATACGCACAGGAAGACCTTTCCGTTTGGGGATAGTGTGGGATTATTAATTTGTTCGTGTCTTCTTTATACTTTTATATTTAACCTGAGAGCACACGCTTAAAGGACAGAATGCCATTCTCTCTCTCTGCGTTCTGTCTGTCTATTTATCTTTCTTTCTTTGTCTTTGGCCCTGATACCTTACCGGTGCTACCTAAATGATCGCACAAAGTGCAGAGGTATCAGGACCCTTACATAAACATGCCACCAGGTGTGACACGTGCACATTGATTGCCTGGAAACTGCGTGTATAAATGCCACTGCCTGCCTGAACTCCCGGTAGCAGCCCTTGGATCTGTCCGTTCTGAACAAAACAGAATATTTATGCGCGGTTCTGTCCCTCGCGAGACCCGCATCGTTACAGATTAAATATGATTGAATAAGTAAACAACACTCACTCACCGTCTATGAGGGCCTGGAGTCTATGCCAGGAGGATGAGGGAATGAGACGGGTTACACCCTGATCAGGGTTCCAATCCATCGCAGGGCACACACTCACAGACTCACTATGGGAACAGCAATTAGCCTAATCTGCATGTCTTTGGACTGTGGGAGGAAACGCACCAAGCACGGGGAGAACATGCAAACTCCATGCAGAGAGAGATGGGAATTGAGCCTGGCCAGGAATCAAACCCGGACCATGGAGGTGCAAGGCGATAGTGCTAACCACTACACCATCGTGCTGCCGAATTAGTAAACAAGTTAAGAAATTTTATATTTTCTTTCCTGCATTTTCCTCTCTATTTCTTTATTCAAATTTATTTTTTTTGGTTCAAGAATTATTGATTTTCTCTTTCTTTTTCCAGATAGTTTCTACTTTATTTCTTATACACTTTTTTTTCTTAACATTATTTTATTACCATTCTCTACATTTTAGTTTTTCGGTTTTTGGATATAAAACCGTTTTATTTGAGCCTCTTTCCCATCACTAACATTTAAAAAATATATATTTTTAAAGACAATTTGTTTCTCTATTTAATAAGTTATCAGTATTTTCCACACTACTCATTTCTTTTTTAATATAATTCATTGTTTTAGAGATTTATTTAGTCATACACTTTCACTACAATACACAACATATTCCTCTTTCTGTCTTAGCTATTTTTCATATAAAAAATATATAAAAACATTTTTCCCTGAACACACAAGTTCTGGTATTCATAATTCTGTTGTGTATGAAGGTACCTGAGTTTGGGGACTGCCGGCAGGGGTATGGTGTCACTGCTTCTCTCTGGTTTTGCAGCAGAACCTGTTGGAGGAGGAATCTTGTACAGTTTGTCGATTTGCTCCACGTGATCCAAAAATCTGGATGACCCGCACTCTGAAATGAACCTGCAGGACAAGAAAACACCAGTGAACAAACTAATTAAGTGGTAGAATAGTTTAATCGACTACAGTAGGTACCCAATCGGAATGGTTATTACCGTCGCGCTCACCGCCGTGTAAAAACGACAGCGGCCTAAATAAATCAGTTGCATTTCAAAGTCATTCGTAAAATAGCCGCCAGGTGGCGCAAAGTGACATTTTCACTCGTCGCAGTAAATACAATAGTGACGGTAATTTCCACATGAGTACTTTACACAACAAACATGAAAAATCTGAACCAGAGCTATTGTTTACTGTACTGTACAATAATGAGTTAAAAAAAAAACACTGGGTAATTTGTTGTTTAGATCAAGTTCACTAGCTGAAAATGTACAAAGTATAAACTGTTATATATATATATATATACACCGTATCTCTGTATCTGTTTATTGTTATTTAAGTTCTGGGTTACTTCAGGTACTTTAAACACATTGTTGTGTTCCTCATTGTAAGAGCCATATCACATTTGTTATGTAATATGGATCTGTTGAATCTGTTGTGTTTGTTTTATTTACATTTATTCCATTTTATTCTATTCATCAGTTAAGCACTAAGCATTCTATTCATCATTTAAACAGTTACTGTTATGTTTGTTAGTTAAGCATCCATTTTGACTGTCGTAGGTTGGTCTGTGATGTCACTCCACTGTTATACGAATTTGTATGACTGTTGCATGGTAAAATAGTTTAGTTTGGATAAGGAAGTTTCGGAGAACACAAGCATTTGACCGTAAGCTAACCGTAATCAGCTAAATATGACAAATATGTTGTTATATGCATAAGCAAATCTTGAACCGTTTTGATACAGCAACAGGTGTTCACAGTAATCACAGTGGATTTACTCAAGTTGACTGTATGAAGTGTTGAATCTTTGATGCTGGACAATAAAATACGAGAGACAAAGAACTCAATGAACTTTGTGTCGTAAGTAACGAATCTGAAACAAAGCTACGCGTCAAAACTAGTGGAATAAAGTGACCACATCCATACTCATGTTGGGTCATATGAGATGTAGTGGGTCATTTACAAATGAACACCTGGTTGGGTTATTTTGACCCAACAACTAGTTTATTCATTATTCTTTCGTTTCTCCAAATGGCAACCTGAAAAACATTCGAAATATTACTGTTATTGTGTCACAGGTGTAGTTTTAAGAGTTTTAAGCGTCTATTTAGAAAAAATGCTTTTAGAAAAGCTTCAGGAAATCTACCGGCGTCCTGCGCATAACATCGGGCCAACTCGTGTCGGAAAGAGTTTATAAACATTTTCTAAACGTAGGCTATTGTTTTTTTTTTACTTAAAATATTTGTTAATTTAATTTAAATGAGGTTTGGGCTGAGGAATTCGATTCGGCATCATAAACCTCCTGTTTAATTTCCTACTTAGTTTTAATCAGCACTCAGCCGCACGCATAAAGTTTTCCAGAGTGCACCGGCAGAAGTAGACTAATGATTATGAATGCTTCGGGAAAACACCAAGCAGACTGACTCTGATTATTTTAAAAAACATTTACGTTAATTTTCTGATGCGCTCAAGTTCACCAAAAACAATACAGAACAGCGCACCTTGTTCTTTCAAACATTTACAAAATCATAACGTTTTTCCATTATTGTGAGTGCGTTTAAATAAAAGTTGAGTCTTATAAAGGCCATGTAGTCTTATATAGTTTTTGCATATTAATCTTATCTGTTACATCTTTGAGGACAATAGGTTTTTTCAGCCTGTCACGCCGTGCGCCCAAATCAATATCGCTCCTTGCTCACTAGTTAGGCAGCCTACCCTTCAGATATGCGAAGGAGCGGGGCTGCGGAATTAGGCACAGCTGGTGAGCTATCCTTGCTAATGATCCCGGGCTTGCACCCCACGCTATAAAATACTTGGGGTTTCTTGGGTTTCAGTGGATTTTAATACGCAGTGTGAGTGCGACGCACTCCAGATGAGGATGGGTTCCCTGTTGAGTCTGGTTCTTCTCAAGGTTTCTTCCTATTACCATCTCAGGGAGTTTTTCCTTGCCACTGTCGCCCTCGGGCTTGCTCACCAGGAACTATCTGAACATTTTGATTCATACACATTCACATTCCATACAAACTTAAATAATTCTTTTGATTGTGTAAAGCTGTTTTGAGACAATGTCAATTGTTAAAAGCGCTATACAAATAAAACTGAATTGAATTGAAAATTCAATCGACGCGCGCTCAACAACGGGAAGTGCAGCATGCAAGCGGGGCGAATGGAACGCGCCCCAGGGACTTCAAAGAAGCTAGAGCTGGGAGGGGCCGGTCCGCCCATCAGCGGAGGGCAGAGTCAGCACGAGCGGATGGAGGCAGGAGTTGCTGTTCTCGCGGGCCCACGGTGCCACTCTGTCCACTGATCACCGCTCACCAGCCTGTGTCCGCGTGCCAGCGGGGCATTGCCAACCAAACCTGCACATTCCTTCCTTTCCATCCTCACTCCTTTAACACCATCCTTCCCATTTTTTCCTGTAAGACCTCGCCTCGAGTCCGTGCTTCATGGTGCCGCCCGTGCACTTAGAGTCGAACCCATTACACGGCCCAAATGTAGTCAACAATATTTAAAAAAACGTTTTATTGTTCTTGTTTTAATGTTATTTTGAAGTAAATGAAACAGTAATAGCTAAAATAAGGGGAGGGATGAGAGGTACTTGCGCTCCCACATTAATCACGGCTCTGCAGCCAATCAGGGGCATCTGTGAGCTTGCGCACGCGGAAGGAGCGACTAAGCGCTTTCCTCCGAGTGTGTTACCCCGCCCCTAACGGTGCGTGAGCAAGCAGTTTGAAAAGATGCAGTCAGCTGACGTCACGCGGTTCGGAGGAAACACGTGATAGTCTTCGCCCTCCCGACTGAGTGGTAGTGGTAGCCTTAATGTGGGAGCCCCCCTAGCGACGGGGAGGAATTGGCCACGACTAAATTGGGGAGAAAATTGGAAAACCCAAAAAAATTATATATATAAAAAAAATTTATCCTCCTCTTTAATTTCCTACATTCTAATTGATGAATCATCATTGATACAAACAATATGGCTGCCGAGGTGCAGCCACATGGAGCTGGTCCTGCATGTTTGCCTCAAAAAACATGGAATATTAACAAAAAACACGGATTTTGTCATCAGCATGTCAGTCTATTGTCTTTATAGCGATTTATCTTCTTTTGTGTTCAACTTTTCCAAGAAGAAGGGGTGATCAGAATCTCTCCCCAACAAAATGGAGTCAACATACATTGTTCTCAAAAGTACTGGACTATGGCCATGCTAGGCCTCCCCCAGGTAAATATGAACAATCAGACTCAGTCAGACCATTCCATGGTATGGTTAATTTTGTGATATTACTGCTTTTGGCTGGTGTGTCTGGGCCTCAGTGTCTAACCTCAAATAACATGGATAGACTATTACAACAGCTACCCAGGCTACCACTACAGCTTGCCGGGCTACCCACAGAGTTTATTGGGCTACCACCACTGCTAGTTGGTCTACCACTGCAGCTACCTGAGTTAGCACTTCAGCCACCAGTCCTACTACCTCAGCTGCCTGGGCTATCACCACAGCTACCTGGGCTATCACCTCAGCTACTTGGGCTACCATCACAGCCAGCTGGGCTTTCATCTCAGCTACCCGGGCTGCCACCTCAGCTACTTGGGTTACCACCACAGCTATCCGGGCTACAACCTGGGCTACCACCTCAGCTACCTGGGCTACCACCACAGCTAGCCGGGTTACAACCTGGGCTATCACCTCAGCTACCTGGGCTACCACCACAGCTAGCCGGGCTACCACTACAGCTAGCTGGGTCATTACCACAGCTAGCCGGGCTGTCACTTCAGCTACCCGGGTTACCACCACAGCTAGCCGGGCTACCACCCGGATATGAACATGAAACCAAACAGAAAGTTTTTGTAAGACAAACTGTGAGTAGTTCCTTAAATACATTGTATCATATTTTCCACTGTTAATAATGCAAAAATTATATGGGATAAGAACAGTAAGCCCAAGGGGATATTTGTTGCGCATTTAAACAACGAAGTTTAGCACCAAAACACAATGAAATAAAAATTCTATTAATGGATACTAATCTGCATTTCTTAGGTTTTTAGTTACAAGGAAATTGATCTAAAAATCGGTTCATGAATTTTAATAAACCAAAATCTATTATATATATTAACAATTATGAAATATGATAGGTCGGCGCGGTGGTGTAGTGGTTAGCACTGTCGGCTTGCACCTCCAGGGTCCAGGGTTCGATTCCCCGGCCAGGCTCGATTCCCGTCTCTGTGTGCATGGAGTTTGCATGTTCTCCCCGTGCTTGGTGGGTTTCCTCCAAGTACTCCGGTTTCCTCCCACAGTCCAAAGATATGCAGGTTAGTTCCTAAATTGCCCGTAGTGTGTGATTGGGTGTGTGAGTGTTTGTGTGCCCTGCGATGGATTAGCACCCTGTCCAGGGTGTACCCCGCCTAGTGCCCGAAGTCTCCTGGTATAGGCTCCAGGTCCCCCGTGACCCTGAACCCAGGATTAAGCGGTATAGAAAATGAATGAATGAATGAATGAAATGAAATGATATTCCAAAGGTGGAATATCCAAGCTCTAAAGCAAGCAATCAAGAATAAATTAAATACGGACATAGCCATATTCAAATGTTTAAGAAATCGCGTAGTTAAAGATCTACAAGCTGCAAAAGCCAACTTTTACATTTCAGTGATTCCTGAAGCCAGAGGTAATTCATCCATAATGTGGAAAAATATTAATTATATAACAAAACCAATAGGGAAACGTTAAAATTTTCAGGAACATAGGGGAAGAAAATAGGGGAAGAGCTTGTAATTGACAAACAGATTGCTCATGAATTTAATAATTTTTTTGTTAGATCTGTTGAAGAGCTCTCTAAAAGTCACAATTTAAAACATCAATATGGAACCTCATCGACCTGTAAGCTTAAATGATAGCTTGTTTTCCCTCCAACAAACCACTGAGTCTGAAGTTTCAGCTGTTATAGAAAAAAATAACAATAGCCACTCCAAAGATCTCTTCCACCTTGACACTTAATTTCTAAAAAGAAATAAAGAGATACTCGAAAAACCCCTAACTCATTTGCTGAAGCTCTCTTTAAAAAATGGAGAATTTCCAAATGAATGGAACCAATCAAGGGTCATACCAACTTTTAAATCAGGAAAAGCAGACCAGGCATGTAACTACAGACCAATTAGTATTCTACCAGTATTGTCCAAGGTGTTAGAAAAAATAGTGGCAAATCAGTTAACGTTTTTTTTTACAGAGCCATAACGTACTGCATCCGCTGCAATTTGGTTTCCGCCCACATTATTCTACGGAGACTGATAATTGCTTTTTTATTGAAGAGCTTAAATCAGCAATTGACAAAGGCCAATTAGTTGGGGTCGTTTACACAAGTCACTGATCAAATTCAAATTCAAATTTTATTAGTCACATACACAGTCATACACAGTATAATATGCAGTGAAATGCTTATACGACCGCCAGTGACCTTAAAAAAAAAAAAAAAAAAAGCTTGTACGTAAAATAAATAATCAATAAAAAGGAAATACTAAAGAAATAATTTTAACTAGTAAAATTAACTGTACAATAAGGACATAATAAAATATTGCAAAAATATAGAAATATAGGGTAGATAGAGTATATATGTATATAGAATTAAAGTGTGAGTGGGTGTGCAAATATGCATGAAAGGTGACATGTGCAATTGTCCAGATGTATGAGTATTTAGTGCAAGTGTGTATGATTGTCCATGATCCATGTGTCCATGATTGTCCAGTCAGTGTTGTGAGCTTAAAAGATGTTATTAGTCCTGTGTGGAGGTGTGATTGAGAGACCTTATCGCCTGCGGGAAGAAGCTCCTCCTCAGCCTCTCTGTGTTGGCCTTTAGGGAGCGGAATCGCTTCCCAGACCGCAACAAAGAGAACAGTCCATTACTGGGGTGACTGAGGTCCTTCATGATCTTCCTGGCCTTAGTCCAGCACAGCTTGATGTAGATGGAGTGCAGGTCAGGGAGCTCAGTGCGGATGATGCGCTCGGCTGATCGCACCACCCTCTGTAGAGCTCGTCTGTCCTGCATGGTGCTGTTCCCGAACCAGGTCGTGATGTTTCCCGTCAGGATGCTCTCTATGGTGCAGGAGTAGAAGTTCCTGAGCACCTTGGAGGGCAGTCTAAAGTCTCTCAAGCGTCTGAGGTGGTAGAGACGCTGCCGGGCTTTTTTCACCACGGTGTTGATGTGACAGGACCATGACAGGTCCTGCGTGATGTGAACACCGAGGTATCTGAAGCTGTCCACTCTCTCCACTGGGCTCCTGTTGATGATGGGGGTCTGGTAGTTCCTCTCCTGCTTTGTACTAAAGTCCACTATCAGCTCCTTTGTCTTACTGACGTTCAGGAGGAGATTGTTCCTCTGGCACCAGTTCTCCAGATTTCCAATCTCCTCTAGGTAGTCCGACTCATCATTGTTGGTGATCAGTCCGACCACGACGGTGTCGTCAGCAAACTTGATGATGGAGGTGGAGTTGGTAGTGGCCACGCAGTCGTGGGTGTACAAAGAGTACAGCAGGGGGCTCAGAACACAACCCTGGGGGGCTCCAGTGCTGAGAGTGAATGTGGCTGAGACATGTCCGCCCATCCTTACTGCCTGTGGTCTGCCAGTCAGAAAATTGGAGATCCACTGACATATAGATAAGCTCAGTCCCAGGTGCTCCAGCTTGGTGGTGAGTGTGGAGGGAATTATGGTATTAAAAGCAGAGCTATAGTCGATGAAGAGCATTTTAACATAATTCCCTTTCCTAGTGTCCAGGTGAGTGAGTGATGTGTGGAGGAGATGAGAGATTGCATCGTCTGTGGAGCGGTTCTGACGGTATGCAAACTGTAGTGGGTCCAGTGTGTCGGGTAGTGAAGAAATGATGAAGTCTCTGATAAGGCGTTCAAAGCACTTCATCACTACTGAGGTGAGGGCTACAGGGCGATAGTCATTGAGGGAAGCAGGATGTGGTTTCTTCGGGACAGGAACAATGATGGACTCTTTGAAGCATGTGGGGATCACCGACTGAGATAGAGAGATGTTCAATATCTCAGTGAACACAGGTGCTAGCTGGTCTGCGCAGGCTCTGAGAATACGACCTGAGATGCCGTCTGGTCCTGCTGCTTTCCTGGTGTTCACTCTCTTGAAGGCTCTCCTCACGTCATGCTCGGAGATGATGAGCGCGTTCCCGGTGCTGGCAGTATCTTCCTGTCTGCAGCCGTTAGCGCCGCTAGCATTAGCGCCGTTAGCATTAGCATCGCTAGCGTCTTTAGCTGCAGCCTCGAAGCGAGCATAGAAGGTGTTGAGCTCGTCTGCCAGAGTCGCGTTCATCATACCGGATGTTGGTGCTTTATAGTCCGTTATTGTTCTCAGTCCCTGCCACAGGCTCCTAGAGTCACTCTGTTGAAGCTGTGACTCTAGTTTTCTCCCATAGCGCAGCTTCGCCTCTTTCACCGCCTTCCGGACGTTATATGACGCAGCCTTGTACGGTTCCTTGTCCCCCGACGCAAGTCCCGTGTTGTAGGCAGCTGTGCGAGATCTCAGAGCGTCGCAGATGGTTTTATCCACCCACGGCTTCTGGTTGGGAAACGTTCTGATAGTCTTTTTCTCCACCGTATCGTCTACCAGCTTCTCAATAAATCCCACAACCGCTTCCGTAAACACGCTGACGTCATCATCGGAGCTGTTTCTGAACATGTCCCAGTCTGCGTCATCGAGTGCGTCCTGTAACGTGGCCACCGATTGGTCCGTCCAGCGCGCGACCTCCCTCTGAACCGGAACTTCCTGTTTCAGCCTTTGTTTATATTTTGGCATGAGGAAGATGGCGGCGTGGTCGGATTTACCAAACGCTGGACGAGCTTGTGCCTTGTAACCGTCTTTGACCATGGTATAACAATGGTCCAGTGTCCTTTCGCCCCTGGTGGGGCAGGTGATGTGCTGATAAAAGTTTGGCGCTGCGCGTTTGAGGTTGGCACTATTAAAATCCCCCGCCACAATGAGCGCAGCGTCCCGGTGCTGTGTCTGGTGCTGTGTGAGCGCCTCATGCAGCTCGCATAAGGCAGTGTCAGTGTCTGCTTGTGGTGGAATGTAAACGGCACTGATTATGACCGATGTGAACTCCCGTGGAAGATAAAATGGATGACACATGATGGACAGTAGTTCCAGATTTGGTGTGCAGGAGCGTGTAAGAGGAACAACGCTCGCGCTGTTGCACCAGCTGTTGTTCACCATTAAGCACACGCCGCCTCCCCTTGACTTCCCCGAGTCCCGCGTCCTGTCCATGCGGTGAACCGAGAAGAACTCGGCTGGTTGTATGGCATGGTCTGGCACCGCTGGGTTCAGCCATGTCTCGGTGAAGCAGAGGAGATTGCAGTCCCGAATGTCTCTCTGGAACTTTATCCTGGCCCTGAGGTCATCGAGCTTGTTCTCCAGTGACTGGACGTTGGCGAGCAGGATACTAGGCAGAGGTGTGCGGTGTGCACGGGTTCTCAGCCGGTTCCTCACTCCAGCTCGTCTCCCTCGAGGCCGCCGCTTCGCGTCGCGTCCATTGTTCTCCCTCAGGATCTCACTCGGCCAGCTCGGATCCGGAGTTAAAAACGTCGAATTGTGAGTACATTGTATACCAATAGAAACAAGAGTGTCTCTATCATACCTAATGTACTCAATGGTGGTGATTTTGCCGATTTTAAAACACTGAAAACTAACTTAAAGAACAAAAACAAAGAAAAGGTGGTCGGAGCAGTCGTGACGGCAGCCGACCTCACCGGCGCCATCTTGAAAGATCAATAGCTCATCATATCAATTTATTCATATAGATGTACCTGTTTTACATGGAAATTTACAGGCTTGTTACTGAATGATTTACTCTGACAGAGCCATAAGAACAGTGGCAGCTGGAGCACCTAAAACAGATGCAGGATTATTTTTTGAATCTAAATAAAAATGCTTTTCTAAACATGGGCTATTGTTATTTACTTACAATATTTGTTAATTAAATTTAAATGGGGTTTGGGCTCCGGGATGTTGAGCATCTTGATCCTCCTCTTTACTTTCCTATAGTCTAATCAGTGCTTAACCGCATGTTTTGTAAATTCATTTAATGTTTAACTTGTATTTCATAAGGTCTTGCCAGCTGTGGTACAGCCCAACGGGGGTCATTATTTATTATTAAAGAAAATTATGATGATCTGTCACGGCATGCGCCTGTGATGGGTGTGCGCCCAAATCTACTATCACTACTCGCTCACTCTGTAGGCTCCCTGAATAGGCGGCAAAGGGACGGAGCCGCCTATTCGTGCCGGCTGGCAATAATTAACGTTAATATGATCTCAGGCTCCGCATTATAAAAGCAAGGCGCGGAGTTTAGTACGAGGTCCAGGAAGTACGTGATGTGGTGGAGAGTGGCATGTGAGTTGGGCATTGTGACGCTCCCCAGGGACTTTAAACAAAGACACTGGAATTCCGCTCTTTGATTCCCATGCTGTCCTGCGCGAGCTCCCGCGGCACCTTCACTCCCGCACCGAGCTCACCTTCGCAGCCCCGCTGCCGAAGAGGAAAAGGCTGTGAGGGCGTTTGCGCTAAGTTTTTGTGGCCATCGACAGTTGGAGAAGCGCCGTCACAAGGGAGCGTGCTGGAGCACTGCCTCCGCGTGCTCCGTTCTGCCACTCCGCCCACCGTCACTTACCGACAGCTGTGTGCCCGCATGCCAGCATGACAGTGCCCCCGAAACTGCACGTGCACAACCATTATCTCTTTCCCTTTCTTTCCATTCTCCCTCCTTCAACCCTTTCCTTCCCCATTTTACCTAAATAAATTACCCTTTTCCCCGTAAGACCTCGCCTCGTGTCCATGCTTTATGGTGCCGCCTGTGCAACATGGGTCGAACCCGTTACAGCCTACTGCATTTAATTCTTATAATAACGCAAAAACACAAGCAGAGCTGAATGACCGACATCTGCTGACACAGTAGAACGTCCTTACAATGTTTTAATTTTATGGTAATTTCAGTTAATAAATCTACTACAAATTTAAAGAACAAAAGATACAAGATGACACAAAACCCTACACGCGTAGCTTTTCTAATTACACGTGATCAAATCTAAAGGCTCACGGTGTTATCATTTATTTCAGTTAACTTTTATCCTAATAAGATTTAATATGAATTCTACATTTGTACTGTAATTTTAGTACTGTGATTATGAATTCTCTTAACTACAATGTTTTACTTGATTTTATCCGCTACTACGTGCAGCTCCAAAGAAGTTGCGCTCATTAATCCTGCAGAGAATGAACTAAGGCATGAGGCGTCAGTCTGTAGTTACATAGCGCCATTCAGTGGTAAAAGCCAGCAAACGATGGTAAAACCAACATTCGCCGTCGCGCATGCGCACATACTTGCGCTACACACACACATACGTGTACTACACCTCTGCACGTAACAGTACCAAGCGGAATCCCACCAAACACAGGGAGAACATGCAAGCTTCATGCAAGCACAATAGAGGTAAAATTCAATCCCTTAACCCTGGAGGTCTGGAAGCAGGCCAGGGGTAACACAGTGGTTAAGGCATTGGACTACGGTTCGGAAGATCCCAGGTCAAACCCCACAACTACCAAGTTGCCACTGTTGGGCCCTTGAGCAAGGCCCTTAACCCTCAACTGCTCAGATGTGTAATAAAATAAAAATGTAAGTCGCTCTGGATAAGAGCGTCTGCGAAATGCCTAAATGTAAATGTAAGCAACATTGCTAACCATTAAGCCACCATGCCTCCTGCTGAACTCTGAAGTGATTTTTGAAAGTGAAGTGAAATCAAGGTCCCAGAGTCTGGAGGAAGAGAGGAGAGGCACAGAACCCAAGTTGCTTGACGTCCAGTGTAAAGTTTGCACAGTCAGTGGCTGTTTGGGGTTCTATCAGGTCAGCACAGCCATCTATCAGAAAGTTTTAGAGCAATCCATGCTTCCCTCTGCTGACCAGCTTTATGGAGATGCTGATTCCATTTTCCAGCAGGACTTGGCACCTACCCACTGTTACGTGTAGGTGCACCTGCACGTAACACCACACTGCCAAAAGTACTAATACCTGATTTAAGGACCATGTGCTTGGTTAGCCAGCAAACTCGCCCGACCTAAACCCCATAGAGAATCTTTGCGGTATTGTGAAGAGGAAGATACGAGACACCAAACCCAACAACTCAGAAGAGACGAAGGCCGCTATCAGAGCCATCTGGGCTTTCATAACACCTCAGGAGCGCCACAGACTGATCGCCTCCATACCACACCGACAAAGTATTGAGTACTCTACATGTTCATACTTTTCAATAGTCAAATATTTCTGTGTTAAAAATATATATTTTTAATTGGTCTAATTTTGTGATTAGAATATTCTGATTTCATTAGCTGTATGCTATAATCATCAAAATGAAAAGAAATAAACACGTGAAATATATTAGTCTGTGTGTAAGGAATCTATATAACATATGAGCCTTACTTTTTGAATTGAATTAATGAAATAAATCAACTTTTGATATTCTAATTTATTCAGGTCATTGTCAGTCTATGAAATTATTAAGCACTTTATGCATAAATGTGATGTTACCTGAGGATCTGCTCACTGAAGCCACACAGGGTCACACATTTGGGATCATCTTCAGTTCTAATAAATATTTTACTAAAAAAATAAATAATCAGAAACCTGGAATGACTGAATATAAATACATGGATTAGTTTGAACAGAACACATCCTAAATAAATAAATTATACGAATATAAATAATTAAATGTTAGCAAAAAAAAACACTAGGACATTTTACGTGAAACCAGACAACCATAAGCATTATTCTAAAGTATAAGGAGCTTTGTGGTGCAAATTTTTAAATCTTGTCACTACATTCCAGTAAATATCATACCCTGGAACACCCATGAACCATAACCTGAACAAAACTTACGACTGGTTGATCAAAATGTTCACCACTAAAGGCTGATGGGTGGACAGTCTCCTAAATCTTTGAACTGCCACTCTTGTCATGTCATCAATCGAGTAATCGCCCACCAAGATGATGTTATCCACCTGAGTGACAAAAACAATACCACATGAGCATTAATATTGAATATTATATTAAAGGTAATTTAAAAGTGTTAGAAATATTAGAGTTCGTATGGTCTTTAAATGGAGACCTTTGTTTTCTCTTCAAGAATCTTGTCGAAGAATTTATCGTGTTCTATTGAAGGTAAGTCCTCCCATTCCTGACAGAAAAAGGGACTGAAGTTATCAAATGTTGTTAGAATAATCCTAACCACAAACATTTCAGCATCCCACAACTTCTACATCATCAGAAACATGAACATTTCAGATTTTCACAATGTGTGTTCTGGAATCGGGAAAATAACTTTAGTCTTATATAAATAAGGAAATGTCATTAAATTAAATATAGAAAAATATTCATACCAATTGCAACACAAACAATTCTGCCTTTTTTTTTTTTTAAGTATTGCAGTTGTCAAACGCACACAAACAAATATTAAAAACTTAATGACTGACCGTGAGCAGCTTGGACACTTTCCTCACGTCCTCTAAAAGCCCATCTGACTTAATATGAACTTCCTCAAAAATGTCGCTTCCTGCCAGGAGGAACTGTGCACGCTCACTGCAGTAGCAGATCATCATGGACAGAAGCACCGTCACCTCCAAGACCTAAAATCACAGAGCGAGAAGAGCAACATGTGACCAACTGAGTCAAGTGACCTCTGGAGTTCCTCATCATCTAAAGTTAATGATAATACATGTTTGACTAAACTCATTGTGAGTTACCCCATGCCTTGATGTTTAAGGATTACAGATGTAACAAAGTATAAAGTGATTTTTCTGTTGATTTGTGTAAAAAAAAAAAAAAAAAAAAAAAGTAGGGTCATTTTTTTGCCTTCACACTTTTATAGTATTATACAATATACAGTGGTTACCCAATCGGAATGGTTATTACCGTCGCGCTCACCGCCGTTTAAAGTCGACAGCGGCCAAAATAAATCAGTTGCATTTCAAAGTCATTTGTAAAATGGCCGCCAGGTGGCGCAAAGTGACATTTTCATTCATCGCAGTAAATACAACAGTGATTTTAATTTCCAGAACAAACATTAAAAATCTGAACCAGAGCTATTGATATGTACTGTACAATAATGAGTAAAAAAATTTATAGTATATTTATTAACTGAAATAAATGACCATTTTAGGCGGCACGTGGTGTAGTGGTTAGCACTGTCGCCTTGCACCTCCAGGGTCTGGGTTCGAGTCCCGGCCAGGCTCAATTTCCGTCTCTGTGTGCATGGAGTTTGCATGTTCTCCCCGTGCTTGGTAGGTTTCCTCCGAGCACTCTGGTTTCCTCCCGCAGTTCAAAGACATGCAGATTAGGCTAATTGGCGTTCCCAAATTGACCATAGTGTGTGAATGAGTGTGTGTGTGTGTGCTCTGCGATGGATTGGCACGCTGTCCAGGGTGTACCCTGCCTTGTGCCCAGAGTCTCCTGGGATAGGCTCTAGGTCCCTGCAACCCTAAATACAGGATAAAGCGGTATAGAAAATGAATGAATGAATGAAATAACCATATTTCTGTCATTTCCCACTTAATGGGGTGGGAGAATTTTCAAGCCCCACTTGTCAACAAAATTATAACGAAATCGGCCAAGTTTACTATTTATTGAAATATACATTTCTAAACCAATAAGATCAAATAACACCAAGTTAAAAACAGATAAAATACATGTGCAATTATTATAACAGGCTTACTTCGTCACTTATCTAGAGCTTTCTTTCAAAGAAGTCGAGTGGCCTATTAATGTGACTGGGGCGTGTTGTCTTTAAGTGTCTGAGTGGTGCAGCGGGTAAGTCTGTGCCCTTTCATGCGGGAGATCTGGGTTCAATCCCTGGGTGATGCTGTTTTAAAATTGTTTTATTTTAATTATAGCAAAACTAAAAAAAAACAAAATAAAATGTTTTATTTTAATTTTGCTCAGCATACTATAGAAAAACAGCAAACTCGCACGCTACCAGCTTGTATTCTTTAAATTTGGGTGAGGGACGACTCGGTCTGCTGTGTGTGTGTGTGTGTGTGTGTGTGTGTGAGAGAGAGAGAGGTGTCGCGGTCTTACATACTGATGGTGGATTGGTGGATTATTGGTGGATTATTCAGTGAAACGAGGCTCAGCTGAAAAATGTTAGGCACATCAGTCACTTAACCCCAAATAAAAGGTATTTCTGAGTGTTACGATATAGTTGTAAAATAACAGATGTACAAACGGTGCGCACTAAATATTAAACCTATACCAGGCACGATGATTTTTTTGTTTGTTTGCTGTTTTTTCTATAGTATGCTGAGCAAAAAAATATATATATATATTTTAATTACATTTTACAACTATATAATAACACTCAGAAATACCTTTTATTTGGGGTTAAGTGACTGATGTGCCTAACATTTTTCAGCTGAGCCTCGTTTCACTGAATAATCCACCATTTTTCATCAGTATGTAAGACCGCGACACCTCTCTCTCTCTCACACACACACACACACACACACACAGCAGACCGAGTCGTACCTCCCCCAAATTTAAAGAATACAAGCTGGTAGCGTAAACTAAAATTCCGACACAGAGGTACGTTATCATGTCTACCGTTCAGCTTGTTCAGTGTGTAGAGTGCAGGATGTTTAGACATTCTTCCTCCGTCATTAGTGATAACTTTATTTGTGATAGGTGTGTGTTAGTGAGCACTCTGACGGAGAAGATATCAGCGTTAGAGGAGCGCATCCAGACTTTAGAGAGTGTTAGACAGTGTGAGAGCAGCGTTATTCCTGTAGCGGACAGTCTGGGTGCCACAGGCGGAGATAAACAGCCCCCGACTCCGGCATTAGAGCCCTCACAGCGGGGCGAGTGGGTGACGACTCGGCGGCATACTCGTTCAGCCAAAGCTAACGCTAAGGCTAGCCCACCGGAGCACACCTCCTCTGCGCGTCACGTGTCCAACAGGTTTGCTCTCCTCAGTGATGCACCCGCTGAGAAACCTGAAAGAGCTCTGGTTATAGGAGACTCTATACTGAGGCACGTGACATTAGCTAGACCTTTAGGGGCGCCAGCGGCAGTGGTTAGGTGTATCCCGGGAGCCAGAGCACCGGACATAGCAGGTAATCTTAGGGCTCTAGGACAGCACAGGTTCTCTAAGATAGTGGTACATGCTGGAGCTAATGATATACGCCTTCGTCAGTCAGAGGTTAGTAAGAGTAACTTTACAGAGGTGTTTAAATTAGCGAAGGCGATGTCCGATGAAGTAATATGCTCTGGTCCCATCCCAATGAGACGTGGCGACATAGCTTACAGCAGGTTATGGTCGCTGAACCGCTGGATGTCCAGGTGGTGCTCCAAAAATAATGTGGGCTACATAGATAATTGGAAGACCTTTGAGGGCAAAGCTGGCCTGTTAGGGCGGGACGGTGTCCATCCCACTCGGGAAGGTGCTGCTCTCATTTCCTGTAGTATAGCTCATAGTCTCAGTAGAGGTCTAGTTAATCGGTGACAATCCAGAGCCCAGGCCAGGGAGCAGACAGACAGGCTAAACCAACCGTCTGCTAGCTGCATAGAGTCGTCACTCAGGGTTCATCATATTGAGACTGTGTCTGTTCCCCGATCTAAGCAAAAATGTAGAAAGACTCAGAAAGTCTGTTTCAATAATTTAATTAACATAAAGACCACAAACTCAGATCATACTGAATGCACAGCCGGCACCTCTGATCTGAAGATAGGATTGTTAAATATTAGATCTCTCGCATCAAAAGCAGTTATTGTTAATGAAATTATCACAGATCAGGCGTTTGATATACTCTGTTTAACTGAAACGTGGGTTAAACAGGATGAGTATGTAGCTCTAAATGAAGCTAGTCCTCCTGGATACAGCTACATACACCAGCCTCGGTTAACTGGTAGAGGAGGAGGCGTCGCAGCTATTCATAATGCTAATCTGTCTATCGTACAAAAACACGGACACAAATTTAACTCATTTGAAATTCTCTATAGTAACATAAGTCTATTTAAGTATATTAAATCAGCTCAGTCGATTCCACTAATTATAATTTACAGACCTCCAGGGCTGTATTCTGAATTTCTTAGTGAATTTGCGGATTTCATCTCAGACCTGGTCGTTTCTGTAGACAAAGTGTTAATTGCTGGAGATTTTAACATTCATTTTGAGAATCCAGAAGACCCTCTGAGAACAGCATTTATATCCATACTGGACTCCGTAGGCGTAAATCAGTGTGTAGTAGGACCCACTCATAAAGCAGGTCACACTTTAGATTTAGTAATATTCTTCGGATTAAGTATAAGAAATGTATTCACAATTCCACTGTCTGAAATTATCTCAGATCACTATCTTGTCTCCATTCAAGTGTGTCACAGTGATAATGTACGCACAGCACCGCGCTACCATATTAAACGTACATTCACATCAACTACCACACAGAGTTTTATCAGTAATCTCCCACAGTTACCAACTTCGATTAGGCCACCGTCTGACCCCACAGAACTTGATCAGGCGACTGAATATTTAGAGTCGACACTTTGTTGTACCTTAGATAATGTAGCTCCAGCTAAAAGAAAAATTATTAGAGATAAGAAACTCGCTCCCTGGTATAACGATCACACGCGCACTTTAAAACAGACTGCTCGGAAATTAGAGCGTAAATGGCGTCAAACTAAATTATTGGTATTTCAAATAGCATGGAAAGAGAGCATCCTGAACTATAGGAAAGCTCTTAGTGTAGCTAGATCAACGTATCTCTCCACTCTTATAGAAGAAAATAAAAATAATCCTAGATTTTTATTTAATACCGTAGCCAAATTAACCAGAAATAAGACCACTACAGAAATCTCCACAACAACATCATGCAATAGTGAGGACTTCATGAACTTTTTTAATAATAAAATTGTAAATATTAGGCATAAAATTGAGACTTTGAAACCAAACAATGTGATTGATACAGATGTTAACCTAGCCATGTCAGATTCAAACCTAGAAGACTTTACTCCTCTTGAAGAGAATGAACTAATTTCACTCATCTCTTCTGCAAATTCATCAACCTGTATATTAGATCCTATACCGACACATTTTCTTAAACAGATAGTACCAGTAATAACAGAACCGCTGTTGAGAATAATTAATTCCTCACTCAGCATTGGTTATGTTCCAAAATCTTTTAAAGTAGCAGTTATTAAACCAATAATTAAGAAACCTGACCTCGACCCCTGTCAGCTGTCCAATTACAGGCCAATATCAAACCTCCCCTTTATCTCTAAGATTCTGGAAAAGATAGTAGCGGAGCAGCTATGCTCATATCTACATAGAAATGGCATACATGAACTGTATCAGTCAGGATTTAGGCCTCATCACAGCACAGAAACAGCACTCGTTAAAGTAGTAAATGACCTCCTATTGGCCTCTGATCAGGGTTGTGTAACTATGCTTGTATTACTCGACCTCAGTGCAGCTTTTGACACTATTGATCATGCTATTCTTCTTCACAGATTAGAAAATGTAGTAGGAATTAAGGGTACAGCCCTCTCCTGGCTCAGATCCTATTTGACCGATCGTTATCAGTATGTAGACTTAAATGGTGATTATTCTGCATGTTCTCTAGTGGAGTTTGGCGTTCCGCAGGGTTCAGTTTTAGGCCCACTGCTTTTTTCCCTTTACATGCTTCCTCTGGGCAACATAATCCGTAAGCATGGTATTAGTTTTCATTGTTATGCTGACGACACACAGCTATACGTCTCAACAAAACCTGATGAGAAAAACCATCTTACTAAAGTTGAGCAATGTGTGCAGGACATAAGAAATTGGATGCTAATTAACTTCCTTCTGCTTAATCCGGATAAGACAGAAGTTCTAGTCATAGGACCGCATACAGCTAGAAGTAAAATCTTAGATCACACCGTAACTTTAGATGGCCTTTCTGTTCCGTCAAGTGCAACAGTAAAAGACCTCGGCGTGATTATAGATTCCAGCCTTTCATTTGAAGCTCATGTAGATAATATCACCAGGATAGCATTCTTTCACCTCAGAAATATCGCCAAAATAAGAAATATATTGTCGCTAAACGATGCAGAAAAACTAGTTCATGCTTTTATCACTTCTAGGTTGGACTATTGTAATGCCTTACTGTCTGGTTGTTCAGTTAGGTGCATAAACAAGCTTCAGCTAGTCCAGAATGCAGCAGCGAGAGTCCTCACTAGAACCAGAAGATATGAGCACATCACCCCTATCCTATCTTCACTGCATTGGCTCCCTGTGAAATTTCGCATTGATTTTAAAATACTACTCTTGACATATAAAGCATTAAATGGTCTCGCCCCGCAGTATCTGAGCGAACTGTTAGTGTCTTACGATCCGCCACGCCTACTTCGGTCAAAGGATGCAGGCTGCTTATCAGTACCGCGTATTATGAAAACTACAGCTGGGGGCAGAGCTTTTTATTACAAAGCCCCAAAATTATGGAATAGTCTTCCAAATAGTGTTCGGGACTCAGACACAGTCTCAGTGTTTAAGTCTAGGCTAAAAACCTATTTATTTAGCCAAGCATTTTTATAAATAGATTTGCCATAAGGTAAAGGAGCAGATCTGGGGGACTCATGGACGTAGAGTATTATGGTGAACTGGTATGTTTTAGATGCTGTCTTCCTCAGTCTCATTTGATAACTCAGGTTTGTTGACGGTGAGGTGATTGTTTGCTTTACATCTCAGGGAGCCCTCATGTTTGTGTTTCCTTCTGGCTCTCCCTTTAGTTATGCTGTCATAGTTAGTCCTGCCGGAGTCCCTGCTTGCACTCTACAGTAAATATACATTCACATTAGACATTGTGACTGTGACCATACCTAATTGCAATCTCTCCTCCTCTTCTCTTCCTCCCCCTCTTTCTCTTTCCTCTCTCCCCCTGTCTCCCCCTTTCACTCTTTCTCTCTCTCTCTCTGTCGAGCTACACATGTGGTTCCTGAGCTGCCAGTGATCCAGACTCCCTCTGCCCTCCGGACCTGTCTGGTCCATCCTGGTGCCCGGTTTCTGGTTGGAGGTCTCATCGCATGGATGCCCCGTGTGTCTCTTTAGGATGTGCCTGGTGTCTGGGGATGATTCTATCTACTTAGAAGATGGTTCTGGCCTCGACTGGTGTTGTCAGCTGTTTCTCTGAGGACTTGACAATTCGATAGTTCAGGACTGGAACTTTCTACAAGTCTATCTGAGTCTCGAATAATTACTGGACTCCATTTTACATCAACTATTATAACATCAATTAACATCAACTATTATAGCTGAACCTAACACTTAACACAGTATAAATGCAGATCATTTCCTGCTATCTGTTTCACCCAGATGAGGATGGGTTCCCTGTCGAGTCTGGTTCCTCTCAAGGTTTCTTCCTATTACCATCTCAGGGAGTTTTTCCTTGCCACTGTCGCCCTCGGGCTTGCTCACCAGGGACTATCTGAACATTTTGATTCATACACATTCACATTCCATACAAACTTAAATAATTCTTTTGATTGTGTAAAGCTGTTTTGAGACAATGTCAATTGTTAAAAGCGCTATACAAATAAAACTGAATTGAATTGAAAAATAGCGTGCGAGTTTGCTGTTTTTCTATAGTATGCCGAGCAAAATTAAAATAAAACATTTTATTTTGTTTTATTTTAATTTTGCTATAATTAAAATAAAAGAGCATCACCCGGGGATCGAACCCGGGTCTCCCACAGAGGAGGGCGCAGACTTACCTGCTACACCACTCTTAGACACTTAGAGACAACTCCATCAGTCACGTTAATAAGCCACTCGACTTCTTTGAAAGAAAGCTCTAGATACTGTAAGTGATGAAGTAAGCCTGTTATAATAATTGCACGTGTATTTTATCTGTTTTCAACTTGGTGTTATTTGATCTTATTGGTTTGATGACACAAAACCCTACACTCTTCTTTTCTAATTACACGTGATAAAATCTAAAGGCTCACTGTGTTAACATTTATTGTGCTTAAATTTGATCCTAATAAGATTTGATTTAATTTGAATTTAGTTTCACTTGATTTTATTGGTTACTACGTGCAGTTCTAAAGGAGCGCGTCTCATTAATCCGGCAGAGAATGAACTAAGGCATGAGGCGTCAGTCTGTAGTTATATAGCGCCACTCAGTGGTAAAAGCCAGCAAACGCACAAACCAAAATGCTGTCGCCGAGCGCCGCAACGGTAAAATGAACGCTCCGATTAGGTGACTACTGTATGTGTTAGCAATCCATCCCTCTCTCATAAATACCTCTCAGATGTCATGGGGGGCAGGAGCCTGTCTAAGGGAACTTCCTGCGCAAGACAGGGTATAGCTTGGACTGGTTGCAACCCCATCAATTATGTGTTGTGTTATGAATGTCTTGTCTATGTTTGACCCTTGTTTTGGAGATTAAAGAACTTCTTAGCATTAACTTCAAGTTCATAGTCCTGTCCTCCTTATTATTCTCACCGAAGCTGAGAGGTTTGTGTCCTGCGTGCTTCCATCTGAAGACTCAGAAGGGATGCAGAATTCAGTTCCTTTCATTCCATGAAATGTCAGCCACCTCCCGAAGAGGACAAGTGTGTGTCCTGATAGAGGAGGGATGTTGTAAGTGCAGGAGATCTCTATGGCTTTGTCCAGGGCCTGACGGTAATGCTGCAGCAGCTCTGTAGTGTAGCATCTCCGACTGAGCAACAGAGAGAGAGAGAGAGAGAGAAGATAATTTTTAGAAAGCTGTGGAAATACAGAGCATAGGAACAAAATTTTTGCACAAACATTTTTCAAGAAATTTCCCTCAGCATACAGTACGAACAACCGAGCAGGTCACATGTACTTCCAGTTGCACATACATCCCGTTGTGCGTACTTCTGGTAGCCAATCAAAACTTGTTTGAATCAGTGGAGAGACAAGCAAAGCAAGTTTCCATCTGTGGTTTCATTTTTGTTTCATTTTGTGTAAGATTTATAGAAGACAGCACTATGGGTCTTATGAATATCATCAAGGATGGTAGCAAAAAGAAAATTGCTAACTGAGCCACTTTCAGTTTAGTTTTTAAAGCAGCCGGTGCCAAGAGGCATCATAAATTAAGGTTAAGTGACGTTTAATGTCTATTTATTATATATTTTACTTCATTTACTAAATGTTTTGATTGTTTTTATATGCAAAGATATAATTATAGTGTGGAAATTGGTAATATTTTTGGGTGGCTGAAATGGATTATCTGCATTTACATTATTTCCTATACTTATACGAAATTTGCAATACGAAAATTCGCCTAAATAGCTAGCTTACAGAATGGATTAAATTCGTATGCCGTGGTACCGCTGTACTACACTTTCCCACCTATATTTTCTTTATTATTAGAGACAGACTATACAGAGTGACAAAGTAACAGATAAAAACTACTGTCTCATGGCCTGTTTTTATTGTTCAGGAATTCGCGGTGATGTGCGCAAGTGGTTTTTGACATGCCGCGAATGCTGTGCCTTACCACTGATTAATGACCGATTCTAAAGAATTGGCATGGACCTTGGAAACTATAAGGACTGCACGAGGGCATCGTTTTATGCTAGTAATAATGGATTAGGCAACATGATACCCAGAAGCAGTGCAGAATCATGATGGCCTATGCAGCATTCACTGCTGCAGTCTGAAAAGAGATTAATCTGGGGGAAGGAATCCCTGAATCAGATCTTTCCCAAAAGCACAAGCCAATATGTGTATAAAGCAGCTATACTTACTGGCTATTTTCTTAGGTGCACCTGTCTAGCCCTTTTTCCTTCAAAACTGTATTAATTCGTCATGGCATACTGTATATTCAACAAGGTGAAGAGATTGAATGAGCGATTTTGTTCCATATTAATACAACCACGCAGTTGCTGCAGATTTGTCACATGCACATCCATTATGCGAATCTTCCAGTTCACCACATTCCAAAGGCGCTCTATTAGATTGAGATCTGGTGACTGTGGAGGCCATTTGAATACAGAGATCTCATCTTCATGTTCAAGAAACCAGTATTAGATGATTTTAGTTTTTACTGTGCATTATCCAACTGGAAGTAGCTATTGGAAGACAGGTATGCTACGGTGATAAAGGGATGTACTGTACATGGTCAGCAACACTACTCAGGTATTAAGAGAACCAAAGTGTGCCAAGAAAATCTCCCCCACATCATTACATCACCATCAGTAGCCTGAAACTCTGATACAAGACATGATAGATCCATGCTTTCATGTTGTTTTTGCCAACACCATCCGAATGTCGCAGGAGAAAATGAGCTCCATCAGACCAGACAGCACTTTTCTAGCAGACAATGTGATTTTAGCCTCAATTTCCTGTCCTTAGCTGACAGAAGCGACAACCCTAGAGATGTTTGTGTGTGTGTGTGAGTAAAAATCACAGTATATCAGCAGTTTCGGATATACTCAGAACAGGCCGTCGTTTTAACCATTTCATTTGCAGAGGTGTCAAGTAACGAAGTACAAATACTTCGTTACCTTACTTAAGTAGAAATTTTGGGTATCTATACTTTACTGGAGTAATTATTTTTCAGCCGACTTTTTACTTCTACTCCTTACTTTTTAAAAATAGCCTCGTTACTCTATTTTTATGATCAGAACGCGCAACCCCTCCGGTCGCATGATAAGAACGCGCACAACGCCCCCAACCCCCCCCCCCCCCCGTCACATGATCACATGATCAGAACGCGCACAACGCCCCCCCCCCCTCGTCACATGATCAGAACACGCACAACGCCACCCCCCCCCTCCCCGTTGCATGATCAGAAAGCGAGACCTTAATGCGTTTGTCGCCCCTCACGGTACTTTTACTTTTATACTTTAAGTAGTTTTGAAACCAGTACTTTTAATCTTTTACTTAAGTAAAAAGCTTGGGTTGATACTTCATTCAAGTATTTTTGAACCCTAGTATCTATACTTCTACTCAAGTAATGAATGTGAATACTTTTGACACCACTGTTCATTTGTCATTCTGGAAAATCTTATAATTTATAGTAGGAATACAGAAACTGTAGAAACTATAAGGGGTGTTCATACTGATGCAAAGTGATGACTTCCGACCTTTCTCTCCTTCTCTGATCCTTCTCTGTCATGACCCTGACTTCAGTTTCTAGCTGTGACTGGACAGTGATTGCATTTCAGTATACAGGAGCATGGCTCCAGTGTACAATTACTTTCAGGTCTAACCTGCGTCAACATGTAATTCTTAAAAAAAAATTGCTGATTATTTTCCACTGAAGAGTTGAAGTGTTAAAGTTTTGTTTTTCAGTGTAACAGGGTGTTGTCGGTGTACATGTTGACGTGTGTTACATTAAACATTTGTCCTCTTCTTAAAGATAGCTTCTCTGAAATCTCCATATAAACCCATGAAAACATACAATGAATCACAGAAGTTCTCCTCTGAGCCCACAGTGCCCCCTTGTGGACATTTATACCAATAACTTTCAGCAGCCTATCAGGAGTGCAACACATAGCAAGTAGCAATAAAAAGGTCAAGACAGGAAGATTTTCGTGAACACTCACTGTTATATACAGACCTGGCTTTCTGATGCACTTTGAGTTTTGAGTAATATAACCCACGGACGAAAGGAATCTGGAGCGTAGTACGCAGTTTCTGCCGGCTCGCTGTTGACCAATCAGTGCGCAAATTTATTTTCTTTGGCATCTTCTTTAAAATTCCACGTAGGGCTTCCTTCTTGCTGGTTTTCTCTTTTACACCATCACTGGCTAAAGAAGAGCAAAACACAAAGGAGCATGAGTAGTTAAGATGAAAACATTTTTAAATACTATCTTTTTTTTCTTTTCTTTTTTCAAAAATACACATGTGGATGATGTGGGAGACTGAAATTGTGCCAAAGATAAAAATGATCATGAGTGAATCTGAGTGCAATGTTATTGACTAGCCTTAAAAACGTAGTAATAGGACAATAAAATACCTCATTTTAAATTAATATATCTTTTTGGCTTGGGAATAAAAAAAAAAACATTTTAGATAAGATAAGATAAGATAAACCTTTATTAGTCCCACAAGTGACATGTTTGTATAAAATATGACTAAGAATGTTAATTATACCTAGGTTTGTGCTTAGGTACTGTACTTTTTAATAAAGTTAAATAAAAAATCATTCAAAAATTATTTTATTAAAATTGTCCAGATTAATTGCTTCATTATTTTTTCATTTATAATAAATCTTACCCAACTTATTGAGCTCCATAATGACTTTATACGCTGACAGGAAGCGAAAAGGGAACTGTCGGCTCTGGATCACAGCCGACTGAGACCACACACACACACACACACACACACACACACCTCATTAAAATGCATCAGAATAAATACATATACTTACATAGAGAGAGAGACACACACCTTTGAGCTGAGTCGTTTGAGGATCTTCTCGTGGTGTTTGAGGCTGATGCCCTGTGTGATCATGTTCCTCAGGTTCCTCAGCATCGCCATGAAGGGCAGAGAGTTATTATCTATAAACACACAGCACACTTCAGTTCAGGCATGAGTTCTGGATTCTGTTTGGTCAGATAGGTGTTGGTTAACTCTTTATAACAGCAGCTCTGATGGTAGTGCAGCTGCAGCTCACAGGCTTATGATAATAAACCTACATACTGTATAAATTAATTGGAAGCATGATTTATTTGTCATATGGTGAGATTATCTGTAAGGAGATGTTAAATTAAGATTTACAGAAGGAGTCTCCTGTGTGAGAGCATTAATGACTAAACTTGTCAGTCATCTTCAGGGCAAAGTGAGAAGCTTTTTTTTGTCTTATTAACTTTAAGAGGGAGAAAAGAAGAGACGTTGGTGAGGGAAAGACTGGTTTATAGCTGTTGTAGAGAACAGGCTCTAAACAAATGGATAAAAGTATGATAGGCTGTTCTTTAATAAATAAAAAAATTAAGAAATGATAATTCAGACCTATGAGTTTTTCCCAGGTGGTGGCGCTGTTTCCTTTCTCACTCAGCAGCGTCTCCCACGTGTCCGGCTGCTTCAGTCTCATCCTCTGATTGGCTCTTTCACTCTGCCACACCCCGCTGAGCCCGCTGCGCCAGAACGCCCTCACGTCCGCCGGGTACCTGTGATTTTTAAACACATTTTCACTTTCGATCGTTTCTTTAATAAACCCTTTGCAACACAACTGCAGCTAAATCTCCATGTTTGTGTCTCTAAAGTATTGTGTATTTTATTCTGTAATGATATTCACAGAGGTGTCAAGTAACGAAGTACAAATACTTCGTTACCTTACTTAAGTAGAAATTTTGGGTATCTATACTTTCCTGGAGTAATTATTTTTCAGCCGACTTTTTACTTCTACTCCTTACATTTTTAAGCAATTATCTGTACTTTCTACTCCTTACATTTTAAAAATAGCCTCGTTACTCTATTTTTATGATAAGGACGCGCAACCCCCCCGGTCGCATGACAAGAACGCGCACAACGCCCGCCCGCCCCCCGGTTGCATGATAAGAACGCACACAACGCAACCCCCCCCCCCCCCCCTAGCCCCTCGCGGTACTTTTACTTTTATACTTTAAGTAGTTTAGAAACCAGTACTTTTAAACTTTTACTTAAGTAAACAGCTTGGGTTGATACTTCAACTTCTAAAGAAGTATTTTTGAACCCTAGTATCTATACTTCTACTCAAGTAATGAATGTGAATACTTTTGACACCACTGGATATTCACTATTCATGTGTCCCTCTCTCCATCTCTTTATACAGTGGTGTGAAAAACTATTTGCCCCCTTCCTGATTTCCTATTCTTTTGCATGTTTGTCACACTTAAATGTTTCTGCTCATCAAAAACCGTTAACTATTAGTCCAAGATAACATAATTGAACACAAAATGCAGTTTTTAAATGAAGGTCTACGTTATTAAGGGAGAAAAAAAACTCCAAATCGACATGGCCCTGTGTGAAAAAGTGATTGCCCCCCTTGTTAAAAAATAACTTAACTGTGGTTTATCACACCTGAGTTCAATTTCTGTAGTCACCCCCAGGCCTGATTACTGCCACACCTGTTTCAATCAAGAAATCACTTAAATAGGAGCTACCTGACACAGAGAAGTAGACCAAAAGCACCTCAAAAGCTAGACATCATGCCAAGATCCAAAGAAATTCAGGAACAAATGAGAACAAAAGTAATTGAGATCTATCAGTCTGGTAAAGGTTATAAAGCCATTTCTAAAGCTTTGGGACTCCAGTGAACCACAGTGAGAGACATTATCCACAAATGGCAAAAACATGGAACAGTGGTGAACCTTCCCAGCAGTGGCCGGCCGACCAAAATTACCCCAAGAGCGCAGAGACAACTCATCCGAGAGGCCACAAAAGACCCCAGGACAACATCTAAAGAACTGCAGGCCTCACTTGCCTCAATTAAGGTCAGTGTTCACGACTCCACCATAAGAAAGAGACTGGGCAAAAACGGCCTGCATGGCAGATTTCCAAGGCGCACTTTTAAGCAAAAAGAACATTAAGGCTCGTCTCAATTTTGCTAAACAACATCTCAATGATTGCCAAGACTTTTGGGAAAATACCTTGTAAAATACGAGACAAAAGTTGAACTTTTTGGAAGGTGCGTGTCCCGTTACATCTGGCGTAAAAGTAACAGCATTTCAGAAAAAAAACATCATACCAACAGTAAAATATGGTGGTGGTAGTGTGATGGTCTGGGGTTGTTTTGCTACTTCAGGACCAGGAAGGCCTGCTGTGATAGATGGAACCATGAATTCTACTGTCTACCAAAAAATCCTGAAGGAGAATGTCCGGCCATCTGTTCGTCACCTCAAGCTGAAGCGATCTTGGGTGCTGCAGCAGGACAATGACCCAAAACACACCAGCAAATCCACCTCTGAATGGCTGAAGAAAAACAAAATGAAGACTTTGGAGTGGCCTAGTCAAAGTCCTGACCTGAATCCTATTGAGATGTTGTGGCATGACCTTAAAAAGGCGGTTCATGCTAGAAAACCCTCAAATAAAGCTGAATTACAACAATTCTGCAAAGATGAGTGGGCCAAAATTCCTCCAGAGCGCTGTAAAAGACTCGTTGCAAGTTATCGCAAATGCTTGATTGCAGTTATTGCTGCTAAGGGTGGCCCAACCAGTTATTAGGTTCAGGGGGCAATTACTTTTTCACACAGGGCCATGTAGGTTTGGATTTTTTTCTCCCTAAATAATAAAACCCCTCATTTAAAAACTGCATTTTGTGTTTACTTGTGTTATCTTTGACTAATAGTTAAATGTGTTTGATGATCAGAAACATTTTGTGCGACAAACATGCAAAAGAATAAGAAATCAGGAGGGGGGCAAATAGTTTTTCACACCACTGTATTTAATGAATAAAACATATGATATAATGTATTTCCAGGTTCTCACATCATGATCTTCGTCATGACACGTGCCCTGGGTTTGGATTTATGCTTGTGTTCTTTCTCATCCTTACCGCCTTCCTGTGACTGGGTTCTCTCTCTCTAAGATCTTCAACTGTTCTGTGTTTGCTCTCAATTAATTTCTATTGCTCACTGTCTTGTGAAGTCTCAGTGAGCTTCTGTGTTCTACACGCCATTACTTCTGATTGCTTTCCCTGAACCTGACTTATAAATTCTGACTAAACCTGACTGCAATTCATGTGTGTGACTCACAGCACTACAGTACGTACTTTCTCCCGAGGATGCTCATGACCGACTCTGCCGGCTCTTTAATGTGGAGTTGTTTTATCAGCTTCTTCATGTTAAACTCTTTTTGTTGTTTATCCACTGATTGTCGCTGGTCCAATTTTAGCTAAAGACACATGCATACAGACACACCAAAGACAAACCAACAAACAAATCAATATTTGGTTTTATTTAAATATTTTAAAAAGCACTTTTACAGTTTGATATTTGGAAGGATGGACAGACAGACAGACAGACAAAGATGGATGGATGGATGGATGGATAGATAGTCTGGTTATTGTGCTTTTTTATTACCTGTTATTTGCACAAGAACTTTTTTCAGTTTCAGTTTTATTTGTATAGCGCTTTTAACAACTGACTTTTCTATCTTCGCTGCTACTTAACAAGAAATGTTTATGTTTCTCATCTCACTACCTCATTACCACAGAATATTTCGATTGTGTCATGTTGTCGTGTTTTCGCTCTGATTGCACGTAGACGTTATGTTGTCTTTTTTTAAATAGTACTATATACTGTAGTACTTGAATAGTTTTTTGTTACTTAATAGTGTTAATCTGTTTTAAAATGTCTCAGCTAGGCAACTTATGACTTAGTTAGCTTTGTTAATTTGTTTTGTTTATTTATGTTGTTAATGTATGTTTCATGCAGGACTCTGGTATAGGAGGAATGTTTTTTCATTTCACTGTGTACTGAACTGTAGGGTTGAAATGACAATAAAAGTCACCTGACTTGGCTTGGGAGATGCTAACTGCATTTCATTGTCTTAGTTCACAATGACAATGTAGTTAAATCTAATCTAAACTAATTCAACATTTTCTGTGTACGCAATAGCCACAGACTTTAACCAACCAATCAGGAAACATAATGAACATCCAGGCAGGTCTCAGAAAAGAAACGAGGGAAACACTCACATATCTCTTAAGAGGACGAGGATCTGCTGCAAGGAGCTTGGCCCATTCATTCAATTTCTCAGGGGACAACTCCTGTGTACACACACACACACACACACACACACACACAATACCACACACACACACACACACAATCACATACACACACAAAATAACACACACAATCAATGGGACTCAACATTATTTAAACAGTGATCTGAACATGAATATTAATGGATATGTGTGTGTGTGTGTGTGTGTGTGTGTGTGTGTGTGTGTGTGTGTGTGTGTGTGTGTGTACGTACCGTTGCTTTGCCTTTGTTCTTGATGTATTTACAGCGGTGTTTGCACGTGTTGTACTTGGCCAGCTGATACTCGCTGAACTGCTTGAATTTGTCAGCAAGAGCTTTTTTCAGACCTGAAGGCAGAGACCTGCTGAAACACTGCAACCACAAGAAACAGAACTCAATAAAACACTGACACTACAGCTTTTAGAGTATAAGACTATACTATACTATACTATACTATACTGAGACTATACTATAAGTTAGTTCTGACTGAGTAATCTGATTGGACATGAGCCATTCCACGCGTTGTGATAATAGACAGTAACAGCACTGGGATATTTTATTGTATCTATCACTCCATGTCACATGTGTTCTAATAATCGTTAATTACACTATACAGTCCACAGTACTGAGGAGAGAGCAGCTGCATGCCGAAACCACTATTCAAAACCAGTCACAAAAACACTTTCAGCTAGAATACACATTTGATAACGTTATGTCGTCTTAAACAATACACTGTATCTTTACTAATCACTTCTAAGTCGTTCCGAATCGCCTCCATTTGATTTTATTTATGCTTATGGTGAGCCTCAAAGATCCCTAAAATCCCAATGCCAAAATCCCTCTCTAAAACCTTGATCAAAGGCGCTACTTGGTGTCTGGAACAAATGATTGTACACCATACATAGTGCATTAGCTTTCCATTTAACACTGTTTGGAATTCAACCTGAAAGTTAACGGAATTCACATTCTAAAGCGGAATGAGTGGAAATATAAAAAGAGATACTTATGAGATCTGCAGGACTGTCCACCACCTCCATGTTTTATTCTCCTTACGTTTTGGTTACATAGTTTCGGTAAGAATTTAAAACTACCTTCACACTACAGTAACTATTGGTCTCTAACTGTTAGTCACCATCTCAAAGGTAGTGACAGGCAAAGCTGTTAGTGCCACTACTTATCCTGTGTAAGGATACGTGGTGGTGGAGCAAAACAACTGGTTAAATGAATAAACTGATCATTAATAAATAATAGATAATAAATAATGTTTCTGAAATTGTATAAAAGCAATATTAGGCTCAAGGTTGTGCTGTTGTGCAGGATATCATCACAGCTTTGATGAAACACTCGGACTGCACCCTCATGCCTGCGACATATTATTTTACTATTGTACAAAGATAAGCCAAGTAAATACAAAATGCAGTTTAAATGATTTTTTTTAAGAAAAAATGCTTTCCAAACATCCCTGTCCCTATGTGAAAAAGTAATTGCCACCTAAACCTAATAATTGTTTGTGGCAACCCTTGGTGGCAACAAGAGACTTTCATGCACTGTGGAGGAATTTTGGCCCACTCTTATTTGCTCTTTATTGTTTTAATTAAGTGTAGGGAATATTAGATTTTTAGTGTGTTTCAGGCTTAAAAGTACCTCCGTGTGGATAGGTTAAAAATTGAGATTGTGGTTCAGTCCACCCTGATAAATTATCAAGCCAAGGTGTGGTAAATTAAGTGAGTCCACACCTATGCATCCAGTATGGGTCCGGCTTTGGATAAGTAGTTGTGTTCTTATTACCCATTTTATAAATGTGAATTAACTCACGACAGAAAGAACCAATATCAACAAACAACACACAATACAACAACAAAGACAACAACAAAAAGCTCAACACAGACAACAACAAAGAGCGGGCAACAGAATACAGCTTCTACACTATGCTTCAGTTCAAGGAACTTTTCAGAAGCGAGCGCACGCTAAACAGGCGTAAAAGCCACAAGACAATACTCCCCCGTACTGTATATGGTCCAGATACCAAAAACCAGGGAGTGTGCTTGCTCTATCCTTATAATTGTAGGGAATATTTGATTTTTAGTGTGTTTCATGATATTCTGTGTGCGTGAGAAAACAGTGTTTTTTCTTTCTTTTACCTCGACACAAGCTGCACTTTCAATAAACACATTCTATAGTAGTCTTCCACAATAAACTTTGAACGTCTCACTAAGCACTGACTTGTGTGTTATTGAGGGGTTCCCTGGATCCAGGCGGGACAAGCAGAATACAGGCTGAGCACTGAGTAGACAAAAGGAGGTCTACCAAAATTCAACAAATCCTTACAATTTGGGGCCTCGTTCGGGATTAATTTTTCTCTATAAGGATAGAGCAAGCACACTCCCTGGTTTTTGGTATCTGGACCATATACAGTACGGGGGAGGATTGTCTTGTGGCTTTTACGCCTGTTTAGCGCCTGCTCACTTCTGAAAATTTCAGCTGTCAGCTACCTCTACCCAAGTCTAGTCTCTGAATAAAATGAAAAAGAGCACTTTCTCTGCCCATGACTCGCTTAAAGCATTTCATATTACAAAATCGAATAAAGTTTTTCACATTCATACGAAGAAATTCTTTATTGCATTGCGCATATAACATTAAACCATATTGTGTGGTACTATAACACTCCCCGAATACCATATAAACTTTATAGGATGTTAAAAAGAATTTGCAAAAAGGTCAATGACTAACAGCAGCCAGAGAAAACAAAACAAAAATAAAGTATATGTTCTAATAAGCACTCCCAGCATACCGTGCTGTATATCCTCGTCACTTCCAGCCAATCAGATGGAAGCCGAACGGCGGAGCAGAAATACCTCCTCAGGTGTGATTTAGAGTTGGGCAGGTAAGCAGCGAGGGCGAGCAGGAAGTTAGCTGTGATGCGGATGTTCAGTTCCAGTCTCGTGTAAACAGCCACCTTGTGATTATAAACAGAAATTTCTTAAAGATATCTTAAAGACAAAGAAAACATGAAGCACATCCCCTATGAACACATCTCGGACACCACACACACACACACACCACCTTAAGCATACCTTAAGCAGGAACTCAGGGTCACTAAGGGTGATGTCGGTACCCAGGAGTTTTATTTCACTCCACACACTTCCTTTTTTATCCCAGTCTACCTGGCCTGGAGATTGGATTTTATGGACCAGGGAGCAGCAGACCATATTCAGCAGCTTGTACTGTTTGTAGAAATCACATGCAAAGTAAAAGAAACAGCTTGATTGTCTTGTGTAGAGCAAATAACAGTTGTTAGTCACATCCTCAATGTGAGGTAGATGGTAGAGCATTAAAGAGCTCAAAAGGGTCGGTAGAAAACTACAGACAACTCACAGGAGGGTCTTGTATAATGCCTTGACAGTGAAAAGAGCTCTTTTTAACATTCTGTGTTTTTAAATTAGGATAAACTGAAATTAATAAAACGTATAAAGCCACCTTTTTTTCCTTCAGTAATTCTTCAGCTTCATTTGATCCAGAGTCGAACTCTCCAAACCCTTCATCCAGCTCAAACATCTGCTTCTCCTCTTCTTCAGTCAGCCTCAGACTCAGGACAGGAATCTCACCTGGGGACTCACCGTCACTCTCCATCTCTTCCTCATGAGCCGAGGACTTTAAAGATACAGACTTTTACAGATACAGACTTCACACTCACTCATATTGCATGTAATCAAGATTCTTATAATCAATTACATTAGAAACTACATGCAATATTAAGCAGAAATAATAATATTATCAAGGATGTTGCACACTGTATCATCATTCATTACAGGTCATACTGAATGACTGTATATTTGTATTAGATCTAGACTTAAATTTCAATCTCAGTCTTGGTCCCGAAATAAATGTCCCTGTTATACCTGTTTTATCATATGTAACCCTTTTTACCATAGGCTCATGAGTGGTAGGGTCCTGGATGCTGTGATTAAGAAAATATAACCCACCGTCTTGATTCTGGTATCAATCCAAATGGTAAAAGGCACATCTCATTGTAAAATAAACTGTCTAGGGTAGATTATAATTCTCGCTTTATCCAGGTACTAAATAGAAACTCAGGGGCACCTAACTTCTAACAACCTACTGGAGTAATTTACATAAAGGACCCGCCTGTTTAACTTTTAAAATTAAGTGGGAAAAACAAAATAAACAACATACTTTGGTTTAACTCTTGTGTAAGAGCCATATCTTATTTTATGAATTTGTTGTTGTGTTTATTTTTAATTTTTTTACTAGTTAAACGCTAAGCACCAAGTTTATTAGTAAAGTCTATTAAGCATTCATTTATGACAATCGTAGGTTGGTCTGAGACGTCATTCCACTATTATACGTAGTTACATGACTATTGCATGGTAAAGAGTCAGTTTTAGATGCAGAACTTGTGGAGAACACAAGCCTTTTTGACCGTAAGCTAAAAGATACAGCAAACATATTGTTGTAAACGTAATTTAAGATTGTGACCTACAGATACAGCGATTGGGTTGTTGTAACTACGGTGGATTTACTCAAGACAACTGTACGAAGTGTTGAATCTTTGATGCTGGAATAATAAAACGAGAGACAAAGATCATTGGACTTCCGTGTTGTGAGTAAATAATCAAACAAAAGATACGCGTCAACTTGTGGAATAATATGACCGTACAATTTAAAGTCAAAAAAGCTTTTCTCCATCGTTCAAGCGAAGATAAGTGACTGTGGAAATCGAAACTGAAAGAGAACTTGCCTGCTTTAAACTTCACCATGTCACCCCTGGGCCAGGGGTAGCTCAGTAGTTAAGGCATTGGACTATGGTTCGGAAGATCGCAGGTTCAAACCCCACAACCACCAAGTTGCCACTGTTGGGCCCTTGAGCAAGGCCCTTAACCCTCAACTGCTCAGATGTGTACGGAGATAAAAATGTAAGTCGCTCTGGATAAGAGCGTCTGCCAAATGCCTAAATGTAAATGTAAATGTCAGATAACGACCACAACGCTGGCTCTGCCGAATCGGAGCACGTGAGGGCGCTCACCCGACACGGATTTGGACGAGAAGCTTAACGAACTACTAGACGCAAGAAAAGGCAAGTTGGATCAACTGATTGCAACGTCCAACGAATTAGAGATCCTTATGAACATTGCATGTAACCTAGCTACTGTTGAAACTAAGTACAGCTCGAAATACAAACAGCTGCTAAGAGAATTTATTAAAAGCAACACTGATGTGCTATTGTGCCTACATGAAGACAAACTTAAACACGATCAGGACACCTGGTTTGAACCCGAACTGCAATGATGCACAGAACTCATGGCAAAGGTAGAGCGCTGGATTGTGGAAACTAAGAACCACTCTAAGATGCTTCAAACATTCGACGATGGAGTCTCGCCAGATGACAACGTGTCAATGGCGGAGGTTAAGGCACTTTCTGCTACTAAGCACGGAAGCGTGGCAACAGTACCATGCAAAAGGTCCTCAACATCTTCAGCATCATTAGCTCGGTTGAAAAAGGCAGAAGCCAACAGAGCAGCCTTGTTGGCTGAAGCAGCAACCTTAGGCCAACGGCAGGCATTGGAAATGGAGGAAGCACAACTAAAGGTGCAATTAGAAATAGAGGAAGCACAATTAAAAGAACAATTAAAGGCCAACGAAGCGCAATCAAAGGCATAACTACAGGCAAAGAAGGAATGGTTGAGACTCGATACGGAGCTTGCAAAGGCCAATGCTGAAATAAATGTTTCCCAGGAATATAACAGCCTATGACAGCCTGCAAGAGAGAGCGCAGTCATCGAACCGAGCAGCACGTACTTTCCCAACTGTAATGTAATGTAATGAACAAGGAATGTAATGAACTTTATGAACACAGTGCGTCGACGGTATATAACGAACTGCCAACGCCTTATGGAGCAGCTCACCCAGACGTGCCCATAAGCGCAAACCCACAAATTACAAATACCTTAAGAGAACGTTCTACCCAAGACAATGAATACCTACAGGGCTTTGATACAGTACATTGTCAAATGCAACGTCAGACAGAAATCACAGAAATGCTTGCAAAGAGCCTTCCTTACCTCAGCGCGATATTCCCCATTTCATGGAGACCCGCTTAAGTTCACGTCTTTCATGATGGCCTTTGAACGCTTAATTGAATCCGAAACTGACAGTGACATTGATAAGCTGTACTATCTTGAACTGTACACCACAGGAGAACCTAGAGACCTTGTAACGAGCTGCATGCATATGCCAAATCAGTTTGGTTATGCAAAGGCAAAGAAACTACTACACGACAGGTTTGGGAATGAGCTAAGAATCGCAGTGGCATATAAGCAAAAGGCACTTAATTGGCCGAAAGTAAAGTCAGACGACGGAAAGTCGTTAAGTGCCCTCTCCTTGTTTCTGATAACTTGCAGTAATGTCATGGCAAACTTTGAATCCATGAAAGAGTTAGATGGTACTGCGTGCATGAACACCATTCTCTGAAAACTACCCTACAAGCTAGTATCATGAGAGCAACAAGAAAAGAGCCAAATTCGCCCAGCTGGTGGACTTTATCGACCAGCAAGCAAGACTATACTCAGACCCGCTCTTCGTAGACCTGGACACCATGACCAGCCATAAAAAACACGGTCACACATCCCTTCAAGGATCCAAGCCAAAAAGGGAAGGAAAGGCCAGGATCAGCTTTGCAACGGAGATCAACCAGGTTGGTAAATATTATAAAGACTCGATTACAGCGGAGAATTTTGGTGCATTAGTTATCAGTGCTTTCACTAAACCTTGCGCATTTTGTAAGAAAGACCATACTGTACCTTAGATGAGTGCTACCAATTCAACGATAAGGCACAATTGACAAAGTGGACTTTTTAAAAAGGAATGGATTTGCTATGGATGTTTAGTAAAAAAAAAAATCACATGTGCGTCGTGCTCAAAGAGACATCCTCGCATGCTACACATTGCAGTACAAGACACAGCTCAGGTAATTGTAAAGGCTGAGGAAACTGAAACAGAAAATAAACCGCCTGCTGCAGCGAGTCATGAGATAAGTACCCTTACTGGGGCTGGAGACAATTGTATTCTATCCATAGTACCTGTTAAAATAAAGTCCAAGAAAAGTGACAAAATAGTAGAAGTCTACGCATTTATGGACCCAGGTAGTTCTGCCACGTTCTGTACAGAGTCACTAGCAAGGCAGTTAAATGTACAAGGCAGAAAAGTTGAGGTGATGTTGAGCACCATGAACTCTAAGAAACTAGTAGAAAGCTATGTGCTCACTGATTTGGAGATTAGTGGTCTGGAAGAAAACACCTTTGTTGAACTTCCCAAACTGTTTACACAAAAGAGTATCCAAGTTGCAGTGGAAAACATTCCACAACAGCATGACATTGATAAGTGGCCATACCTCAGTGAAGTAAAATTGCCCTAGATCGATGCTGGAATTGAAATTCTGATAGGCAATAAAGAGTATGAGCTTCTAGAACCATGGCAAGTAATTAACAGCAGGCACAAAGGGCCATATGTAGTAAAGACTGCTCTTGGATGGACTTTGAATGGACCTCTTCAAGAACCTGTCGAGGACAGCATGTATGACAACGAGCAGATGAAAGTTACAGTCAACAGAACTTCCATAGAAAGTGTAGAACAAATGCTGATACAACAGTATAACCATGACTTCCCCGAACGAAATTGTGACGATAAGGCCAAGTTGTCACAAGAGGACTATCAGCTTTTAGACTCTGTAAACTGCAAAGAGTTAGTTACGGACAATCACTTTTACATCTGTCTCCCATTTAAGAAAGCAGCCATTCAAATGCCTAACAACCGAAGTGCAGACATGCAGAGCGCACTAAATCTCAAAAGGTTTAGGTTTAGTTTATTTATAAAGCACATTTATAACAGCCGTGAGACTGACCAAAGTGCTGTACATCCACATCATAACATCATAAAAATGCTAAAAATACACTATACATACAAAAATGTAATGGGCTAAAAAATACACTATACATACAACAATAGGCACAGTAGCGCCTAGTAGGCCAGGGAAAACAGATGGGTTTTTAAAAGGGATTTAAAAATAGTCAAACTGGGAGCTGTTCGAATATCAAATGGCAAGTCATTCCAGAGATGAGGCCCAATAACCGAGAAAGCACGGTCACCTCTACGCTTAAGTCTGGAGTGTGGGATTAAGAGGAGGTTCTGGTCGCAGGATCTCAATCTTCTCAGGGGGTATGATGGTGCAGCAATTCAGATAAGTAGATGGGTGCTTGCTGGTGTAACGATTTAAAAACAAATAGTAAAATTTTAAAACGAATTCTGAATTTAACAGGCAGCCAATAAAGGGCTTTCAGAAGCGGAGTCACTTGATCCCTTTTTTTCTTTTTCAGAAGAAATTTAGCAGCAGCGTTCTGACCCAGTTGAAGACGGGCGATTTGAGCTTTAGAAACACCATAATAAAGAGAGTTGCAATAATCGAGGCGGGTTGTAATGAAGGCATGAATGGCCATCTCTAGAGTCTTATCAGTGAGAAAAGGTTTAATTTTAGCGAGCGTATGGAGCTGATAAAAGCTACATCCAATCACGGTAGAGATTTGTTTCTCAAGTTTTAGTTTATCATCTAACAGGAAGCCTACATTCCGAACCTGAGAGGATCTAAAAGCTGATAGAGGACCCAGATCAAGATCAGGGGCCTTCATATGTTCCGATGGGCCAAAGATTATCACCTCAGTTTTCTTTTCATTAAGGGATAAAAAGTTATGAGATAACCAAGATTTAACTTCCACTAAACAGGATAACAAAGTAGTCATGGCCAGACCATAATTTTTCTTAAAAGGTAAGTGAATTTGCGTATTGTCAGCGTAAAAGTGGAAAGATACCCCATGTTTCCTAAAAATGGAGCCCAGAGGTAGCATGTACAATGAAAATAGCGTGGGAGCCAGCACAGAGCCTTGTGGAAGACCGCAGGGAAATGAAGAAGTCGGTGAGGAAAAATCTCCTATTTTTACTACATATTTTCTGTCAGATAAAAATGATTGAAACCACTTTAAGACTATGCCAGAGAGGCCCACCCAAGACTCAAGTCTATTTAGTAATATTGAGTGATTAATAGTGTCGAAGGCAGCTGATAAATCTAAAAGAACAAGGACCACAGAATCCCCTGTATCCCCTGTATAGAAAAAAAAACTAAACAGATCTAACAGATGAGGACTCAGATTAATGTGCAAAAAATATATAATAAAACTATATAAGTCTACATAGCCTTTATAAGACTCTACCTTAAGCATACATAGCCTTTATAAGACTCTACCTTAACTGCTGAGGCAGTTAACACACTATTTAAAACTTGGGTTTCCTCGCACCTGTTGTACTGCCAGCTAAAATTCTAATGCAGCAGCTATGCAAAGAAAAACTCGCATGGGATGACGATATTCCCGAGCAGTTTGTAAAAAGATGGAAAACCTGGCTACAAGAGTTACACCAACTGTCCGAGTTCAGCGTGGCAAGATGTATAAAACCAGCCGACTTTGGAGTTACAACTACAGCACAACTTCATCACTTCTCAGATGCGAGTGAGATGGAATACGGAGTTGTCTCATACCTCAGGTTGGTAAATGCTGATGGACTTACATATTGTGCATTCATGATGGGGAACTCCCGTGTAGCACCCCTGAAACAAACCACTATTCCACGAATGGAATTGACTGCGGCAGTAGTTGCCGTGAACAACGACAAAATGCTGAAATGCCAAATAGAAATGAAACTGCTGGACTCTACGTTTTGGACTGACAGTACAATTGTTTTGAGATATATTGGCAATGAAAAACTTCGTTTTAAAACCTTTGTGGCCAATAGAGTTGCCACAATAATAGAGCTAACCAAACCACACCAGTGGAGGTAAAAAAAACCCCAACTGATTCTGCATCCAGGGAGCATCCTGAGAAAAGTACATGAAAAATGTCAACTGGATCCATGGTCCCTCCTTCCTCAAAGAACCAGAACTTAAGTGGCCTGAGAACATTCATGACATGTCGATAAAAGAAAATGACAATGAGATTAAACTTTCAGCCTCAGTAAATATCGTGAGTACTACAGAAAGCACAGACACCGTGAGTAAACTGATTCATTATCACTCTGACTGGTACAAGTTAAAAAGATCTGTTGCCTGGATCCTTCGTATCAAGGACATGCTTAAACAGAGAAAGAAAAGGAGTAAAGTACGTGCAGATGACTCAATGACAGAAAACCACAAGTCTCTGACAATTCAGGACTTGACAAGAGCAGAAAACGAAGTCATTAAGTTCATTCAAAGCCAAAAATTCAAAGAATTTCCACATTGCCAAAGGGTAATGCAGCTGCAAAACTCAAAAAAGAAATTTCCACACTGCAAAAAGGTAATGCAGCCATAAAAAGAAACAGTTGTCTGTCCAAACTGGACCCAGTACTGCAGGATGGATTGCTGAGAGTCGGAGGACGTCTCGGTAGGTCTGCAATGCCTGAGCACGTTAAACACAGAGTCATTATACCTAAAGATTCACATGTTACAACGTTAATCTTAAAAGACATTCATAAAAAGATTGGACATTGTGGTAGAAACTACATGCTTTCAGAATTGCGGCAGAAATACTGGATCCCAACCGCTAACTCCCTCGTGACAAAGTTTCTCTCCAGGTGTGTGACATGTAGAAAGAATAGAGCAAAAACAGGTGAACAAAAAATGTCAGAACTGCCGTGTGACAGAATAACACCAGATCACCCACCCTTCACTAACGTAGGAGTTGACAATTTCGGACCCTTTGAGGTCAAACGAGGCAGAAGTAACATTAAAAGGTATGGCGTATTGTTTACCTGTCTGACAACAAGAGCCGTGCATACTGAAGTTGCGCAATCACTGGACACAGACTCCTGTGTGAATGCCATTCGACGCTTTGTGTGCAGGAGAGGTCAGGTGTCAATTATGAGAAGCGACAATGGAACAAATCTAGCGCAAGGCTATTCAGCAGTGGAATCAGTCAAAAATTTAAAGCATCCTCATGCAAAACGGAATACAGTAGATATTCAATCCACCCTAGAGGTCTCATTTCGGTGGATTATGGGAAAATTCAGATCAGATCAGTTAGAAAGATCTTGAGATCAGTACTGAAGGAACAAACACTAAATGAGGGCTTGCATACATTTCTGTGTGAAGTGGAAGCAATAATGAATAACCGACCCCTCACCACTGTTACGGACGATCCCACAGATCTGGAACCCTTGACACCCAACCATCTGCTGCTGATGAAAAAACAGCCAAACCTGCCTCCTGGACTTTTCAAAAAAGAGGACATTTATGCACGTCGCAAGTGGAAGCAAATTCAGTACCTTGCAGATCTATTCTGGAAGCGATGGGTGCGTGAATACTGTACCTGCCCTTGCTTCAGGAATGTCAATAATGGTTTCAATTGAGAAAAAAACCTCTCGATTGGAGATGTAGTTCTAATAATTGACGAGTCTTCTCCAAGAAATTCATGGGTCGTCGGACGAATCATGAAAGTGTTCCCTGACAAAAGGGGACTTGTGAGACGTGTGCTAGTTAAAACTAAGACCAACATTCTGGAAAGACCCATTGACAAGCTGTGCCTCATATGTGAAATGGACTGTTAAACATGCCATAATTAGTTATGATCTTTCTTTGGCACGCATTTTCTCTTCGAACACCTTAAAGCAAATAGTATGCATTTAAAAGATTTATAAGGTTAAGAAGTCCTGATTTTATGGCTTTATCAAAAAAATTTAAACACAAATGTAATTGTCATTCTCCTTGCCTGTCAATTAGGGGCTGGAATGTAAGAGCCATACCTTTATTTTATGAATTTGTTGTTGCGTTTATTTTATTTTATTTTACTAGTTAAGCGCTAAGCACCAAGTTTATTAGTAAAGTCTGTTAAGCATTCATTTATGACAATCGTAGGTTGGTCTGTGACGTCATTCCACTATTATTCGTAGCTACATGACTATTGCATGGTAAAGAGTCAGTTTTAGATGCGGAACTTATAGAGAACACAAGCCTTTTTGACCGTAAGCTAAAAGATACAGCAAACATATTGTTGTAAACGCAATTTAAGATTGGGTTATTGTAACTACAGTGGATTTACTCAAGACAACTGTACGAAGTGTTGAATCTTTTTGCTGGAAAAATAAAATGAGAGAAAAGAGCATTGGACTTCCGTGTTGTGAGTAAACAATCAAACAAAAGATACGCGTCAAAACTTGTGAAATAATATGACCGTTCATCTTGTATTAAGAAACCAAATACAGGTCCTTCTCAAAAAATTAGCATATTGTGATAAAGTTAATTATTTTCTGTAATGTACTGATAAACATTAGACTTTCATATATTTAGATTCCCGCCTAGTGCCCTAAGTTTCCTGGGATAGGCTCCAGGTCCCCCGCGACCCTGTATATAAGGATAAAGCGGTACAGAAAATGAATGAATGAATGAATATTTAGATTCATTACACACAACTGAAGTAGTTCAAGCCTTTTATTGTTTTAATATTGATGATTGTGGCATACAGCTCATGAAAACCCAAAATCCCTATCTCAAAAAATTAGCATATTTCATCCGACCAATAAAAGAAAAGTGTTTTTAATACAAAAAAAAGTCCTTCAAATAATTATGTTCAGTTATGCACTGAATTCTTGGTCGGGAATCCTTTTGCAGATTCTTGTGTCTCTCAACTTTCTCTTCACAATATCCCACAGATTCTCTATGGGGTTCAGGTCAGGAGAGTTGGCAGGCCAATTGAGCACAGTAATACCATGGTCAGTAAACCATTCACGACCGTGCCAGGTCGTGCTGAAAAATTAAATCTTCATCTCCATAAAGCTTTTCAGCAGATGGAAGCATGAAGTGCTGCAAAATCTCCTGATAGCTGCTAGCTGCATTGACCCTGCCCTTGATAAAACACAGTGGACCAACACCAGCAGCTGACATGGCACCCCAGACCATCACTGACTGTGGGTACTTGACACTGGACTTCAGGCATTTTGGCTTTTCCCTCTCCCCAGTCTTCCTCCAGACTTTGCAAAATTTGCAACCTGTAGCCCATTTCTTGCACACGCCTGTACACGGTGGCTCTGGATGTTTCTACTCCAGACTCAGTCCACTGCTTCCACAGGTCCCCCAAGGTCTGGAATCGGTCCTTCTCCACAATCTTCCTCAGGGCCCGGTCACCTCTTCTCGTTGTGCAGCGTTCTCTGCCACACTTTTTCCTTCCACAGACTTCCCACTGAGGTGCCTCGATACAGCACTCTGGGAACAGCCTATTCGTTCAGAAATTTCTTTCTGTGTCTTACCCTCTTGCTTGAGGGTGTCAATGATGGCCTTCTGGACAGCAGTCAGGTCGGCAGTCTTACCCATGATTGCGGTTTTGAGTAATGAACCAGGCTGGGAGTTTTTAAAAGCCTCAGGAATCTTTTGCAGGTGTTTAGAGTTAATTAGTTGATTCAGATGATTAGGTTCATAGCTCGTTTAAAGAACCTTTTCATGATATGCTACTTTTTTGAGATAGGGATTTTGGGTTTTCATGAGCTGTATGCCACAAACATCACTATTAAAACAATAAAAGGCTTGAACTACTTCAGTTGTGTGTAATGAATCTAAAATATATGAAAGTCTAATGTTTATCAGTACATTACAGAAAATAATTAACTTTATCACAATATGCTAATTTTTTTAGAAGGACCTGTACTTTAGCATAATTGTTTTAAAGTAAAATATGTCTTGCACAGAGCAGAAAACAAAATAAACAAAGTTGGATAAATGACTCAGTCTTTAAACCCAAATAACCTTAGTGCACTTAGTGTTCCGGAATGTTCTTTAGGAAACCTAAAAAAATAAATAAAGGATTTCGTTGGCGCGCTTAACGTTGGAGCTCATGAAGAAACTGTAGGACGTCCATGTTTTACATGAATTTAGAACAATTCTTACCGCTTCACCAGAACCAAATTTCCAGTCAGTCAGTGAATGTCTTCGATGTGCAACAGCTTTATCCTCCGTTTTCCATCACCTGCGTCCGTGGACACGAAGCACGCGGTTTTCAGAAAACTCAGTCCACGTCGGCAAACCAAACTCCAAAATCCCACACTGTAAAGCGTTTCACCTCACGAAGGATTTTTTTTAGCCTGTAACCAGCAAATGTTCTTCGTGGTATTAAACAGAAACAAACCTGTTGCACTCATGAAACTTTGCCAATATCCACGCTGCACTCACACATTTGCAGCTTCACTGCACGCCATCGTCTCTCTCTCCTTCTCTTTTGGCTCCGCTCCTTAACTCCTTGTGCACCACCCCAGGAGGGAAACTCACAATACTGTATAATATGGCTACCTCCCGTACTTAAAACATCTATTCAGTGAAACAATTTTAAACTTACTTAACTCAATATACCACATAAATGCACTTTGCTTAATGCACATTAACAAATAGTTTTGTATCTCTTCCATAACCCTTAAAGAAAAAAATTATAAACAATAGAAATGCCCGATGCAAATCAGGATGTTACAGTTTCCCCCAACAAACAAGACATGTCCTCATGGCTTAGTACCTCTACAACATAGATAACAAATTCACAACACAATGTTTTGTCATAAACAAACCCATTTGGCACATTAAAAGAAACACTCTGTCAGTAATGTCTTCGAGATTAATAACATGAATTATTAACATGAATTGCTATTTCACTGTCTGGTCAGAAAATAACTAGCTACTTCTTAATGTTTCTATTATACATATGCATCTGTTTCCATAAGAACTGTATTTCAAAATAAAAAAAATAGAGTACAGATCTTCAAAAATAGAAAACAAAAACAAAAAGAATATACGTAAACACTTTCACTAAGTGTTCTACAGATCTGGCCATTAAAAACGCACATTTCGAGAAAAGGGACTAGTAGTAGTAGTAGTGGTAGTATGTGTGTGCAAAAATATTTTGCATTATTTTGTTATATTGTGTTTATGTGCTTTAAATATACACTAAACAATAAACACTGCCTTTTGCAAAGTGAAAGTGAGTTGCGCGTGCGGCTTTTTGATCAAAAGGATGATAAACGTGTGGACAGATATGAGCAGATTTATCAATAAAACTACAGACATGAAATGAAACAAACACAAAAATATGCAACTCGCTGAATACAACGCGACAGCATGCAGAATCCCTGGGCTTTGACTGCACTTTGTTCATTCATTAGTACTGTAGGAGTACGCTAAAAATCACGTCAACTTGCACGTTCTGTAATATTCCATTGTCATTCATATTGACGTTATTTTAGAGCTCTTTACTAAAGCATTCTCTAGTTAGTAAATAAGTAAGTAGGTAAGCAAATAAAAGAGAAATTAATAAATAGCTTTAAATGGTACTTCAGCATAGTAAAATTACCCTAGGATGAGTTTATATATAATGAAAATATTATTTATAAAGAAAATATAATTTATATATTTGTGTTTAATTAAATTCTTAACATTTTAATGGTTAGTGTTTGTTGCAGACATTCACACTATTTTTGGGGAAGAGCTTGGCATTTTACAGGCTACTTTACACTGATCAACAGTCGACGCCCTGCCGTAACAAGCAGATCAAAGGAGCAGTTATCGGGTTTGACACCTACAAATTACAAATTAAAATTCAAATTTTATTTGTCACATACACAGTCATACACAGTATAATATGCAGTGAAATGCTTATGCGACCGCCAGTGACCTTAAAAAGAAAATGAAAGCTTGTATGTAAAATAAATAATCAATAAAAAGGAAATACTAAAGAAATAATTTTAACTAGTAAAATTAACTGTACAATAAGGCATAATAAAATATTGCAAATAGAGTATATATGTATATAGAATTAAAGTGTCATTGGTTGTGCAAATATGCATGAAAGGTGACATGTGCAATTGTCCAGATGTATAAATATTTAGTGCAAGTGTGTATGAATGTGTCCATGATTGTCCAGTCAGTGTTGTGAGCTTAAAAGATGTTATTAGTCCTGTGTGGAGGTGTGATTGAGAGACCTTATCGCCTGCGGGAAGAAGCACCTCCTCAGCCCAGACCGCAACAAAGAGAACAGTCCATTACTGGGGTGACTGAGGTCCTTCATGATCTTCCTGGCCTTAGTCCAGCACCACTTGCTATAGATCGAGTGCAGGTCAGGGAGCTCAGTGCGGATGATGCGCTCGGCTGATCGCACCACCCTCTGTAGAGCTCGTCTGTCCTGCATGGAGCTGTTCCCGAACCAGGTTGTGATGTTTCCCGTCAGGATGCTCTCTATGGTGCAGGAGTAGAAGTTCCTGAGCACCTTGGAGGGCAGTCTAAAGTCTCTCAAGCGTCTGAGGTGGTAGAGACGCTGCCGGGCTTTTTTCACCACGGTGTTGATGTGACAGGACCATGACAGGTCCTGCGTGATGTGAACACCGAGGTATCTGAAGCTGTTCACTCTCTCCACTGGGCTCCTGTTGATGACGGGGGTCTGGTAGTTCCTCTCCTGCTTTGTACTAAAGTCCACTATCAGCTCCTTTGTCTTACTGACGTTCAGGAGGAGATTGTTCCTCTGGCACCAGTTCTCCAGATTTCCAATCTCCTCTAGGTAGTCCGACTCATCATTGTTGGTGATCAGTCCGACCACGACGGTGTCGTCAGCAAACTTGATGATGGAGGTGGAGTTGGTAGTGGCCACGCAGTCGTGGGTGTACAAAGAGTACAGCAGGGGGCTCAGAACACAACCCTGGGGGGCTCCAGTGCTGAGAGTGAGTGTAGCTGAGACATGACCGCCCATCCTTACTGCCTGTGGTCTGCCTGTCAGAAAATTGGAGATCCACTGACATATAGATGAGCGGAGTCCCAGGTGCTCCAGCTTGGTGGTGAGTGTGGAGGGAATTATGGTATTAAAAGCAGAGCTGTAGTCGATGAAGAGCATTTTAACATAATTCCCTTTCCTAGTGTCCAGGTGAGTGAGTGATGTGTGGAGGAGATGAGAGATTGCATCGTCTGTGGAGCGGTTCTGACGGTATGCAAACTGTAGTGGGTCCAGTGTGTCGGGTAGTGAAGAAATGATGAAGTCTCTGATAAGGTGTTCAAAGCACTTCATCACTACTGAGGTGAGGGCTACAGGGCGATAGTCATTGAGGGAAGCAGGATGTGGTTTCTTCGGGACAGGAACAATGATGGACTCTTTGTAGCATGTGGGGATCACCGACTGAGATAAGGAGATGTTGAATATCTCAGTGAACACAGGTGCTAGCTGGTCTGCGCAGGCTCTGAGGATACGACCTGAGATGCCGTCTGGTCCTGCTGCTTTCCTGGTGTTCACTCTCTTGAAGGCTCTCCTCACGTCGTGCTCGGAGATGATGAGCGCGTTCCCGGTGCTGGCAGTGTCTTCCTGTCTGCAGCCGTTAGCGCCGCTAGCATTAGCGCCGTTAGCATTAGCGCTTGTTGGTGCTTTATAGTCCGTTATTGTTCTCAGTCCCTGCCACAGGCTCCTAGAGTCACTCTGTTGAAGCTGTGACTCTAGTTTTCTCCCGTAGCGCAGCTTCGCCTCTTTCACCGCCTTCCAGACGTTATATGACGCAGCCTTGTACGGTTCCATGTCCCCCGACGCAAGTCCCGTGTTGTAGGCAGCTGTGCGAGATCTCAGAGTGTCGCGGATGGTTTTATCCACCCACGGCTTCTGGTTGGGAAACATTCTGATAGTCTTTTTCTCCACCGTATCGTCTACCAGCTTCTCAATAAATCCCACAACCGCTTCCGTAAACACGCTGACGTCATCATCGGAGCTGTTTCTGAACATGTCCCAGTCTGCGTCATCGAGTGCGTCCTGTAACGCGGCCACCGATTGGTCCGTCCAGCGCGCGACCTCCCTCTGAACCGGAACTTTCTGTTTCAGCCTTTGTTTATATTTTGGCATGAGGAAGATGGCGGCGTGGTCGGATTTACCAAACGCTGGACGAGATTGTGCCTTGTAACCTAGCTTCTGAGTTTGGAGGCCAGGGTTGGTTGGTTGGTTGGAAGCATGTTTGAAGGAGAAGATAACGTCACAAACACACACACAAACTCTCCGTGCATACAGTAACACACCCACAGTACAGTATGAGACGCGCGCGGACACACAAACTCTCCGTGGACACACACACACAATCTCTCCGTGCAGATACACCGTGCAGAGAACAGCTTCGTAATACACCTGGCCATTAATTAAAATGAATATTTAGGCCTTAAAAAGATGCTTTAAAAATCCATCTAAAATTAATTTATCGGCGTGTAACAACCCGCGGCTCGCACTTATATAGGATACTCGCTAGATATACGCTGGCTTTTCCAACACGCCAGCGCGCTCCGATGTGAGCCGATTTATTCAAGTCATAATTAAAGAATATATAGAGAGATAAATAACATAGAGAAAGCATAATACGACTGTCCATACAGGACTATACTCGACAAGAATATAGAGAATAAGAATCATATTTATAATAAGATAATTAATTAAATAATAAAATTATATCAAATAAGAACTTTATCTAAAAGCCAGACCGACCAAATTTCTCATTCACTGATGAACTGGTTAAATATGCTTATACTGTAGATACATAGGTTATATTTTAAAAGTACAGTAAATTACAAACTGCATGTAATGTTGTAAAATATAAATAAAACAGCATTAGACACATACAGTTGTGTTCAAAATTATTCAAACCCCAATGCTATAAAGGGTTTTAGGGAATTCAGTGTACATTTGTAATTGTGTTGGGAATGAAATCTTACAAGGACTTTTTAAAGAACTAAATGCAACTAAAATGACATCAATTGTTTTTGTAATACAGTATTAAATGTTTTTTTTTGTGATTTTTTCATTGACACAATTATTCAACCCCTTAAAGACTACCACTCTTAAGAACAGAGGTTCATTCAAGTGTTTTCGATCAGGTATTGAAAATACCTGTGGATGGCAACGAGCAGCAATCAAGCATAATAAGCACCAATTAGGCAGATTTAAAATGACTGTGATACTCAGCTCCTTCTAGACATTTACTGGTGTGTTTACAAACAAGTCAAGAGAATGGTCCAGGAAGACAAGAGAAGAGGTGATTTCTCTTCACAGCAAGGGCAATGGCTATAAGAAGATTGCAAAGATGTTAAACATTACAAGAGACACCATAGGACGCATCATTCGCAAATTCAAGGCAAAGGACACTGTTGAAACGCTACCTGGTCGTGGCAGAAAGAAGATGCTGACTTCGACTGCTGTGCGCTACCTGAAGTCCCCGTGTGACTGCTGAGGAACTGAAAAAAGATTTGTCAGATGCGGGTACTGAAGTTTCAGCTCAGACAATAAGGCGCACACTGCGTAATGAAGGCCTCCATGCCAGAACTCCCAGACGCACCCCCTTGCTGTCTCCAAAGAATAAGAAGAGTCGACTGCAGTATGCCAAAAGGCATGTGGACAAACCACAAAAGTTTTGGGATAGTGTCCTGTGGACTGATGAAACAAAATTAGAACTGTTTGGGCCCATGGATCAACGCTATGTTTGGAGGAGGAAGAACAAGAAAAGAATAGCTTGCCTACTGTGAAGCATGGCGGGGGGTCAATCATGCTTTGGGGCTGTTTTGCTTCTGCAGGTACAGGGAAGCTTCAGCGTGTGCAAGGTACTGTACCATGAATTCTCTTCAGTACCAGGAGATATTGGAAGAAAATGTGATGCAGTCCGTCACAAACCTGAGGCTTGGGAGACGTTGGGCCTTTCAACAGGACAATGATCCCAAGCATACCTCCAAGTCCACTAGAGCATGGTTGCAGATTAAAGGCTGGAACATTTTGGAGTGGCCATTGCAGTCACCAGACTTAAATCTAATTGAGAACCTCTGGTGGGACTTAAAGAAAGCAGTTGCAGCGCGCAAGCTGTGACTGAACTGGAGGCTTTTGCCCATGAAGAATGGGCTAAGATATCCGTAGATCGCTGCAAGACACTTGTGTCAAGCTATGCTTCACGTTTAAAAGCTGTTATAACTGGAAAAGGATGTTGTACTAAGTACTAAGAATGAATGTCACTTGGGGGTTGAATAAAACTGATAATGATGTGAGCACAAAAGACACGTGTGGTTATTTCATTATAAATGTTATGTTATATTTGTCTGACTTACAAGTGCCTCTTTGATTTAATTGTAAACAAAATGACTTAAATGATCAAAATCAAACTGGCCAAAACACTGAATTTCAGTGGGGGTTGAATAATTTTGAACACAACTGTGTATATGATATGGTAGTATATAAAATGAAAAACCTCAATGAGTGCTCAAATGTAAAGCAAACGCAATTATTCATGTATTGTGTATATTTAACTTCATTCAGCTGTTTAAGTTATATGAAAAATAACATTCCTACCCGCCTACTATTATTTTCTGTTCAAATTTAACGATGCCCGCGTGTATGTACAAAAAGATGAATTCAAATAATACAAAAGTGAATAATCTTAAAATCTAAAAATCTAATACAATATTGTTTTTGTTTAAAACATGATTCTGTATAAATCTATTATCTGAATACAATGCGACAGCGCTCTCCAAGCTGATACCCACAGGAGCCCAGTTACGTAATCCCTCTAATTCATTCATTCATGATAGGTGTGAAGTTATCACACCGGTTTCGCGATTGGGGGATTTCGCAGAAATAGGGGTTTCAGAAACAGGTAAGCTGAAATAAAATCAGTAGCAGTATTAGCTCACTCTAGTAAACTAGTTACTTATTTTAATTATTATGGTAGTCAATATTAATTCGAAATAATGCTGAAAAACATTTGAATTAATATTGACTACCATAATAATTACTAGCACGAGTTAATGCTGCTATTGATTTTATTCCAGCTTACATGTTCAGTTTGATTGTGATTCTTTTCACTTAGATCAGGGGAGAGATGTTGGTCATCATCAGCAGGCACTGGTTCATCCTCACTGATCTGCTGCACTTACTGTACAGCTTACACTGATGAGTGGTAAATCTTACACTGCATCATGATGATACCCCCCCTGCGAAATGTTCATGATATCTCACAAACAAAAAAGCTAATTTTTCTTTTCCTCATAAAGTGTTTTGAAAACACTCTTAAAGTGAAATTCCATCCATACAAGTGTGACAAATATGCAAAGAAAAAAAATCAGAAAGGGGCAAATACTTGGCACTGCACATGTAATCAGATTGTGCCACTGGGATGAGACTGTGCCAGGTGGAGTTTTTCAAAATCATACTAACTTTGCACTGATTTGAATAACTTTGAATGATGAATGATTTTTAACGCTCTTGTGACTCAATAAGAGACAATGCACAGAATATTTTCTAACAGCCTGTAAATGATACATTTTGGCAGTATTGTCTTGTATCTTTTGAAATAAATAAATAAATAAATAAATATAAATAAAATAAATCACAATACAACCAAAATGTCTCATTTTGCTGTCAAACTGTTTATATGCCCCCTGGGACTTTGTGAGACTGGTGCTACTGGACACTGAAAATATTGTCTTTATAGGTAGTTTTATATGTTGTTTGTCTTATTGTTCTTTATTTCTTTGTTTTACAAATATGACCCAATATATACTATTTTTTTTTTACGTTTTTGTATTGTGTTATATTTTTATACTAGTAAGTACAACCCCTGGCAAAAATTATGGAATCACCCCTCTCAGAAGATGTTCATTCAAATGTTTAATTGTGTAGAAAAAAAAACAAGCACATACATGCCACAAAACTATTTTCACTCAACAATCCAAACTTCTGGCTGTATAAAACACTTAAAAAAAAAAAAAAAAAAAAGAAAGAAAGATAACTATAGTCAATGACAACTGTTTTGACAACTCAAACAGAGGAAAATAATAGAGCAAATCTGAGCAAAAAAATATGGAATCACCAAATAAAAACACTACTTGTACTTTGTTGCACCACCTCTGGCTTTTATAACAGCTTGAATTCTCTGAGGCATGGATTTAACTAATGTCAAACAGTATACTTCATCAGTCTGTCTCCAGCTTTGTCTTATTGCAGTTGCCAGATCAGCTTTGCAGGTTGGAGCCGTGTCGTGGACCATTTTCTTTAATTTCTACCACAGATTTTAAATTGGATTAAGGTCCGGACTATTTGCAGGCCATGCCATTGACATTATATGTCTTTCCTGTAGGAATGTTTTCACAGATTTTGCCCTATGGCACGATGCATTATCATCCTGAAAAATGATGCTACCATCACCAAACATCCTTTCAATTGATGGAATAAGAAAAGTGTCCAAAATCTCAACATAAACTTGTGCATTTATAGAAGATGCAATGACTGCCATGTCTCCCATACCTTTACCTGACATACAACCCCATATCAATAATGATTGTGGAAATTTGCATGTTTTCTTCAGGCAGTTGTCTTTATAAATTTCATTGGAACGGCACCAAACAAAAGTTACAGCATCATCACCCTGCCCAATGCAGATTTGTGATTCATCACTGAATCTAACTCTCATCCAGTCATCCGCAGTCCAAGATTGTCTTTCTTTAGCCCACTGAAACCTTGTTTTTTTCTGTTTAGATGTTAATGATGGTTTTCTTTTGGCTTTTCTGTATGTAAATCCCATTTCTTTTAGGTGATTTCTTACTGTCCGGTCACAGACATTGACTCCACTTTCTGCCCATTTGTTCCTCATTTGTTTTGTTGTGCATTTTCTGTCTTCAAGGCATATTGCTTTAAGTTTTCTGTCTTGGCGCTTTGATGTCTTTCTTGGTCTACCAGTACGCTTCCCTTTTACAACCTTTACATTTGATTTGTACTTGGTCCAGATTTTAGACACAGCTGACTGGGAACAACCAACATCTTTTGCAACATTCCATGAAGATTTACCTTCTTCAAGAAGTTTGATAATTCTCTCCTTTGTTTCAACTGACATCTCTCGTGTTGGAGCTATGAGTTATGTCAATCATCTTGGTTCAACACATCCCTAATGTGTGCAAGCACTCTTTTTTAACTGTAGACTAATTAGCAGTTGTAATCAGATACAGGTATTTGTTTTAGAAATGCAAAGTGCATGGGGCGTAATGGAATGGAATAGACCAAACAAACTAATATTGAGGGAGGGCAATACTGTACATCCGCATGCGCAGTAACATAAACATGCGCTCTTTGTCGGTGGGGGCTGTGCGGTTTTATACATCTCCGTACAGATGGCCAGTCAGCCATTGGTGAAACCTAAGCACAAACAGAAAGGACGAATAAAGGAATGTACGAAACACCTTTACCGTGTTCAAATGAATAAAGAGTTACTGCATTATGTTTCAAGACAACCTTAATTTACATTTTTTTTTTTTACTAATTATATTGTTAGGGGGTGCGGTGTGGAGATCCGCACCACAAGATGTTTTACTGATTATAAGATGCCTGATGCAGGACTTTAGAGGGGGTCAGTGAAATAGGAGTTGTTGTGAGAGCTTATGACAGACACGGGAAGACATTTCCGTTTGGAGATAGCGTGGGATTATTAATTAAGAAATTAAAACATAGTCTCAGTAGAGGTCTAGTTAATCGGTGACAATCCAGAGCCCAGGCCAGGGAGCAGACAGACAGGCTAAATCAACCTTCTGCTAGCTGCATAGAGTCGTCACTCAGGGTTCACCATATTGAGACTGTGTCTGTTCCCCGATCTAAGCAAAAATGTAGAAAGACTCAGAATGTTTCAATAATCTAATTAACATAAAGACCACAAACTCGGGTCATACTGAATGCGCAGCCGGCACCTCTGATCTGAAGCTAGGATTGTTAAATAATATTAGATCTCTCGCATCAAAAGCGGTTATTGTTAATGAAATTATCACAGATCAGGCGTTTGATAGGGCTGCACAATATTAGGAAAATATGCGATATTGTTGTTGAAGACTGCGATAACGATCTTTCTTGCGATATAACATTTCCCTAGAGAAATGCATTTTTTATTATTATTATTGCCTATTTTTTTTATTATTTATTTATATGTAATGATCATACTAAAATAAACAGGTAATAGATATTCGTCTGATGTAATTAAATCTAATTCAGGCTAAAAAGAAACTAGGAACAAGGAAGTTGCAAATATTTAGACTTCAAAACCCTATGAATGACTTAAAACCCTCAGCAGATATTCTGACTTCTGGTTTGCTGTTACTATAAACCTGCCAACACAATATGAATTACTTTCAAACATTACTTTTTATTTACATGTAACCATACACTCATCAATAGTGTCTTAAAACAAGAGCATCTTTTAAACAAAATATTCTCTTTGGCTTGTCTGTTTTTTTTTTTATAAAAATAAATATTATTAAACAAAAATAAAATAAAATAAATACTATGTGTAACACACGCACGCACGCACACACACACGCAGCAAAGGGTTAAACAGGATGAGTATGTAGCTCTAAATGAAGCTAGTCCTCCTGGATACAGCTACATACACCAGCCTCGGTTAACTGGTAGAGGAGGAGGTGTCGCAGTTATTTACAATGATAATCTGTCTATCATACAAAAACACGGACACAAATTTAACTCATTTGAAATTCTTTATAGTAACATAAGTGTATTTAAGTATATTAAGTCAGTTCAGTCGATTCCACTAATTATAATTTACAGACCTCCAGGGCCGTATTCGGAATTTCTTAGTGAATTTGCAGATTTCATCTCAAACCTAGTCGTTTCTGTAGACAAAGTGTTAATTGCTGGAGATTTTAACATTCATTTTGAGAATACAGAAGACCCTCTGAGAACAGCATTTATGTCCATACTGGACTCCGTAGGCGTAAATCAGTGTGTAGTAGGACCCACTCAAAGCAGGTCACACTTTAGATTCAATAATATTCTTCGGATTAAGTGTAAGAAATGTATTCACAATTCCACTGTCTGAAATTATCTCAGATCACTATCTTATCTCAATTCAAGTGTGTCACAGTGATAATGTACACACAGCACCGCGCTACCGTATTAAACGTACATTCACATCAACTACCACACAGAGTTTTATCAGTAATCTCCCAGAGTTACCAACTTCGATTAGGTCACCGTCTGACCCCACAGAACTCGATCAGGCGACGGAATATTTAGAGTCGACATTTCGTTGTACCTTAGATAATGTAGCTCCAGCTAAAAGAAAATTATTAGAGATAAGAAACTCGCTCCCTGGTATAACGATCACACGCGCACTTTAAAACAGACTGCATAAATGGATAAATGCATAAATTAGAGCATAAATGGAGTCAAACTAAATTGTTAGTATTTCAAATAGCATGGAAAGAGAGCATCCTGAACTATAGGAAAGATCAACGTATCTCTCCACTCTTATAGAAGAAAATAAAAATAATCCTAGATTTTTATTTAATACCGTAGCCAAATTAACCAGAAATAAGACCACTACAGAAATCTCCACAAAAACATCATGCAATAGTGAGGACTTCATGAACTTTTTTAATAATGAAATTGTAAATATCAGGCATAAAATTGAGGCTTTGAAACCGAACAATGTAATTGATACAGATTTTTTCATCTAACTATGTCAGATCGGATACAGAACCTAGCCATGTCAGATTCAAACCTAGAATACTTTACTCCCCTTGAAGAGAATGAACTAATTTCACTCATCTCTTCTGCAAATTCATCAACCTGTATATTAGATCCTATTCCGACACATTTTCTTAAACAGATAGTATCAGTAATAACAGAACCACTGTTGAGAATAATTAATTCCTCACTCAGCATTGGTTATGTTCCAAAATCTTTTAAATTAGCAGTTATCAAACCTATAATTAAGAAACCTGACCTCGACCCCTGTCAGCTGTCCAATTACAGGCCAATATCAAACCTCCCCTTTATTGCTAAGATTCTGGAAAAGATAGTAGCGGAGCAGCTATGCTCATATCTACATAGAAATGGCATACATGAACTGTATCAGTCAGGATTTAGGCCTCATCACAGCACAGAAACAGCACTCGTTAAAGTAGTAAATGACCTCCTATTGGCCTCTGATCAGGGTTGTGTAACTATGCTTGTATTACTCGACCTCAGTGCAGCTTTTGACACCACTGATCATGCTAATCTTCTTCACAGATTAGAAAATGTAGTAGGAATTAAGGGTACAGACCTCTCCTGGCTCAGATCCTATTTGACCGATCGTTATCAGTATGTAGACTTAAATGGTGATTATTCTGCATGTTCTCTAATGGAGTTTGGCGTTCCGCAGTGTTCAGTTTTAGGCCCACTGCATTTTTCCCTTTACATGCTTCCTCTGGGCAACATAATCCGTAAGCATGGTATTAGTTTTCATTGTTATGCTAACGACACACAGTTATACGTCTCAGCAAAACCTGATGAGAAAAACCATCTTACTAAAGTTGAGCAATGTGTGCAGGACATAAGAAATTGGATGCTAATTAACTTCCTTCTGCTTAATCCGGATAAGACAGAAGTTCTAGTCATAGGACCGCATACAGCTAGGAGTAAAATCTTAGATCACACCGTAACTTTAGATGGCCTTTCTGTTCCATCAAGTGCAACGGTAAAAGACCTCGGCGTGATTATAGATTCCAGCCTTTCATTTGAAGCTCTTGTAGATAATATCACCAGGATAGCATTCTTTCACCTCAGAAATATTGCCAAGATAAGAAATATATTGTCGCTAAACGATGCAGAAAAACTAGTTCATGCTTTTATCACTTCTAGGTTGGACTATTGTAATGCCTTACTGTCTGGTTGTTCTGTTAGGTGCATAAACAAGCTTCAGCTAGTCCAGAATGCAGCAGCGAGAGTCCTCACTAGAACCAGAAGATATGAGCACATCACACCTATCCTATCTTCACTACATTTGCTCCCCGTGAAATTTCGCATTGATTTTAAAATACTACTCTTGACATATAAAGCATTAAATGGTCTCGCGCCGCCATATCTGAGCGAACTGCTAGTGTCTTACAATCCGCCACGCCTACTTCGATCAAAGGATGCAGGCTGCTTGTCAGTACCGCGTATTATGAAAACTACAGCTGGGGGCAGAGCTTTTTCTTACAAAGCCCCAAAATTATGGAATACTCTTCCAAATAGTGTTCGGGACTCAGACACAGTCTCAGTGTTTAAGTCTAGGCTAAAAACCTATTTATTTAGCCAAGCATTTTTATAAATAGATTTGTCTTAGGTAAAGGAGCAGATCTAGGGGACTCATGGACGTAGAGTATTATGGTGAACTGGTATGTTTAGATGCTGTCTTCCTAACTCTCATTTGATCACTCAGGTTTGTTTACTGTGAGGTGATTGTTTGCTTTACATCTCAGGGAGCCCTCATGTTTGTGTTTCCTTCTGGCTCTCCCTTTTAGTTATACTGTCATAGTTAGTCCTGCCGGAGTCCCTGCTTGCACTCTACAGTAAATATGTATTCACATTATACATTATGTGACTGTGACCATACCTAACTGCCATCTCTCCTCTTCTTCTCTTCCTCCCCCTCTTTCTCTTTCCTCTTTCCCCATGTCTCCCCCTTTCACTCTTTCTCTCTCTCTCTCTCTGTCGAGCTACACATGTCACTCCTGAGCTGCCAGTGATCCAGACTCCCTCTGCCCTCCGGACCTGTCTGATCGATCCTGGTGCCCCGTTCCTGGCTGGAGGTCTCGTCGCATGGATGCCCCGTGTGTCTCTTTGGGAAGCGTCTGGTGTCTGGGGATGATTCTATCTACTTAGAAGATGGTTCTGGCCTCGACTGGTGTTTGCAGCTCTTTCTCTGAGGACTTGACAATTCGATAGTTCAGGACTGGAACTTTCTACAAGTCTATCTGAGTCTCCAATAACTACCTGGACTCCATTTTAACATCAATTAACATCAACTATTATAGCTGAACTGCCTGCCACCTAACACACTGTATAAATGCAGATCATTTCCTGCTATCTGTTTCACCCAAATGAGGATGGGTTCCCTGTTGAGTCTGGTTCCTCTCAAGGTTTCTTCCTATTACCATCTCAGGGAGTTTTTCCTTTTTTCGCTTGCTCACCAGGGACTATCTGACCATTTTTATTCATACACATTCACATTCCATACAAACTCAAATAATTCTTTTGATTGTGTAAAGCTGTTTTGAGATCTTTGTAAGATCCAAAGAAATTCAGGAACAAATGAGAACAAAAGTAATTGAGATCTATCAGTCTGGTAAAGGTTATAAAGCCGTTTCTAAAGCTTTGGGACTCCAGCGAACCACAGTGAGAGCCATTATCCACAAATGGCAAAAACATGGAACAGTGGTGAACCTTCCCAGGAGTGGCCGGCCGACCAAAATTACCCCAAGAGCGCAGAGACAACTCATCCGAGAGGCCACAAAAGACCCCAGGACAACATCTAAAGAACTGCAGGCCTCACTTGCCTCAATTAAGGTCAGTGTTCACGACTCCACCATAAGAAAGAGACTGGGCAAAAACGGCCTGCATGGCAGATTTCCAAGGCGCAAACCACTTTTAAGCAAAAAGAACATTAAGGCTCGTCTCAATTTTGCTAAAAAACATCTCAATGATTGCCAAGACTTTTGGGAAAATACCTTGTGGACCGACGAGACAAAAGTTGAACTTTTTGGAAGGTGCATGTCCCGTTTCATCTGGCGTAAAAGTAACACAGCATTTCAGAAAAAGAACATCATACCAACAGTAAAATATGTTGGTGGTAGTGTGATGATCTGGGGTTGTTTTGCTGCTTCAGGACCTGGAAGGCTTGCTGTGATAGATGGAACCATGAATTCTACTGTCTACCAAAAAATCCTGAAGGAGAATGTCCGGCCATCTGTTCATCAACTCAAGCTGAAGCGATCTTGGGTGCTGCAGCAGGACAATGATCCAAAACACACCAGCAAATCCACCTGTGAATGGCTGAAGAAAAACAAAATGAAGACTTTGGAGTGGCCTAGTCAAAGTCCTGACCTGAATCCTATTGAGATGTTGTGGCATGACCTTAAAAAGGTGGTTCATGCTAGAAAACCCTCAAATAAAACTGAATTACAACAATTCTGCAAAGATGAGTCAGCCAAAATTCCTCCAGAGCGCTGTAAAAGACTCGTTGCAAGTTATCGCAAATGCTTAATTGCAGTTATTGCTGCTAAGGGTGGCCCAACCAGTTATTAGGTTCAGGGGGCAATTACTTTTTCACACAGGGCCATGTAGGTTTGGATTTTTTTTCTCCCTAAATAATAAAACCCCTCATTTAAAAACTGCATTTTGTGTTTACTTGTGTTATCTTTGACTAATAGTTAAATGTGTTTGATGATCAGAAACATTTTGTGTGACAAACATGCAAAAGAATAAGAAATCAGGAGGGGGGAAAATAGTTTTTCACACCACTGTATTTAAATTCCCAAATGTTGTTCATGGCAAGTTGCGGGAAGCCGCGCGCTAAATTGCAGCATCTCGCGGGAAAACATGCGCAGTCTTAATGGCCACATCTGTAGCTTCTTATTTCACCATTTTTCCTGAAGTATTTATATAACTGTACAAACAAAATTGTCTAAAGCTTAAGGCAAAACCAAACTATTAAAAATGCTCCAAACATTAAAATGTCTTAGCACAAAACTAGTAAGAGCCATAACCCAATGATCTCTACCAAATACATGTCATAGGGTTTCTGCAGGGGTACCTATCCATTTATAAAAGCAAGAGAAATATCTTACTATGGGAGCAGCTACCACACTTGGATGTCCCAATGAATCACAAGTCAATCTGAGTGGAGCTTTTTTGACTCTTTCGGTCCGTCTAATCATTGTCTCAATGTCGGCACCATCTTCAGACAAATGACTCTCTGCTCCTATTGTCCCCTCATCTGAAACCTATTATTGTAGCTCATTGGCCTCCCGTGACTCAATCTTTCTCCTTTCTCCTTTCTGTAGCTACTTCTGCCTCTAAGGACAACCCATCTGACTCAACTACCTCTAGCAGCCTAGTCAGGTCATTCCCGACAACATTTAGATCAAAACTGACTGCATGCCATACCACACACCACTCTCTTCATCTTCTGAGTCAGTGTACTCTCTCTCATTGCGAAAATCTGATTTGTTCTCTTCGGCATCTCTGCTCATTTAATACCTGAGTACCCTTGTCTAACTTATCTCTTAGAAATCTTTCTTCTTCTCTGGCGAACTCTTTAACTTGGTAGAGGGTCAGCATTAAGCACTGGCTCAAGACACACTTTCTATCCCAAAGGCAGGAGGTGGTTTCGATGGAGGACTTTAACAGGTCCTTTCCATCTTCGGGTCTCAAACGGAACACCGGCAAGTCTGCCATTTGGCTGACTACTACATACGGAATTGAGCCCCAGCAGTCGGCCAACTTGTGCTTGCCCTGTAACCCTAAATTCCTGATCTAAACTCTGTCACAGACATAAGGTAATAGGGAGAATTGTAGATGTACAATTGTAAGCATGAACGAGATGTGCGATATGTTGAATCCACCTCTTTTTCTTATTCAGCTCAATTCTAGGTGTGAGTGCGGCATGCAAGCGGGGCAAATGGAACGCACCCTAATTCCGTCATGTCATGTGGGCATTATAAGATTTGTATTGAAACCTTCTAACTAAAAAGCTGGCACGCCTAAAAATAGACGCAGGTTAATTTTTTTTATAGTCTAAATAAAAATCATCCTCTTTAATTTCCTATAGTCCAGTGTTTCTCAATTATTTTCTGTCATGCCCCCCTAGGATGAAGAAAACATCTTGCGCCCCCGCGCGACTATAAATAGTATCATTTGTCTATAAAATTGTTATAACTACACCTCTGCATAACATATCCTATATCCTTATTAACGTATAAGAGAATAAAAAAGAAAGAAATATGGACCAACTCACATAATAAATAAACAGAGGTGGAAAGAGTAATAAAATTTTGTACTCAAGTACAAGTACTGTTACTTCAGTGAAATTTTACTTAAGTACAAGTAAAGTTACCATTATAAAAATCTACTCAAGTAAAAGTAAAAAGTAGCTCATTAAAAAATTTACTCAGAGTAAAAGTTACCGAGTTACTTTTTTATTTTTTTAACAGCGGGGGTGGGATGAGGCATTCTAGCGTACTTCAAAAAAGATGAGCAGATATAAATCTCAAACTAGTTGTTTTTAACTGAAGGAACACCTTTGCATAATAAAGCTGTTGTGTTTGTTGCGCTTGAAAATCAAAGTGGTCACTTAAATATGGTGTTACGTCCCAGTCTAGGGCAATACAGCAAAAGAATGGTTCAGGGTTCTATTTTAAACTGTATGGAAATGGTGGTATATGGCAGAAAGAACTAGATCCAATCATTAACTGATGAAATAATGAGGTTTGTATACACACACACAAACACACACAACAGGAGGAGGAGGATCAGATTCAGGATGGACCCAGGCCAAAATAACAAACAAAATGGTATTTATATTTAGTAGCTAGATTACCTGCAAAAAAAAAAAAACACAAACAAAAATACAGGTACCTTCCCGGACTCCCTAAACCAAAAACAGTGAAATTATCTACAAATATATACAAAGACCAACCAAACCAAAGGGACAAAGCAATAATCAAAGTCAATTGGAGGCAAAAATTCAAACCAGAATCCACAACCAAATATCAAAACACCAAAATCACAACCTCTTTCATCTTTCCCGCGTCTCTCTCCGGTTTATAAATGGTCGCGCTAGTCGATGACGTCACTCAGGGCAGAAGCGACCGTGTGGAAGGTCAGGTAGATGCCGATGTCAGAAAACCTGGAGTGGAGTCTGGAGCGGCGCGCGACCAGGACATGATACACACACGCGGCGCAACGGAGCATTTATACAAAGCATAATATTTGTATTATTTTATAATTTTCATTCATTTATTTTTTACTCAGTAGCGAATATGATTTAAAATGTAGCGAATTACAATACTTCAAACAAAACGTACTTAAGTAAAAGTAAAATTACAGATTTTTAAAACTACTTTGAAAAGTAGAAATACACAAAAAAGCTACTCAATTACAGTAACGCGAGTAAATGTAATTCGTTACTTTCCACCTCTGTAAATAAATAATAAGCGCGCATGCTCAGTGCAAACAAAACCACAACACCACAGAGCGAATGCTCCCTGCACACACTCTGCGAATGACAGCACCACTGCCCCCTAATGTAGTGGAGTGGTATTGCACTTTATTCTAGAACAGTAAAAAAATAAAAATAGAAAAAAAGCATGTTCCACAAGGTCAAACGCGCCCCCCTTGACGGAGCCTCACGCCCCCCCTGGGAGGCGCGCCCCTCTATTTGAGAAACACTGCTATAGTCTAATCAGCGCTCAACCGCACGCATAGTTTTCTCGAGCGCGAGGAATTTTGTTGAATATTTATGCAGTATAATCAGAGCCATTATTCCTATTAATCCTAGTTTATTGTTCTTTTAGTGTCACTGTGTGTGCTTTATAATGTCAGACAACATTCAAATGCAAATTATTCACTCTCCCCAGGTGTGAATCAGCTGTTTTCACCTATACATTCAGAGAAACTCTCCCCACGTTAAAAACCTCTTGAATCTGAGGCTCTTCTGGAGACTTTCAGTGATGTAAATTTGTGTAATTTTAATCTTCTGGATTCTAGATTCTAAAGTTGACATTGTTACCTTTTTTAATCCTTGGAATGGAAGAATTTATTCCTTGACAGCATAAATTGCATTGTTTTGAATCAGTCTATACACAATATTCTTTGGTATTTTTATAAAAAAAAAAACGCGTATGGGACTATCTTGGTTTATTAATCCTCGTGCCTGGTTTAGGTTTAGTATTCAGTGCGCACCGTTTGTACATCTGTTATTTTACAACTACATCATAACACTCAAAGACCTTATTTGGGGTGAAGTGACTGATGTGCCCAACATTTTTCAGCTGAACCTCTGTTTCACTGAATAATCCCTCTCTCGCTCTCACACACACACAGGCACACACACACACACGCGCACACAGACACACAGCAGACCAAATCATTATCACGTCCCTCCCCCAAACAGCGCAGCCATTTACTTTCTTTACATTTACTTACATCTGAACTGAGTCGTTTAAAAAAGTCACTGATCAATAGCTCATCATATCAATTAATTTGTACAGATATAATCTAAATAAAAATGCTTTTCTAAACGTGGGCTATTGTTATTTACTCACAATATTTGTTAATGTAATCGGGGTTTGGGCTCCGGAATGTTGAGCATCGTGATCCTCCTATTTACTTTCCTATGTAGAATCAGCGCTTGACAGCGCGCATAAAGTTCTGTAAATTCGTTTAATGTTTAACTTGTATTTCATAAGGTTTTGCCAGCGGTGGTACAGCGCAACGGGGGTCATTATTTACTATTAAAGAAAATTATGATGATCTGTCACGGCGTGCGCCTGTGATGGGTGTGCGGCCAAATCTACTATCGCTACTCGATCACTCCGTAGGCTCCCTGAATAGGCAGCAAATGGACGGAGCCGCCTATTCGTTCTGGCTGGTGATAACTAATGTTAATATGATCTCGGGCTTGCTCAACATTATAAAAGCAAGGCACGGAGTTTAGTCCGAAGTCCAGGACTATGTGGTGTGGTGAAGAATAGGAGAGTGGCATGTGAGTGGGGCAATGTGACGCGCCCCAAGGACTTTAAACAAGGACACTGGAATTCTGCCCTCTGATCGCCACGCTGAGGACAGTGCGAGAAAGAGCTTTGCGAGCTCCTGCGGCACCTTCACTCCCGCACCAAGCCCATCTTCGCAGCCCCGCTGCCGAAGAGGAAAAGGTTGCGAGGACGTTTGCGTTAAGTTTTTGCGTCAGCGAGGACTCGCGCCGACCATCGACAGCGGGAGAAGCGCCGTCACATGCACAACCTTTATCCCCTTCCCTTTCTTTCCATTCTCCCACCTTCAACCCTTTCCTTCCCCATTTTACCTAAATAAATTACCCTTTTCCCGAAAGACCTCGCCTCGTGTCCGTGCTTTATGGTGCCGCCCAGGCAACATGGGTCAAACCCGTTACAGATCATAACAGCCTACTGCATTTCATTCTTATAATAACGCAAAAGCACAAGTGGGGCTGAATGACCGACATCTGCTGATGCAGTAGAACGTCCTGACAATGTTAATTAATAAGCAATTAATTTCATGGTCATTTATTTCAGTAAATAAATCTACTATAAATTTAAAGAACACAAAACCCTACACGAGTCTTTTCTAATTACACGTAATAAAATCTAAAGGCTCACTGTGTTAACATTTATTTTGCTTAAATTTGATCCTATTAAGATTTTATTTAATTTGAATTCTGCATTTGTACTGAAATTTTAGTACTGTGATTATGAATTAGTTTAACTACAATATTTCACTTGATTTTATCCGCTACTACGTGCAGTTCTAAAGGAGCACGTCTCATTAATCCTGCAGAGAATGAATTAAGGCATTAGGCGTCAGTCTGTTGTTATATAGCGCCACTCAGTGGTAGAAGCCAGCAAACGCACAAACCCAAAAACATTCCGATTAGGTAACCACTGTATGCTATTTTTGTTTAGTCAAGTTTTAGTTGACTAAAAATCTGGACATTTTAGTTTAGTTTAAGTCAAAGGAAGCTTTAAGTATTATCGTCTAGTTTTAGTCAATGAAAACATAACCTTTTCGGAATAAGATTATTATTAATTAACCCTATAACCAATCTAGTCGGGCCAAAACACTTTTTTAAAGATTTTTCACAAAATAATTGTCTTAACATTTTAAAGTTTATCTTTTTATCTGATGTTCACAGCTATTTATATTTATTTTAAAGAAACTTTACTCATGCACACACACATGAAACACTGGCATAAACATATACAGTATGAAACAGTCACACATACACTTTGTATTATATTATTAATATTTTCAGTTCTCTGAATGGAAGTGATTTAGGAGAAGCAGACAGGGTTATTCCAGAGTGACTTATAGTTAGTTTGCTGTCTATCGTTACTCGGATGGAAATTAGACATGTAGCATGAATAACAGGGACTCTGGATTGACCCAACAATATTTCAGAAAGCATACTTTGTGTTACTTCTGAGAAACAACTAAGAAATATAATACTCCAAAACAAATTCTGGTTCTGTTGTATCATGACACCAGATAACCAAATTTTAGTACTGAGCAAATTATCATTACTCCAGATTGATTAAATTTGGAATGATTTACTGAATTATAATTACACCAGAGCAAAATATTAATACACTGGAGAGAATTATTGGTACATCTGAGTGCCTTACTTGTACACCTTTGCAACACATCATAACCCCAAAGAGTGATATATTGGTACTGCTGGCATTATAGCTCCAAAATAACTTAATGGTTCTCTGAAGCAACTTAATGATACTACAGCACAAGTTATTACTACAAAGTGATGTTATAATACTCTGAAGCAACATCTGGATACTAGTGATAAAATGTATCATTACTCCCGAACAATTTTATGGAACTATAATATAAAGAAACAAATGGTTAATGTTTCATTACTTACTGGTTACATCAAGGTGACCTATTTATTTTCAGGAGCAACATCTTGATAATAGTTGACTTACACTAGCATTCAAATGTGTGGACACTCCCTCTAATTCCATGGTCTTTCCTATTTTTTATTTCTTTGTACAGCAATCCAAAATGGCGCCCAAAATACACAATCTCCTTTGAACAATTGATATTGAGATGTATATCTGCTACGTCTGCTCTGTAAAGCTTCATAACGGCTCTAATCTGAGGTGCTGTTTGTTAATTGGTGATTTCTGAGGCTGGTGACTCTAATGAACGTCTCCTCTGCAGCAGAGGTCAGTTTTGGTCTTGTTTTCCTGAGAAGGTCTTCATGAAAGACAGGTTCATTATGGAGCTTGATGGGTTTTGCAAATGCACTCAATAATACAGGAAGTGTTCCAGAACAGCTGACCTTCATGTCCTAATATAACAACTAACCGTTGCTGTTAATCAATTGCCTAATGCCATATGCTATGTGTTAATTCATAGTTTTGAAAAAATAAATAAATAAATAAATCAGTATTGTTCGGGAATGTAGATAAATCCAAAATGGACTGGACTGTCTGTCTCCTTTAGCTTTTCTATATTATTAAAAATTGGCCAAAATTACTATTATATTTTAGCACACTTTTTTCTCCAAAATAAAATTTAATCCTGATTGACAGGAATTTGTCTGTACAGCTTTTCAGTATTTCTTCCCTAGTCAACCCTTATGAACCCTGCCATGAAAGACATCGAAGCAGAGACGCCTCCTTGTGGAATGTGGACAATAAATGACTTGAAGTTTTAGCAAGAGTTTTGTTGAGGGCAAAAAGGAATATAATAATGCGAAAGAAATCACTGATCCCACATTTAAATAAGGAGCAATCCTGTCTTTAAAGTAATGTACAGTGGTGTGAAAAACTATTTGCCCCCTTCCTGATTTCTTATTCTTTTGCATGTTTGTCACACTTAAATGTTTCTGCTCATCAAAAACCGTTAACTGTTAGTCAAAGATAACATAATTGTACACAAAATGCAGTTTTTAAATGAAGGTTTACGTTATTAAGGGAGAAAAAAAACTCCAAATCTACATGGCCCTGTGTGAAAAAGTGATTGCCCCCCTTGTTAAAAAAATAACTTAACTGTGGTTTATCACACCTGAGTTCAATTTCTGTAGTCACCCCCAGGCCTGATTACTGCCACACCTGTTTCAATCAAGAAATCACTTAAATAGGAGCTACCTGACACAGAGAAGTAGACCAAAAGCACCTCAAAAGCTAGACATCATGCCAAGATCCAAAGAAATTCAGGAACAAATGAGAACAAAAGTAATTGAGATATATCAGTCTGGTAAAGGTTATAAAGCCATTTCTAAAGCTTTGGGACTCCAGCGAACCACAGTGAGAGCCATTATCCACAAATGGCAAAAACATGGAACAGTGGTGAACCTTCCCAGGAGTGGCCAGCCGACCAAAATTACCCCAAGAGCGCAGAGACGACTCATCCGAGAGGCCACAAAAGACCCCAGGACAACATCTAAAGAACTGCAGGCCTCACTTGCCTCAATTAAGGTCAGTGTTCACGACTCCACCATAAGAAAGAGACTGGGCAAAAACGACCTGCATGGCAGATTTCCAAGGCGCAAACCACTTTTAAGCAAAAAGAACATTAAGGCTCGTCTCAATTTTGCTAAAAAACATCTCAATGATTGCCAAGACTTTTGGGAAAATACCTTGTGGACCGACGAGACAAAAGTTGAACTTTTTGGAAGGTGCGTGTCCCGTTACATCTGGCGTAAAAGTAACACAGCATTTCAGAAAAAGAACATCATACCAACAGTAAAATATGTTGGTGGTAGTGTGATGGTCTGGGGTTGTTTTGCTGCTTCAGGACCTGGAAGGCTTGCTGTGATAGATGGAACCATGAATTCTACTGTCTACCAAAAAATCCTGAAGGAGAATGTCCGGCCATCTGTTCGTCAACTCAAGCTGAAGCGATCTTGGGTGCTGCAGCAGGACAATGACCCAAAACACACCAGCAAATCCACCTCTGAATGGCTGAAGAAAAACAAAATGAAGACTTTGGAGTGGCCTAGTCAAAGTCCTGACCTGAATCCTATTGAGATGTTGTGGCATGACCTTAAAAAGGCGGTTCATGCTAGAAAGCCCTCAAATAAAGCTGAATTACAACAATTCTGCAAAGATGAGTGGGCCAAAATTCCTCCAGAGCGCTGTAAAAGACTCGTTGCAAGTTATCGCAAACGCTTGATTGCAGTTATTGCTGCTAAGGGTGGCACAACCAGTTATTAGGTTCAGGGGGCAATTACTTTTTCACACAGGGCCATGTAGGTTTGGATTTTTTTCCTCCATAAATAATAAAACCCCTCATTTAAAAACTGCATTTTGTGTTTACTTGTGTTATCTTTGACTAATAGTTAAATGTGTTTGATGATCAGAAACATTTTGTGTGACAAACATGCAAAAGAATAAGAAATCAGGAGGGGGGCAAAAAGTTTTTCACACCACTGTATAAACCTAGAGTATTATTAAAGCAACATTTTTTTTTTAAATCAATAAATAAATACCTTATTTAGCTCCTCACTGTATGACGAAAGATCATGAGTGGAGCACACTTCATCATCCTCTATTTTTATCTCTTCAGGTTCATCACTGGGACATTTATGAGCTTCTGGGCCAGTGGGTGGCGCTGTACTGTGAACCAGTGAACTCAGAGGTTGGGAAGAGCAGAAAGAAGAGCCAGTAATGGGGTCAGATATCAGCTGAGTGTTCTCAGTGCTGAGCAGAGAGGAGGACAGCAGGCTGGATGAGGTGGACAAAAGGGGAAAGGATGAGGCTGTAGAGGACAGGCTGGATGAGGTGGACAGTAGAGAAGAAGATGAGGCTGTAGAGGACAGGCTGGATGGACGTAGAGCTGGACATGACAAGGTCAGATTCGCCCATGAAGGAGGCTGGAGGAGGAACGATGGGATCTGGGTGAGGATCCGGTTCTCCAGACTCGGACCAGTGCAGTGTGAGTTATGCTGAGCCTCCATATCAGGGCTCGGGTCCGGCTGGAGCGGCGCGACTCTCTTCATTTCTGAAGGAGCTTTTTTCTCCTACAAGTTTCTGAAGATTAGAAATAAAGAGCAGAGGATATATAGCAAGTGTGTTTGGTTTAAGTGAGTGTGTGCTATGATTACATGAAACGTTATCAATGGCACAGTGAGGGAATGGTGGAGATGCAAAAGTTTGTACTCCCCCTTATATTTCCCACTGTAAATAAGAGAAAATGCACCTAAGTGCTTCACAATTATCTCCTAAAATAATAAAAAAATATAAAAATTAAATAAATAAAATCTTAAATCAAATAAGCATCATCTTCATTTTGTCTAAAGGTTGCACAAACTTTTGCACTCTTGATCCACAGAGCAATTGACACCACAAACTCTACTGAAGGGTTGACTTTAAGTATCTTTTTTCCTATTGCTTTGTTCAATCACTTATAAACTACACATTTTGGGGTGTTTAAGTTGTTTGGGTGCCATAAATATTATAAATTTGAAAATGAGAGAGAAAGGAATAATAAGTCAAGCCAATAAATAGAATCAAATGTATTTACAGTTTTACAAAACAGTGATTAAATTTAAAGAAGGCAAATAAGCATTTATTAGCTTCATAAAGTCATCAGGCAGTTAAGATTTTTCAGTCAAAAGCAGAATTAAGTCAGTAGCACAATTAAGGATTAAATATCTTGTTTAAGGCACCATCAGTGTCTCTGTGTCAGTCCTGAGATTTTATATATCATCATTAGCTGAAACATAACTAATGAAGACTATTAGCTTGTATAGCTTCACGGTCATGTCATCCACTTAATAACAGACACTAATCCTTGTGTGTTCTTTTTTCTCTGGTATTGCACAACTCTAGTCCTTCCAGTTTACGTTTACTGATCTGCACAAATAAAACATATAAAAGCTTTCTTTGTTTTATTTACTTTTAAATTGTCTTTCTCATATGTGGCCAACTTACTATATTTCACTTTATGTTTCTTTCTTTCTCATATGACTCCTATAAAGTTTACTAACATATGTGCAGGACATGTATCTGAGCCTGTACAAGTATAGATAACTGGTTACCCGATAATTTCAGTTTCCAATATTTAGTTTAAAAGAAAAAAAAAAAGGAAAAAAAAAAAAAACACAGGGCAAACAAATGGAACATTAAATCATTAAACTCATATACTGTTGTCTGCTACAGTATATTGTAAAACGTAGTCTCTGACTAAACTGTAATTTTACTTTGAAATGAGCAGCATAGGTTTATTCAAGCAAAGATTTTTTTTACCACTCTCACTCACTCACTCACTCACTCACCATCTATAATCTATACCGCTTTATCCTGGGTCACGGAGCCTATCCCAGGAGATTAGAGCATCAGGTGGCATAGACCCTGAACAGGGTGCCAATTCATCGCAGGGAACACACACACACACACACACAAACACGTTCATTCACAGATTATCAAAAATTTGGGGAAAGTCAATTAGCCAAATCTGCATGTCTTTGAACTATGGGAGGAAACTGGAGAACCCAGAGGAAACCCACAAAGCACAGGGAGCCTGTTTTTATTTACCATAGAATCCAAACTGTAATGTAGATCTTGTTCTAATGAAACAAAAGGTAATATTAAATATATTGAAAATGCTCTATAAATAGTAAACAAGCTCAGACTGATTAAGGCCTGACTCGTTCGGCTTAAACCACTCGAGTGTAGACGAGTTTAAGCTGAAACACACCCTATAATTACGGGGAGAACTTGTTTACTTACACACAAATAATCAGAAGCAACAAAGATGTTTGTGTTTATGTCAGTAAAAATAAATATTTACACTAATAATATCTGCACATTTTGTATTTGTAAATAAACACTCTCTCCCCCTGATCTATTTTATTATTTTCTTAACAACAAACATTTCTATATAAAACTGTCACTGACTTTTACACACACACATGATAAATAAATATGAAACTCTAAAAACTCATTTCTGTGCTGTACTTGAGGATGGATCTGTTTCCACAGCAAGCTTTCATCTCCCCTTTAACTTTCTTCTTGATGACGTCATACGTTTGGACAGGACACAGGAAGAAGTAATTATACTGAGCCTAGAATAAACGACTTGAACTAAATCTCCTCGCAGTTAACGTTCAGATACCAGCACTAACTAACCAGTAATTTACACTTACTGACTTTATAACTTCAGCTTCAATTAAAACCGAATCACTTTCCGCAAACACTAATAAACAAATGAACAAAGTAAATAAACTGAGCAACGCATAACATTAACAGTTTGTGTAAATGATCAGAAACACTAAAGCAGGATCATTAGAGACTTACTAACGCGTTACAGTGTTGCGCTTCTTGATGCAGATTCACTTCACATTTCCGGACATTACAGAAACAAACCGCTGACACCCCTTTACCATAATGTACTATATATAAGTGCAGGTGAATTCACCCTAGTGAGAGATGTTATATAGAGTATACACAGTATTAAATAAAATAAATACATTGTACAATATGCAGTATCGTCATATATCACATCATAACATATATGTTATATAATAACATAAGATAACTCCATAACCTCCAGGTAACACTCACTGTCTGATCTACAGAGGGCGCTGGTCCTCACAACGTCTCGATAAATGTTCCTGTCTGAGATCACAAGTGTGTCTTTGGTCTGATTCAGTCGGACATTCATTCGTTCCTCTCCTACACTTTTCTCCTTCTATATGATGTGTTTCCTTTCAGTGTTTCTCCTGGGTGTGAGGACTCACCCAGCTTCACTGTCAATCAACATCTCTCATTTGATGGACTGAGGAAATCTCTCTCAGATCTGAAAAAACGAGTCGAGGAAATCTGTCAGGAGGAAATAAATTAAGAGATAGAAAGATATAAAAGAACAGTGATAAACCAATTGGAAGAGGATTGAAAGAGGGGAAGAAAAGAAAGAAAATAAATTCATAAGAGATTATTGAAAGAAGAGAAAGATGGATTATAGAATAGTAATATAGTGGAACCTTGGATTACAAGCATAATTCGTTCCGGGAGCTGGTTCGTATTCCAAAGCACCCGTAAACCAAATCTTTTTCTTTTTTAAACTGAATCATTTCCCATAAGAAATAATGGAGACTCAAATTATTCGTTCCACAGGCCAAAAAAATAAATACATAAAAATAATTAACACAAAATATAAATAAAAAATAAAACTAATTAACCTGCACTTTAATATGAGGCGCCGTATAGGGCTTAAATCAAACTTCACTCATGCACACACATATGAAACACTCACACACACATACATACTACTAACTGCTCACACAACTACATATGAAATGCGCACTCACACACACATACATACTACTAACTGCTCACACAACTACATATGAAATGCGCACTCACACACACATACATACTTTCAGCGCACGCGCATACATACATACTTTCCACACTCACACAAACATACATACTATTAACTGCTCACACAACTACATATGAAATGCGCACTCACACACACATACATACTACTAACTGCTCACACAACTACATATGAAATGCGCACTCACACACACATACATACTACTAACTGCTCACACAACTACATATGAAATGCGCACTCACACACACATACATACTCTCCGCGCGCGCACATTCATACATACTTTGCGCGCACGCACATACATATCCCCCATCATTTTAATTTAATTAAGAAGCCCTTAGTATTATATAAGCTATTAATCTGTAAAAATAAATACATAAATAATACGTTATATATTTTAATGGTATCAGTTTTTGTTTCAATAAATTTTGTATATTTAATGCCCGTAGCGTCAAATTTCCACAGCAGCAGCGACAGGTATCCGAGGTGCTTGTGTTACCATGGTAACGCTAGGAGGAAGTGACGTTGCATGGTGTTCTAAATGGTGGAATTTTGTAGAGGGAAGTTCCCTTATCAGACATTTCCTGCGCAGGGAGTAGGGTGTAGGGAGTAGTAATTTCAATGTATATGAACTTCATTCTCCCTAATTAGTAGTAGCGTTTCTTAAATAGACCGTTAATGGACAGTTTAGAAGACAACGAGTGATTTATTTATCACAACAAAAGTGTGTGATATGGAGGGTCGGAACAATGTTTGAATTTCCGATTCAGAGTCTCGTGGGATTCCGATGAGTTAGTTATTCCTCGCGAAGGCGAGGAAACACATTTCACAAAACAGTAATTTTCATATTAGCCAGAGATTCTGTGCTTCAATTTTCTTTTTGCAAATCATCATCTGCGTTTTCTGCCGCTGCAATATTGAGTCATTATGTGGACAGTTCTAAATAAGCCTTGTGATTGAGCAGTGATGATCATTATACTGTCCTACTCCGTCTTCTAAACTGTCCAACAGCAGGCTGTTTACAAACCAGTACTACCATTCAGGGAGAATGAAGCGAAAAGTCCGTCTACACTGAAATGACTTGCTTTTACACTGAAACGCCTTCCGGTTACACTGAGAATCTCATAGGTGTATGTGCGTGCGGGGAGAGTATGTATGTGTGTGTGAGTGCGTAAAGTATGTATGTGTGTGTGAGTGTGCAAAGTATGTATGTATGTGCGCGCGCTGAAAGTATGTATGTATGTGTGAGTGTGGAAAGTATGTATGTATGTGCGCGCGCTGAAAGTATGTATGTATGTGCGCGCGCGGAGAGTATGTATGTGTGTGTGAGTGCGCATTTCATATGTAGTTGTGTGAGCAGTTAGTAGTATGTATGTGTGTGTGAGTGCGCATTTCATATGTAGTTGTGTGAGCAGTTAGTAGTATATATGTATGTGTGAGTGTTTCATATGTGTGTGCATGAGTGAAGTTTGATTTAAGCCCTATACGGCGCCTCATACTTTAACTTTAAAAAAAGTAAAAGTCACACAGTTCAGAGGGCAGGTATTCACCAGATATGCCTTCTGCTTCCCTGTCTGAAAGGACCACGCCTACACACACACTCACAGAAAGAATACACATTTATTAGGCGGGTAGTAACAAGTTAAATTTGCTTTACTTACCTTTGGAAAAAAATGTCTTTCTATTAGTAGTTTTACTGCACCGTATGTTTTACTTTTACTTGATTTGTGAAAAAGAAGCGCTACTCTTACTCTGCTACATTTGGCTACACTCGACTCGTTACTGTTATAAACATTTATTCTATACATTAGAAATTCTTTATTTTTTCCAGCAAAATACAGCCGGTTGATCTACTGTAACACGTGACGTGTTTCACCAATCAGATGTAGCAACAATAATCACATGACTCCAATCAAGCCTGTAAGTGCCATATCGCACTTTTTATGAATTTGTTGTTGTGTTTATTTTATTTTACTTGCTGTTATTTCATTTATTCTACCTTGTTCTATTCATTAGTAAAGCATTAAGCATTAAGTTTGTTACATAAGCCATAAGCTTTATATATTTCTTAGTTATGCATCATAAGTTGACAATCGTAAGTTGGTCTGTGATGTCATTCTACTATTACATGCATTTGTGTGACTGTGATATGCTAGAAAGCTCAGTATAGATTTGGAAGGCTACGGAAACACAAGCTTTAGACCGTCAGCTAGTGAGAGCTCCCGGTAAGCTAGAAATGTAAAATACAGCAACGAGGTTGTTGTAACCGTAAGCTAACGTAAGCTGGGAATGTAAGAAACAACAAGAGTGTTGTTAGATACCCAAGCCAAGATTGTAATCTACAAGATACAGCAAACAGGTTGTTGTAAAACTCAGAGATTTGCAAGATGCAGCAACTGGTGTCTGTAATAACAGTGGATTTACTCAAGACGACTGTATGAAGTGTTGATTCTTTGATGCTGACAAATAAACGACAAAAGACAAAGAGATCGGACTTCTGTCATGTGAGTGAAACTTTAAGACATTAGCTACGCGTCAAAACTAGTGAAATAAGCCAACCGCAGCTACATAAAGTCTAAAGCTTTTCCGCTGTTTGAACGAAAACAAGTGAACACTGAAAGGGAAAGTGAAAGAGAATAGCCGTCGAACTTCACCATGCCGAACAACGAGGACAACGCTCCCGGCACTTGGCTGGGGAGCCTAACGGCGCTCCACGAGATGAACAGAGAAAACCTCAACGAGGCGCTGGATGCAAGAAAAGGCAAGCGAATTCGACTGAATGTAACGTCTACTGCATTAAAGACACCTATGAACTATGCACGTAAGTTAGACATCCTTGAAACTGAGTACAGACCCAAATACGGGAAGCTGAGAGAGGCCTTCATGAGAAGTAACGTTGATGTGCTTGTGTACACTCATGAAGACGAACACAGACGCGATCAGGTTGCTTGCGGCGCACCTGAGGCTCAAGGCCGCACAGAATTCATAGCTACGGTGGGTCGCTGGAAAGCGGACACCAAGGACACTAAGAGCCACTCTGTGACGTCGCGGATACGCGAAGATGTCTCGCCGGGCGTCAGCGTGTCACTGATAACGGCAGCATCCAAAAGGTCTGTAACTTCTACATCATCCTCAGCCCGAATAAAGAGCCAAGCGGAAGCCAACAGAGCAGCCTTGTTGATTAAAGTAGCAGCCTTAGCAGAACGGCGGGCGTTAGAACAGAAGGAAGCGCAATTAAAGGCAAAAGAAGCAGAACTAAAGGCTGATAAAGAAAAGTTGGAATTAGAAACTGCGCTCGCAATTGTCGACGCTGAATTACAGGCTTATCAGGGTTGTAAAAAACGACAGCCTGCATCAAAGAGCGGAGTCATCGACCCGAGCTGCACACGCTCGAGCAGCCCGCCTTGGACGGGCCACAAACCTGAATACGTCAGCCGCCGAAAGCCGGTAAGTGAGAGCACCTTCAACGAACCAAGTGGCGCACGCGCTCCCAAACTGGAATACAACGAACTTTACGAGAGCAGCGCGTCGATAGAAAACCTCGGACTGCCATCACGTCTCAAGACAGCCCATCCAAGTGTACCAGTAAGTTTTGAACCAAAATTGAAAAGTACTTTAAACGAAGGGTCTACCCAAGACAATAAATACACCCGCCATGACATTTATACTTTAGAATCACAGAGCATGATGCAACAGCAGGCTGACATCACAGCAATGCTCATGAAATGCCAACGGCAATCCTTTTTACCTCAGCGCAATGTTCCTGTGTTTCATGGTGACCCTCTTGAGTTTACGTCCTTCATGAAAGCATTTAAACATGTTATTGTTGACAAAACCGATAGTGATGCTGATAAGCTGTTTTATCTTGAGCAGTTCACTAAGGGAGAGGCTAGAGACCTCGTTATGAGCTGTCAGCTTATGCCAGATCAGTGTGGTTATGCAGAGGCAATGAGACTGTTGCAGGATAGATTTGGAAATAAACGTCAAGATCGCAAACACGACAGCCGATCGCCCAAGAGCAAGAGCGCACTCATTGAAACGAGCAGCGCGCGCCCGAGCAGCGCATGCCTGAGCAGCGCGCACTATCACCTCTCCAACTCAACATGCAACAGCCGAGCGCAGCCTGCGAACGAAAGCGCGGTCACTGAATCGAGCAACGCGCACCTGAGCAGCGCGCACACTACGGACCTGGACGCCGCAATCAGCGACGGAAAACCCTGTCACACATCCCTTCAAGGACCCAAACAAACGGGCCAAGGAAAACCCAGGGTCAGCGTCGCAACCGAGGACAGACAGGTTGGTAAAATTCACAAAGACTTGATTACAATGAAGAATGCCGGTACATCACCTGTCAGCGCTTTCACTAAACCGTGCGCACACTGCAAAGGGGAGCATGTCTTAGATGATTGCTTCCAATTTAATGATAAGACACACAAAGACAAAGTAGAATTCTTAAAAAGAAATGGATTCTGTTTCGGATGTTTAACAAAGGGTCATTTGTGGAAAGACTGTACCAAAAAAATTACATGTTCATTGTGTTCAAAGCCACATCCAAGCATGCTACACATAGCAGTGCCAGCCACGGCGCAGTCAGCTACGAGCGCCCGCAGAAAAGAAACTGAAAGTGACACAACAAATGCACTAATTGCAGTGGGTCATGAATCAAATGCACTCACTGGGGCTGGAGGTAATTGCATCCTCCCCATTGTGCCCATTAAAATAAAGTCCAAGAAAAAGGGCACAGTAGAAGCCATGTACTATCACGTGAAAGTCCCCGAGAAGGACACTGATCTGCTGCGCTTCCTATGGTGGCTGAATGGAGATGTGAACCAAGACTTAGTTGAAAATAAAATGGTAGTTCATCTGTTCGGTGCAAAATTGTTGCCCAGTGGTGCTAACTTCGCCCTCAGAATGACAGTAGAAGAAAACTGCAGCAATGCATCTGCTGTGGCAGTTAACACAGTGCTTAAAAACTTTCATGTAGACGACTGCCCGAAATCTGTTTCGAGTCATGACCAAGCAGTCGCCCTATACAATGATCTCACAAGTCTCTGCACAAGCGGAGGGTCTAACCTCACTAAATGGGCAAGCAATAGCCGTGCCCTACTGACTGTCATTCCCGAGAGTGAAAGGATCAAAGACATGAGAGACTTAGACTTGAGTAAAGATGCACTGCCCATAGAGAGAGCTCTGAGGGTGCTGTGGTGCATTAACTCAGACATGTTCACGTTTAAGATTAGTTTAAAGGAACGACCTGTGACAAGAAGAGGAATTCTGTCAGTCACTGGCTCAACATACGACCCGTTAGGCTTTCTCCCACCTGCCATACTGCCAGCTACAATCCCAATGCAACAGTTATGTAAAGAAAAACTTGCCTGGGATGATGACATTCCCGAGCAGTTTGCAACGGCATGGAAAACCTGGCTGCAAGAGCTGCACAGACTGTCCGAGTTCAGCATAGCAAGGTGCATAAAACCAGCCGACTTCGGAGTTACAGCTACAGCACAACTCCATCACTTCTCGGATGCAAGTGAAATGGGATACGGAGCTGTCTCATACCTCAGGTTAGTAAACGCTGATGGACTCACACATTGTGCATTCATGATGGGGAACTCCCGTGTAGCACACCTGAAACAAACCACCATTCCATGAATGGAACTGACTGCGGCAGTGGTCGCTGTAAAAAATTACAAAATGCTAAAAGAACAGCTAGAATTGAAATTGCTGGACTCTATGTTTTGGACTGACAGTACAACTGTTTTGAGACACATTGATAACGAAACACTTCGTTTTAAAACCTTCGTGGCCAACAGAATCGCCATTATAAGAGAGTCAACCAAGTCACAGCAATGGAGGTACATTAATACCTCACAAAATCCAGCTGATTCTGCCTCCAGGGGGGTATCCTGTGAAAAGTTCATGAAAAATGTCAACTGGATCCAAGGTCCCTCCCTCCTCAAAGAAGCAGAGTGCAAATGGCCTAAAAATATTCATGACACATCAATAAAAGAAAATTTTGATGAAAATGCTGATGAAGTTAAGCTCTCAGCTTTAGTGAATATTGTGAGCATTACAAAATGCACAGACACAGACGCAGTGAGTTGTGAGGGTTGCCCACTAGAGGGCAGTGTTTTTACTTTGTAGTTTTGGTTCCTAGACTCAGTTTCCCAGAAATCTCACTTTAAAAAAATAACTGGGGCTCACGGATAGTAGGATCGTTGCGGTGGAAAAGAGCATCCTGCCAGGCTGAGTGGCCTTTGGTCAGGCGGGAGGGACGGAGGAAAGGGGGCATTTAGGAGTTCTGTTTGAGCGAGGATGACTGATTTCCAGCCGAAGTGGTGCTGCGAGTATTGCACATACGAGAACTGGCCATCCGCCATCAAGTGCACTATGTGTCGCGCCCAACGCCCCACCGGACCCATCATCACCGAGGAGCCGTTTAAGAGCAGCTCGAGCCTCAGCTCGCACCTGTGCTCCACACAGGAAGGCTCCAGTGTTCTCATCTGCCCCGATTCTAGTGCCCGACCCAGAGTACGTGTGACCGACGAGACACCAGAGATAGCCAGCAAATGGTCATGCCACATGTGCACCTACCTGAACTGGCCGCGTGCCATCCGCTGCACTCAGTGCCTCAGTCAGAGGCAGCAAGGACCTCAGCAGGGCCCTCACAGGCTCTCAGATGGCCCGCACACTTCTGAACCAGGCTGTCGACCTCCTGCGCCGACGGCTCCCGATCCCTGTGAGGAATACAATGACCGTAATCGTCTAAACACGCGCGTACAGCAATGGGCCTGCTCAGCCTGCACCTATGAGAACTGGCCCAAGACCTTAAGGTGTGTAGTGTGTGACCACCCTAACCCGAGTGACGCCGTGCTCCAGGAGCCACAGCCCGAGAGTACTATGGCCCTGTCTATAGTGAACGAACAGGAGAGGACAGCAGGGGGAGGGGGTATGGGGGGCAGTAAAACTGTTCAGAGGAGGCTTTCGCCCCCTCTGCCTGCTGGCCAGGCTGAAGTTCAGATCGAGCTGGCATCTGGGGCAGTTGGCGCCCAAGAAGAGCACGAGACGGACTTTAAGAAACTCAAGCAGATCAGGAACAGGATGCGGAGGAGTGACTGGCTTTTTCTCAATGCATGCGCAGGTGTGGTAGAGGGTGATTTGGCTGCAGTCGAAGCCTATAAGTCATCAGGTGGTGACATTGCACGTCAGCTGACCTCAGACGAGGTCCGCCTGCTGAATCGTCCATCTGCGTTTAACGCCGGCTTCACTCTAGTGCACCTCGCCATCCGCTTTCAGCGCCAGGACATGCTCTCTGTGCTCCTCACTGAGGTGTCTCAGCAGGCAGCTAAGTGTATTCCAGCCATGGTATGTCCTGAATTAACTGAGCAGATCCGTCGGGAGGTGGCTGCTGCACTACACCGGCGTAAAGGAGAGTTTCCCTGTTACTTCTTCACTGATCTCACTACCTTTACTCTTCCAGCTGATATCGAAGACCTTCCTCCTAACGTTCAAGAGAAGCTGTTTGATGAGGTCTTGGACCGAGATATACAGAAAGAGCTTGAGGAGGAATCTCCGATAATAAACTGGTCTTTGGAGCTGGGCACGCGACTGGACAGCCGGTTGTACGCTCTGTGGAACCGCACTGCAGGAGACTGCCTTCTGGACTCGGTGCTGCAGGCCACATGGGGCATCTACGACAAAGATTCCGTCCTGAGAAAGAGCCTGCATGACAGTTTACATGACTGCTCCCACTGGTTCTACACCCGCTGGAAAGAGTGGGAATCATGGTACTCTCAGAATTTTGGCTTGCATTTCTCTCTGAGAGAAGAACAGTGGCAGGAAGACTGGGCTTTTATTCTATCACTGGCCAGTCAGCCGGGGGCGAGTTTAGAGCAAACTCATGTGTTTGTGCTGGCCCATATCCTCCGACGGCCCATCATTGTTTACGGCGTGAAATATTACAAGAGCTTTCGAGGGGAGACGCTGGGATATACCCGCTTCCAGGGTGTGTATCTGCCCCTGTTGTGGGAGCCGAGTTTCTGCTGGAAGAGCCCCATAGCACTGGGTTATACACGAGGTCACTTCTCAGCCCTGGTCGCCATGGAGAATGATGGCTATGACAACCGCGGTGCGGGCGCCAACCTAAATACAGATGATGATGTCACTGTTACTTTTCTGCCCTTGGTAGACAGTGACCGGAAGCTGCTACACGTCCACTTCCTGTCGGCACAAGAGATGGGAACAGAGGAGCAGCAAGAGCGTCTGTTGAGGCAGTGGCTGGACTGTTGTGTGACGGAGGGTGGAGTCCTGGTGGCATTGCAGAAGAGTTCGAGGAGGCGGAGTCATCCTCTAGTTACACAGATGGTAGAGAAGTGGTTGGATGGCTATCGGCAGCTGGGCACATGCCCTGCCCTCTCAGATGGCGAGGAAGAGGAGGAGGATGACGATGAGTGAGAAGGAGAGGCTTTACTCTTTACTCAGAGACTTAATGCACCTTTACCCCCTCCTTGTGGAGAACACACATGTACACTAATGTACCATTATTTATCCTTGTCATACGTACACACACAGTGGTCTCTTATCATTGATGCAAAAAAAAGTTTATGGCCATACCAGACTTCGAGAGCGTGCTTCCATCGCCACCCGGTGTCAAAGGAGGCCACAGTACTGCAGAGGCCGCCCGGCGTGAGGACAACACAGTGCTGCATCGGCCGCCCGACTTGGAGGGCGACTCAGTGCTGCAGGCAGCGCTCCACCGGCAAGAGCGACACAGCACTGCCTCCAACGCCCGGCCTACACCAGCGATCCGGCACTGCCTCCGCCGCCCGGCCTGCGGCATCGGCCCAGTGCTGCCTCCGCCACCCGACGACGTCATGAGCTCACCGCCGCTCAGCCCCGAGGACGAGCCATTGCTGCCTCCGCCACCCAGCCTCGGGTGCAGGCCGCTGCTGCACCCGGTGCCTGGCTTCGGCGGCAATTCAAGCTCGCCCACCCTCCCACCCACCTTGGGGAGCCTGCTCGTCGGCGTCGCAGTCGGGTGGAATGACCCGGGACATGGGGGAAGGGTACCCAGGACCTCCGTTAGCGCTCCGGAGGAGCGTTTTTAAGGGGGGGGGGTACTGTGAGGGTTGCCCACTAGAGGGCAGTGTTTTTACTTTGTAGTTTTGGTTCCTAGACTCAGTTTCCCAGAAGCCTCCTCGGTCAGGTGACATGGATACTCACCTGAACTGAGGAGGCTCATTAGCACTTTTATAAATACCTGTTTGTTCTGGGAAACTGGGTCGAGCATTGATTTCTGTTATGTGGGTTTTGTTTTGTTCTTTTCTGTTTTAGTTTAAACAGTATGGTTGGCCTTTTTGTTTCAGGAGCACTTTAAGTTAAGTTTGCATTTGCTTTGATTTAGTTTATGTCTCTTTGTCTCTGTGTCTCCTAGCAGGATTAGCCTCTAGGAGAATTAGCCTTTTGTGTTTACCCTTTTGTGTAAGTAACCCCCATTGCATGTTTAGCTAATAGTCTGTTTCAATACTAATGAGGGTGATACTAACATGTCTAGATCTTAGTCTGTCTAGTCTTCGTGTCTGTCTAGTCTCATTGTCTGCTTAGCTCTTAGTCTGTTTAGGTACTAACATCTTTAGCCACTAACCTTTAGAGTTCTTAGTCTGTTTCATAACCTAGTCTGCTGTGTACCTTGTCTGTTCATTCCCTTGTGTCTCAGGCTACTGGCTGGTGTAGCCATTAGTCTGATTAGCTATGAGCTAGCTTAGCAGCTAATGTGCAGCTCAGCCAATAGACCTAGCCAAGCCTGTCTTGTGTTTGTTTACCCCTTGCATGTATAGTCCCATGTGTTTAGTCCTCTAGGCTGTTTAGTATGTCTTGTCTCGTCCTGTTTGTATCCCATGTCTGTATTGTATCAATGTATGTAATTCCTTGTTGTATGTCTAAGTGTTTGAGTTGTTTCTTAGGCTCCATGATTTTAGCCAACTCTCTTAGTTCATGTTTTGTTCATGTTTGCTTTTTGTTTGATTCTTATTAAAGACTCTTTGCGTTTCACTGCATCCCCTCTGCATCTATGCCTCAACACCAAGCCCACAGTCCAACACCATAGCAGAACGTGACATGAGTAAACTGATTAATCATCACTCTGACTGGCACAAGTTAAAAAGATCCGTTGCCTGGATCCTTCGCACCAGAGACATGCTGAAACAAAAAACAGAAAGGGTTAAAACACAAGTAGATGACCCAAAGACAGAAAATCACAAGTCTCTAAAAGCGCAAGACCTAACAAGAGCAGAAAACGAAATCATTAAGGTCACTCAAAGACAAAATTTTAAGGAAGAACTTCTCACGTTGCGAAAGGGTAAAGCAGCAGCAGAATTCAAACAGGGAATTCCCACACAGCAAAAACGAAAGGCATCTGTGAAAAGAAACAGCTGCTCGCCTAAAATGGAACCTCTGACACCAAACCACCTGCTGCTGCTGAAAAAACAGCCAAACCTGCCACCTGGATTTGTCATCTATGCACGTCGCAGGGAGAAGAAGATCCAGCATCGATCAGACCTGCTCTGGAAGCGATGGGTTCGTGAATACTTGCCCGTGCTCCAGGGGCGGCAAAAGTGGTTTCAAAACAAAAAAAATCTTTCGATTGGAGACATAGTTTCAATAACTGATGAGTCATCTCCAAGAAATTCATGGGTCATGGGAAGAATCACGAAAGTGTTCCCCGACAAAGGGGGACTGGTGAAACGTGTGTTAGTTAAAACTAAGACCAACACTCTGGAAAGACCCATCGACAAGCTGTGCCTCATATGTGAAATGGACTGTTAAATGTGTGGTAATATGTTATGAAATTTGATATGCAAATGTAAACATCTGAGATAAATATTACACACTTAAAAGATTTAAAACGTTTAAAAGGGTAAAAATGTTTGATTTCATAGCTTTATCAAAAAAAAAAAAAAAAACACAAAATTGTAATTGTCAGTCTCCATTCCTGTCAATTAGGGGCTGGAATGTAAGTGCCATATCGCACTTTTTATGAATTTGTTGTTGTGTTTATTTTATTTTATTTTACTTGCTGTTATTTCATTTATTCTACCTTGTTCTATTCATTAGTAAAGCATTAAGCATTAAGTTTGTTACATAAGCCATAAGCTTTATATATTTCTTAGTTATGCATCATAAGTTGACAATCGTAAGTTGGTCTGTGATGTCATTCTACTATTACATGCATTTGTGTGACTGTGATATGCTAGAAAGCTCAGTATAGATTTGGAAGGCTACGGAAACACAAGCTTTAGACCGTCAGCTAGTGAGAGCTCCCGGTAAGCTAGAAATGTAAAATACAGCAACGAGGTTGTTGTAACCGTAAGCTAACGTAAGCTGGGAATGTAAGAAACAACAAGAGTGTTGTTAGATACCCAAGCCAAGATTGTAATCTACAAGATACAGCAAACAGGTTGTTGTAAAACTCAGAGATTTGCAAGATGCAGCAACTGGTGTCTGTAATAACAGTGGATTTACTCAAGACGACTGTATGAAGTGTTGATTCTTTGATGCTGACAAATAAATGACAAAAGACAAAGAGATCGGACTTCTGTCATGTGAGTGAAACTTTAAGACATTAGCTACGCGTCAAAACTAGTGAAATAAGCCAACCGCATCTACAAAGCCATTTTATCTTAAAAAATATTTATATTTTTCTGCCAATCCAGCAGTGGGTTGTGGGGTGCAGATCAGTTCATAGGTTCAACAGGAAGTGCAATTCCTAAAAGACAAGTTCCACACTACGCCAGTTCCAACATGATTACACACCAGTGCACAAAGCAAAGTCTATAAAGACATGGATGAGCGAGTTTGGTGTGGAAGAACTTGACTGGCCAGCACAAAGTCCTAAACCAGATAAAGAAAACCTTTGGGAAGAATTTGAGTGTAGACTGTATAATAGTGCCAAAATTCCTGAAAGCAAAATAGCAGGTTGAATTACATGAACTGAAAAAAAAACCGTGTTGAAATAAAAATTTTGAATCTTTATGCATTGCAATTTGATCTTAATTGAAAAAAATCATTAGAACATTTACAATGTTTGAAATTTTTGCCACTGCAATTTATTGTGGTTGTATATTTCAAGTGAAAATGTAATTCAAGCATTTAAAATTCAATGCAAAAATATTCAAGTTAATAAATTGCTGTTCAAAAATATTTTCAGGTGTTAAAAATACAATCTTTATTATTTTTCAATCTTACAAATTCAGGTCGACAAAATTCAGGTAACAAAATTCAGGTAATAAAATTCAGGTAATAAAATTCAAGTCGCTAAAATGCTGGTCTCCACATCCGGGATATCACAGGAAGAGCAGTGGAGTATGGAACTCCAAAGTGTTCAAAATTAAATAAATAAATAGGACATTATGAAATAAATAACTCTATGAATAAATAAGACACATATATGTAATATGAGAATGATATTGTTAAATAATGGAACATATTTTGAAAAAAAGCTTATTATTGTGAAATATATTTACTTATTATTATGAAATAATATTTCATGGTCATTATTTTTCTCAATAAAAGAGATTATTGCAGAGGCATTTTATTTAATTCATGCTGTTTTTATTTAAAAATGTCATTTTTTTCAAAGTCAGTTTTTACTTCAAAATCCCATTTTTCACGATGGCCTAATGCGACTTTTCAGCAGAATGAGTCGTTCTGTCAATCAGCGCCAGTGGGTTGGACCTGCGCGCCTATTGGGTGATCCTTTAACATCGATTAGTTTCCCTGGATACCTGCTCCACGGACCGCTGCTATAACTAGCAATAATGTGCTAGGCAGTGGCGGACTGGCCGTCTGGAGCACCGGGAGTTTTTCCAGTGGGCTGCTGGTCAATGTGGCCGGCCCAGTCAGTACGTACATTTATTTTAAAAATGATGGAAACTATAATATTGCATCTCATTTTTTACGCAGATAGATGAGTATGTTAATCGTACGGGCGCCGCCGATAAAAAGTGTGTGTGTTTTTTACTATGTTGTATGTCACATTATGTATGTGTACAGTATGTTGCCCTTTATGAGCTGCTGCGCGTGTCCGCTGAGGAGGTGTGTGTGTGTGAGGAGGTGTGTGCGCGCGTGAGGAGGAGAGAACAGAGCAGGAGCTCAGCTGTGCTGCTCCCCCCGAAACGCTCTATTGTTCAAATTAAAATTTTATTTGTCACATACAAATGTAAGCAGTGAAATGCTTACATGACTGCCAGTGACCTTAAAAAGAAAATAAAAGCTTGTACACCCTAAAAAATGCTGGGTTAAAAACAACCCAGTCTGGGTTGTTTTTAACCCAGCTGCTGGGTAAATATAGGACTAACTAAATGCTGGGTTAATGTAACCCAGCAAGATGGGTTATTTGTTTAACCCAATAAGATGGGTTAAATATTCAATCCAAGTGCTAGGTCATATTTAACTATAATGCTGGGTTAATTCCACCACATAAATTGGTCTATTTGTGAGGTAGAATTGGGTTAATTCTACCTCACAAATAGGTTATTATTATTTTCATGTTTTACAGTGAATCTGTAAAAAAAAAAAACACCCATGTCTATTAAACAGTTAAATTACTTTGACATACTGGTCTATTACAAAAAAACATACATATATGCAATAAACAACATCCTATTAAATGTTCTTAGAAAAAACATTTATTTTTCAAAAGCACAAGAACAGATAATCAACAGTGACATCATTACTATACTATTACTGATAAGGGCAGAATGGAGTAATTGCACAAATAGACTGAGGCAGCTTCTACAGAGCAGGATCTCTCTGTGACTTAAGATATCTTTTTATGTAGAACAAAACTATCCAGCCCTGGTCTCATTTTAACATACAAACACTGTCTATGACTTTTCAGGTAGGCCTCGCTATTTCATAGCAACATTACAACATTACTGAGAGCAGCGCTGGTCATTATCTCCCAACATCAGGATGTAGGGGTACGGCCTTGACACTTCAGCCTGCTGGAGGTATTCCACCATGTTGGTTCCAACCTTAGAAAGAAAGAAATGAAAAAGTTAAAATTTTGTTGAATAGCAAAGATTAAACTGAATAAGACTATCAATTTCGTGTGAAATAGGATTGATACAAAAAAATTACAAAGCTGCCCATTAAGATAGGGTATAGGTAACCTAAAACAAAAACATGGAGACAGCTACTACCAAAAATAAAACAGCAAAATAAGCAGACTAGTTGATATGTCAGACTAGTTGATATTGTGGTCTGCATTGATTTTAAGCTAATTACCGGAAAAATGTCATAGCTGGTGTCATACTGGTACATTCCCAGATAGCAGAACAACATTGAATCATCGTTGAATCAACATTAAAGCATCAACCAACTTGTCATTGAATCAATGTTGAAATTTCAATGTTAAACGTTGATTTTTCATCAGGTTTGCACCTTGAAATAATGTTATTTCAATGATGAAAAATAGATCAAGATGGGCATAAAATCAATGTTTGTTCAACGTAAATTCAATCACTTATTTTACATTGAATCAACATTGAATCAACATTGAAACAATTATAGTTTAGTCTTGCTTTATGAACAGCAAGATTCTATGACAGTAAATCATGTCCGTTTTGATTTATTTCTTTAAATCAGAGACCATGTAGGGCTGAAAAGCTTTTTTTTTTTTTTTTTTTTAAACAAAAAGTCAGTAACTCAACATCCTTCAGTTTACATGTAAACATATTTATTTATTTATGCTCCATACCCATTTAAACAGGAAGTAACATCACAATTACAATAAAACAACTATATAATAAAACACACTACAACTTACATACAAATTATTATAAACTGGATGACAATATGACTTTTTAGAAGAGAACTATTAGAAGAGATTGTTAATTCTGAATTCATAAAACAGAATCTAACTGCCAAGAGAAGAGACTGGAAAACCATAATATAAAAATGGCAGCCTGCCTCAGCAAAATTCAGTCAAATGCAAATAGAAACAACCAAGTCAGAAACACAACAGATGACTGAAACATTATTCGTAAGTTGAAATGTATTTACTCAGCAAAACAGATAATAAGACATGAGTCTGAACTTATGGTTTTCCACCACGAGCAATTCCCCCCCAGCCGTTCTGGGGCATAACGAAGCCATTTCTGAACTGTTGAAGCAAAGAAACTCTGTGGCCTCCTTTTCTTCAGCTTTCAGCTGTTGTTGTAGTAGTGCATCTAAAGAATGAAAAACAAACAAAAGGTTAGAACTATACAATGCTCTAAAAACTTGGAGTGGTAGTTGTTTATGAATGACAGAAGGTGGGTCCTAAATTTTTGGAAATGTGACTTTTACAAATGTACAGATATGCAACATATGTTTTGAAATGTCCTACAATCTTCCATAGATACAAAATGCACACATTAGATTTTTTTTAATATACAGGTCCTTCTCAAAAAATTTGCATATTGTGATAAAGTTCATTATTTTCTGTAATGTACTGATAAACATTAGACTTTCATATATTTTAGATTCATTACACACAACTGAAGTAGTTCAAGCCTTTTATTGTTTTAATGTTGATGATTGTGGCATACAGCTCATGAAAACCCAAAATCCCTATCTCAAAAAATTTGCATATTTCATCCGACCAATAAAAGAAGTGTTTTTAATACAACAATAGTCAACCTTCATATAATTATGTTCAGTTCTGCACTCAATACTTGGTCGGGAATCCTTTTACAGATTCTTGTGTCTCTCAACTTTCTCTTCACAATATCCCACAGATTCTCTATGGGGTTCAGGTCAGGAGAGTTGGCAGGCCAATTGAGCACAGTAATACCATGGTCAGTAAACCATTTACCAGTGGTTTTGGCACTGTGAGCAGGTGCCAGGTCGTGCTGAAAAATGAAATCTTCATCTCCATAAAGCTTTTCAGCAGATGGAAGCATGAAGTGCTCCAAAATCTCCTGATAGCTAGCTGCATTGACCCTGCCCTTGATAAAACACAGTGGACCAACACCAGCAGCTGACATGGCACCCCAGACCATCACTGACTGTGGGTACTTGACACTGGACTTCAGGCATTTTGGCATTTCCCTCTCCCCAGTCTTCCTCCAGACGCTGGCACCTTGATTTCCGAATGACATGCAAAATTTGCAACCTGTAGCCCATTTCCTGCACACGCCTGTACACGGTGGCTCTGGATGTTTCTACTCCAGACTCAGTCCACTGCTTCCGCAGGTCCCCCAAGGTCTGGAATCGGTCCTTCTCCACAATCTTCCTCAGGGCCCGGTCACCTCTTCTCGTTGTGCAGCGTTTTCTGCCACACTTTTTCCTTCCCACAGACTTCCCACTGAGGTGCCTTGATACAGCACTCTGGGAACAGCCTATTCGTTCAGAAATGTCTTTGTGTCTTACCCTCTTGCTTGAGGGTGTCAATGATGGCCTTCTGGACAGCAGTCAGGTCGGCAGTCTTACCCATGATTGCGGTTTTGAGTAATGAACCAGGCTAGGAGCTTTTAAAAGCCTCAGGAATCTTTTGTAGGTGTTTATAGATAATTAGTTGATTCAGATGATTAGGTTAATAGCTCATTTAGAGAACCTTTTCATGATATGCTAATTTTTTGAGATAGGGATTTTGGGTTTCCATGAGCTGTATGCCACAATCATCAATATTAAAACAATAAAAGGCTTGAACTACTTCAGTTGTGTGTAATGAATCTAAAATATATGAAAGTCTAATGTTTATCAGTACATTACAGAAAATAATGAACTTTATCACAATATGCTAATTTTTTGAGAAGGACCTGTATGTGTTATTTCACAATCTGCAAATGTTGTCCTACAATGTACATATTCAATGCTATGAAAACAAATATACTTAATGTAACAATGTAGTCTTTTATGTCCAAAAAAAAAAAAAAAAAAAAAAACCTGTAGGACCAAAAAAATAAAAAATAAAAATAAAAAAAAAAATCAATCCGTGGCGACGGTTTTGCAATTTGTCCCCCGCACTCACAAATACTTAAACTGTTCCCTCAGTTTAACAAATTGTGGCCACGGATTAACAAACTGTATGCACAAATTTCCAATCCGTACGCTCAGATACCGTACTGTTTGCATATTTATTCTTAACATGAAGACTTATTTTGGTGATTTTATTATAAGCTTTTTACCCAGAGTTAGATGCATGCTGCACTGTTAATGTTATTATTAAATAACGCCTATTATTACATTGCATTTAGTTTGAGAGCAAAGTACTGTAATGACAACATAAACTGTACATTATTTGTTTTGCATTGCTTTTTACCTTCTCCTCAAACTCACACTGCATGATTTTCAAAGTCATCGGATCACCATTGTTTTCACACTGTACTATCTGTGGTAGCATTTAGTTGCTGCTGTGTTCACACTGCACAATGAATTGGCGACAGGAGATTACACACTGCATGACTTTACAATAGGAAGAATCGCCAACAACTCTGTCTGGTGTGCAAGCTACAGCCAAACGCACACAAGAAGTGATAAGGAAACAACGCAAGATCATGCTGACATTGTGGTCTATAATTCCTCGCCAAACAAACAATAATTAAAAAAAGATGACGTCCTTGTTTAAGATCCCATATGGTCAAAACTGAAATTTCATGGCTTTTTTCATGGTAAATGAGGTCTAGGGGCTATGTAACTACCATATAAGTTTCAAAACAGTCAATCCACAGTAGAATGCACACAGCTTGCATAAAGTAGCTCTGCCATTTCACGAGCTGCTGTGACGTCCAATCTACTCAGTCACCATCAACCACCATCCCACCCTTCTTTTGCCAAAACATCACGTCCATGCCATTGCTGAACAACAATAACATGAAAACAAGTCGAAAAAACGCTGTTCAGTCGATAGATGTCGAAACTACATCATTACACAGGCTTCCGAACAACATTAATATAAAAGACCATTGGCACGTCAGCTTCAGCATCTTTCACACAGCCATTCCATTAAACTTTAAAAATTTACATTAAAAATTTTATTTAATTAATAGAAGTTAATTGATAAAGAAAATCTATTTATGACATTATTTTTGACAGCATTATGATTATTTATTAAAACTTCAGACAACAATTAGTGCCACGAGGTTATTTGCAACACTACAGTATATGTTCTACAAAATAGAGGACTACACACCTTACAGCGCAATATAATGTGGCTTTAGAAGAGGAAAGGTAGGATTAAGAAGTGAGCAAGTGATGAATTAGTATTATAGGTCCCAAGCAGATACAGTAACAATAATGGGTGCCCTACCTTATGCAGTCTCCATTGATGGCTAATAAACATTGATACAAGTAGGTTATGGTTAAAGTTGTGAACTTATAAAGTCTTAAATGTTTTGTTTTCCCTTCTCAACGCATTATGCATTTACTCACCAATAATGGCTACCTTTTTAATTTGGTCCAGTCTCCAAGTCGAAGGTGCCCAGCAGCAGATTCCGTACCATGGCAGTAGCAGAGGTGGCAAGGCGGGCTGCTCTCCACACTTCTGCCTGGCAAAACACCCCAGAGCCCTTTATAACTTCAATTTGAAAAATTATTTCACATCACAATATTAATTTATTGGCAACTTTTAGAAACTTTTCATGTTTCATACTGATTCTTATGTTTAGCTTCCCAATAGTTAATAGGATTTTATGTATGAATGCAGATTAATGATAATCTGGACATTCTGGACATTTGTTTACATGCAGGGTAAAACTGCAACAGGAACAGTACAAAATAAAAACTGAAAAAAGACGGACATTCAGAGTAAAACAGTGCAAGATAAAAAAAAAAAAAAAACTGTACAAAACATACATGCAGGGTAAGCATTGGTGGGAGCAATGTCCAAGCAGTGTAGAGAAATATTTCTGTACGGCTTCATTGTTTTGTGCTGTGTAGTATAGTATTGTAATAGCTGATCAGAGTGATCAACTCCCCATGTGCTGGTTGTACGCAGTCACAGGACATGGAAATGTCTTTGTAGTCCATGTACCTTGTAATTTCACCCTCATCTTCACCGCGTCTACTGTAAAGCAGAATGGATGGTAGAACAGGTAGATACTTCTCGTGTGTCCATCCACTTCACAAATACAAGAGGTCCATCTGAACGGAACTTGCGTGTCCTGATGTGAGGGGCTGGTGAAGGCAAGGGTGATGCAGACACATTCCTAAAAACAAATAAATAAAAAAATGTTAACCTATACTGTTCAGAGTAAATGGATGTGCAATTAATATGGATGCACAATATATACAGTACAGAGATGACCAAAAATGTATCCACACCTCAACATGAAAAATATACACCTCTCTTCTGTAGGTCACATGACAGCATCAATGATGGTGATAGATAATACTACACACTGCAGCCATAATTCAATTTGAGTTTTAAAAAACACCATCCACTGGACATTACACACATATTGAACACATTCTAAACAATTACATCTTATCAGGTATTTGTAAATACACGCTAAACAAAAGGGATTATATACATTTACACCAAAGAAATATTCATAAGCATCACTTAGCTACATAAGGCAGTATTTTAGCCACCTGGAACTAGCTTGTTTGTGCTAAATAACATTACCGATAGCAGTGTTATAAGCTAACCAAAATGGAGCCAAATACACATTAGCAACCATAATCTAAAGCTATCCAAAACAAGGTGAATATAAACATCTGTAAACTCCATAAGGCATTAGCTTAGCCACCGGGAAATATCATGTTTGTGTTACATGAGGCAGCATGTTAGCATGATTTAACTAAACTATATAAATGGCATTGAAAGCCAATGTGTCACACAAGCTGACAAGAGCTAGCTGTAGTGAGGAAAATATTTACTAATATTAGTTTAATATTATCAGAATACGAGTTATATAAGACTTAATAACTTACCCAGTGTAGCATGGGTCTATTCTCTGTTCAAAATGCTCCCGTTCGTCGTCGGAGTCACACAGTCTTCTTCTGAGGTAAATGTAAACTTTCCAGAACATTCTGAAGAGTTTCCTCGGATGTGTAAGCGCGTGCCATCTTCCAAAACGTGCTGAAAACTCACTGAATCGGAGTATTTTTAATCCTGTCTCTCTGCGTTTTTCATGCCGGTGTCCGGGGGCGTGGTCTAGTATGTAAATTACCCTGACTGATTTCAGTGTGATTGGCGTGTGGGCGTGTCCTGCCTCTGATTATTAGCATATAAGTGTGACAGAAATTCTGTGCCTCTCCTTGGTTTCATACGGATTACATAAACTGAGAATATTTGTTTTCAATGTGACTTGCATCATTTAAAAGTAGACATTTTAAGCTTTATATAGATATATTTCTCATTTCAGTTAATTTTAGTGACGTGTTTCAAAAAGATTTCATATATGTGCATATATCCTCATATACAGTATGTGGCCAATTAGGATTAGTTTTTTGCATTTTTTTTGTTAGTTCTTAGTTATTGTCTTGATAATAGAAAATATGAGCTAGGCATCATGTATGACAGTTGCCAAAGTGAGATATGAGCTAAAATGACCAGATCCTGCCATAGGAGACATATCTTGTATGTACATATACAGTAGGGTTTACAGTGGTGTGAAAAACTATTTGCCCCCCTCCTGATTTCTTATTCTTTTGCATGTTTGTCACACAAAATGTTTCTGATCATCAAACACATTTAACTATTAGTCAAAGATAACACAAGTAAACACAAAATGCAGTTTTTAAATGAGGGGTTTTATTATTTAGGGAGTAAAAAAATCCAACCCTGCATGGCCCTGTGTGAAAAAGTGATTGCCCCCCTTGTTAAAAAATAACTTAACTGTGGTTTATCACACCTGAGTTGAATTTCTGTAGTCACCTGCAGGCCTGATTACTGCCACACCTGTTTCAATCAAGAAATCACTTAAATAGGAGCTACCTGACACAGAGAAGTAGACCAAAAGCACCTCAAAAGCTAGACATCATGCCAAGGTCCAAAGAAATTCAGGAACAAATGAGAACAAAAGTAATTGAGATCTATCTGTCTGGTAAAGGTTATAAAGCCATTTCTAAAGCTTTGGGACTCCAGCGAACCACAGTGAGAGCCATTATCCACAAATGGCAAAAACATGGAACAGTGGTGAACCTTCCCAGGAGTGGCCGGCCGACCAAAATTACCCCAAGAGCGCAGAGACAACTCATCCGAGAGGCCACAAAAGACCCCAGGACAACATCTAAAGAACTGCAGGCCTCACTTGCCTCAATTAAGGTCAGTGTTCACGACTCCACCATAAGAAAGAGACTGGGCAAAAACGGCCTGCATGGCAGATTTCCAAGGGGCAAATCACTTTTAAGCAAAAAGAACATTAAGGCTCGTCTCAATTTTGCTAAAAAAACATCTCAATGATTGCCAAGACTTTTGTGAAAATACCTTGTGGACCGCCGAGACAAAAGTTGAACTTTTTGGAAGGTGCGTGTCCCGTTACATCTGGCGTAAAAGTAACACAGCATTTCAGAAAAAGAACATCATACCAACAGTAAAATATGGTGGTGGTAGTGTGATGGTCTGGGGTTGTTTTGCTGCTTCAGGACCTGGAAGGCTTGCTGTGGTAGATGGAACCATGAATTCTACTGTCTACCAAAAAATCCTGAAGGAGAATGTCCGGCCATCTGTTCGTCAACTCAAGCTGAAGCGATCTTGGGAGCTGCAGCAGGACAATGACCCAAAACACACCAGCAAATCCGCCTCTGAATGGCTGAAGGAAAACAAAATGAAGACTTTGGAGTGGCCTAGTCAAAGTCCTGACCTGAATCCTATTGAGATGTTGTGGCATGACCTTAAAAAGGCGGTTCATGCTAGAAAACCCTCAAATAAAGCTGAATTACAACAATTCTGCAAAGATGAGTGGGCCAAAATTCCTCCAAAGCGCTGTAAAAGACTCGTTGCAAGTTATCGTAAACGCTTGATTGCAGTTATTGCCGCTAAGGGTGGCCCAACCAGTTATTAGGTTCAGGGGGCAATTACTTTTTCACACAGGGCCATGTAGGTTTGGAATTTTTTTCTCCCTAAATAATAAAACCCCTCATTTAAAAACTACATTTTGTGTTTACTTGTGTTATCTTTGACTAATAGTTAAATGTGTTTGATGATCAGAAACATTTTGTGTGACAAACATGCAAAAGAATAAGAAATCAGGAGGGGGGCAAATAGTTTTTCACACCACTGTATATGTGGATATAAAGAAGCAATACAGGAGACCTATATGGCCTGTATATGCACATATATGCACCTCAATGTTGCCTACATGTGGCATATATACGCATATATGCAGCATATATACGCATATATGCAGCATATATATTATCATATATGTGCATATATACTGCATATAGGTTTCATATATGCGCATATATCCTCATATTTACATTTACATTTAGGCATTTGGCAGACGCTCTTATCCAGAGCGACTTACATTTTTATCTCATTATACATCTGAGCAGTTGAGGGTTAAGGGCCTTGCTCAAGGGCCCAACAGTGGCAACTTGGTGGTTGTGGGGTTTGAACCTTAGTCCAATGCCTTAACCACTGAGCTACCCCTGGCCCCATATAGGTGCGGTTATATGCGCATATATACTGCATATAGGTTTCATATATGCTCATATATCCTCATATAGGTTCTTTCCATGTGGGGCACGCACACTGCTCTGGGTCAGACACAGACAACGGGAAACAGGAACTAAGGTCTCAAACAAATGCTTCCCAACAGAATACCGTAGGTCGCATCGCCAAAATTCTTTCACCGTGAGTGGCAGGAACTTCCAGACTACAACATATTGAATTCTCATGCCTGTAGAGTGTATTATAATGACATGGCGACAGTGTAAAAACACCCTCCGATGTTAAATGCGAGCCGAAAATTGAGTACTTTTGAACGGCAAACAGGAATTAAGCTCTCAAGTGAGTAAACTAGACAGCAAGGTAAATACACAAAACTTACCGTCAAATTATTTTTTTTCCTCAATAACTATATATATATATATATTTATTTTTTTAAGCACCATGGCAAATCTCTTGTAGTCAATTTTTTAACCTGTTTTAAACACATACACACATGCATACACATTTTTATAGAAATGCACTTAGTTAATTTAATTTTCCTTACATTGTTGAATGAGGATGGGTTCCACAACCAAAAATCAACATTGATTCAATGTTTGTCTTTTCAATACAGAAAAGCATTGAATTATCAACATTGATTCAACATTATTTAGCATTGAAAAATCAACCTCAACCAAAATGATGATTCTGATGAAATTTCAACATTGAATCAATGTCACCTTGCTATCTGGGTTACAATCACCAAAATATTAATACTTCCATCTAGTAGTTATCTGTACCGCTGTGGTATTTTTTCCTGTAGTTGGCACGCTGACTGATAGTTAATTTAACTTTGGTTAAAGAGAGCTACCTGGTTAGCTTACATGCTATTACTGGTGATACATTTGCATACTTGCCAAAGGGGGAAAGGTGTAAAATATTGTTATAACTCGGGAGAAACGCAGGAGAAATTTGACCGCAGAGTAAATGACTAGCTAGTGAAAAACGGGAGTGTTAGCAGGTCTGTATATTTGTGAGAGGGTCAGTGTTTTGTACCACCCCAGCATTTTATTGTCTCAAGCAGTGAGATTAATAAAGTTCTAAAGTGGTTGCTAACGCTAGCAAACTAACTAAATGCCTGCGTCATGCTAGCAATACAGTTAACAGTTTAGCATTCATTCATCACTTCACCATCTTCGTAACCCTGCAAACATTCTACAGAGAAAGCTAAAAAGCTCAGACATCTTAGCCGTGTCTTTCATACACAGGTGGGCTAGCAGCTATTCTCAGCTAAATTATCATCCAGTACCTCAGACCAGCCGGAAAGTTTGTGTGTAACCTTAACACGGTAACAGCAATAAATGTTACATATAGTAATAATTTTTCAGTCATATGTGAATTAGGTGAGTGAACATGTGTATACAGACCTTGTATTTAACGCCATTTCCCCTTAAATCTCCGAGGAGGATGAACCGTCATCAGCGGTGTGGGAGCTCAAGAGACACGAAGCTGAGTGACAGCCGCTGAATCCACCGGTGAACTTTGGGGGAGGGGCCGAGCAAACTTCAACCCAGCAGCTGGGTTACATAAAAACTACCCAACTCTCTGAAAATAACCCAGAAAAATGACCCAACAGCGGCAACCCAGCGTTTGGGTAGAAAAAACAACCCAGCATTTTTTAGAGTGTACGTAAAATAAATATAAATATCAATAAAAGGAAATACTAAATAAATAAATTTAACTAGTAAAATAAACTGTACAAATAAGGCACAGTTTTTTTTACTAGTTAAATTTATTTCTTTTACTTTTACTGTATGTTTTGTATTATAATTTTGTGACGCTGAAAAAGGCTGATAAAGGTTTTGTGCTGAACGCTATTGTTGGCTCTGAGATCTTTTTCCCGGCTATCCGTCCCAAAGCGGCACAGTTTGTGTGCATGTGAATGTATTGTAATCCTATTCCATATGTGTTCTGAAACCACGCCCCCTTTCACCTTTAATTTACAGAGGGAGAGAGATGGATCCTTTCTCGATACAGCAAATAATGGATAATTGCCATGGATGTAAATAAAAAACCAGGTGTTGGTTCATTTTAACTGGAATGTTGGGTTAATTCTACCTCACAAATAGGTTATTATTTTCATGTTTTACAGTGAATCTGTAAAAAAAAAAAAAAAACTACCCATGTCTATTACACAGTTAAATTACTTTGATATACTGGTTTATTACAAAAAAAAAAAACTTCCAAGTTTTGCAAACCATACATACTGTATATGCAATAAACAAAATCCTATTAAATGTTCATAGAAAAAACATTTATTTTTCAACAGCACAAGAACAGATAATCAACAGTGACATCATTACTATGCTATTACTCACAGAGGCAGAATGGAGTAATTGCAAAAATAGACTGAGGCAGCTTCTACAGAGCAGGATCTCTCTGTGATTTCATATATCTTTTCTGCAGAACAAAACTATCCAGCCCTGGGGTCTCATTTATCAAGCGTGCGTACGCACGGTTTTATGTGTACATCATGCGTACGCACAATTCTACTAATAGAATGCGATTCATTAATTTGTACGTGTGCGTGAAAATGTGCGCACATTTAGAAGAACTCCTGACTGTGCGTAAGCAGAATCCCCTAGTGGTAGAGAACTGTAATCACATATAAACCCAGTGCCCTTAAACTTCACCATTAAAATGTCACTGTTAATAAATTGATACATTAAATAATTGAATACAACAGGTGATTCTTAGTTATCTGGAACTGTGAATAATATAAAATCCATTTTAATCCATAAAATTTTGGAAATACATTGCTTACAATGGCAGACCTTGCGCTTCTTGAAGATTTGCAACAAGCACTTTTGCGCAGAGATCGCGTTTTCAGGGACCGCACAGACTTACTCGCTGAGAGTGATGAGTGGCTCATTAGTCGTTTTCGTTTGCCAAGGGCAATTTTGCTTGATTTGTGTCAGCAGTTCTCGCAACCTTTGGAGAGGCCGACAAAGCGCACCAGTGCAGTCCCCGTGCACACTCATGTTCTTTCTACTATTGGCTTTTTAGCCACAGGCTCATTTCAAAGGGAAATTGGTGACAAGTCTGGTATTTCTCAACCCACCGTGAGCCAAATTATGCCACACATTTTACATGCAATTATATCACTTACATCACAGTACATTACGTTTCCAAACACCGCAGCGCAAAGGACAAAAATTATGACCGACTTCTATAACATCACAGGATTTCCAAGTGTAATAGGGGTAGTTGACTGCACACATGTTGCCCTGAAAGCTCCTACTGCTGATGAATATGCATTTGTACAGTAAATAGAAAAGGCTATCGTGCAGGTAATCTGTGATGCACACTTGAACCTGCTAAATGTCGTTGCGAACAGCCCGGGAGGTACACATGATTCCTTCATTGGGACTTCGTCTTCAGCAAAGCGCTGCTGGAGAAGGCTGGCTTATTGGTAAGTGTGTAACGATTAATCAGGATTTTAAAATAATTGTAAAATTAGATGACTTCTCAACACCATATAATGTACTGTATTTTAATCTACATCATTGCAGGGGATCGAGGATATGCCCTTAAATCCTGGCTGATGGCCCCAGTGGTAAACCTTCTATCCCAAAAGGAGCTGAATTACAACCGAGCACATGAGCGCACAAGAAGCACAGTAGAACGTGCAATAGGCTTGCTGAAGGTGCAGTTCCTCTTTTATGCTTGCAATGCCGCTCACTAATTCCTCCTGTGTTTTCAGAACCGCATCAGTCAGGACTCGTGCCTCGAAACGCATCGGACGCGCTGAAGTGGCATGCGGAGCAGGACCTGGCAAAACTGGCAGATCTATAAAATAAATGTTAAATGAACAATCCAAATCATTTGCAATGTGTGTGTTATTTATCTATGAATAATATATCGCAACACAAACATTTGAAAAACTACTAACCATTTTCGGATGGCTCGGCCTCTCCTGCAGTTGATGGGATTGCACTTTCAGTGTCACCATCGGGGTGACACTGAAATAAGACTCTGGCCTCCTCCCGTGGCACCGATGTCTCTTCTGTGGGCTGCAATTCTTTTTTTAGAGGACACTTTCAAATCAAACCACTTTTTCTTGACTTCTGCAGTAGTTCTACATAAAGGTGAGATGGCATTCACCGCATTAGTAACCTGTCCCCACGCCAAGTCTTTTTTTATCTTTGACATTCCGCCTGAAAAAGCAGCAAACAAAACTGTCTTATAACATTGTACCTCATTTAAAAGCACTTCCATTTCTTTGTCTGTCAAGTTTTTTTTTCTTCTTTCCTCTCTTCACGGGATCCATGATAACGGTTCTATAGTGCCCTGGCGGCATTGGGTTTTTATAAGGAAGGTTGTTTGCCAAATAAGGTCATTTGAGGGCGTTTCTGTATGCAAATTGAAATTACTATGCACACGCACACAATTTAGAAGGAGTGCGATTCATCATCAGTCATTTCGTACAGCTGTGCGTACTCACGTTTGATAACTCCCAACTTTCTTGTGCTTACGGCTGTTGGTATACGCACTAGTTTAGAACTTGTTTTACGCACGCTTGGTAAATGAGACCCCTGGTCTCATTTTAACATACAAACACTGTATATGACTTTTCAGGTAGGCCTCGCT